>CM070642.1:33363325-34563325 GCA_036346575.1 Dendrocalamus sinicus
CAAAGATCAAGTTTTGCTTCCATCTCGCATTGAGTCCTCTTCATCTCCTCTCGGTCCATAATCCTTGCTCGCTTCGATTCTTGCACTTTCTTTGACAAATCACCACACAGCACACGAAGCTCAGCATTGGCCTTTTCTCTGCTTCAGGTTACGCCCCGGTGTTACGCTCCACTGGATCTAGGCGGGCATTCTGAACCCCACATTCCGCAAGAACCGATTCTTCTTGGTGTTCTCGGCAAGCACATCACCAACAACTTTGAGTCGCAGGACTTGAGTTCTTCACCTTCTATTGTTGTAGACAGCTTGTTTTCCATTTGAGTCTAGCAAGCAAGTAGCAAACATGGTTGATGATGAGAGAATAAAAATAAGCATTACAAAGAGCAAAGTCTGAAAGTTATCTTACAATAGCCTCTGCATGCAAGCGGGGGCATAGCATTTTTTCTTCTTTGTAGTGGCACTCCTTGAACAAATCAAATGCATTAGGTTCTTCATCATTGTATTTGTCTCCTGAAAACAACATTTATATGCATTAGGTCCAAAGATGAATCGGGGTTTACAAAAATGGAGGACGAGAATCGAGCATACACATATAGAGAATTAGGCATACACATATAGGATAGCTCTTGTTCAACTAAAAAGAAAATAAGTAGCGACAGCGATGTTGAACTAAATTAAGTCCAAGATGATATATTTGATGTTGATTTACAGCAGTGATGTTCAACTAAATTAGGTCGAGCATGATATATTTGATTATTTGTGTAGCAAATGTTGAGTTCTGGCGACTCTTGTTGAACTGAAAGAATCCTAAGTAGCGACGACTCACTACATCAACACAAGTGATAATTTCTAGTCCACAACACTTGATAGCTGCAAAAATTTGAAGAAAGACCATGTACTTTGCCATTTATATTTGTGTAGCAACACGATTTATCTGACAACACAGATTTGCCATTTATATAGCGACAACACAGATTTTCCATTTATATAGCGCAAACACGTATTTATACGACAACACAAATTTGCCATTTATATATGTGCGAGACGAGTTTATCTGACAACCACAGATTTGCCATTTATACAACAACACAGCTTTGCCATTTATATATGTGTAGCAACACAAATGGACATGGTTCACTTACCAAATTTTCAACATGAACCATGTAGGCACGGAGCGCAGTTGTATGATGGTACTTAACATTCCCTCGGTTGTCTTTGTTCTTTTGACATGTCTCCTACATCAAAGACAAAATACATGTAAGGTTGGTGATAGATTAGCATGTACAAGGCAACAATCTGGTTTTCGGAGAAAACATACCATCTTTTTGGGACTCTTCCATGATTCTAAAAGTTGAATCCACTGTTCATTAGTCATGCATTTGAGAGGAGAAGTTTTTGTAACCAAATGTAGTGGAAAAGGATCAAAATATTCTTGCTTCAGCCTGTATCTTTGTTGGCGAACTGCAGACTTCATCATCTCAAGACAAGCCTTTTTAATTGTCTCATCCTCTGTGTTTATGTGAAACTTTGACTAATCGAATGGAAGAACATGTATAAAAAAGAATATCAATTCAGTAATTTATGGCATAAAATAGTTTACAAACAATGGTTCTTATATTGAGACTTAATGTGGGAAGGACTGGAGAATATATGTACCTGTAGTTTTCCCATGAATAGAGTAACGAACGGATCATGAGGTTTTTCTTGTATAGCTTCCAGTGCGTGAGTATAGGCACATGGTTCCTAACTATGATGTTGCATTCATTTGCAAACTTTGCAGCAACAAGAGGAACCACGGCCTTATATTCCTTCGATTATGACAACTTGCGCTTGCCACTTGGTGAGCTCGGTTTAACCTTTGGAGACCATGTCCCATATTATGTCCCGGTCCCTTCTCTCCTCTCCCTAGTTGTAAATGTACATTGAAATTAAAATTAGTGAGGTGAAGCAAACATTGATCCAAGCTAGTCATGAATCCAAAATAGCACTCCTAAAAATACATCACTAGCAAGTCCATTCTAACAACAAGCAAAGCAACCTCAAATGAATTTTATCATGAACCATCACGCACGGGTCGGTTGCTATCGTACCTCGAGTTAGAAATTACTTAGGCGGTCGACAAAACACCTTGTATATTGGATCCCGCACCAATCGACCACAAAACATGAACACGAACAATAAATATTCAATAATGAGATGATGTAAGCGAGGACTATACACGTATCCGACGTCCTTGTGCTTTCTTGGTCCACCCTTAATGCGACATCGGTAAATGTTCTTGTGCTTTCTTGGTCCACCCTTCGTCGACATCGATAAATGTTCTTGGAGGCAGCGACGGTGGTGGCGCCGTTCTTGGAGCGGCGGCGGTGGTGATGGCGTTCTTGGAGGCGGGTGACGGACTGGCGGCGGGCAACGGACACTGGGGCAGGGAGCCCGAGCGGCGGCGTTCTTGGAGCGGTGGCGGACTGGCGGCGAACGCGGACACGAGGCGAGGAGCCACAGCGGCGGCGGCGGCCACTGGCGGCGTCGCCCGGCGGCGAGCGGCGGCACGCGACGGCGGCGCGCGACGTCGGCGGCCACGGAGGCGGGAACCGGAGCTTGATGCGCGCGCGCCCGATGTGGTGCGGTGGCGAACATGGTTCGTGGCGGATGGGTGGCCGTGGAGTGGTGGATGGAGCGGTGAGATGGGAATTGGGATTTAGGGTTGGTGCCGAGATATTTGGATGGAAGGATGGCACAACAAATACCAAGCTACCCACTGGTATGTTAGGCGATAGAAGTGCGACTATATGTTAATTTTGTGTGCACATATGGGTAGTAGAGTCAATTCGCTCTTGGAAATATTTAAATGCGCCTGCCGATTGAGGAAAGCGGCTCCTTTCAGTGAAAATAAAGGCCGCCTTATCAAAAAAAAAAAACAAAGGCGCGGGAAAAGCCAAAGCAGAGGCGGCGCGTTTGTTCGACTTCCATTTTTAACAGTAGTGGTGGTGGACAATAAGGCACGATTAGAATGACTTATAATCGAAGAGGGATGTGAAGTGGGAGAATAAAGACAATGATGTGTGTGATCCCTTAGCTTCATGCTAAGATCTTCCTCTGTGATGTGCTCTTCTTCAAATCCGGGACCAAGATCGGACGCGGCATCACCGAGATGTGCAGGGGCATGTGGGAGGCGGTGACGATGTGGCGGCGAGCATGGCGGAAGCGAGGAAAGCGGCGAAGGGTGGGATGGGGCTCATCTGTCATTGGTTTCGTCGCCTCATCGGGAGGGAGTAGGCGTGGAGGGCGGGTTGGATTTAAGGCATGTGGCCTCGTGGAGTGCGGGAAGCGGGGCGCGCGAGCCAGCGAGCGGCGGCGGCTATTCAATTCGTGCACTGATTCAAAGCGGATGCATGGCGACACCTCGGTTGTGCTTGTGAATGCTTTGGTTGTGCTTGGAAGGCGTGAAGGAGATTATTGAGGTGGCGTGGCTTAAGGAAATTGCAGAGAAATCTGTTAGTTGGGATCTCCTATTTAGGCATGGTAGATATGGAAGAGGAATTAGCAATTTATTGCGGTTTCAAATCGATCATAAAGCGCGATTTGACTTGGTACGGTCTTCAAGAACATATTTTGACCTATAATTTCTCTTATAATCAAATATATCAATATGACTTGGCATGCTGTGCACGGAGCCAAAGCCGGAGGAGCCCTGCCAAAAAGGGCCTATGAAAGAATTTGTACTCTTCATATTAGACATTTGGGTATTATTAAATTACAAACATTATTTTGTTAACATGTATAGATGAATGATAGCTCGACCAATGAGGAGATAGTCATCGATCCTTTAGGGACAATGTATTGGTGAACTTCATATGAATCGGTTCAATTTCACATAAATAACGCAGGAACGGGAAAATTCCGTATTCCAAACAGGCTACATTAATTCTTTAATTTCAATTAAGTTTAACTCGAATGTACACATATTTGGTTAAGTTTTATATGAAATTTGAACCATCTTAACGTACCATGTTGGAGTGCAGTTTTTAGAGGTTGGATTGGTGTATTACAATTTTTCAAACGTTTTTAAACTCGGTTTGCCATGTTTATACGAGATTTGAGCATAATAGATTGAGTGTGGCCCACGGTCATTGACCCATCTCAATGGATAAACCTGTCGGACCCTTATCGAGCTCTCCTCGGGCGTGGGCGCCCGGCGGCCGTGTGCGGAGTTGCGGCGGCGGCGGCGGTGAGCATCTGGCGTCTCTGCGATTCGGGCGCGGCAGCGGCGAGCATCTGGGGCGGCGGCGCGCGAGCATCCGAAGCGGCGGGTCGCAGATTCGCATCGCTGCGCAAAGCGCGCAGCGGGCATCGGAGCGCGGCGGCGGCGCGGGCATCCGAGCGGCGGTCGCGCGATCCGCCGCGCGCGGCGGCGGCGTGGGAAGCCGGGCGGCGGTGTGCGCATCTCGCGGTGGCCGGTGGCTGCGGGCGCGCATCTAGGAGCCGCGATGTACGCTTTGGCACTGGCGGCCCGCAGCCGTAAGCGATCGGCTTCGAGCGGCCGGCCACGCCATTCACCGGTGGCTCACTCCACCACCGTGAAACACGCTATCTGATTCGACATGTTGGTTATAATCTGTGATGCCAAATGCCAAATTGATTTTCTTGTTATAATCTGTGATGCCAAATGCCAAATTGATTTTCTTGTCGGTCAAATTACAGTGATGCCAAACTGTGATGCCAAATTCGTGATGCCAAATCGTGATGCCAAATTCGTGATGCCAAATCATGATGCCAAATGCCAAATGCCAAATTGATTTCTTGTCGGTCAAATTCTGTTCAAATGCCCAAGGAAAATGTGTATGCGAGATGGACTAGATGATGTGAAGACTCAAGTTGCCTTGATGCAATCATGGACACGAAGATGTCAAAGATCATCAATATCTGAAATTCAAGGACTGCTGATTGACAATGCAAGTGCATTTCATGAATCTGTAATGACTCTTGTGATTGGCAATGGCCCAATGAAATGAGCCTATCTTTGTAATGACTTACGGAATGAACATGCTGATTGACAATGCAAGTGCTAGTTTTGGCATGTCAAGAACTACCTAGGCGTGAAATTTTTGCATCCAATAGTGAACCAAGACTTGAAAAATCTGACTAACCATTGGTCGGTTGGCATCGAACCAAAACTAAGCGAAATTATCTGAAATTCCATAGTGAACATGGTCTCAAATACAAATTGAGCCTATCGAGGTCTCAAATAGCGAACATGGTCTCAAATAGTAGAACATGGTCTCAAATACAAATTGGGGTCTCAAATAAAACATGGGCTAAACTTCAAGCAGGTGTCCCTTACAACAAAATATTAAAACATAAAATTACAACGAGATCCTTGCAATGAGAACAGCTATTCGTCGTCCTTTATCGACCTCCATAAGTGTGTCATCTTCTTCGCAAAAATACTCCATAAGTGTGTCGTCTTCTTCATCTTCATCACCAGTGACATTCACTTCTTTCCTAGACTCTTTCATCAACCGGGCAATTTCAGCAGCTTCAAAAACACGGCCTCGCTCATCGTCTCTGTTGAAAGGCTTATCATATGTAATGTCGAAGCGCTTGTCATGAGACCCTCCTCATCATAGCACTCATCCTCTTGATATGCATCAGCATTATATTGTACAACCTCAATCGACTTACATTGTAAAGATGCCTATGGTCAAACATCGTACAACTTGCCAATTTTGACCCAACCTTGTGTGCGGCAAATAGAAAACCTTCCTAGCATGAGTGGCCAATATAAAACAATCATCCTTGTACCACAGACTTCCAACATTGGCGCTTCTAAAAAGCCATCATCTTTAAGTGCGAGTCCTCTTCCCATCCAGTTTAAACCAGGTCACACTTAAACAAAACTACGGACCTCTCCTCTAAGTTATAGTCCAACTGAATTATCTCTTTTATGTTTCCAAAAAATCAATTAACTGTCAGTTATGTGTAGCTTGTGACATTACTCCACTGTTTCTGTGTCTTCTTGTTCTTGTCACGGTCCACGATGTTAAACACGCACACCATTCACTATGCACGA
Organism: Dendrocalamus sinicus; assembly: GCA_036346575.1. Taxonomy (NCBI): domain Eukaryota; kingdom Viridiplantae; phylum Streptophyta; class Magnoliopsida; order Poales; family Poaceae; genus Dendrocalamus; species Dendrocalamus sinicus. The sequence goes on from CM070642.1 coordinate 33,369,393, forward strand.
GGAGTATTTTCTAACTCTGAAATCGGGACCCCATGCCAAGGAAAAGAGATCAACATCCACCTCTTACGGATTAGTACTATGCAACTTTAAGATCACATACATGCATGCAACACACATATATCGAGAAAAATAGAAGTTAGCATATATGCAATATATAAGTTGACAATGAACACTAACATGGTTCCTAAACCAGTGCGAAATCCTATCGAAGCATTCTTTCAATGTTAGGCACCCCTTGTCTCTCTAACTCATCTCTGAGCGTCTTTGCAAAAAAATATAAATTAGCATATGTTGGAAGCAAATAGATGTACAGTAAGTATATAGAACATACTTGGCGTAATTCTCAACTTGTGCACAGTTGTTCAAAGAAACCACACCATTTGATCAATGCCATTTTCATCATATAAAAATTCAGGTGCAGAAGTAAAATTAACTCCATGCCCAAAACATCAACACCATAAGCTTCTTCATTGGAGAAACCTTTATTTCTTGGCTCCGATCAAATCTTGTTTCAACATCGTCCATGTATTTAGAGCAAAATGTTAGACACTCATCGCAATATATGCCTCGGCAATTGAACCTTACAGTGTGACCTATTCCTCACATATCGCTTCAAAGTATATAGCCGCCTTTCAATTGGGTACATCCACCCATATTGCACAGACCCCGAGCAATGCCTCATCGGGTAAATGTACAGACAAGGTGTATCATCACATCAAAGAAAATTTGAGGGAAAATTTTCTCAAGCTTCACCAAAATTATAGGGATTTCTTTCTTCATTTCAACCAGCACATCCTTGTTAAGAGTTCTCTGCACAATTCCTAAAAACTTCCCTAACTCATATTGCTTCATAAATATCCCTGTCTAGAAATCCTCTCATGGCAGCTGGCAAAATTCTTTGCAAGAGAATGTGACAATCATGTGTTTTTAGCCCTTGTACCGTTGTTCCCTCAGCATTTAAACATCTTGAGATGTTGGAAGCAAATCCATCTGGAAACTTGACCTCCCGTAAAAAACCACAAAAAGCCTTCTTCTGTTCAGTGGACAAGGTATATCTAGCATGAGGCATCTCACATGAATCTCCATCCTCTCTAAATTGCAGCTCCTTTTTAATTCCCAAATCTTTCAAATCTAGCCTAGCTTTAACTGTGTCTTTTGTCTTGCCCTTTATATTGAGAATTGTCCCAATTAGGTTCTCACATATGTTTTTCTCAATGTGCATCACATCAAGATTATGTCTCACCTTCAACTTTTTCCAATATGGTAACTTCCAAAAACTAACCATCCGGCTCCAAATTTCCATGACCCCCTTGAGTTGGGCAGCTTCCTTTTCCAGTTCCTTGTGGCTTCCCAGGTCTAACGTCTTTAACTCTCTCCAATTCAGCCAGCAGCTCTTCCGTACAGAATTTACCTGGTGGATCATTGCTTTCGTGAAGTCCGGCAAACTCATTGTTTCTCCTCAAAGGATGTTCCTTTGGAAGGAAGCGGAAGTGCCAAAATAACCAATTTTGCTCCTTAGGCCATATGAAAGAGGATGCTTGTCACAATGGAGACATGCAAAATAGCCCTTTGTGGTACATACGAAAGAGTGCTCAAAGGCTGGGTAATCATGGATGCACCACAAAGCTGCAGCACGAAGTGTAAATGATTTGCTAGTAATAGCATCATAAGTATTGACACCTGTCCAAAGCTCAAGTAAATCCTCTACAAGAGGCTCTAAAAATACATCAAAGTCCTTCAGGTGATTTCGGACTGGAATAAGCAAAGCCATCATAAAGTTTGACTCCTCCATGCATTCCCACGGAGCTAGGTTGTATGGCACAACAAGCACAGAGCCACATGCTATATTTTGTGTTCTTTTACGAAAAGTTGAACCCATCGATAGCTAGGCCAAGTCTAAGGTTTCTTGCATCTTTTGCGAAATCTGGATATTCACGGTCGAAATCTTGCCATGCCTCACCATCATCTGGGTGGCTCATATTCTTCTCAATGGGCTGCCGCTTTAACTTGTGCCATTGTGCATTACGATGCTTCTTTGGTGAAAACATCCTCTTTAGCCTAGGTGCCAATGGAAAATGCCGCAACACTTTTGTGGAATCTTCTTTCTTTCTGCGTCTTTCCATCTCGAGAGACCACAAGCCAGGGCAATTGTCATGCTTGGCATATTCCTTCGAACAGACACACAATTATTGTAGCACACATGTATTGATTCATATCCAAGACCTAGTTCCTTTAGAAGACTCTTTGCTTCATCATATGATTTTGGGAGTGTATTAAATTGCAGGAAAGCTTGACCAATAGCTTCATGTGTGCGAGAAAAGCGAATTGTTGATCCTATATAATGACTTCATATGAAGAAGCCTTACCACAAATGAGAACCTTGAAAATTTGGTGCAGTTGGGATAAAGTTGGCGCTTTGCCTCTCTCATGAAAATTTTCAAAAATGACTCTTTATCACGAGGTTCTTCAGCACCAACTTGATTTTCTACATCCGGTCTTGCTTGTGCCATGCTGCGATCTGTAGGTCTCCTAAAATTCCTTCCAAGCGATCGCCATAGTTGTCATCCTCTGTCACACCTACCCCATGTGTGGAACCATCATCAACATCATGCATATCAATAGGATGCTCAATAACATTGACATCTAAGCTTTCTCCATGATGAATCCACCGAGTATATGTAGTTTCCATGCCATTCATCGATATGTGCTTCTTCACAACACTTTGTCTTAGGTGCTTGATTAAGGCATACGCTACTGAGGGCATAGAATTTCAACATTCTCATTGAATTTCCCTTGAATGAAACTCATAAATTCTTTGACACCATCCATGTATTCAGGGGAAAATAGTGCGCTATGCACCCAACTTCTATCCATCTAATCAAACATTGCGGATAAACCACAATGAGCAAACTGCACCAATTCAACGCTACATCCAACAAAATCAACAAAAAAATAGAAGAGATATACCTTGGCGCCGGCGGTGTTCAGGTGAGGCAGATGGGGATCTCCTCGGGCAAGAGCCAGGTGCTCGATTGACGATTTCAGGCGTGCTCGAGGCTGTAGGAGTCCGCTCAACAGTTGGATCTGTCACCAGGTGGACGCATGGCCGTACTCGGCATCTCTCGTTGGTGCGGCAATGGAGGGCGGCGGTGCTGCAGGATGGCGTTGGAGGGCGGCTTTCTTTGGCGGCGTGCTGCGAGGATGGCGTTGGAGCGGCTTTCTGGGCGGCGTTGGGCGGCTACAGGATGGCGGCTTTGCTGGACGGCGCGGCAATGGTGGGCAGCGGCAACGCGGCTCCTGCCTAACCTCGCGCGTCGGCGGCGGTGTCCAAGACTGAAGTGTTTCCCTGTGTTCGAAGCGAGGAGGTGGATTCAGCAAACATACTCGTGCATATACAGAACAAAAAAATAAAGAATACTACTCGTACACAACTGAATGACTAGCGCAGTAGTAAGTCTGATGGTTTTCAACGTGCAGGTGCTGGGTTCGATCTCCAGTTGGTGCAACTTTTTTTTCTATTTATTTACCATTTAAACATTTGTGCTGACAGATGGGCCAACGTGGATCAGTAGTAGCTACGGCACACGCACACACCAATCGCAAAAAACACGAGCAGAAAATAAATAAAAGTACTCAATAGCACATTTAGTCACATTGAACCAATAGCTCAGTGGTAAGACATTTTGTTGGTCTGCACCAGGTGCTGGATTCAAATCCCGTGTGCTGCAGAATTTTTTTGTTCCAAAGAATTTTTCCCTTCTGCACAATATATGCGTTCCCAAGCATTTTTTCCCTTCCGCACCATATATATGCAGAATATTTTTAGTTTTACCATATGTACCATATACATGCAACAAAGTAATAAAATTATTTGGTTCAAATAATTTAACAAATCGGCTTTTGGGTTTGATTCTTTTTGCAATCATGATAGCGAGCCTATTGTTTTGGGCTAACTAGAGTATGACAAATTTAAAATCATACACCGTGGCGGTCGGATAAAACCGTCACGAGTTAGCGGCCGAGAATATCCACTAGTGCACATCCATGACGGAAAAAATTTATCGTCACGGTTGCGTATGTCGATGATGAGTCTCTAGATCCGTCACGAGAATCCGTCATGGATTAACAAGTTTCTTGTAGTGAATGTGCTTGGTCCGAGAGTGCTGCTGGGTTCTTAGCAATGTTAATCGCGAAATGTTATCACAAAGAGTGGAACACTATCTATCGCTAACCCAAAGTCCCGCAGTCGAGACCATCAAAGCACTTGGCTGCGACAATCGGCGGCGACAACGTGCTCGGCCTCTGCGGTGGTGTGCAACACCGGGTGCTTCCTCGAAGACCAAGAAGCGAGAGAAGTGCCAATGAATTGGCAAGTGCGAAGTGCTCTTCCTATCTATCCTACACCGGCAAAGTCTGCATCAGAGAAGGCTCTCAAGGAAAGACGGGATGAGGAAGAGTACCGGATGCCATAGTCAATGGTAGCTCGAAGGTGCAGAAAGATGCGCTTCAGCACTGGCGGTGAGATACGCGAGGAGAGGCTCAGCGAGCACACGGACACGAGAGAAGTGTATGTGCGGTCTCGAGGCGATGAGGTAAAGAAGGGCCGATCATACTTCTCAACTCTTTCGATCAACGCTCGCCGTCCTCATCCAGGTCAAGATAGGTTTGTAGAAGCCATGGGAGTCGACACGAGCTTACCATCACTCATGTCGAGCGTCTCGGAGGTCACGAGTATACTTTCCCGATGAAGAAATGTACCCTCCAGTGCGCTTGATTTGGAAGCCAAGGAAGAAGGTCAACTCGCCCATCATACTCATCTCAAACTCGGTGCTCATGACATCTGAGAACTGTGAAACCAGAGTATGGGAAGAGCCGCCAAAGATGATGTCATCGACATAGATCTGATGAGCGAGAAGGTCATTGCCATGACGGCGGATGAACAAGGTCTTGTCTACTTTACCCATTTCAAACCCATGACTCAACAAGTAGGACTTAAGCCTCTCATACCAAGCTCTGGGAGCCTGCTTAAGTCCATACAACGCTTTGGAAAGCTTGAAGACATGGTGTGGGTATTTGGGGTTCTCGAAACACGGAGGTCGTCTGCGTAAACTTCTTCCTCAATGACTCCATTAAGGAAGGCACTCTTGGCGTCCATCTGGTAGAGCTTGAAACCCTTAGAAGGCTGCAAAGGCAAGCGGATTCTAATGGCCTCAAGTCGAGCTACAGGGCAAAGGTCTCCTCAAGTCTAGACCCTCAACACAGGAAAACCCCGAGCTACCAGTCTAGCCTTGTTTGAATAACCACTCCATCCTCGCTCTGCTTGTTCTTGAACACCCACTTAGTCCCAATAATATTGTGACCTCGCGGGGCTCGACAAGCGACCGGACCTTCTTCCTCTCGAAATTTTCTAACTCCTCATGCATGGCATTGACCCAAGACTCATCGAAAGAGCATGAGAAATATCCTTGGGCTCGAGAGGAGGCAATGAAAGCAAAGTGGAGACAGGTGAGATAAGCGATTTTGAGCGAGTAACACGCTCGAGCAGGTCTCAATCATCCGCTCGAAGGATGCCTTTTACGGATATGTCGGGAGGTCCAGATGAGATGAAGAAGTGGCCTCTACCTCGTGAGCTAACGAGGTAGGAGCAGAGCCACTAGCTCGGAGGAAGCGAAGGCATGGGTCGATCACCTGGAGGTGCGGTAGAAGACGGCACCTCAAGGGGTGGATAAGGGACTGGATCGGGTAGACAACCCTCATCTCCATCGTCCTCGTCATCCACGAAGATAGTCTCGGACTGCTCTAAAGAACCTGAGATATCAGGCCTAGTCCCCGGACTTGCCTCGTCAAAGGTCACCTCACAGATCTCTACCATTTTGCTAGACTCGCAGTTCCAAACCCTATAAGCCCGCGAAGAAGGCGAGTAACCTAGAAAGATCCCATCACAAGAACGTGACTCGAACTTATCTAGGTTCCCGGACTTGAGAATAAAGCACTTGCAACCAAACACACGAAAATGAGAGCGGGCTTTCGCGGTATCTCAACTCATAAGTCTGGTGCAAGTGTGCGAAAAAAACTCGATTGGAAACATGGCACGCGGTTGCAATAGCCTCAGCCCAAAACTTCCTCGGTGTAGAATACTCATCGAGCATCGTCCTGGCCATCTCGACCAAGGTACGGTTCTTCCTCTCCACGACGCCATTCTGCTGTGGGACGTGCGGAGAAGAGAACTGGTGCTCTACACCCGTCTCACCACAGAAACTCTCGAAGTAGGAATTCTTGAACTCCGTGCCATTGCGGATCGCTCGTAAGGCACCCGGGAGCTCAACAGAAAGCCTACTGAAAAGACCTCGAAAAAGTGAAAACGTCTCATCCTTCGAGGCTAAGAAAAACACCCAAGAAAACCTCGAATAGTCATCGACCACAACAAGGACATACCACTTCCCTCCTGCTGACTGCATTCGAGCTGGTCCAACAGTGTCCATATGGAGCAGCTGTCCTGGTGCATCGGTCATAATAATCTTGTGACCGGAGGGTGAGAAGCGGCAACCATCTTGTCGTGCGGCATGGGCGCAAACAAGATCTTTGACCATTTTGAGTTTCGGCAAACCACGAATGAGATCGTGGCCGCTAACTCGGGTCAAATGGTCAAATCCGATATGACCAAGTCTCCTATGCCAGAAAGTCAGATCGCGGGACTCCGAAGCAACCAAACACCAAGAGGATCACGGAAGACTCGGAAAAATCAGCACGAAAGATCCTCCCATAACGTGAAATCCATAAACGGACTACCCAAGAGTCAAGAATTTTGTAAGCATTTTCTTAAAGCTCACCTCATAACCGTCATCGGTGGTGAGAAACCGAAAGCAAATTATAACGCAGCTTACTAACCAAGGCAACATCTCTCAAAAGAAACGAATCATTAACGCGCAAGATGCACCTTTGGCGATGGCGCGCGGATGAAGCATCTCGAAGGTGATCGTCTCATCACCGGAGCACGGGCTAGGGAAGAGAACCAGCGGAGTCTCCGGTCATGTGTCGTGAACACCCGAGTCTACAAGCCAAACCTCTCCTTCCCGGCCGCGAGCTGAGTCAAGCAGAGTAAAGTCTCGATCTCGGGTAAATCAAGAGTGATTTTGGCACCCAATCTTGAACAACACGTCGAGCGGATGAAGTAGTCAAGCACGATCGACCTCTATCTACCCTACGCTCTCTGTCACTCGAAAGCGGATGGTCTCGAGTAGACCTAGAGTCGTTCTTTGGTCCGGCCGCTCTGACAAGCGAGTCGAGCACCGCAATAGCGCTGAACACGCCATGGGTAGTCGTCTTGATGGGGAAGCGAGAGTACCCTCGGGGCGGCGGAAGTCACGACCGGGCAGCACGAGGATGAAAACCAAAGACTCGGAAAAACCAAGTCCTCGATCTTGCCTAAACCCGTCGAAACAAACTCGGACCTCGTGCTAGTCTTAGGTGCACTCGGGATCTGGGCCGACCACGAATACGCCTAAGTGCCTCTGCACGGTCTCTTCGCGCAATCTGTGCGCTGAAGCATCTCGATCGAGTGCCCATCCTTCGGCGAGAAGGTGCGGTGGTACTTCACCTTCCGAGAGGTGGAAGTAGCACGAAGAGGCTTCGCCTCCGAGAGGCCAAACAACAGTGGAATCACCTTGTCGCTCGAGATCCCCGACAAAGCCCGCGATTTGAATTTAACCTCATCAGATCTGGGCTCAACCTCGATCACACCTCCTACGATGGGTCGGAGAATAGCAGGTGGATGCTTCCTCATATCCTCATAGAAATCATATCCTAGACCTTGATTGAACTTGCAAATCTTGGATTGGTCTAGAATAAGATTAAGCTTCTTTTTGCCGCCTACAAATCTCTCGAGAGTGTTCATAAGGTACTGACACTCCCGAAAGAGAGAGGTGCAAGAAGAGCAGGGGGAAGAGGAAATAGCAGGGGTAAGGGAGCGGATGAAGAACCAACAAAGCAGAGGAATGAATGGCTTGTGCACGCACAAACACTCGAAATGGACAGTCCTACTGCTAGCAGGTTGGTTCACGTCGCTAGGCGTCTCTACCTTACCCTGGGGCTTCTCCCCCACACCATCAATCACATCACAACCAGATTGTGGCTTCTCTAATAAGTCCTTAGTTAGCTTCACACATTTGTCATTCAATGCAACGAGTTCAAGTTTTAGTTTATCACAATTAATGCATGGTGAGCTAACAGGATCCTTAGTCGATATCTTGAGCCATTTTCTTGTTGTTGTCAATCATTTCTTGAAACTGTTTTGAGACGATTCAAGTTCAGCGATTAACTTGGGACAGTTCAAACATGAATCAATAGGCTCAAGTAAAGAAGCACTCAACTCAGCAATCTTGTGATCTGCCTGCTTTAGGTTCATCTTTAGATTATTACAACTTTCACAAGTCTCGGGCAGATCAAGCGGCATGGTATAAAGACCTCTAAAAGCATTGTCCTTATCCTCACATGAGGTGCAAGAAGTAGTCTCAACAGGAGTAGATGAAGTAGAAGCAATCCTACTCATTTCTAGTTCAGCCAACAGACTAAGATTCTCCACCTTAACACTATCAAGCTCGGAGGACAAACTATCATGCGAGGTCCTTAGTTTCTCCATGTCACCCGACAAGCGAGCATGTATCACGATCGTCACTAGAGGACCGGATGTAAGAGCAATAATCTCTAGTGACAACTGTCTACTTCCTTCTCTAACTCGGTACACCTAGCCCTAGCTCTAGCATGGAAACCACCTAGCTTAAGAAAAGCATGATTGAGCTGGTCGTGGTGGCACATACCTCATCTGAGTCGGAGTACAGCTCGCTGTCGCTGAGTTCGCCCTCGAGGGCCATGAAGCACATGCCGGAGAAGTCGTCGCCGCTCTTGGGATCTTGGTCACCCGTCCCGTCGTCGTCGCTCCATCCCTCCACCTCGCTGAGGTCGAGGTCGTCGAAAGCGGTGAGGACGCGGTGAAACGACTTCTTGGCCTTCCCGAAATCGCGAACTTCTTCTTGCCCGCGTCCGAGCTGGAGTCTTCTTGTTGCGGTTCTTGTCGGTGTAGTCGTTCTTGCCGAACCGCCGTAGTCGTTCTTGCTCTTCTCGGCTTGGGGCGTTGCCGAATGTGGTTGGGGCCACCACACTCGAAGCAAATGGTAGTCCGCCTCTCTTTCGTCCCTCCTCCTCTTGTAAGCATGGGAGAACTTCCAAGCTAGGAGGGCCACTGTTCATCCTCTAGCTGCTCTAATCGATCATCGATTCGTCACAGAGCAGCTAGGGAGAAACCGCAGCGAATCGGAAGAAGGACGGAAGATTTAAACGGGATCGGTGACCAAGGCCATCGATCGTGACCGACCGACGAGAGACAACGTCAATCTCGTGAGTCTTGAGGCGCGAGTACGCGTCAAGAGTCGTGGTCGAGGTCTGTCGTGTCTTTGATGGTGGTCACTTTCATCTCCCAAACACGCGGATCGAGTGCGCGAGCATCGGACGGCGTTGTCCGAGTCGGGTATGTGAGACCGACCGCCGGAGGTTGCTCAAGATTTTGTGAAATCGCGAAAAGCACTCGTCCGAGGACTCACCAGCAAGCATCTCGAATTTGTTGTATTCGCATTTGAATCGGTCTGTCGAACCGTCTTAATCGGGTGGTGCCCTCATGGTATGCGTCGAGGGTCACCCGGATATCGTAGGCGGACGGCGGTGAGAGATGCGATCGACCCGCTCGCTCAAGCCCTGGATAATGATGTTCCTTGCCTTCGCATTTGCCTCAACATCGGGCATGTTTGCCACGTTGATGTTCTCATCAGCAGGAACAACATATCGTACCTTGACCTTCCGCCAGATGGCATACCCATGGGCCTGGATGTATGTCTCCATTCGGCTCTTCCAGAAGGGGTAATCGATGCCATAAAAAACGGGCGGTTTGGTCGAGTACTTGTCCATCGCCATGGCTCTTGAGACCGGTTAAGATCTATTGAAAAGAGCTAACCGGCTCTGATACCAATTGTAGGACCGAAATGGCGACAGAGGGGGGTGAATGTCGCTCGCTTCAAAATCGCCCCCGGGAAAACAAACACTGATTTATCAAAAAGATGCAAAACAAAGCACCTCACAGAAAATTAAAAATAAGTTTGCTGAAATTTGGAGCATGCGACATCAAAAATTCAGCATAAATCGAGAGACCACCAAGAAACAATTCAACGAAAATATTGTTTGTTTGATCTGCATGCAAAATTGAGAAAGATCACCACAAAGAAAAAGAGACAAGCACTAAAGAAGAGCACAAGCAATGAAGAGGTTACGTCTCGCATGCATGAACCAAGGACCAAGCAATGTTGTTTTGGCCAAGCTCAAAGAGACCCATCTGCAGGATTTCACCTACTACTAAAAAGCTAATCGGGAGAAGAACTTTGCGAGCGGGAAGAGGATTAAAAGAGATACCATTCGGCTGAAAAATCAAAAGAGGAAAAGCTACCCAAAAGAAAAGGAGAAGAAGTGCAGTTCGGAATCTGCCCAAACGAGAGACTAAGTGATCACAAAGAAGTAGAACTTGCTGTACTTAGCACAGCCGAAAGAAGTAAAAGGAGAACAACAGAGGGACAGCCGAACCAACAAACACATAAGAATCATCGCGAGAGAAATAGCCAACCCAAAACAAGAAATCACCAAGGAGACCAAGAACAGAGAGCACGAATAGAGAATATAAACTTCAGATTTCATTCCAATAAACACGAGATACAAAGAGCTACGTCCCCATACGCATGGACATTCGGAGGAATGATTACAAGAAATCTCAATCCATCCTTTCCTCTTAATCCTCAAGAACACCAAGAGCCACACATGCTTCTTGGGAGGAACACACACATACACACATGGAGAGACTCAAAATGGAACCCTAACTTTTACACCCACTCTCTCGAAATTTCAGCACACATCTCCCTCTCTATTTATAGCCTCCACTAATGGGTTTGCACCATGCTTTACCCATTAAGCCTTCAACAACTCGGCGCTTTATCCAAACCCGCTTCCTTTTTGTGCCGCTTTGCATTTTTACCGAAACGCCCCTCGCGCACCTTCCAGGAAGCTTCCTCATCCCTTGCCTCACAAGCCACGCAGCTTCGCCGTCTTCGGCACACCTCGACCGTTCTGACCTCAGCGCCACCTGCGCCTAGTCCGGTCCATCGTGCCTCGCCACGACTCCACCTCGAGTCCACGTCGTCTTCGACACATCCCGACCGTTCTGACCTCAGCGCCACCTGCGCTTAGTCCGGTCCTCCGTGTCTCGGCACGAATCCACTCGATGTCCTGCAGCCACATAGACAAGAAACACGTCAAATAGCACCGCTCGATACATGAACGCGTAAATGGCATAAACATACCACACAGTTGCACCAAGTTTGGCCAAGAATATGCATCCTAATCCTATACGACCAAGTTTGACCAAGTCCGACCGAGCCCGTTGCACCACGCAACGTCAAGGTCCAATCCACCCAAACCAAACTCGACTTCTCGTAAACCAATGTCAATTACTCATCATACACACGGGATGACCTCCACATGGTCTCTCATAATGATAAAAAAAACTTCGATTGGAGAAAGAAAGAAAAGCTAACTGATCATCACTAACATGGACCAGCCCAACCCGCTCGAGATCATGTGCCCACCAACACCACCTGCGTTGCATGGCTCGAGCCACAGGGCGTCGATCTGGCCCAGGAGCATGTTGTCCATGCGGACAGAGAAATGTTTGCATACATGGTACCGTAGCATTTTTTAATTTTACTTTTGGATGTTGTTTTCGTAAATCTAACCTTGTCCTGAACTTGACAGGCACGATAGATGATATGTATCTCTTGCCGTGCCACCAAAGCTCAGCAGCACAGCACCAGCAAGGCATCACGGGCGAGCGCGGCAGACGATGGTGTGCGCTGGAACTACAGGGCCCACCGGCCTGCCGAGCTGCCCTGGCTTGGTAGTTGCTGAGTTGGCTCAGCAGGAGGTGCAGTAGGCTGGTGCCCAATTTAGCCCCCTTTTTTTTGCTAATTAGCTGAATACCTGTGCTTTACTATGCATAAAAAAATCATATTATCCCGATATGTCATTTCGACACTGTCGAGATTAGCCTACTCGGTCCACACCATTGGTGCACATCCGCTCTCGATCGCGGCGTGCCTCCGTGGCCTCGACTTTGCCGCGCACTGTAGGACTATGTTTTTAGAGAATTAAATGCGATGGGTGGAATTTGTTTTCTAATATATTGTTTTTAATTTTGTTAGAATTTTTTAGGAATGTGCAAGGAGGAGTTTGGAGGAGCGGATGAACTACCATCACTAACTCTCTCTCAAAGTAATACTGATATATTATTACAAAAAGTAATGACCATGTCTATCCCGACATAACACTTTGTAATGAAGGTGTGAATTACATAACGTGTATGGTTTGATTAGATACGTATGTTTACCTCACTACTCGTGCGATAAAAATGGCAACATGTATGAAAAATTAACCCGAACTACAATTAAGATACATGTGCGCCTTTTGGAAGCCATACTTACAGTCATTCGTTCTATACATTTGGATCTATCGGTGCCTTACACTTGTCTCCCTTGCGGGCTTTAGCCTTCGCGACGGTCGCCCAATACTCGACTTCCACAACTTCTATAAGCTTGTCCCAGTTCTAAATAACCTGTCATTCAGCAGGGGCATCAGAAACCATTGACACCTTTCCGTTGTCCTCCGTCATCTTGGCTTTTCACTTGTCATCTGAGGTGTAAGGTTTCCAGCGTGTGAAGTTCTCTGGTGTAATTATCTTGGCATAGGGAGTTTCTAACGTAACAGAGAGTATGTACGTGTAGTATATAAGTATATAAGACCATTTAAGTGGTATGTATATGTTGTAGGGGTGGCCTCCACCTAAGCCCAGCCGGCCTGTTAGAGGGTTGTAAAGTCCAAAATGGGACATATGTAATGACATAAATGCCCTTGAGAGGGATACTTGGATGTAAGGGCATTACTGTAAAATACTCCCCATGTGAATATATAAATCTGTCCTGGGCATGGGGAAGACCCCAAGCATTGCTCACCTAACATCTCCATTACCATACTACCATATCTCTGTTTGGTCTATAACCACAACAATTGGCGCCGTCCGTGGGGAAGACAAGAGCAAGCTCCAAGATCTGAAGAAGGATGGCACCAAAGAAGGCTTCATCATCGGCGGCGGCCAAGAAGAAGAGGAGTACGAAAGAGGTGTTAGGCAACGTGAGGGCTTCGGCGTCGGCTACAGATGCGGGCGACAGCGCCAGCGCTGCGGCTACCGACCTCGACGCTCGTGGCGCAACAGTCGCCCCAACCGCTAGCGCGGCGGTCGACGTGGGTACCGATCGGGCCGTTGGGAGTGGTGACGTTGATGCCCGTGCCACCATGACCGTTGCCACCGTGCCCAGCGTGGAAGCGGCAGTGGCCTCGATGGTAACGCCGGTTCCATCACCGACTCGAGCCCACCGCACCGACGCCGCCGGCGAGCGTTCTAGAGCGCAAGCCGTGGTTGCTGCCGGCACCGACGGTGCAACCCGCCGCTCCAATCGCCAGAACCACGTTGGCGGTGGAGAATAGCTAGCCGGACCTCCGCGAGCCGTGCGGGATATACAAGAGGCTCAGAGCCAACAAGTCCCGCCAGTGGCCGCGCCGGAGTCCATGCCAGAGCGGGCGGAACCGCGACGCCCTTACCTCCAGTCGCGTCCCGCTGCGGCGCGTGGATCTAGAGTCCCCCCTCTCCGTAGGCCTGTAGCAATCGACATGGCCAGAAGACTTCAAGTTCTCCAACGCCATTGAGCCATATAAGAGCGACACGGACCCTCGGGAGTTCGTGCGCATGTACAAGACCGCCATCGAAGCTGCAGGTGGAGACAACACCACCAAAGCGAAGGGGCTCCCCCTCGCGCTGCAGAGAGTGGCGCTCTCTTGGTTTTTCACCATAGAGCCAAACTCCATCTATGCGTGGGAACAGATAAGCAACCGCCTCTACAACAACTTCCAGGGGAACTACGTCGAGCGCGTCGACGCGGATCAGCTCTTCGCCGTCAAGCAAAAACCCTCGGAGAAGCTCCGAGAGTACTTCAAGCGCTTCGCTAAGGTCCGCTACCAGGTCAAGGACGTCAATGAGACAACCATTATCAACGCAGCGATACAAGGCCTCCGCCCGGGGCTGTTGGCCGAGTACAACGCGCATAAGCCGAGCAAAACGGTCACGAAGCTCTTTGATAATATGGAAGAGTATGCGAGGGCGGAGGAGGACGCGCGAGGGTGCAGAGGCGACGACTCCGACGCTAATTAAACAGAGGACTCGTCAAAGAACGAAGACTCAGCAAAGAAGGAGGGCTCCTCGAAGGGCAATGTAACATCCCAAAATTTCGCTCTCTGAAAAATTTAATTTCAAATTAATTAATTTAAAGTATTTGAACTTTATTTGGATTTATCTAAATTTTATTTCAAAATCTAAACAAATTTAATCCTCAACCTCTCTACTCGGCCATCATGTGTCGCTCCCTGATTCAATCCATCCTCGCCCGATTTAATCTCAGCCCAACCCCACCTGTCAGCTTCTTTTTTCTTCTTGCCTTCTTCAACCTTCTACCGCCACCACTAATGCCCCGCCCGAGCTCTTAAATTTGGCCGTTTCTTCTCGTTAGCCTGAGCATTTGCTACAATTGAAAGCCTAATCACTTCCGCATTCAACCTCCACCATTTCCCCACTTTAAACCCCGCTTACCTCCCCCTTTAGTCTTTGCGCCGACCTTAACTTTGGTATAACCGATAGCTGTTCGTCGCCCTCACTTCGCCACCCCTGCATCCTCGTCGCCAGCTACCACCGAGCATTCCCGAGTGTCGTGCCAAGGTGCACTTAACTCCCCGTGTCCCCCTCCCTCTCGCGCACCCCTCACTGACCCCAGCAGCGTCGCCATCCGCTGATGCCCTCAGTCCCCGTGCGCCACATCAGCAGCCGTGAGCTGCACAAGCGCTACGCCAACTGCGTGCCACCTCATCCTTCTCCCCGGTTTATGGACCTAGTCCACAAAAGTCGGTCCCACCTGTCAGTGAATAAAACCCTTTTTCTGTTGAAAAATAATTCGGCCAGAAAACCGAAATCCTCGTTGACATCACCCTGACATATAAATCCCTTTTCCCATAGAAAAATAATTCCTCTGAAAATCATTTCCCTTGATGACATCATTATCTGATTTTTCAGTTCAAAAATAATTCCAGAAAATCAGTTTATTCTTTTTCTCTACTCTCAAACTTCCAAACGCTTGTATTTCTTCATTTTAACTCCAAATGAGCCCATTCAAATTTCTAAATTCATCAAAAACTCCAATCTATCCATTTCTATCCTCTTTTCAAATTTGTCGAGTTGTTTTAATTTATTTGGATTAAATTAAAGCTTAGAAAGTAAAAATATTTTAATGGTTAAAATAAACTTCAAATAAATCCGAAAATATTTTATTTGGTATTTTCGGGTTCCAAGTATTTTTTTAGAATTTTCTTGAAGTTTTTCAAATTTATTTTTTTTTGGAAAAAATATATTATTTTATTTCCGTTTTCTCTCTCCTCGCTTCATCTTCCTCACGAGCCTTGCGTCCAGAACGTGGCCGCGATGGCCGTTTCTTTTAGCTCTTCATTCCTAATGAATTTCTCCACCGTTTTTTGTGCAATCAAGTGCATTCACTTGCTCACTTCAAGACTCCTCCATTCCCAACCGTTTCTCTCCTCCTTCATGTGCATTTACACAAAAAATGAAACCGTTGCTCTAAAAGACATCGTCGGTTGATCTCCCTCTCCCGTCCACCTCCGCCCCTATAAAAGCGAGTATCGGGTGCCTCTCCTCATCCTTAGTCACCCCCGAAAATTTCATGTCCTCTCTCCTTTCCTCCTCTTCGCAATCAGTGTTTTTCTTTTGTCAACCGAGCGCCGTTCCTCGGCCGTTTGCGGCCTTCTACAGTGGAGTTCCGCCACATTTGACCACACCACTGGCTTCGCCTTTGCGTGTTCTACACGGTGCTTCACTCGCCTTCGCCGGAGCTTTGCTGGAGCATCGCTGGAGCACCGTGGCCAAACCACGCCGTCGCTTCTCTCCTCGATGCGAGCCGACCGTGCATGTTCCACCATAACCGAGGTGAGCATTGTGTTCCCCACATTCTCCTCTTCATTTCGCCGCAAACCTCACCTGCTAACTCCTCTCCGTTTGCCCGGAACACCGATATCAACCCGATGGTCACCAAAAGTCTTCTCCGCCGTGTTTCGCCACCATCCGATGTCCTTTGACCAAGCCGTTTGCACCGTTGAGTTTGCCTTGGCGCGTTCTATATCGTGCTTCCATCGTCATCACCAAAAGATTCCCCGAGTCCTCATTGACCTTGTCGAGCCAGACCCAAAAATCGTGCATTCGCGCGTACACCCTTTTTTCAGTGAGCGCTTTGATTTTTGTTCATGTCATATCGTGTCCTAGCCTCTAAGAAATTTTTCTACCATTTTGTTTAATTTTTCATGGAGCCAATTGTCAGGAATTGAGCTTTCCGTGAAAATGTCCGTGTTGACTTCGCGACGTCGATTCGTCGCCTCCGGTAAGCTTTAGCCCATGCCGTAATTTTTCTTAGACTTGCCTCACTGTGTTCTATGCCGTGCTCCCTTCGTTTTCCCCAAAAAGCCTCCACAAATTTACGCCTCTGACACCTCGCCATGGCCGCCAATGGCATCTCGTGTCCCCATCTATCCGTTGGAGTTTTCCCCAATCCGTTCGCGTCATATCGTGCCAAACCATCCTAGGTAGCTATCTGCCAAGTGGTTTTAGATTCGCTTCACCGAGCACCAAGATATCAAGTTTTTCCTTTTTCTCTATCGTCTCCGTTCAATTTTCAGCGTAGCCAATAATTTCCCTAGCTTCACCATACTGTGTTCTACCCCGTGCTCACCCTACATTTCCACATTACATACCCGGTACTATCTCTCTCCAACTCGCCGTTGTCGCTACTGCGCCGCCGGTGCCGTTTTCACTCACTGTGGGTGATTGCTGCCGTTCCTCATCACCGTACCCATGTCACCACCTTCGCCTCATCGCCAGGATTCCATTTTGCCCATTCGCCAGCCACCTCGCAGCCTACCGACATAATACTTTTTAAAAAGTAATTCTCGGGTGTTGTTATCATTTCATGTGATATCCAAAACTTCCAAATATTTGTTCTCCCTCATACAAACTTCGAATCCGTTGATTCTTTCTCCTAAATTCATTTAAGATCATAATCTATCTCTTAGTATATATTTTATAATTTTTAGATTTTATTTGGATTTTATTTGAGTTTATTTTGTTTGTTCGATCTTTTCGCGCGTAGAACCCGTCGTTGCCGAAGACTTTCCCGACCCGCAGCAAGAAGGTCCAGACAGCGTGCAAGAAGGCAAGTCTCCTTTGAACATTTTGCACCTATGTTTGAGAAATGTTTTTGATTATTTTAAATTTATGTGCATCGCTATTTACATAGAACCCTAATTTTGTCTTAGCAAGTTATTTAAAATATTTACTGTTATTTAAAACAAAACATTACTTTGTGCAAAAGAATCATATAGCCTTCCTTTGTAAAGCCTTGCATCTACTGCATTTCTTTTCCAAGACTTGCGGAGTACTTTATGTACTCACATGCTGCACTAAAATCAACTCAGAGAAATATGAAGCTCAAGAAGGAGACTACGACTACTTCGCGTGTGGATTCGACGAAGGTTTTTCGAAGTACTAGGTCGCGCTTCCCCAGTCAATTGCTTGTGGCGTATTGATGGGTCTTCGCTATTTATCTTTGCTTCCGCTGTGTTTTGTGTGTGTGTGTGTGAGGTCTTGAAACCTCAGTTGTAATAAAGAGACCTTCCAGTCTGTACTCTCTATTATTGTAATAATCGTTGTTGGTTATGTAATCATCACTGTTTGACTGTGTGCACTAGTTTTGATCTGGGACTAGTGCTGTATTACACAGATGGTCCGGGTTAGGAAATCCGGGGTCCCGACAGGCAAGTGCAAGTAAGAGCCTTCGAAGGACGCCCCTGAGCGCAAGGATGCCAAGCATAAGGACCCGTCGGGTGATAAGTCCAAGCGCAGCCAACGTAGATCCTAAAGGGCCCGCCATGTCTTTGACATCGAGGGTGGCTCTGAAGACAGTGCCCCCACTGGTCGCGGGCGAGGCCGCCGAGGCCGGGGGCGAGGGCGCGGCCGGGGTCATCACGATAGACCCCGTGCAGAACAAGAAGACCAGCACTACGACATGTGGTGCGAGGTGCATGGCTGAAGTGACCACAACACGCGGACATGCACCGCCATTGCAGTGCTCCATCAGAGCATCGCCAGGGATAGAGCCCTGGAAGCGGGGCCGCCCGTCGTGGCCCACGTGCAGCAGCCCCAAGAGGGCCCCCTGCGGATTCAAGCCCATGGGCAGCAGCCCGAGGAGGGACCCTACGATTCAAGCCCACGTGCAAAGCAGCCCCAAGAAGGCCCCTTGCGAATTTAGGCCTCCAAGGGAGCCCGCCGGATTATAAATGTCATCTCAGGGGCTCTTCGCTGGAGTTCTCCTCGGCGCGCAACGAGAAGGTCTGCGCGCGACTCTACATCATGTGGCAGCGTGCGACGCAAGCACCGCCGAGTGGGCGCAACACGAACTACCTTCACGCCACGCTGACGCTGAGGGCGTGGAGTTCCCTCACCAAGATCCCCTAGTCATTCAGGTCGCCATCGCAGGATGCGATGTCAAACGCATCCTGGTTGATGGAGGCAGCTCCGCGAACATCTTGTTCGCGGTGGCCTTCAACCAGATGGGGATCCCCCGAAGTCGCTTAGGCCCCTCGGGAATGCCACTACAGGGCTTCGGGGGTCAACCGCTAAAGGCGTTGGGCGGATCGCTGCAAGTCTCCTTTGGCCAGGGCGACAACGCAAGGAGCGAAGACATCACCTTTGACATCGTCAACATCCCATACCCATACAATGCCATACTGGGGTGCCTAACCCTCAACTCCTTCGGGGCAGTCCCACACCATGACTTCTTATGCATAAAGCTCCCGGGCCTGCAAGGTATCATCACCACCTTCGGTGACCAGGACCTCGCCCGGCGCATAGAGCTTGGTGCTCGGGGCCCACACCACAAGGTCCACCGAGAATCCTAAGGCGGACAAGACTGCGCAAAGGCTTCCGATGACCTCAAGAAGCACCTCGCAAGCCTTCCCACGTTGGTCGCTCCGGCACCAGAGGCTCCCCTCTTGCTCTACCTCGCTGCCACAGCAATAGCGGTCAGCGCTGTCTTTGTCCTCGAGCGGTCAGCAGTTAGAATCCTTTTTTTGTAATCGCTTGCCTGCGCAAACGGGACATTAATAAAGTCCATCGTTTGCGAAACTTGTCTCATTCTGTGTCAAGACGCGCGGAGGCAAGCCTCCACGTGCACACTCTATGGAGTATAAATAAGACGTATGGAGGCAAGCCTCTACGGCGCACTCTACGGAGTATAAATAAGACGTGCGGAGGCAAGCCTCCACACGCACTCTACAGAGTATAAATAAGATGCGCGGAGGCAAGCCTCCACGCGTACTCTACGGAGTATAAATAAGACACGTGGAGGGACGCCTCCGCACACACTCTACGGAGTATAAATAAGACACGTGGTCTCCACACGCACTCTACGGAGTGTAAATAAGACATGCGGTCCCCGCGCGCACTCTTCGTGAGTATAAAATAAGACATGTGGTCTCCGCGCGCACTCTTCGTGAGTATAAAATAAGACATGCGGTCTCCGCGCACTCTTTGTGAGTATAAAATAAGACACACGATCTCGCGCGCGCTTCGTGAGTATAAATAAGACACGCGGACTCGCGCGCACTCTGAGGTATAAATAAGACACGGGTCTCCGCGCGCACTCTTCATGAGTATAAAATAAGACACGCGGACTTCGCGCACTCTCTGAGTATAAATAAGACGCGCGAGGCAAGCCTTCACGTGCACTCTACGGAGTATAAATAAGACACGCGCGGCCTCCGCACGCACTCTACGTGAATATAAATAAGACACGCGGTCTCCGCGCACACTCTTCGTGCGCACACTCTACGTGAGTATAAAATAAGACACGCGGACTCCGCACGCACTCTACGTGAGTGTAAATAAGACACGCAGTCTCCGCGCGCACTCTTCGTGAGTATAAAATAAGACATGCGGTCTCCACGTGCACTCTTCATGAGTATAAATAAGACACGCGGACTCCACACACTCTTCATGAGTATAAATAAGACACGCGGACTCCGCGCGCACTCTTCATGAGTATAAAATAAGACACGCGGTCTCCGCGCGCACTCTTCGTGAGTATAAATAAGACACGCGGACTCCACGTGTACTCTACGGAGCATAAATAAACACGCGGTCTCCGCGCGTACTCTTCGTGATATAAAATAAGACACGCAGACTCTACGCGCACTCGACGGAGTATAGACAAGATGCGCGGAGGCAAGCCTCCGTGCACATTCTACAGAGTATAAATAAGACGCGCGGAGGCTACGGAGTATAAATAAGACGTGCGGCCTCCGCGCGCACTCTACGTAAGTATAAATAAGACATGCGGTCTCCGCGCGTACTCTTCGTGAGTATAAAATAAGACACGCGGTCTCCACACGCACTCTACACGAGTATAAATAAGACACGCGGACTCCACGCGCACTCTTCGTGAGTATAAAATAAGACACGCGGACTTCACGTGCACTCTACGTGAGTATAAATAAGACATGTGGTCTTCGCGCGCACTCTTCGTGAGTATAAAATAAGACACGCGGTCTCCACGTGGACTCTTCGTGAGTATAAAATAAAACACGTGGACTCCGCGCGCACTCTGCGTGAGTATAAATAAGACACGCGGTCTCCACGCGCACTCTTCGTGAGTATAAAATAAGACACGCGGTCTCCACGCGCACTCTTTGTGAGTATAAATAGGACACGCGGACTCCGCGCGCACTCTTCGTCAGTATAAATAAGACACGAGGACTCGCGCGCACTCTTCGTGAGTATAAAATAAGACACGCAGACTCCACGCGCATTCTGCGTGAGTATAAATAAGACACGCGGTCTCCGCATGCACTCTTCGTGAGTATAAAATAAGCACGTGGTCTCCACATGCACTCTTCGTGAGTATAAATAAGACACGCGGACTCCGCACGCACTCTTCGTGAGTATAAATAAGACACGCGGTCTCCATGCGCACTCTTCGTGAGTATAAAATAAGACACGCGGACTCCACGCACACTCCTTGTGGGTATAAAATAAGACACGCGGACTCCGCGCGCACTCTTCGAGAGTATAAATAAGACACGTGGACTCCGCACGCACTCTTCATGAGTATAAAAATAAGACATGTGGTCTCTGCGGGCACTCTACGTGAGTATAAATAAGACACGCACACTCTACGTGAGTATAATAAGACACGCGGACTTCGCGCGCACTCTACAGAATATAAATAAGACGTGCGGCCTCCGTGTGCACCCTACGGAGTATAAATAAGATGTGCGGCCTCCGCGCATACTCTGGAGTATAGGCAAGAAGCTCCCACCACTTCGAAGGGTAGGGGACGGAGCGCTCGAGCGTCTACTTCAGCTAGGCACCAACTCTGCTGCCACCACTTCAAAGGGTAGGGAACGGAGCGCTCGAGCATCTACTTCGGCTAGGCGCTAGCTCCGCTGCCACCACTTCGAATGGTAGGGGACGGAGCGCTCGAGCGTCTACTTCGGCTAGCCGCCAGCTCCGTTGCCACCACTTCAAACGGTAGGGGATGGAGTGCTCGAGCGTCTACTTCGGCTAGGCACCACTCCGCGCCACCACTCGAGGGTAGGGGACGGAGCGAGCGTCTACTTCGACTATTCCCCAGCTCTGCTGCCACCACTTCGACTTGTCCCTATTTCCTTCCCCACGACGGGCCGTGATCCCGCGAGAGGGAACCGGCGCAAGCCTCTCGTAGTTTGTGGCTCGCAAACCAAGGCGGTGGCGAGCCGTACGAGCCACACCGAGCAGCACGCAAACGGCATCTCACGGCGGGGAGGGGAGGACAGGGGACTGGGTTGAATTGGGCGACGTCGACACCACATCGGATCGCGCATCTCCGCCGGAGAGCAATCGGAGCTAGTCCGAGCGAGTCCGCTCCTCTCCAGGTACGGAACCAAACAGAAATTTTGACCACCTACTTCTCATGCATCATAGGCCCTGTCGCCAGCGGACCGCACAAAGTTCAAGTAGAGGCACTCTCTTTACAAATTTTAAGAATTACAATATTTTCTTTGCAATTATAAAAAGACTTACATGCAATTTAAAAAATTAAGTAGGGGCACGTGCCCCCACTAGGGTGTACGTAGATCTGTTCCTGGGCGTTCCAAACAGTTTCTGATTTTTAGCTTCACATGTTGATGAACCATGTGGAGGTGACCACATGTGTATGATGAGTAATTGACATTGGTTTAGGTAAGTCGAGTTTGGTTTGAGTGGTTCGGAGTCGAGTCGTTGCGTGGCGTAATCCGGCTCGGTCGGACTTGGTCAAATTTAGTCGTATGGGATTAGGACGCATATTCCGATGATTCGACAGGTTTGGACTTCACCTGTGGTAAGTATGATGGTATTTACGCTTTCATGTATCGAGCGGTGCTATGTGATGTGTTTCTTGTCTGTATGGCTGCAGGACGTCGAGGCGGAGTCGTGGCGAGACACGGTGGACCGGACTAGGCGCAGGTGGCGCTGAGGTCAGAACGGTCGGGATGTGTCGAAGACGACGTGGACTCGAGGAATTGCGAGGTGTGCGAGGCAAAGAGCGCGGAAGCTTCTCGGAAGGTGCAGGAGGGGCGAATCGGGAATTTGGCAAGGCTGCACAAGCGGGAGCGGGCTCCGTTGAATTTAGAGGGCGTAATGGGGCGGAGACCCGTTAGCCGTAGGCTATAAATACTTGTGAGGGGCTGCATGCCTAGGTATGGATTTTGGAGGGAATTAGGGTTAGCTCTAGTCAAAAGAGGCTTTAGAGGTTGGTTTTCTCTTTAGCTCTTTAGTGGGTGAGAGTTGGTAGGAGAGGCAGAGTTCTGTTGAGGCTTGTCTCCCTTCGTAGCTTCCTCTCTGTGTGTGAGCATGTGAGTGTTCTTGTGTTCTTGAGAGAAGGATGTAGCTTGTGCTCTCAATCCAAGCATGTATGGGGTTGTAGGGATGGTATGAGCTGATACTCTGTGTAATCATGTATCTCTCTTCCTCATTATCAATCCAAGATGGCTTTGTTTGAATTTGATTGAGGCCCTGGTTCTCTGTTTTGTCTGTTCTTCATTTCTCTTCGATGCTCTTCATGCCTGAATTTTGAGTTTTTCGATTTCGAGTTGATTCTTGTTGGAAAGGCCCAAAATGGGTTGCTATGACATGGGAGATGCTCAAAAGCCATTTGGCTAGTTGATCCAAAGAGCAAACCAAGTTTAATTTCAGTTTTAATCTTTTGGTCTCCTCTGTTCATGCATTTCTTTTCTAGGGTTTTGAGGTAAATCCTGATTCCCTTTGGAGAAATAGCATGAAATTTGATCTGGATTATCCCATGGCTATTGCTAACATATCCTCAAAGTTTCATGGCCAAAGGATCAAAGGTTGGGAAGTAATTTGAGTTTTTGTGCCTCTCTCTGAAAAGTTTCAATTTTGGGCAAAATCTGAATTTCTTGATCTCTTGTTTGATTTCGTTGTTTTCTAGAGGCCCCTTGCTATTTAGTTTGTTGTGGTAGTGCTTTGGGACAAAAAGATTGAAAAGAAATCTTCAAATTCTTGGGTTTGCTGAGTCTGAATTGATCTTCAGAGGAGCTGTTTTCAGGTGCTTTTCAGTTCTTCTTTTCGGTTGCCTTCTGGTCCTTCTGTTGGATGCCGTTTTCAGTTGTCTTCTTTCATCTTGTTCGGCAGCAACAGAGATTGCCAACCACATCCTTCTCTGCTAATTTTAAAAAAAAACATGCATGCCGATTCTTGGTGGTTCCATGTTCTTCGGCCAGATTCCTTTTGGTGCTTACGACATGAAGTAATTGTTTTACTAATCATTTTTTTCTCTCGGCAAGCATGCAGTAGTTGCCATTCTTGCTCTTTAGTGCCTTTTCTTTTATTTCTATTGCTGACTTTCAACCATGTTGCATGCAGATCAAACGGCATTATTTTCAGCTGAAATTTTTACTGGTTAATCTCTGATTTATGCTGAATTTTTTGGTATCGCATGCGTTCCAGATTTCAGCAAAATGAAAATTTTAATTATCTGTGAGTTGCTTTGTTTTGCATCTTTTTGAAAGATCAGTGTTCGATTTCTCGGGGGCGATTTTGAAGCGAGCGACATTCACCCCCCCCTCTGTCGCCATTTCGGTCCTACACATGTCAAAAACCGTGTTAACTTTTTGGAACATGTTAACTTTTTAATGTGTTTTTTCTTTTTCTTGTGTATTATTCATGAAGATATAATGATATTTTTATTTATTTGTCTATTTATTTATTTTTCTTTAATTGAATACTATTGTGGTTACAGACCAAACAGTATATAAGGAGACTAGGAGAGGAGAGTCAGCAGAGAGACGGTATGTGGGAAAATAAGCGGACCTACCCTCCGTAGGCCCCCGCTTGGGGGTTTATATACACGAGTAGGGTAGTGAATCCTACCCCTTAATTTACAAAAGGTAGAGGTAAATTGGTACATTCCTCTATACTAGTGGGCCTATTACATATTGAGTCACTTGTAAGGTCCAGTCACTGGGGGTTGGACCACCCCTACAACAGGACTCCCTCAACAGCAAGCGCGGAGGTCCCGATAGATGTGCTGACGTGACCAACTATCCCAGCCCTCCGCTCCCTGATAGCAACTGCGAGGGTGCCGACTGGTGAGCCGATGCAACTGGTAGCTTGCAGCCCCGGTAGAGGGTTCTTCTTTTACTGACCAAACAGTAAATTTGACCACCTACTTCTCATGCACATAGGCCCGGTCAGGGGCGGACCGGTAAGTAGAGGCACTCTCTTTACAAATTTTAAGAATTACAATGTTTTCTTTGCAATTATAAAAGACTTACATGTAATTTAAAAAATTGAGTAGGGGCTGTGCCCCCACTGGGGTGTACATAGATCCGTCCCTGGGCGTTTCGAACAGTTTCTGATTTCTGATTTCAAAAGTTAAAATCCGTTTAGAACGCGCTAATTTATTAATGTGTTTTTTCTTTTTTCCTTTGTATTGTCTATGAAGATATAACAGTGTTTTTATTTCTTTTTCTCTAATTGAATACCTTAAAAAAAGTTAACATTCGCTATAGTGTCGTTTCGACTAAAAGCCACAGCACTTTTAAACAGCCGGTCATACTCATATCCTACTGTTATAACGCTAGGGAGCAAATCTTGTGGTTCTAGCATCTACGTCTTCGTGACTTGTAACGTTAGGCACGCACTAGCTTAGTTTCCTGGTTGGAATTATTGTTACTTCTGGATCAAATAACATAGCACACCGAGTTAAGCATAATCATACAGGCATCCCCATCTTTATTCACTACGCATGTGTATACTCACATACACACCAAACGTAACAACTAGCTTCTTGTTTGAGCAGAGCAAATTTACAGATTTCATTAACACATATGAACACGAAAGACAATAAAGTGAAAACAAGAAATTTGTCACATGAAAACAAGGCAAGCATTGATTGGCAGTGCTCATGCCCTTAAGTAAGGCATATCATGCTACAGTTGCTTGAGTACTTGACTGTAGGTTATTGACACAAACGTATTAAACCACATCGAATGCACACACGTATTGGACGAGCTGCTTGCTTACGAGTTCGCTCTTTAGCTCATTATTATACACAACACAAAGAAAACATAAACTATATAAAAGTAGAATGTATTGTGCAGTGGAGGAAAACATCAAGACTCCTCACCTCGGAATTTTTTTATCAGTGCAGCCTTGCTGATAGCCACGTGCAGATAAATTTTATCATATAAATTGTCAGAAAGCCTAAAACAAGCAATCCTCAATGCTTGCTTGAACAAAATGGCGCAGAACACCATCCAAAGACCCATCACAAATCCTGTGCTTATGCTGAGGTAGAAATATGTTGTATCATGTGACGCACCTTCATGTTCTTCATAGACAATTTGATTTGTTCCATTGGTCGAACAATTGTTGGGAAGAGGAGACCCACAAAGTCCAGGGTTGCCGATGTACATGTATGGATCATTGAGTGTTTGCAGCTGCCTTCCCGAGGGAATTCTTCCCGAGAGATCGTTGTAGGACAAGTTTAGCCAGCTCAAAAAAGTGATGTCTGACAAGCTTGAGGGGATTTCACCACCGAAATAATTGTAAGATAGGTCCAGAGACTCCAATTTCCCTAAAGCACCGATATCACCTGGTATTGGTCCACTTAATTGGTTGCCGGAGAGATTCAAACTTTGAAGTCCCTTGAGTGAAGAAAGCTCCCTCGGAATATGTCCGGTTAAACTATTACATGACAAGTCAATCAGCACTATTTGGTTTGCGAGTCCAATGGTATAGTTAAGCTCTCGATTCTTTGTGAACATTGATATGCTGACACTAGTGTAATTTTCCTTTGTGATAATTGATATGCGGCCACAATTGTAATTCTCTTCACCTCTTACATGTGAACGTGTCATGGCTGTCAAGCGTGCTAGAGGCGAAGGTACACTTCCAGATATGTTGTTATGTGCTACATCCAAATAAATAAGCCTGACAAGCTCCGTTAACTGCTTGGGAAGGTGACCACAAAACATATTCGATCTTAGAATCAACACTTGTAGGCGTGGCATTTTGTCTGCTATCCGTGTTGGAACACTTCCAGAGAAGTTGTTGTGTGAAAGGTCAAGTAAGAGTAGGAATAGTGCTCTTCCCCATTGAGGGAATCCACCCGACAGATTGTTATTGCTTAGGTTTATAGACCATGAATTACTGTCCTGACATTTTGGAAGATCCCCGGTTAGTTGATTGTTTGACAGATTTATTTCTACGAGCCAATCATTTAGCTGACACAAATATGATGGAATGTTGCCTGTGATATGATTATTGTAAAGACGCAACGCCCTTAGAAAGGGAGCCGTGATATTTAAAGGTAGCTGCCCAGACATAGAATTTTTAGAGAGATCTATTTTTCTTATAAATGGTAGTTCCAACTTCGCTGGTAAAGCCCCACTCAGTTGATTCCTTGACAGGTATAAGTTGGAAGCATTGGAAAAACCAGACCAAAACCAGTCAGGCAAGACATCATTTATGCTTGTGTTTGAAATATCAAGGTTATCTATACCAGCTTGCCATCTCAGCCATGCAGGGAACTGAGGCCCCAAGTCACATGAATCGAAGTATCCTTCCGTTAATCTAAATGGAGGAACCCAACCTTCATCGAAATCTAATTTCAGGGAGTTTCTCGAAAGGTTCAGAAATTCCAGGTTCACTAGATTTACAAAATGTTCTTTGGAAAGCACGCCACTGAAGTTATTCAAGGCAAGGTTCAATCGAGTCAAATTGCTAAGTGCTCCAATCCCATCAGGTACATGGCCAACTAGCATGTTGTGAGAGAGGTCAAGATAACTGAGACTTGTCATGTTTCGTATCCCAACTGGCAGACAACCAACTAGCATGTTCTGAGAAAGGTCGAGATAACTGAGACTGGTCAGATTTCCTATCCAAATTGGTAGCTCCCCAGTCAAATTTACACTAGGCAAGTTCAGCTCACACAACTTATTCCATGAACACTTTGGTAATCTCTCCATCAATTTTGCTATGTCCCCGTTGATATTAATCGCGTACTCCAAATTCATTGTATGTAAGTTACATAGATTTTCCAAGGTTGCTGGTATGTTACCCGATAGATAGTTGTAACTTAAATCAATGACCTGAAGGGAAGACATGTTTCCCAGTGCATCGGGAATAGGCCCAGACCATTCAGAATTTGAGAGGTGAAGCTCCTTGAGGCTAGTGAGATCCCTAAACCAGTTGTGTGACAGTGGAGCGTTAAAGAAATTATGTGACAGATCAAGGACCTTAGGATGTGTGAGGTTGGAATGGGATAGAGTAGAGACAGTAGTGTTAAGCCCACAGTCGGACAAGAGAAGGACTTCAAGAGCAGGAACCATGTTCACCATGTGAACCCAATCCCGTGCTGAACTGAGGTCCACCTCCGCAGCTCATATCAAGATACCTTAACAAAGGTAGACGTGGCAGCCATGAAATATCTAGCGCGATCAAGCCGCCATAGCTAAGATCAAGGCGATACAATTTCGAGAGGTTACCTAGCTGCAAAGGTATTCTTCCCCCAAAACACGCATTTGAGAGGTTGAGGTACCTTAAGTTCTTGAGAGCACCCACAAACAAAGGTATGCTTGTGTCGTTGAAGTCATTCCAGCTCAGATCGAGATACCTCAAGTGCTGCAAAGCGACCAAAGAGGAGCTCATCTCACCTCTCGATAAGCTCAAATGAGAATCCCAGTAGCCGGGGTCGGTGCGGAGGTTGAGCTTGACGACATGGCCGGTTCTGCTATCGCACCGGACTCCCTTCCACCGGCAGCAGTCTTCGCCTCGCCATGACGAAAGGCGACCGGCAGGGTCCAAGAGGCTTTCCTTGAAGGAAAGGAGCGCCTCCCGCTCACTTGCGACGCAACTCCCGCCCGATGTCGTCTTTGCGTGAACAGATGAAGTGGATGGTGCTTGCGAGACAAAAAGGAGGAGGATTGTTGCAGCCAGTGGTGAAGTTAAGAATGAAATTGAAGGTGAGCTGAACTATTTATAGGTCTAAACTAAGTTGACACAAAATTAGTCTTTTACTCTGATAAAATTTCAAATTTATATAAAAATTATAAATTTGATGGAAACAAACAATGAAAAATAGATAAATAGAAAGTAAGTACCTCGATAATAGAAAGCGCCATGAGTGCGGAGTAGTGATAAGTCACCTATGTATAAAACATATCAAAATTAGTGATTAATAGAAAATTATGAATGACAATGAAAATTTATATAATAAGAACCATACCAGAATTAAGCTAATTTGAATCACGAGATAATAGAAACAAAAGACGACATCCTTTTCTACACTCTATCCAATGTTCTTATTAACTTTATTGCTTGTTTGTTGATGCAAGCAGGGAGCAAGGATTAATTGATTGATATGCACGACTTGAACCTCTTCATGCAGTGGGCAATGAACATGCTACACCAGCACTCCTCGCCCGCCACTGTCGCTCCCGCATACACTGATGGCGGTGACGACGACGAGGGTGCTTCCTTCCCCTCACTACAAGCACTCCGCAACGCCTCTCAGACCACCGCGCTCGTTGGCGTCCAGGACCTTACGGTGCAGGTCGACCACTGGGCTAGTAGCTAGAGCTCCGGCGACTGCCCTCGCCAGGATCGGTGGCGGCGGTAACATGCCGATGAGCTAGAACTTTAGCGTTGCATCGACGTAGCCAACTGATGAGAGCAATGGTGGCAGCAGGGGTGTTGCATTGCCGGATGCTGTTGGGGCTGGTATAGTGCATACGCCGGCCGGGAAGAGAGGGGGGCAGCGTGGTGCTCGCTGCGGCGAGGGGCTTGGCGACGGTGCTGCCTTCGGGGCACGTGCAGGACCACATCATCGCAAAGTGGTGGCGGAGGGAGAAGATCAACAAGAGGTTCATCGAGCTCTCCACCTTCATTCCCGGACTCGAGAAGGTTCATATATATATATATATATATATATATATATATATATATATATATATATATATATATATATATATATATATATATATATATATATATATATATATATATATATATATATATATATATATATATATATATATATATATATATATATATATATATAGGACAGTGTTTCATGCACCATGGTGCCTAGGCACCAATATCAATACCCGTTGATTTGCTTGAGATTCATAACGCTTTGATGTGGGTATCTTCATATACCCATAAAAAGTATATTTGAGATGTCAAACTCGAAAAATTTAAATTCAACTTCAGTTTAATTAGTTTGAACTATTTTTATGGTATATACTCACTGTAGTTGCATTGAACTCAAAAGTAGTTCAAACTAATTTGAACTGAGTTCAAAACTTACTTACCATAAATATATCAAGGGTATAAAACATTTTCATACCCAAACTCAAAAAAATTATCAATCATACACGTGTATCGGATGTTGGTGCCTAGGCACCATGGTGCCTTATGTAATTTTCCTATATATATATATATATATATGACGTTGAAATGGAGCACCATGGTGTCTGGGCACCAAGCTTCCCTGCCTTTGGATTGCTTTTAGATGTGTGCTAGTGCAATGGTATGGAAAGGAAGTCATTGACATGGATGGAAAGTCTTAATCATGGATGGAAAGTCTCACTCATGGATGGAAAATCTCACTCATGTAGTTAATTATACTCTCTCTATATATATATATATCACTTTCTTTCTTCTATCTTTGTTTGATTGATTATCTCTTCTTTAATTTTATGATTTTCATACTACTCCTCCTCCTTCTCTTCTTCTTTAATTTTATGATTTAAATATATTATTTCACTTTCTTTCTTCCTTGATTGATTGATTAGCTCTTCTTTAATTTTATGATTTTCACTTCTCCTCGTCGTCTTCTTTAATTTTATACTTGTTAACCTTCTTATCAAGGAGAGCTAACTTCTCTTTGGGTTTGTTAATCTTTCTCTTTCCCTCTCTATTTTTACTATGTATAAAGTTGCCACCGAAGAAGATGAGGCTCAAGTCTTACTAAGCTCCCCAATGACTTCGTCCCTGGTTGCAGCAGCTCCATGCATAAGGAGCCGGTGATCGGTCATTTTGATGGGCTTATCTCTGCATGTGACACTAGCCTGATGATCTATATATATACTTGAAAGCTTGAATTGATCGGGACGCATAAGTAGCATTTGAAAGTCTTGGTCGTCCCGTAAATAGTACAATCGCGCATGGTCGTGTGATACTTATGGTTGCTTTAGTGGAGAGATGAAAGGCACCCAAGCGAGTCTTTGACACGGCGTCACGGCGACCACAAGATCACAAAGTTGGATCGGTGGATTTCCATACAGCCATTGGACTGGAACAATCACGCATTGGACTTGTATTTTGCCTTGATCTACGGAACCCGTGATGCGACGACGCTGCCAAAGTCCCAAGTCTTTGCCGCACCGGTCTGGTTACGCAAGTGCCCACGCATGAAGTGAGCTAGCTGAGTTAAAGCATGAGATGTGCGATTGATTGACTGACATATATATGGAGTAAACAGTGTATCTCAGCCAGGACCGTTCCTATAATTTAGAAGGCTCTAGGGCGTAATAAAAGTAGAGGCCAATCATTCTAATATAAATATGTAATAATACCTTTATTTCAATTGCAAAAGCTAAAGCTCAATACAATAACCATTAGACTTAGTACATCACAAAATATAAAATATTTATTGATGATATTAGACTTAGTATATCACAAAATACAAAGTACTTACTGGCGACATTTCACTTGCACGTTAGTATTGTGAATAAGTCTTAGAAAACTATAATATGCTACTGTAGCACCCGTAAAAAAAAGGACTGCTCTCTCTCTCTCTCTCCATAACCACCCCCGTATATCTCTCTCTTTCCTGTTATAATCCCTCAATATCTCTCCTTTAATCTCTCTCTCATCTCCATCCATCTGTCTCTCTCCATCCATCTCTCTTCCGCATGGGGGCATGGGGGTTGCTTGGGCGCTGTCGGAGGCGGCTGCGGGGGCAGCGGGGACGGTGGCACCGGCGGCGGCGGCAACTGCCGTGCGTGCGCTCGGCTGTAGCAATGGCCATGGCGGCTCGGCGGCAGATAGCGGCTGGCCGTCGGCGGCGGCGGCCGCCTGCCGGCGGCGGCGGCGCCGCGACGCCTACATGCCGCATGAGGCCTCCCGCTCGCACGCAGCTGCACGGCCGCTCGGCCATGGCAGTAGCGGCGGCGATAGGGAGCCGTGACCGTACGGCGGGGAGTGTCGCCGGCGAAGGGTCCGGTAACGGCGGCGGCGCCCTTATGCTTGCATGCCGCATGCAGTCGTTCACGCTTACGCGGTTGCACGGTCATGCGCGATCTTGGCGCAGCGGTGGCGACGTTTCTGGATAGTGGCGGCGGTGGCGAGGTCACTGCGGTGGCGATCACGATGGTCGACGGGGAGCGGCGGCGGCGCCGCATGCCTTTGTACCCGCACGTGCACGCTCACCTGCTCGGTCGTGCGCTGTCTTGGCAGCGGCGGTGATGGCGAGCGACGATGATGCCATCTGCATGCATGCGCATGCATGTGCGGCCGAATGCAAAGTAGCAGGGCTGTCGGTGGCGAGTCGACTGGTGGCGGTGGTCGGTGACAGCATGGCCGAGCGACCGTTCGCGCGACTGAGCCATTGCCTTACGCAGCTGAACTGCCATTTTCTCTTCAAGTCGATTTTCTTCTGTCGTTTCCTATCCAAATTCATCATATCTAATCGGTGGTCTCCCATATCACTCTGTAGGTTCACACGCGGTTGTCGAGGGAGCAGTCGGGCAATTGCGCATCTCAGACCCATCGTGTAGCGTGTCTGTCGAGCGTGCTCGAGGCAAGTACCTCGCGGCCGTAACCCCTGCATTTTACATCTCCCATGATTGCTTGCTACCGTTGCTGTTGAGTATCATTACCATATCGCTAAAGCTAGTCTGTCTATTATCATATCACCCAACGATCACCTATCCACTATCATGTCACTAAAGCGTACCTGTTTACGATCATATCACCAAAACTTACCGGGCTTTTACCATGTCACTAATATTACCTGATTAATACCATACCCTGGAAGTTACCTACTTGTTATCATATTACTAACGCTTGCCCGATTGTTGTCACATGTTAATGCCTGCCAGTTATATACTTTCAATATTGTATTCATACCATGTGGTTCTAGGTTGTCTTATTTTTCTTGCTTTATGTTAATTAATACCTTAGACTCTTTGATGTATTAAAGCGCTATGGTTAATGTCTAAGTTGCAAGCTTTAATTATTAATTATAATTGTTGTTTAAATGGTGCATGGGGTAGTATAGGAGTGACTTCAACGTAAGGTTAACTACTAGTAATCTTTAGCTTCGGAATGATATATTTAATTACCGGTTCCCTGATTCATTACTTGTATGTTATTGCTTGGTTGGTTTTGACGGAATTATATATGATATTGTTAACCTGACTAATAACAACTTATCACGTAATAAAATCTAGTTGTTTGACAACTCCTTGGTGTGAGTTAAGTTGTAATGCTGGGTGAGAATTATTCATGGATCCCCTACCACCGTCGTTTTATCCTTCCTCATCTCCCATCTGATTTTATTTCCTGTTCTCAACCTCAGCAATCCTTTTCACTCCTTGTAATCATGCATGAACTTATCTCCAATTATTTTAATTCCACATTTCACATCTTTCATGATTACTTGTTACCATTGTCATTGAGTATAATTATCATATCAATGAATTACCTGGTTCGTATCATATCATGGAATTTACCTGGATAATATCCTGTCACCAAGTTACCTGGTTATTATCATCTCTCTAGTACTTGCCTGGTTGTTATAATAGTATTCATGCTTGCCTGTTTATTATTATGCTTGCCTAGTTATGATCATATTGTTAATGCTTGTCTAGTTCTTACCAGATTGTTATTGCTTGCTTGTTTATTGTTAACGCTTGCTGGTTTTATACCCTTAATATTGTATTCCGGCCATGATGTTCTAGATTACCTTATTTCACATGCCTTTAGGGTTATCATAATATTCAGTTAATAATGTTATAAGATTCATGCTTTTAATTAATGTGTAGAGTTCATGCTTAAACTGTTAATGGGGGTAGCGGGTGATCATGTTGTAGACTTAGGTTAAAATCACTAGCAGTCCTTTAAGTATCACGCTTCTGTGTTTAATCCTCTCGATATCATGATGTATTGCCGGTACAGTTCCTTATGTGAGTCATGATCGTTATACCTTAATAAATGTTAATTTGACTAATAATCACTTATCACCTAATAAAACTTGATTGGTTGATAAACTTGTGTGAGCTACATTACAATACCTCTTTAGGTTGATTACTACATCACTATCATCTTATCATTATCCCACATCGCCCTATTATCAGAAACTATGTCTTTCCATTTTCAACCCTAGCACATCCTTTCACTTCTCATAACCTTATTATAGCCTTATCCTCCCATATCTTGGTTACCCTAATTTTGTTCTATTTAATCTGTCCATGATGCATCGGTTACTTTATCACCTAGTTTCACCAATCATGTCTCTTCGGTCTCATTGGATTAAATCATTACTCTCATAACTTTATCTTAATTCAATCACAACTCTTTAATTATATCATGGATAACTCGCTAAATAACAAACTAAGGGTTATCACGCCGGGGCTGCCCACATATAGGGGTCATTTCCACCCAACTTGGTAACGTACGGGGGGGCGTACATTCTCGTTACACAGGATATTACACCCTGTCTGCGGTTATACAGTCGAGGACAATGTTGTGCCTGGCTATTCTCGTATAACCGGGTATGTGGGATAAGGTCGTCGTCACCCTTGCTATAACTTGCTATAACTTGTTATCACTTGTCACATAACAAATATCTTTAATACACAGTTTTCATAATATCTGTATCCTAATCATGACAGGATCTCCGATACCAGTTGCTCGTTGGTTGCCTTTTGTCCATTGTTTACTTGTCATGCTTGCCTTTATTTCATATGGTTGCATTGCTTGTCTTACTTTTGTGTTGCGACCGTAGTTGGGTACTTGCTGAGATTTCCAAATCTCACGCTTGCTCTTTTCAGTCTCAGGTAAAAGGCCAGTGGAGTGATAGCATCATGCATGGGTGGGAGCACTCGAGTTTTCAGCACCGTGTTTTGCCACCGTTTTGTTGTTTCGTTCGTTCCTTATTTGATTAGAAGTGGACCGGTCCCATGTTTTAAATATTTATTCCAGCTTCCGTTGGTTCTCTATTAAAGTGTTAATAAAGTTTTAAACGCTTTGTGGTTTCTTTTATTGTACTTATTTATTCTTCACTTTGGCGATGACGTTCGATAGTAATATCCCATATGGTTACGTGGGGTGTTACAGCTACTAATGACAAAACAATTTAAGAAAAGACTACATTAACCAAAGCACCCTAAGGGAGAGCCATGAGCTATCATCTATCACTTGCCAAACAAGCAAGCGAGTTGTGAATAGAATGATCATATAAAGCAATTTCTTCTAACATTTCTAGATGCAAAGTCATTGACAATAGTATCAACATCGATATGATCCAAACATATCTTTCTCAATGCATAAAGTGGCCAGACCATTCAGCCTTTTATGTGACATTGATGACCTCAAATAGTTTTTCAATAATTTCAACTTTGAAAAGCTTCTTTCAGCTGATGCTACAGTCATAGGAATCGAAGAAATTGGGCTCTTCGAGTAGAAATCAAAGACGAATTGGTTGGGAATTGAAGAAATCGGGCTCTTCCTCTTCTCCTCCATTAATGGCGACACAGCGACAACGGTGGCGTTTTTTGTGGGGAATAGATCGGAAGAGTCAAGAGTGGTGATTGGTAAAGCCACGGAGAGGAATCGGATACGAGCAGGCAGAGGCAGCGTGCGATTGGGGAATGGGGATCTGGTGAATCGATGCATCTCTCTCTGAGGGAGCTCATTAGCTCAGCGCTAGATAATGCCATTATGGATTGGGCCGTTATTGTCTTCAGCTGGCTGAATCAAAGAGACAGAACCCCATGCGGCCATGCCCATGAGAGTATTCAATGACTGAATGACTATATTAATACGTAAACTAATCAATTATTCATGTATTGATGTATATATACATGGGCTTGGGCTAGGAGCCCCTAGTTTTGATGGGCCCTAGGCGGTTGCCCCTGCTGCCCAGGCCCAAGGCCAGCCCTGATCTCAACTACTTAATTTTAGCGCATGAAATTCCAGTCGACATGGAAACAGTATTAAATCTTGTATTTCTTAGCATCTTTTTCTTGAATTGTTCACATAAATGGTACTATAGCTATTTTTCAAATTTAGTTCTCGAATATCTATTTTTATAAATCTAACTCTTTCCCTAAGCTTGACAGCTGTGACATGCGACGTATCGTCTACTGCGCTACAGCAGCTCAACAGTTCTACCGAGCCACTAGAGCTTGGCAACACTTGCCAAGCACTTTCCTGCCGAGCTCCCTAAAATGGGCTGGTGGTGCTGTGGTATGATTAGCATTAATTAATTACTAACTACACTACTTACTCGCTCAGTCAGTTCTTATCGAGTTTAAGAAAAATGCTAGATTTGTAAAACGGATGTATCGGACTAAATTTTTTAAAAAAACTACCGTGTGTAAACAGTTTTTTCCTTCCAACGAGGAACATTGAGTGTGTTTTTTATCGAGGGAGAGTAATAGTATTTGTTTGTCTGCACATACTCACAGCATATGGTACTATACTAGTATAGTTCGATCAGGGCTGACTATATGAGTCTATGACAGATTCGAGGCTATCATAAGCCCAACTCGCCGTTTCGCGTTTAGGCCCAATGCGACCGCACGTACTTTTTGATCTATTGTAGACGTGATTTGCTTCTTCTAAACGCTAGCTTCTTCCGGACTTTCTTTTTTCTTTTTGATAAATGCTTAGCGATGATCAACAAGTCAACAACTATGAACATCCCATTTTAATTAGCGGCCTCTCCTGCATGTGCACAAATTTGCCATCGCTTTTGTGGTTGGTGTATTCCGATTAGTTGCAATCAAATCACATGGTACCCCGAATCCTCGGCAGTAACGGAGGAGCACTGTAGCTACGGAAACTGTGTACGCTGCAGTGTTCTAATTCACGTACTGTACCAATGATTCTGGTTTTACGGTACCAGAAAATACTTAGATCTCGTCTAATACTGCTGTGTTCTAATACTTAGACACTACTACAGAAAAGGTCATCACAGACGGTTTGAAATCGTCATCACAGACGGTTTTGTGAACCGTCTATATTTATGGGTCAGTGATAATCGAAGGTCATCACAGACGGTTCAAATTTTTGAATCGTCTGTGATAGCTGATAATCACAGACGGTTTTGAGTTAAAAACCGTCTGTGATAGCTGATAATCACAGACAGTTGGGAGTTAAAAACCGTCTGTGATAGCTGATAATCACAGACGGTTTTGAGTTAAAAACCGTCTGTGATTATCAGCAATCACAGACGGTTTTTAACTCAAAACCGTCTGTGATTATCAGCTATCACAGACGGTTTTTAACTCAAAACCGTCAGTGATATTCCCTTCAACCCCTAAATATATTTATGTTTATTGGCTAGCCTCAGGAAATGCTAGCCATGCCCTCTGAAACAAGCTAATCACAGACATAAAACATATACAATTCACACATCTCATTTCATTTCAGATACATTTCACATCTCAATTCATTTCACAGACATAAAACATCCAATTGACAACGCACTTCATTTCACAAACATAAAGCATCCATTTCGCAAATCAATTCATTGAATTGAAATAAAATATCCATTAACAAATACACAATTGTAAAAGATCTACATGTATTTGCACTTAGAATTACAATAAAAATCATTCGGGCGGTGGAACTCTCCATCGATCTTACGACTTTTGTCCACAAAACCAAATGAGCTCTCCTCGAATGTTTGCAAAATCCGGTGTGTCAATGCAGATGTAGAGATGGACGCACTGTCGATAGGAATATGAACGCGCATATATAAAACTTGACATGTATGAAATAAATGTGGGAAGATTGACAAACCTTAGAATTGGTGATCTTGGTGGAATCGAGGAGTAGTCTCATATGGTGGCACATGTAGTATCCACACGTGTTGCCATCATCTGCCGGTGGCACTTGCAAAAATATAATGTGTTAAATCAAGTGGCATTACTACTATGTGTTGTATATGATTAATTAATGTGTAGCTAGCGAATACCGAAACTTGCGATCATGTTTCAAGGCCTTGGCCCGTCGTCGAGTCACGTGTTTGTTGAACGTATGTGGCGAACGACCTTCGTTATTCGAAAAAGTTAGATTAGTTATTCGGAAGGAAAGAAAGAGTACAATGTACAATGTACGTACCTATCGAGTATTTTGGCGATAGCTGTATACTTGGATTTGTTCTTACTTAGAGAATCAAGGTATATAGCCTTGTTCCATTTTGGTATAATTACAATTAAAATCCAATGGAATTTCTCATTGTATGGCATAAGAACAAATTCCTTATCTTGGTGAGCCAGCAGTGCTTTTGTAATATAGTCCTCGATGAAGGATGCATTCTCGATGATGGTATCAATGGCGACCAAGCGTGGGTCCAGGAAACCAATTCGTGATTTCGATGATCTAGCTTCGGTCAGCATGAATCTATATATAACACAGGAAAGCAACAAATTGTGACATATATCGGTATTACGTGAACAGAGATCGTGATTGTGCAGACTTACAGGCGTCAAAGATCGAACGAGTGAGGCGTCGAGAGCGTTGAGCGTGAAAAGTTCAAATATATCATCAAAGGTCACCGCGAAGACACAGTCCTGAGCTTCGTGCAAGAAATGTTCTAGCTTGAATTTAACAGTGATACCTGAGCGCCGTTCTGCCTCTGGCTTATTGGACTGTTCCATATACCAAAGGTGGAATCTTTGGCAACCAAGTCCTAGTTTTTGGAGCTCTTCCTGGACTACCATCGGCTGACCTAGCACGAATTTGCGGGCCAATGGCATGGACGGGATATCGTCATCATCCTTCGTCTTTGATTTGCTCTGGCCACTGCCTCGATTGTCGGTCGACTTTATGCTAGTCGACTGTAATGGTATAGACGGTGCAAGTTGCTCTGGCGAGAATAGCACCCGTGGAGATAGCACCGTGCGGTAGTGTGGTTCGCCTTGCCGTGTGGAGATGGCACCAGTGCAAGTTGCTATGGTTCGCACTGCACTTCTGGTCCTGCCACCGGTGAAGAAGCCTCCAGGGATATGTCGGTTTTGGGCCACTGGATGAATGTTCCAATGGCCTGTCCTAGATTCACGATCTCGTCGTTGGGGGGCTTCGGTAGCGGGACCACCTCAAAATTGGCATACACACCATCCACATTAACTTTTGCGAAGCCTGGCGCTAAAGCTTGACCGTGCACCATGGCCCCGATACCAGACGAATATGCCTGGCCCCAAGCAGCGTACAAGGGAATGGAGCCATATCTCACTTGGAGCCTGCACGTCGTAGGCTCCTACATAACGATACAAAATTAGCTACTCGAATAGGCCTACCAATGGAGCAAGCATTCGAGAGGTAATAATTATTACCAGGATGTCGTCCACAGGAAATTTGGACTGGGTTTGCGTCGGATTGGACGCGCAGCTACTCGGACGGTTGTGCGGGCTAGCTAGCACAGGAGCAGCGGTGGCGGCAACACGTATAATCCTTTTTGAAACCCCTCCGAATCAAGTGCGCTTCAATTTGCCCTCGGTTCTTAAACATCTTCAAATTCTCGCAGTCAGTGCATGGACAACACATATATTCCACCCCCTTATTCAACATATCCTCCTCGGCTGCTCTTATAAAAGCAGAAACGCCATTAATGTACTCTTCACTCACACGGCTCGCGGCATACATCCAGCTTCGGTCCTACATTACGTACATATATAACAACTTAGTATTAAAATCTAGAATAACTAATTATAACTACATGTATACCGGCCACATTTATTATATTGAGACTTAATTTCCTAGCTCAATTCATATTACAAACACAATAGCTATTATATAACCAACAAATTTGCAAATTAACCATCTTCAATAACCACTCATGGATTACTTACACCTAAATTGTAATGCAATTAAAAAAATAAATTTCATTACTAACCATATCTATAGCAACCAGAAAAGTCTGAATCTTAATTCAAAGCTCAATCTCTGCCTCTTCCCACCAAATTAACTGGCCTGAAATCGTCTAGCTTCCTCCCGAGTGAAAAAGTGCGCAGCAGTGGCTAGATCTGGATCGAAATGGAGACAGATGCGGTCTGAGCAGCGCAATAAATGCCTTAGTCATTATCACAGACGGTTTTTAACTAAAAATCGTCTGTGATAACCAGCTTATGACAGACGGTTTTTTATTAAAAACCGTCTGTGATAAATATTATCACAGACGGTTTTTTATAAAAAACCGTCTGTCATAAGCTTCATACCAGAACGCTTCGCGCGTGTTTCGATGCCAGAATGCTTCGTGTTTCGATCGTCTAATTAACGTCTCTCGATCGTTATACGAACCGGCTGTGATCGTCTAATTAACGTCTATATCATTAATGTTTGGGTATACGAACCGTTTGTGCTAAAGGTTAAATATGCGCTCCTAATCTAGGTCTTTGCTACGTACGTACAATACAATATACAATACAACATGGCTTCTACTACTGTTCTTGTGATAATCTCCTTCCTCTCATCTGTTCATCACGAATTGTTCGGCCGGAACCTTACACAGGCGGCCAGCAATTTGCATCTGGAGCAGCTTCTCCGCACCCGCCCTGCTCTCCTTCCCCGACTTTCTTGCATCCGTCAGCTTGACCTGATCCTCCGCCGTCGACGGAGGCGTCTCGCTGCCGCTCAAGAAAGGGAAACAGCCCTCACCCTGGTTCTTCTCCACAATGTGCGCAATGCGGAAGAAGCTCTACACGCATTGCAGAGACTGATGGATAGCCTTGCCGATCAAGCAGAAACGGCAGATTCTGAGAAATCTTTTCATGCTATCCTCTACGACATTATGGATGCTGCTGATCATTTGCCCAGGCTGCAGGAGGAAGTGCTGAGGACAAGGGCAATCTTAACGGCGTTCGAGAATTTAGCGGCTGATCCTCCAAGTCCCCAAGTTGAAGAAGAAGCTTACGAAGCCCAAAAGAATACAACTGGGAAACTCTTTACAATGCGACTTTTGTAATAAATTTGCCTCTAATTGAAATTAATAAATTTGCCTTTAATTTGTGATCTCTTGTCTCAGTAGTTCTGTAGTTAAGTTATTAGAAGCAATGTGTACTTATATATTAACCTCTGATCTAGAATATGACAAACAAAGGGACATCACAGCCGGTTCTTATGAAAACCCGTCTGTGAACATTCCCAGACGGTTCTTAACAACAACCGTCTGTGATAATCCCAGATTATCACAGACGGTTTTTAATAAAAACCGTCTGTGATATTCCAGTATCACAGACGGTTCAGCGGTAAGAACCGTCTATGATACTCCTTTTTCCCGCCACAAATACCACAGACGGCCTTCAAATTAAAACCGTCTGTAATAGTTTACATTACAGACGGTTTCACAAAACCGTCTGTGATTTGCCGTCTACTATTAGCCTTTCTGTAGTA
Source organism: Dendrocalamus sinicus (assembly GCA_036346575.1). Lineage (NCBI taxonomy): Eukaryota > Viridiplantae > Streptophyta > Magnoliopsida > Poales > Poaceae > Dendrocalamus > Dendrocalamus sinicus. Next base: position 33,410,869 of record CM070642.1, read on the forward strand.
GTGAGATCTCGTCTTGGCGCGGGCGCGCGGCAGCAAGGGGGCAGTGCCCATTGCTCGACGAGGGGCGGGCAACCGGCAAGGGGCCAACTGCTATGTGGCTGCACTATGCAATTGAGTTTCTGATGCAAAAGTAATTCAGTCTTATATGTTTTTAGGCAAAGAAGGTATTATTCCATTAGGCACATATCTGTTGATTGCTACTAAAAGGAATTAAGGTAATTTATATTCCTTGAATATACCCCTTGTCGATAAGAGGTAAATATGACAGGATGGTCGTAAGCACTTCTACAACCATATAGTCGTAAGTTCTTCTACGACTGCATAGTCGTAAGTCCTATTACGACTATCCATATAGTCGTAAGTCCTTCTATGACCATATAGTCGTAAGTCTTACTGCGACTATCCCATGGTTCTAAATCTTTCTACGACCATATAGTCGTAAGTCTTATTGCGATCACTCTGTGGTCATGGGAATTCCTACGACAAGTCTATCTCCAATCGACTTATCTATGACAATGAACTATACTGTCAGTTCGTCTGACAAGGTGGTTAGAACGTGTGTTAGTCCACTAACCGCACACGATCTCTCCCTGACAACAACCGCTACACGGGGATCAGATAGTCCACATTGATGCTCCTCTGGAATCCACCATTCCTGTACTAGACTACTAGCTAGCACATACTCTTTTGAAACATAACGACGTGCACATCACATGTATGAACCCAATGCTTAGCCATGTGGATCTATCTGCGTAGATGGTTTTCCATGCATTTTCATAGCATGTTAATTTTACTGTGTTCATAGTCGTAAAAAACATTTATGATTCTTTATGATTAAATGGTTAATCCCTTTGCAGTGTAACATAACTCACTCTACATAATATGCCTTCTCTATCAGGAGTTTTCCCCTGGATCCAATGGTAAAATGACTACTATGGGTGTCTATGTGCTTGATCCCCTCCTTGGTCAAGTATATCTCTTAAACTTTGCACCCATTTCTGCCATTAAATAGAACGGTGTCTTAAAGTTGCTATTACAGTGTCCTTTAGTTACCCAACCACATCCAAGGGCATACATCATTAACACACATCCAAGGGCATACATCATTAACATACTTATTTCTGAACCTAAATGCAATTAGTCTTCGTTGAATCACTCACATGCTGATTTGGCATACTGAGTGGAAATTTCAATTGTGGAGTTGCTTTAAGAGGAGACATCATCTCTACCATTAGTAACCATTTTGTATAAGGTTTGTAATGATATGTTACTCAAATGTTCTTTCCCTTATTCCACTAGCGTTTCCTATGTTAAACCGCTTCAAGGATTCATAGCACATGAAAATGATGTATGTTATCTTAGTTTTTGAGATGCTTTACTTTGTTTTAGCTTGTTGAGGATTATGTCACATATTGTTTCTTTTCTACACAAGATGCGATTATTTCCTTTTCTGCCCATGCTTTATGCTTTAGGAAAGGTCTATATTTTATCAAGGAAAAAAGTCCATCTCCGTATCAAAAAGAAAATGAAGTCCAATGGGTACACTATCTTCCTTGCAAGCTCCAAAAAAAGGCTTTAATTTGTGCAATGACACCATCGTTCAACAGACCATGTTATTATCTTAAAGATCATTATAAAAAGGCAGACTACTTTCTGCTATCTAATTCAAAATAATGTGGTATTTCTATCCAACAAAAAAACTTGTCAAATGCCTGCTACCACTCTTAATTAACCTCTTTTTTTCTTGACATAGTTTGTGCTTCAGGCAGTTCATCATGACTATACACATGCATTCGGATATTACGCATTAATCAATCCTTCTACCTTCACTTGTTCTGTGACAGTCATCGCAAAGTATATGGTCTTTTTCGCTGTGCAGGTTTCGTACCATGTTCCCCTCTTCTTTTGCTAATCTCCATTCGTATCTTAGTATTTTACATGTCTAATTTCAACAGCAAATAGAAATTAGCATTTGTTGGTTAACTGAAAACAGCTAATGGGTTATGTATTTGAGAGTAGTATAAATGAACTGATGAACAATCACATATTCACATCATGGTTATGCTAGATACCTAGATAGCGCCATATATACCGTACCAATATAATTGCCGTTTCCTTACTTTCCAAACTTGTTTGAAGAAATCATACGTTCTATCTAGGACATTGTTACTGTTGACTTTACGTTGCTGCTAGATGATCTTAAGAGTGTCAGAAGAACACATCAAGATGCAAATTTGTTCTATTTTCAGAGGTTGTAGGTGCTTCATGAAATGTTTGCTTTATCTAGGCCTCTGTCCTTCAAGACTACCAATATTTTTTCTATTGAATGTTCAGTTTATGTTTACAGAATTGGAGGATAGTGAAAATAACAATTAAATGTACATGTTATCAGTTTACTTCCATCAAGTCTACACATTAGTAAGAACCTTTGTTTACGGCATCATGTATGTCACCTACGACAGTGCACGTAACATTGACTAACAATGTTCATTTTGTTAGGCATTGGTTGCGGGAATCAGCGTCGACAGGAGTGTCGCGTGCTAGCCAGCAACAACGGTGGCTGTGTGGCTGCCTACGCATGCCTTCTCCAAGGTGATATTCCTCAGCCAGCTGCTACTCTCTCTCACTCTTGGTTACAGTGGATGGCTTTTGTTTACTTTGTTTGATTCATCAAGTTGCCCAGGATTAATTCGGACCTAAAGTTATTTGTCATTCCATTGACAAGCTGAAAAGTTCAACCATACTCACTGATAGTTTTCAGGGTGACTTTAAACGTATCCATCCACTTCAACTTCTGGCTTCATCTACCTGCCATTTTAAGCCATCAATGACTGATGATTTCTATATGTTCTTTTTTCCAAAGCAAGTTTAGTATTATTCTTCTCTTTTTTTCCAAGAAAGCATGAATTTGATGCCTTCTCAGGTGTAAGACAAGTGAAGCGTAGATCGTCATTCTATATAAAGAACAATGGCCAGATAATTGGACTAGCTATACAGATGTTTAGCATGCTTTTCCCATTATATTTGCCACAATGTGATCAAAGGATACATGTTTTCATGATGGTTATTATTGTTTTTTTAATGTAATCAGTTTCTGGTGGATTGCTTTAAGCTCATGGAAAATGTCCTGGGGAAACAAAATTGAGCTTCTCCTTCAAGGTTAGTTGATGCTATGTGCATAAATTTTGTTTGCGTTTGTAAATTTAGAAATAAATAGTATGAACCAACAACGAGATGCATTAATCATGTTATTTTATGATTCATAGCAATTTAACATTACTCAATCTTCTTGCGCCCTGTTCCTAACTCTTTCACTTGTTTTTTTAGTTTACTACTACTTTTCCTTTGAAGAGCAAACAAGGCACAAGGTTTACCCCTATGTTTCAATGGCCTGACAATTCTCTTTCATTTGGAGTTGCCCAAGCCGTACCATGGAAAAGGTCTGGCCTTGTGGCGAGGCCTAGCATCCAAGTCAGGTAGGTAAATATAAACACTTGCTCAAAGGCATAATTAGTGTCTCAGCTTAGTAAAGGGTGGATTGTTGTTCATCACAATGCAACGTATATTAGTTGTAGGATCAGTGGCCTTATTGATTTATTGTCTGAAGCATGTGTGCATTTATTTGCTGAATAAATTATCTGGGTTTGTCATTAAGCATCTCGGTAGCAACCATCTAGTGGGAAGCTTGCCTATAGATTTTGCGTGATACTGTCAATTGGTTAACAGTAAATGTTACTGAATGAAACAATGGCCAAATATGCTGATTGAATCATGCTTCATGTGTTGTTAAGCATATTGCATCCTGCATGATAGTGTTCATTGGTTCCCATATGATGGTCCATATTGCATGAGTTATTTTCTGTTTCTGCAATCAGGAGAAAATAATGGTACATAGCAAGTGCTTAAACTGCTTTGATTTATACTTTTGTTAAAATCCTGGCTACAATTTCTTTTATTTGCATAATCCATTTTGCACCTCTGAAAATAATCTCAATTCGTGGAACTACTTGCACCAGTGTTTGCCCCAGTATTCCTTTTGACATATCTAAAAATAATCTCAATTCGTGGAACTACTTGCACCAGTGTTTGCCTCAGTATTCCTTTTGACATATCCAAGTTTGAAATGAATGCTTCCTTAAAGAGGAGAAGGGTGAAATGTGTGCTTAAGTAAATGGGGAGCATCCTAAGAAGCAGGTGCCTGCTGACTAGCTACAATGTCTTCATATTAATAGAGGAAGCGCTATGCATTTCTAAGTTTTCTTTATGGACTTTTCGTATCATTCATTCAAATTACTTGTCTCTTAGCAATTAAGTTATTCTGAGATGTAAATATTCTCTCTTTGAATGCATTTGTGCATTCATGCTGTCACCTTAGTGGTTTCTCCCTTTTCTTCTTTTGGTTTTGTTCAATTCAGCTCCCACTAAAGAAAATATTTTACACACTTGCAGGTTGGTATTGTTCCTGACATTTAAGATTTTCGATATGACAAGATCAAGCCAAAAGTATTGCCGTTTACAAATGGCACCCTAACATTTTCAAGTAAGAACAGTTCACCAGATAAGTTTCAAAGTTTTATTCTAAATGGTTTAATCAATAAGCATACACTGTCAGCCAAATGCTCTACAACTAGTGCGTTCTTAAAGTTACAAAAAAGGACTATCATGATTCAAAGTTAGCCCTTTGCATGTTGTGTTTCTTTTTTTTGTGTTGCTTCAAATGAGGTTTATTTATCGTTAGTTAGTGCATTAGTAAAAGCATTGGCGTCCATAAATGGATAAATGGAGTGTATTAAAGAGGGAATACTTCCTCGCACAAGCACTAGCCGCACGCAACGTAGTGCGTGAATCCTATTTAGTTATTATTACTTACTGATAGCACGCCGAGTTAAGCATAAACACACAGGCATCCTCGTCTTTATTCACTACGCATGTGTAAACTCACATACACACCAAACATAACTAGCACCTTGCTTGAGCAGGGCAAATTTACAGATTTCATTAATCGTATGCACAAGAAAGACACTAAAGTGAAAACAAGAAATTTGTCACCTGAAAAAAAGGCAAACATTGATTGGCAGTGCTCCTTCCTTATTTTCAAAAAGGGGAAAAAAATAAGCCAAGTAAGGCATATCATGCTACAGTTGCTTGAGTACATGACTGTAGGTTATTGACACAAACGCATTAAACCACATCGAATGCACACACGTGTTAGACGAGCTGCTTGCTTACGATCGAGTTCTCTCTTTAGCTCATTATTATACAAAGGACAACATAAAGAAAACATAAGCTATATAAAAGTAGAAAGGATTGTGCAGCGGAGTAAATCATCAAGACTCCTCACCTCGGAATTTTCTCATCAGTACAGCCTTGCTGATACCCACTTGCACATAAATCTTATCATATAACTGGTCAGAGAGCCTAAAACAAGCAATCCTCCACGTTTTCTTGAACAAAATGGCGCAGAACACCATCCAAAGGCCCATCACAAATCCTGTGCTTACGCTGAGGTAGAAAAAAGCTGTATCATGTGACGCACCTTCATGTTCTTCATGGACAATTTGATTTGTTCCGTTGGTCGAACAATTGTTGGGAAGTTGTTCATGGACAATTACGCTGAGGTAGAAAAAAGCTGTATCATGTGACGCACCTTCATGTTCTTCATGTACACGTATGGATCATTGAGTGTTTGCAGCTGCCTTCCTGAGGGAATTCTTCCCGAGAGATCGTTGTAGGACAAGTTTAGCCAGCTCAAAAAAGTGATGTCTGACAAGCTTGAGGGGATTTCACCACCGAAATAATTGTAAGATAGGTCCAGAGACTCCCATTTCCCTAAAGCACCGATATCACCTGGTATTGGTCCACTTAATTGGTTGCCGGAGAGATTCAAACTTTGAAGTCCCTTGAGTGAAGAAAGCTCCCTCGGAATATGTCCGGTTAAACTATTACATGACAAGTCAATCAGCACAATTCAGTTTGCGAGTTCAAAGGTATAGCTAAGCTCTCGATTCTTTGTGAACATTAATATGCTGCCAATAGTGTAATTATGTTCACCTCCATCTGAAAGTGTCATGGCTGTCAAGCGTGCTAGAGGCGAAGGTATACTTCCTGATATGTTGTTATGTGCAACATCCAAATAAATAAGGCTGACAAGCATCGTTAACTGCTTGGGAAGGTGACCACAAAACATATTCGATCTTAGAATCAACACTTGTAGGCTTGGCATTTTGTCTGCTATCCGTGTTGGAACACTTCCAGAGAAGTTGTTGTGTGAAAGGTCAAGGAAGGATAGGAATGGTTATTCCTTAGGTTTATAAACCGCGACAGATTGTTATTCCTTAGGTTTATAAACCGCGAATAACTGTCCTGACATTTTGGAAAATCCCCGGTTAGTTGATTGTTTGACAGATTTATTTCTCCAAAATAACACACATATGATGGAATGTTGCCTGTGATATGGTTATTGTAAAGATGCAACGCCCATAGATAGGGAGCTGTGATATTTAAAGGAAGCTGCCCAGACATAGAATTTTTAGAGAGATCCATTTCTTCTATAAATGGTAGTTCCAACTTCTCTGGTAAAGCCCCACTCAGTTGATTCCTTGACAGGTATAAGATGGAAGCATTAGAAAAACCAGCCCAAAACCAGTCAGGCAAGACATCATTTATGCTTGTGTTTGAAATATCAAGGTTATCTATACCAGCTTGCCATCTCAGCCATGCAGGGAATTGAGGCCCCAAGTCACATGAATCGAAGTATCCTTCCGTTAATCTAAATGGAGGAACCCAACCTTCATCGAAATATAATTTCAGGGAGTTTCCCGAAAGGTTCAGAAATTTCAGGTTCACTAGATTTACAAAATGTTCATTGGAAAGCACGCCACTGAAGTTATTCAAGCCAAGGTTCAAGTGAGTCAAATTGCTAAGTGCTCCAATCCCATCACGTACATGGCCAACTAGCATGTTCTGAGAGAGGTCAAGATAATTGAGACTTGTCATTTTTCCTATCCCAACTGGTAGACAACCAACGCAGCCTGTCGATAGAAATATCAACGCGCGCATATATAAAACTTGACATGTATGAAATAAATGTGGGAAGATTGACAAACCTTAGAATTGGTGATCTTGGTGGAATCGAGGAGTAGTCTCATATGGTGGCACACGTAGTATCCACACGTGTTGCCCGGCTGCTGCTGGTGGCACTGCAAAAAATAGAATGTGTTAAATCAAGTGGCATTACTACTATGTGTTGTATATGATTAATTAATATGTAGCTAGCGATACCCGAAACTTGCGATCATGTTTCAAGGGCTTGGCCCCTGTTGTCGAGTCACATGTTTGTTTAACGTATGTGGCGAACGACCTTCGTTATTCGAAAAACTTAGATTAGTCATTCGGAAGGAAAGAAAGAGTACAATGTACAATGTACGTACCTATCGAGTATTTGGGCGATAGCTGTGTACTTGGATTTGTTCTTACTTAGAGAATCAAGGTATATAGCCTTGTTCCATTTTGGTATAATTACAATTAAAATCCAATGGAATTCCTCATTGTATGGCATAAGAACAAATTCCTTATCTTGGTGAGCCAGCAGTGCTTTTGTAATATAGTCCTCGACGAAGTATGCATCCTCGATGATGGTATCAATGACGACCAAGCGTGGGTCCAGGAAACCAATTCGTGATTTCGATGATCTAGCTTCGGTCAGCATGAATCTATATATAACACAGAAAAGCAACAAATTGTGACATATATTGTGACAAATAGCTCCAGGTAGCTGTGGTTCGCACTGCACTTCTGGTCCTGCCACCGGTAAAGAAGCCTCCAGGGAGATGTCGCTTTTGGGCCACTGGATGAATGTTCCAATGGCCTGTCCTAGAGTCACGATCTCGTCGTTGGGGGCTTCGTGGCGGGACCACCTCAAAATTGACATACACACCATCCACATTAACTTTTATGGCTCGACGCTAAAGCTTGACCGTGCACCATGGCCCCGATACTGCATTTAATATGCCCGGCCCAAGCAGACAAAAGAATGGAGCCATATCTCACTTGGAGCCTGCACTTCGTAGGCTCCAACATAACGATACAAAATTAGCTACTCGAATAGGCCTATCAATGGAGCAAGCATTCGAGAGATAATAATTATTACCAGAATGTCGTCCACAGGAAATATGGCCTGAGTTTGCGTCGGATTGGACGCGCAGCTACTCGGATGGTTGTGCGGGCAAGCTAGCACAGGAGCGGCAGTAGCGGCCTGCTGACTTTCTGTCTGTTTCCGCACCTCATCTCTGATTACATTAGCCATCTGAGCTAATAGCTCGTGTCTAAGAGATTCCTTGATCTCTTCTCGTAGCTGTGCATCACGCTCGGCTTTGTTTCTCTTCCTACGCCGATACATCCCGGAGTCATCTTGGAAACCATGTTTCCAAGAAACGTAAGCCCAAGGCCTCTCGTATGACCCAGGTGCTCCTTGTTTCCCAGGGCCACGGAGAGCATATCATTCTCCCTTGTTCCCTGGAATGATCCCAGGGTAGATTCAAAACTCAGCTCTTCCTGCAAGAGCACAAAATGTCATTTCAATTGCATGCGGTTGTAGAGTAATTACAAGCTACGTAGTTCTATCGATATCTTATCGGTATTGCTGGACACTTGCTGGTCTGCAGGGTTTCGAAAGGAGACGTCCCCCGATGTCATTGTAGATGACCTTGCTCTAATCCAATTTCGAGCGCGGTCATCCGGGATATTGGAAAACGGCAGGGCGATGTCCTGTGCAGCTGCCAGGTCATCCTCCTTCCTCCACTGCGGGATTTTACCCGCATACCCAGCTGTGCCAAGTCTGTGGGGGTGTGTGTTTTTTGCCTGGAGGGCCTTGTGCGCCGTACTTGTACTTTTGAAATCTTCCTTGGCATCTTGATGTTGGAGCGGACACCTCCGGCGATGATGTTGGAGCGGACGCCTCCGGCGATGATGTTGAAGAATGCGCGGGTGACATGTTGCTCATTTTGTGGGTCTATTAAGATAAGATGAGAAAGTGATCATATTGAATTGGAAGAGTGGAGAGGAGTAGAGGGGAGGGGAGAAGGGAGGGGGTGATATGGACATAGAGAGGGGGTGATGTGCCTATCTTAGCACCTACTTTAGTTGCTAATACTATAAACCAAATAGCAAAGAGCTGGTCTTCAGATGTGGCATTCCTCAAGACATAGCAGCAGGCCTCGGATGCTATGCTCCATCTGAAGACCAGCTCTTGGCATTCCTCAAGACACAGCAGCAGACCTTGAATGCTATGCTATGCTTCGAATTGGCAGTCATGCGCCTGACGAAACAGTTCATCTTTCCACCCAAATGGTCCATGTATCTTTTGCAACAATAGCAAGATTTCTTTATATGGGAACCTCATCCACAACATTATCCACCCCGACAATCCTTCTTTTTCCCGCAAAATTCAAGGCAATTTTATTACAAAAGTGCAAAAAAAAGACATTCCCAGATTATTCGGTGAGTAGCCGACATAGCCGACTTCTTCGATGAGCGACTATCGATCTGCTTCTTCCCACTTCTTTTCTTCATCTCTGGTCTCTGGATCACGTACGCCAGTAGCGATGATTCAGAATTGTGGGAGTGGACATCACATCTCGGCAGTAGTCGGCATATACTATTACTACAAGGTCTCTAAACAAAGTTCTATGAAGCAAATGACACAAACTAGTATATCCGGTTCATTGAACGGGAACACTCGAGTGTGTCACTTACTTCATGCCCCTTGAAGGTCTATGTGGCATATACACTAGAGTGGTCCTTGATTGGTTAATTTGTGCTCTCAAATTGTAGGGTTGCACAAGATTAATCTTGGCCGTCACGCTACTAAACGAGGAAGCAAGAAAAGTGAAATATGATAAGATGAGGAAGCAAGAAAAGTGAAACATGATGCTCAATGTTAGGAAGAGAGGAGAGGAGTAGAGGGAAGGGGGAGAAGGGAGGGGGTGATGTGGACAGAGAGAGGGGTTATGTGCCTATACTATATACTAACACAACAAGCAATGTAATATGTACCAATGTAAACTAAGCAACTGCAGTAAACAATGTACCAATGTAGTATGTACCAAATAGCAAATTAAACTAAGCTACTGCAGTAAACAATGTACCAATGTAGTATGTACCAAATAGCAAATTAAACTAAGCTACTGCAGTAAACAATGTACCAATGTAATATGTATCAAATAGCAAACTAATTAAGCTACTGCAGTAAATAATGCTCACAATGCTCAAAACCATAGTCCATCACAGAAACTGCTCACAATACTCAAAACCCTAGTCCATCACAGAAAGTGCTCACAATGCAGACGGTAATCGAGGGGAGGTTTATTAAAACCGTCTGTGATAAGCTTCATACCAGAACGCTTCGCACGTGTTTCCATTGCCAGAACGCTTCGTGTTTCGATCGTCTAATTAACGTCTCTCGATCGTTATACGAAGCGTCTATATCATTAATGCTTCGCGCGTGTTTCCATTGCCAGAACGCTTCGTGTTTCGATTGCGAACGCCGTGTTTCGATCGCCTAATTAACGCCCATCGATCGTTATACGGCGCCTATATCATTAATGTTTGGGTATACGATGCTAAAGGTTAAATATGCGCGCTAATCCAGTCTCTTCTACGTCACGTACAATATGGATTCTACTATTCTTGTGATCATCTCCTTCCTCTCATCTATTCATCACGAATTGTTCGCCGGAACCTTACAGCGCCAGCAATTTGCATCCGAGCAACTTCTCCGCACACGCTCGCTCCTTCCCGACTTTCTTGCATCCGTCGGCTCGACCTCATCATCCGCCGACGGGAGGCGTCTCGCCCGCCAAGAAAGGGAAACATCCCTCACCCTGGTTCTTCTCCACAATGTGCGCAATGCGGAAGAAGCTCTACACGCATTGGAGAGACTGATGGATAGCCTTGCCGATCAAGCAAATACAGATTCTGAGGAATCTTTTCATGCTATCCTCTACGACATTATGGATGCTGCTGATCATTTGCCCAGGCTGGAGGAGGAAGTGCTGAGGACAAGGGCAATCTTAACGGTGTTCGAGAATTTAGCGGCTGATCCTCCAAGTCCCCAAGTCGAAGAAGAAGCGTACGAAGCCAAAAAGAATACAATCTGGGAAACTTTTTAGCTGTGCGACTTTTGTAATAAATTTGCCTCTAATTGAAATTAATAAATTTGCCTTTAATTTGTGATCTCTTGTCTCAGTAGTTCTGTAGTTAAGTTATTAGAAGCAATGTGTACTTATATATTAACCTCTGATCTAGAATATGACAGACAAAGGAACATCACGCATGATTCTTGTTAAAAACCGTCATGAACATTCCTGACAGTTCTTAACAACAACCGTCTGTGATAGTCGACACAACACGCACGGTTTTAATAAAACCGCTCGTGATATTCCAATATCACGACGGTTCAGCGGTAAGAACCGCTCGTGATACTCCTTTTCCCGCCACAAATACCACGACGGCCTTCAAATTAAAACCGTTTGTAATAGTTTACATTACAGACGGTTTCACAAAACCGTCTGTGATTTGGCGTCTACTATTAGCCTTTCTGTAGTAGTGTAAGGAGCCGGCGATCGGTCATTTTGATGGGCTTATATTCGCGCTCTCTGCTATGCTAACGCATGTACTGGACTAGCACTAATGCATGTAACACTAGCCTGATGATCTTTATATATACCTGGAAGCTTGAATTGATCGGGACGCATAAGTAGCATTTGAAAGTATAGGTCGTCTTGTGAATAGTACAGTCGCGCATGGTAGTGTGATATTTATGGTTGATTTAGTGGGAGATGAAAGGCACCCAAGCGAGTCTTTGACACGACAACCACAAGATCACATAGTTGGATCGGTGGATTTCCATACAGCTTGCCATTGGACTGGAACTTTGGTCAACTCACGCAAATGCTGTCAATAGATAAAGTGAAATATGAAGCCGCGTTTTTTATTCATTGGATCACGCAAATTGCATAAGAAATAGATCGAATACAAATCGAATAGTCTCGAATACGAATACTAATTTGAATATTCTCGAATACGAATACGAAATTTTTGAATACATATTTTGCTTACCACATTCGTGTTTTCTCGGATACGAATATCGGATAAAATAAACTATCTGTTGCCATTTCCCACCCCTAGCGATAAAGGGGTCGACGGCGCCGCTGCCATTGTGGAATGAGAGCAGGAGATACTGGGACGAGAGGAAGAAATGAGGAGGAAGAAGAGTTGTGCTTCTGTGCAAGCTTAAGGGAATGACGAAGGAAAGTAGATGGACTAGTCTCGTTCATTTCGATTTTAGCTTCTGACTTCTAGTTTATTATTTTTTGATTTTATCTTTTTCTAGCTTTTTGGCATAAGTAACATTTGAAAGTCTAGGTTGTACTGTAAATAGTACAATCGCGCATGGTAGTGTGATTTATGGTTGATTTAGTGGAGAGATGAAAGGGACCCAAGCAGTCTTTGACACGTCAACCACAAGATCACATAGTTGGATCGGTGGATTTCCATACAGCCATTGGACTGGAACAATCACGCATTGGACTTGTATTTTGCCTTAATCTACGGAACCCGTGATGCGACGACGCTGCCACTCGAAGTCCCAAGTCTTTGCCGCGCCGGTCTGGTTACGCAAATGCCCCACGCAAGAAGTGAGCTAGCTGAGTTAAAGCACGAGATGTGCGATTGAGTCTCTCTCACACACACAGTATGTATGTATGTATATATGTATGTATGTATGTATGTATGTATGTATGTATGTATGTATGTATGTATGTATGTATGTATGTATGTATGTGGAGTAAACAACCTCAGTTCTTTTATGCTCATGTTTAGGCTTCAACTTCTATTTCTACAGTAACTCGTCGTTAAACGATGTATTTTTTAAGACAGTGTTTACAAATAAATTATAGTACAAACTATACTAAATTCAGCTGTATCAAGCAAAATTGTATGCAACTATTTCTTTCTGTGTACTGCCTCTTATGAACAAATCAAACTTCAAAAACCACATCCATAAACCATAAGCCTCAACCAAAAAAACTCACACACAATCTATCTCAGCTAATTAATTTTAGCGCATGAAATTCCAACCGACATGGAAAAAGTACTAAATCTTGCACGTCTTAGCATCTTTTCTTGCATTGTTCATATAAATGGTATTGTAGCTATTTTTTTGAATTTGATCTTCGAATATCCATTTTTACAAATCTAGCCCCTCTCTAAACTTAGTAGCTCTAACACGTGACGTGTCGCCTACCGCACTATAGCAGCTCGACAGCATTTGCCGAGCACCCTCCAGTCGAGCCTCCTAAAATTGGTAAGCGGTCGGTTAAGGCATGATTAGCACTAATTAATTACTAACTACACTACTTAATCACTCGCTCCTCGCACACCTGAAGCCTCGCTGGCCCACCATGCCGCAAGCCGTGCCAGAACGCAGCGACCGCCATGGGTACCACTCACCTCCCGTATTTAGCACTATTATTATTACTTTCTATATTTTCTGTACTTATTTACTGTTTTGATTAATCGTAATTATTTAAATTGCCTTAAATCACTAAAATTAACAGTAAATTTATAGAAGATGCATAGATATTATGAAACATTACGAGAATCCTTTTGCACCGTTGTCCAATTTATTTATGCATATTTAGCTGCAGTAAATTTATATATTCCTTGCATGCACATGTAGATTACAAGCATCATGAACCGAGAGTTCGAGGAGCTGGCCCAGCATTACCAAAATTACTTGACTTGGGCTTGCGATGTTGAGATTGTACTTGGAGCCAAGAAGCTCCACGCTACCATTGGGATTGGTGCACCACAGGATACCAAACCCACACCTGAGATAAACGATCAGACACTTCTCTTCCTCAAGCATCACCTCTACCTCAGGCAGGAAAGAGCGCGCTAGCATTATGGGTTGTACTAAAGGAGCGATTCAAGATACTAAAGAACACCATTCTTCCTCAGGCAGAACAAGAAAAGATCCGACTGAGGTTCGCTGACTTCAAGACAGTTGGAGAGTACAATTCTGCTCTACACAGAATTTGTACTAATCTTTAACTTTGTGGCAAACAGATCATAGATGAGCAGAAGATTGAGAAGACCCACTCCACCTTTCACCCCAATACAGTGCAGTCTGCGTGTGATTATCATCAAGATGGCTACAAGGAGTATGCTGAATTGATTGATATTATGCAAGTTGTAGAGGCTCAGGATGAAGTTATACGTAAGAATTTTGTCGCACAGCCACCTGGGAGCTCCGCTGGCCGTGAGGCCAACGCTGAGAGTTACAATGTGCGAAAGCCTATAATGAAGAAAAGGGGAAGGAAGAGCAAAGATATAGCCCAGAAAGGCAAATCAAATGCTCCACAAGAGAATAAAGCCAACAAACCGAAGTGGGACGATAATCCCTATGGTCAGTAAGACCAAACCTGCTATAAGTGTGTTAAGTGGAGGCACTGGTCACGGTTCTATAAAGAGCCGCAACACATCATCGATGCATTCCAGACTAAGAAGAAAAAGGGTGACATAGGGCAACATGAAACCCACTTTGCTTTCGTTGAAGGGGAGAGTTCTGAGCAGCTATCTGCGCTGATGGAAGTTGACTCCACTCCTGCAGTAGCACCCCCTCTTGACATTGCAGCTGCCACCGCCATGATTTCCCAGGAAGAGCATCTCACCCCTGAGAAGATAGCAGCAGAAGTCTCTGGCTTTTTATGAGATTCAGTCTAATGCACATAATGCATTTAGACTTTAATTGTTATTTATTTAATGTGTGGAAGGAATAAACTAGATTTTGCACTGTTGGTACTCAAACAATTCAATTTTCTTGTGATGGATGGATGATATTGAATAATTCATTCATTTATTCAGTTAAAAATGGCATGATATGTTCTGATATTTAAAGTATTTTATTTATGTGTGATTGTCTTCTACTACATATTAATAAAGTACTTTATATTAGAACACGTGTGGTGCCCTATAGAAGAAGTGTGCTTAGCTGACAGCAACACAACGAATATCATCTTAAGAGAAACAAAACTCTTTCAGTCGATTAGCAAGAATACTGACGACCTTACAATAATCGCCGGTAGCGATGCTTATATAATAGGCTCAAGAAGAGCCACAATTATACTTCCAATGGGCACAACTTTGATCATTCAAAAAGCCTCATTGTACTTAAAATTGACTAGAACTCTCCTAAATTTTAAGGGTATTCGCACTAACGGTTTCTACATTAAGACTGAAGAAGAGTATGGTAAGGAAAATAGAAAAAAAGGGTATTAGAAAGACTTCCTTCATTTGAGACTGGGCTATACTACACTAATATTAAGTCACCCATAGCCTATACTGCCCTAAAAATAATATTTAGAAGCTCTAAACCCTGGGAGGAGGCTACTTGCAGAGCAGCAACTGGGTAGATGTTGGTGTGGACAATGAAGGGGTCGACGGCACCGCCGCCGTGGAATGGGAGCAGGAGATACTTGGGCAAGAGAAAGAAATGAGGAGGAAGAGTTGTGCTTCTGTGCAAGCTTAAGGGAATGATGAAGGGAATAGATCAACTAGAAGATAGAGGGGAGAGTGAAGCTGAGGTGGCAATACATTAGAGAAATGGACTTCAGCTGGATTACGGGGTAGCTCTCTGAATGGATAAAGGCGTCTGATGTGTGAGACATCCTGAGTTGTATCAATTACCGACAAAATAACTTATCCCGACGCTTTAAACTCAAGGTAGAAGTAAGACTCTTGATTGCCAGCCTTGTGTGCACAGTGCACGTTTGGTGTGCAATCAAATTATCCATTTCTTTTGCATCTCTACATAGTACATTGAACAATATATGTGCAATCAGAGCAAATACAAAGAGACTAATCACCGAGATGTCAAAGGAAGAATAATCAGTATTCCCTGTGTTTGATGAGTTTTTGTGCAAATATGTTAATTCAAAGCAAATACGGAGATGTATGTTTAGGAAGGGAACTTTGGTATATGTACGTGCTATGCAAGATTTAATTTCTTTAAATCCGGGTCATAAAATGGCACGCGAACTAATCCACAAAGTGGTCAGCGCATGGTCGATGCGTCACGCCTTGTATGGCTACACGCCGCCAGCTGATCACGAAGCATATGCGCCAAGATCATCCTCTGAGTTCGTGGGTCTTTGACCACTCACTAGTCTTCGACCATGTTGTGTCGACCACACTGTGATGACCACGTTGTGACAACCACACTGTGACGACCATGTTGCGTCGACTACGCTGTGACGACCACATTGCGTCGACTACATTGTGACGACAACGTTGTATCAACCACGCTATGATGACCGCGTTGTGTCGATCACGTTGTTCTCTTCAACCGTTACTTGGATGCCTCGACCACGGCTCCTCAACCACGTCGATCTTACCGCAACTCCGACAGGACACTGTAACTCAGTCTTACGACTGGTTCACTATGACTTACGGCTGGTTTTACTGTAGGTTTTGACCAGTTCAGTGTAGCTTACGACTGATTCGCTGTAACTCACAATCGGTTTACTGTAGTCCGGAAGATCTCTGAATCCAGGGTTTTTGACTGGTCTCTGACACATGACTACCATCAACAACAAGATTAGTTTCAACATGATTTACGGTCCAGTTCAAACGGTTGTTGCACCGCGCCTCGTACGGTCGCATGTTCCCGGCCGATCACAAAGTGCATGACCAACTAATGGCAACTTATACACCAAGTTGGAAGGAAAAGATTTGTTCTATGTGTACCGTATTTGCAAGGGAAAGATGATTACACAGTATCTCCATCTGATGAAAGTAATTCTCAACAAATCTTTTTTTATTTGGAAAGTAGAGGTCTAGAAAGTAAGAATCGGCATTCGATCAGGAATTTGATCTCAAAAATCAATGGCACAATTGGCACCATGTGGGAGCCGCGTACACTGCCTGTGGCCCTTGTTTGTACCTATAAAAGAAGAGACAGGTAAGCCATGAGGAAGACAGACCCGATTGCACCCATACACGCAAGAAGAGGAAGACATGCCCAATTGCACCCATACACGTAGAGGAGGGACTCAGACAGAGAGAGATAGACATACACAAACAAGAAAAAGAACACACCCCATTAGCATACATACGCAAAGAAAATATATGCAGAGAAGATACACGCAAGGAAGGAGAAGAAGGCAGGGGAACAAAAAGAAGCAATCTGTACAAGCCCAGCCCAAGCCATGGCATACTATACTTAAGATGGTAAAGAATATCCCCTTTTCTCTTTCTCTTTTATCTGGCTAGCTTGCACGTCAATGGATGGCGGCAGTGGTGTGTGTGAAACAAACACTTATGAGGTAGTGCCCACACATGTAGTACTCGCTGGTGGACAATGCATTAAATTATGACACTGAATGATGACCAGATGAGCTTGGTCTGTTGGGGCAATCCTTCATTGAGTGCCCGAGGGTCTTGCATATCCTGCACTTGATTGTGCAGCTAATACTGCTACGTTAGCTGGCATCCATGTCATTCCAGAAGCGCAACGTCTGCCAACGTCCCTTTGTAGTTGTCTTCAAGGACTTGTTCGGGGCCTATTGCACCATGTCCAGCTAAAGATCCTTGTAGTTCTTGTCCAAGCTATAGGAGTAAAACTCTGCACTCCATGTATCGAAAAGGTGTTGCATGTCATAGTACTCAGAGATGTACGACATACACATCTACCTCATTTGCACACACTCCTTGTACACATGTGAGCATGGTTTGCGCAAGAGCTTCAGCTTGTTGTAGGTGCATGTCGTCAGATCACCCAAGGTGCATGCCTATTTCCTTTTCCTCCTAGCATGACTGTTGACATATTTCTATTGAAGCCTGATCTCATACTTCCACCTGAGGCCATCGATTACCCAGATATCATGCATTGGTCCTTCTTTATCTTCTGGTCCATATGCCTTTGTATGTTCTCAGACCACTGCTTACCTTCCTCCATCTGTCGCTTGGCTGTGGTGGCTCTATTGACGAAATAACCAACAGTGCGAGTCCATGTATCCTAGATGATCGTGGTGATAGGGAGGCATTACACGCCTTTCAAAATGCTATTGTACACCTCAGACATGTTGGTCGTCACAATCTCGTACCTCGCACCATCTATGATATAGAGAAGGGATCATTTCTCTAATTCAAAAGTGTGGCAATGAATCCACTCTAAGAAACTTATGGCACTCCTGGGTTGCTCTCCCTCTAGTACCTTTGGAGTGGATTCCCTTATATGCCTCGTAGTCTAGTTTTCGAGGTCTCTTCAGATGGACTCAAACTTCTATCTCTAGTTCTGCAAACACAATGCTTTGAACATCTTCACAACTTCTTGACTATGGAACCATGTGAATAAGTTAGATACAAGATGCCTCATACACCACCGGGTTTGCACGTCATTCCACTGGTAAGGAGGTTCCATCCCATGCTGCATGGTGTTAAGCGCCGCCAACAACCCAACATTGCGGTGTGTGATAAGGCATACGTTGCGCCGGTCTCCGACCACTACCCACTTCATGTTTGCCAAAAACCACAGCCAACTGGATGCATTCTCACTCTCCATAATGGCAAATGCTACCGGAAGAAGCTGGTCATTCGTGACGGCTGCCACCGCAGTGAGAATGGTGCCATTGTACCTTCCCATGAGGAAAGTGCCATCCATCATGAGCACAGGACGACAGAACTTGAAGCCATCAATAGCCCAGGTGAAAGCTCAGAACACCCGGTCTAGTATGAAGTAGTTGGCCCTTCGTCAGCATCTTCACTCTCAAGTTTATTTATTATGTGCTAGGGTTTGATTCGTCAATCTGGTCAAGCAATCTCGGCACAAGGTTGTACGCCTCTTTGTATGTCTCGTACATGGACTTGATTACCTTCAGCTTGGCTCGTCGAACCTTGCTATAGCTGTCTAGATAGTCAACCAGATTGGCAACTTCTAATATCAACATCTTGGGGGAGATGGACATGTCCGCTGCAACTAGGTGGCTGATGCGGCTTGCCACATATGCGAAAGTCACATCCTGATGCTGCTGCAGGGGCTTGCTAAGCTCACAAGTGTGGTCAATTAGAGCCTTGACCGTGGAAGACCGAGCCAAAAATCTTTGCTCGTTGAGCGCTGACCTTACCAAGGCAGCCTTCCATTATGCACTTTACTGTGTAATGTCTTAGGTTGGACCGATGCACTCGATACACACAGTTGATGGATAAGGCGTACCATGCTGTAGCTTATTGCATAGCCACCTTGCTAAGAAAGAGCTGCCTAACTAAGAGGATGTCGGCATGAAACCCCCACTGGGACCCTTCTTCTTGCAACAGTACAAGGGAATGCACCTCAAGGCCACATAGGGCACCTTTGATGACATAATTCCCTCAGTTAGACCACAAACCTATTGTGCGTCCTCGTCGCTACTATCCAAGCCTGGTCGACGTACTCGTCAGACTCCAACCCGAGAGGCTGATCTGGTAGATACTCATGGCAGTCAATGCGGCTAACCACCACAATTCTGCCCCTCATTTCGCACAAAATTATGTGTGTCTTACCCCCGAAATAGCATATTCCATGCTACTGTCGTCAAGCTCACCCTACGGTTGCCTAGTTGTAGAGGCCCCGGCATAATCAAGGTTTACCAGTGCCTTGCATATGAAGTTACGTACACCATCGGCCTCTCGTAAATGGCCACCTTGGGCTGGGAGGCAATACGCATGTACTGGCTCCATTCTAAGCTTCCATTCCCTTGACGAGCTCCCTCACGGAATTCGTACAAGTGATCCCCTCAATCACAAGTTTCTTTGTCATTGCCTCCGTGGCGAACTCCCTCTGGATGCAGCTTCGAAACTCATGAATATTCATCGTGCCGAGCCCCTCCGCCCAGACTACCTTGTATTGGCATCTTGACAGGTCCAACCCATCGGGTGCGACCCATACGAGATCATCGCCATAAAACACTACCAAGTCTTGCATGTTCGAGATTACCTAAAACCACAATAGCCCAATCCGGTGTACGCATTAAAACAAACAATGACAATAAATTGCATGCAAGTGATCAATTACATATATGTAATTACATACGAATAATTCATTAATTCCCAACAATTTAATTACTCCTTTGAAAATTAATTACAAATAATTCATCACCATAATCCTTACCACTATAAAACCATAGTTTTATTATCACTTAATTACTTACGACTAACTAATTACCTTAGCATAACTAATTACTACTAAACTAATTATGGCTAGTTAATTACCACTAAATTAATTACGAGTAGTTAATTACTGTCACATACTTACTTTCAGAAACAAGCCGCATTAATTACGACTAGTTGACTGACATTGACTAACTACGACAACGGTAATAATGACAAACATATAAGCCTAGGACATCCGATGGTAGTAACCTCCAGTTAACCGTTTTGCGTAAAGCGAGGATGAAAGTTGTCGGACCCAGATTTTACAATCCGGAATCCTATGTGATCCTACCGCACTATTCCCTGGATCAGTAGATAGTGCTCACAAATACAATACTGAACATCAAAATACATATCATGCGGAAGCGTAAATGTATTAGTAGACTTACTCATGGTCCGATCAGGCTGAAATCAATAAATTGCAGCAACGGAAAATGAAGCACACAGGTGGAACCCTCAGGACGTGCCCACAGGCAGCCAACTGGAGGTTCGCGACCTAGCTCTTGACATCTTCATCTTGCTCACCATCATGATCGAGTGTATTGCTGAAACGTAGCATTCTGATTCCTGATTCTGGATTAATTGAGTGAGCGAGGGTGAGTACAAACCACTGTGCTCCGCAAGCCAATACACAAGATGAAAATGCATGGCTTATCAAGGGAAGGCTCGGGCTATTTTATTTGCCATAAATTGCATTTGAAATATGGTACATAGAAATTTCCTGAGACCTAGCAGTTTGAACAGAAACATAATGAGTGAAAGAATGCAATAGTAATAGCGATCCAGATTCCATCCACCGTTACATGGCCTCTGCACCACATGCTAACCTTTCAGCGTTATAACCTCTTACCTTATCACTAGGGAGACATATAGGGCAACACAAAACAGGGCATTTCTCTGCCCTCCACTTTACCAATTCCACCCACAAAGATTTTGAAATAGAACTATATCTGGTTAAGTTTCCATGTCCACCCTTAACCGTGGGCATGGCTATTCGAATAGTTTTAGACTCTGCAGAGTTTGTACACTTTACCCACAAGAGATAAATCTGCTCGTTGCCCCCACATGATTTCTTAGCCATGCGGTTGAGTAGACTATCACAGGGCCTTTACAATGCATAATCCTACTATGGATACGCCTGCTAAGGTCTATCTTCCGTAAGATGCATACAGCCCTCGAGAAGGGTCCCTCATAAGCCATCACGGGCAAAGGCGGGGATGAGACCATCCATCCCTTTGCTCGTGTTCATACCTTCACGTAACCACTTTAGAGCTATACAAATTAGTTAACCCTGCCTACATTTTGCCAGCTTGTGGTTGTACTGTTGTACACTGGGATATCATCACAAGATTCAGTCCTTAGGGTTACCTGGGTGGTTCTACCACTATCCATTTTATGCTTCCACTGCACTACTCACACCCCCAAACCATCCGCCCAGATATTTAAGCAAATTAGGGTTTTTGATAACATAAAATAATCATACCAACATATACTAACATATACTAGCAAATTAGGGTTTTTCATAGTTGAAAGTGATGTTTTGGGGCATTTTTGGTGCCCCCGAATACCTAAGCATTACTAAGCATGGCGTATAACTGTAGATTTATTTTCAAAAGTTCTAACATCATAATTTTCGCTAAGGTGACAAGGCTCAGATATTCAAGGGTTTCAAATGAGAGTAATAGTAACAAGTTCATTAATGGGTATATAACTAGTATCTTGAAATCGAACATAAATTTACGCATAAAATAACAGCATGCTAGTTGATAATTTAAACAAAAGTAATTTGCAGAAAATGTAGGTTCAACATGATCAAAGTATTGACTCGCCTTGCGCGGTTTACCACTGTCTTGAGCTCACTCAAAGCTCCCTCATTTGATGGTCTTGAGCTTTTGGTCTTTTTCTTCACCTCGATCTTGATCTTGCTTGATCCATTGAATCTTCACGACTTCCAATTTCTAATTACGTGCTAAGCAACTGAATCCAAATAAATGCAAATAACTCAACAAGGTCCAAATAAATCCAATTGAACTTGTTTAGCTTTTATTATGATTAGATAGGTGATTTGAGGTAAGGTTGATTGAGCGCGGAGTATTGTCGGGGTCATAGTGGTTGGAGTGAAGTGGGGAATGGCAGGGAAACTTGTCAAAATGGGGATCAAAGGATGGGTCATGATAAAGGTATATCCATGAGATTATTTTTGTTTAGTGCTCGGAGGTAACTAGGTATAATTGATGGCTGAATACGATGACTCGATCCTTGTATTAATAGCTTCCTTTATTATTTTTGTATTTATCAAGGAGGTTCCATGAGTTAGGCTAGACCTATGATTCGGTGTATGAGTTTAGCTGAACATTGTTTTTGTCCAGCGTTAATCTTTAGGGCATATGTTATATATGCGATGTATAAAATTTTTAGCTTACCAAATTAATCTTAGGGTCCGGTTTTATAGCATTTTGTGGTACAACATTTTATGCACCTTTAGATATTACTAGGCATAGTTTAATTTGAATTAGGATCTATTTATACGGGTCCTAGCTTAACAGTATACATTTATGCTCAACATTATTATTTATTAAATCCAATATTAAGATTTAATTAATGGCACCATTATTATTTTGTCTATACTTTAGTTATTATTAGGCTTAGTTTAAATCTAAATTTAATTTAAATTTAGTTATCTGGGCAAAGCTTGTTGTACCGGGTCATATTTTAATATTGCTACTCAATTAAATCTATTACTGAGATTTATTTAATGGCGTCATGTTAAATGTTGGGCATACATTTTAATTGTAATTAGGGTAATCTTTATTAAGTTTGGACATTTAACCAAATTGTTTTTCTTTATTAATGCCTTTAATTAATAATTAGACTTAAAATAAATACTACAGGCACATTAATGATAACTAATCCAAATTTAAATCCTACATAATCTCTTTTACCTCCTAATTAAATTTTATTAGTTTCTCTAAATTATTCTCTAATTTTCCTTGATTTTTCTTGCTTGATATGGATTACAAAAATTAAAATAAAATGGGGTGGAAAAGGTGCGGCCGGCTGGAATCGAACTCGGGACCTGAGCGGCTGTAAGATCGAGGTGGCCGACTAGAGGGGGGTGAATAGGCGAATTAAAAATTCTCTTCAAATTAATATTAGCAATTCAAGACCTTTTCTATTTGTCTAAACCAAGTATACAATGCGGAAGTTAAATTCAAATTGGTTTAGTACAAATAGTGCCTAAGTCAAATAAATTCGCCTAAGTGCACCAACAATTCTATCCTATGTCGAAGGTTTGCAATCCTAGGTTTACAAGCAATCAAATTGAGTCTATGAATGTAAATTGCTTGAATATAAATTAAGTACAAGGAAACAAACCACAATCGACACAACGATGTTTTACCGTGGTGTTCGGAGACTTGCCGGTCTCCCCTAATCCACGTTGAGGTTAGCCCGAACAAATCGAACCGGCTCCACGAATTAAGCCGAAACACCTCGTATCCACTAGTGGTACCTCTTTCCCGCTCCGGGTAGGTGAGCTCCGACCTTCACAAGTTCGCCGGGTCTTCTCACAACCTTCTTGAGAAGATCACCGCGCACGACGCCTCCAACGCCGTCTAGGAGTCGGCAAACTCCAAGAGTAACAAGCCAAGTCCCTCACTTGACTCTCACCACATGCAACAAATGCACAAGCTCAATCCGGACACAAAGTCCTCCTCTAGATGCAACACATGCACTCTAGATCACCTCTCCTCTCTTACAAAGTGCAACACATGCACAATTGAGTGGAGAGCCTCACTCTAGCTCAAGACAACAGAAATGGATCAAGCAACAACATCTCCAACCGGCCACAAGGGGATATTTATACCCCACACAAGAAAACTAGCCGTTGGAGCAAAATCCCTGAAAAATCAGGAAAGTCGGAACTACCGCAGTACAAATTGTGGTACTTCCGTTTTCCTCGCCAACGGTCAGAAAACTAGCCGTTTCTCAGCGAAATCGGAACTACCGCAGTTCAAATTGCGGTACTTCCGATTTTCCCGAGGCCAAGTCATTCAAAAAGTCGCTCTCTGGAAAAAACGTTCCGATCGGAAATCGAAACTACCGGAAAATCGGAACTACTGCAAAAATTGGAACTACCGCAGTACAAATTGTGGTACTTCCGCAAAAATCAAAACTACCGCAGTAAAAATTGCGGTACTTCCGTTTTTGGTTTGTCAGCACAGACGACACTCGGAAAAACGGTCATAACTTTTGACTCTGATGTCGGAATTCAGTGACCTTAGACTCTATGAAAAGCTTATTCAGAGGGCTACACAACCCATCTATTTGCATGACCTCAAACACATTAGATCAATGTAGAAATCAAAGAACATCCAAGGAGTCACTACCATGGTCCAAGTCTAAGGAAATAGCAATAAACAATCTTAGACCATGCTAAGGGATAATGTATGATCTCCAACTTTTGCAAAATATATTTGCAAACTTAGATCATGCTACAAGGATTAGGTACATGGACTTCTCACATTTGCGAAACACATTCGCAAACCTAAGTCACATGCCACAAGGATTATATATGAGCTTCAACCATTTGCAAAACACATTTGCAAATATAAGCCTCATATCACAAAAAATGAAAACATGGACTTCAAGCACTTGCAAAACACATTCGCAATGCATAGTCCCATGTTACAAAGATTCACCACATGAGCTTCAACTATTTGCAAAACACATTTGCAAATATAAGCCTCATGTCGAGATGAGCTAGAGCAAGTGAGGTTTGAGCTATCAATGCATGATGAGACTCAAACTACTAGACATGACCCCTCTTAATAGTACGGCAACCTATACTAGCAATCCGGTCTTCTAACCAAACACCAAGACCAGTAAAAGACTAGGAACACATCCTTAGCCCTAGCTAGTCATACCTTTGCCTTGGGTCATAGTCTCGATATGCATCAACTCATGATGCACCCTTTCATCAACTCCATCAACACATGATGATCTTCCTTGACTTGATGATCAACACATGATCATCTCCTCATGCATCAACTCATGATGTGTCTTCTTCTTTGATGGCCTTCAACACATGAATCCATCTTCTTCTCGATCTTGACTTGATGACCTTCAACACATGAAGTCATCCCAAGTCGTTCTCATTTGTGGAACCTAACCTCTGCATCCAACTCATGGAAACCGTTAGTCCACAAAACAATTGTCATCGATTACCAAACTTCACAATTTTGGTAATTCATGACAATCTCAACAAATAATGAGATATGAAATTGATTTGTGAGTATACAATATGTACACAACAAATGTATACTCCAAGATAAGCTTTAAACAAAGTTTACTTATCCGGTTGTCATTAGTCATCCAACGATTAACACATAACGGAGAAGTTAGATGACAACCCGATTGCACATGAGTATATATATTGCACAAGATATATATACTCAAGTATGTATTTCAAAGTAAAGATCCCAAATATGCATATGAAAGAAGCATGGATCAATACTTATGAAACTCCAAAATATAGAGAGCTCCCCCTAAATGTGTGCATACAAGTGTATATAGTGAAGACATATGCACATATTCATTTTAGACTAATTGAGGAGTTCAATCTATATTTTGGATCTAAGGAATGCATTTATAAATGAGAAAGCGATTTCGAATGCATACATCTTTGATTTCACCTTTTCATCCAAATGAGACTAACCAAAGATAAACTCAAATAAACATATTAGTCTCATAAATTCATTTATCATTTTCACCAAAACATTATAAAGTATATGTCATTAATATCATAATGGCATTTGTCATTAACACCAAAACCAACTTAAATGGAGCTTTATCTTTCAGCAGCTATTAGCTTTAACGTGCGCGCTGCTAGCCAAATGGACCAAAGGCCTGGGCTAAAGGAGCAATGGAAATAAAACTAGAAATAATGTGTTGCTGCTGGGGTCAAAACAGAGGAAAGCCACGCCGGCGGGAGGGCAGTCTTGCCGTCGGCGGACGGTGGCTGGGGAGGTGGTAGCGGTCAGCAAAATGAGTTGCTCTGTGGGTGGGGAAACCTATGGTGGCATCGCCAGGGTGACCGACATCGGCTTGAGCGGCCGGTAATGAGGTGAGGAGGGGGCGCTGGTAGCCGGAGGGAGGGAAGAGTGGGGCCAGGGTGAGCATGAGCATTGGGTGACCCAGAGAAGGATTACCGCGTGTCTGGCCGAGCCGGGGAGGCACCGAGGTGAGCCGGCGACAGGAGCTCACGGCGGCGTGGGATGGCCTCAAGTGCCGGCGAGCTAGGGTGGAAGGCAGCTCCGGCCGAAGGTTGGGGGAGCTTCGGGGTGTCGAGAAGCTGCCCCCACCACGAGGAATTGGAGTAAGGTCGACCGAGGAGGTGTGGGCGGTGGTAATGGCGGCGGCGGCCGATTTTGGGGAAGAAGCCACGGTGAGCTTCGGTGCACGAAAACCCGATTAGCTCGGTGGGGAGGCCGATGGGGAGTGGGGGCATGCCATGACGCTGTCCAATGGCCGGGGGGTGTTTGCCGGAGTAGCCGGAATCAGCGTGGAGGCGCAGGCAGCCGTGCAACCGAACTAGCGGTGGGCGAGCGGGAGAGAAAGAGGAGGAGATGGGAGGCGCCGGGAGGCCTAGAGGGGGTCGGAGGCTTCTTATAGCGTGGTGGAGGGGAGCCACTGTGGCCAGCAACCGAAGCATAGGGCACGACATGGGCGATGACATGGTGCTAGGGACAGCGATGCGACAGAGGTGCCGGGTGACGCGATGGCTACGTGCGTGGAGGCGACAGGAGTGGTTCGACCACCTGACGAGAGCAAGACATGGGCACGGACGCGAGGGCGACTGGAGCAGGTGCGTGGTGACTTGTGAATAGTGGGGCGGGTGCAGCGATGTGAGCACGGTCGGAAGATAGAGAAAGAAAACGAGTGGAGAAGGAGGAAGAAAGAGGAAGGCGGGGAAAGGAGATGGGCCCGCTGGGAAGAGAAAGAACGAGGGAAAGAGGAGAGAAAAGGGGCGGTGACGCTGGGCCCGTTGGCAGATAGAGAACGGGAGGGAGGAGGAAAGGGAAGGAAAAGAAAGGAGAAAGGGGCCCACATGGCATAGAAGGAAGCAAGAAGCAAATGAACTGCTAGGATTCAAAATTTTAATCTTCTATAGCTTAAGTTTTGTGTTAAAAATCTTCCCCTTGCATTGAAATTGGTTGTATAATTTATGTATGTACATATATATAGGTGACTTGTACTTTTATCTCACTATTATCCCTTATCAATTTTTATAAACCATGTTTTGATTTAGTAATAAGATTTTGAATTACTTTCTCGAAGTTTGAACTCACCCATCTTTATTTAAATTTTTAGATCATACTCTCCATCCTTTTTGTATGATGATTGAGCTATATCAAAAATATTTCTTGGTCTTTATTATTATTATTATTATTATTATTATTATTATTATTATTATTATTATTATTATTATTATTATTATTATTATTATTATTATCTATTTTTTATCTATTTTTTATCTTTGAATAAGACTTTGATTTAGTGAATTACAGTGAATTTTAGGTTGTTAGGGTTAAACCTCATTTAAATTATTTTGTATTTATTTATTTATTTATTTTTGGTTGCTATTTTGTGCTCGAAAACTATTTCCATTTATTTATTTTCTCAGCACAAAACTCTGGAAAACCCAAATAAGATATTGAACCAAAATTCAAATGCCAGTAAGATGCAAATAAAAGTTTTAAATTGCTCAAAATTTCAAACATCCAAAATTTAGGATGTTACAAAAGTGCAAGCAGGTTGCTACGTGTGCGTGGCCTATCCAGAATGGGGCTAGGCCTAAGCCTGTTTGGACCCTAGGACGTTATAAATGGTATCAAAGCCGACTCTCACGGTTACATGAGTGTGTGCGGATCAGGGGCACGGCATATGGCGCATGGCGCTTGTGGGCCTACAGTGGACACACGGCATGGCATATGTGCTGGCACTGAATGCACAGACATGTACCAAGAGGGGAGATCTTGATTATTTACCCCAATGTGGGTATGTTGGGCCAACGAGGACGTCGAGTCCTTTGAGGCGGTGTATGTGACATCTCGGCCCTTGTAGAATTAGGCCCATGATGGTCCATATGTGTGTGCACATGAGGGTGTGGGTTAGTCCCACCTTGCTAGCTTTGCTTGAGAAGCACTAACATATAAGTCTAGGACTTCCAATGATAGTAACCTCCGGTTAACCGTTTTGCGCGAAGCGAGGACGAAAGTGCAAGCGGGTTGCTATGTGTGTGTGGCCTGTCTAGAATACGGTTAGATCTAAACCGGTTTAAACCCTAGGCATTACAAGCTGCAACTATGGAATGACTCTTCCTGTACCTTTCCAGGTGAATTCAGTGTGACAAACACAACATTTCCACTTGTTGCTCTAGTAGCATCGACACTGGTAAAAAATTTCTGCGCCAACGCTGCCTAGTTTCTAAGGTAGGGGCACAGTGACTTATACCGGGACACCTGACAGTTTGTCCCCCTCATTCCACAGCGTGTTCTGAACCTCCCATAGCTTGGAATTCCATGGCTTTGATTTGTTCCCAGCCGGATGGGGGAATTTCACGCGCTTTGATTTGTTCCCAGCCGGATGGGGGGATTTCACGCGCTAAAATCAATTAGCTGATGGACTGCTAGCCTATAGTAAACCACAATGTTGTGGGGTGCCCATCCACTCGGCCATCCGGATTGCCTAGTAGGTCCTAGAGTAAGCTCAAGAGGATAGTAGGTCCTAGTCCCCTAGAGTAAGCTCAAGAGGAT
The DNA here is from genome assembly GCA_036346575.1 of Dendrocalamus sinicus. Lineage (NCBI taxonomy): Eukaryota > Viridiplantae > Streptophyta > Magnoliopsida > Poales > Poaceae > Dendrocalamus > Dendrocalamus sinicus. The sequence goes on from CM070642.1 coordinate 33,439,932, forward strand.
AGTATTATAACAGGGCATCATGGTGCCCAGGCTCCATGAGTGAGACTTTCCATCTATGAGTGAGATTTTCCATCTATGATTAAGACTTTCCATCCATGTTAATGACTTCCTTTCCATACTATTGTACTAGCACGCATCTAAAAGCAATCCAAAGGCAGAGAAGCTTGGTGCCCCATTTCAGTGTCCTACATATATATATATATATATATATATATATATATATATATATATATATATATATATATATATATATATATATATATATATATATATATATATATATATATATATATATATATATATATATATATATATAAAGGAATTTACTTATATATTCTTATTCCGCATAATTATTAAGTAACATAATAGGCATTTGACATTCTGTCCTCACTCATATATGAAAAGCCCCAAAAGGGCAAGGGGGAGGCTCTCATTTTTTCCTCACTAGCTCTCTCACACACATACAAGTGATGATCTCTAGCTCGCTCAATTCTACGTCCCAAGAGAGAAATCAAACCTATTAAATTACAACAAAAATATTGGTGGAATAAATCAAATAATTAGTTGAAGAAAAATAAGAATATTAATAAAGTAATAGTAGGAAAAATACATACTATAAAAACACCCAGAAAATTAATAGAATAATAAAAAATGCATAAGTAATGAAAAGAAAACATAATAAAAAATACTTTAAAACTAATGATGGTTGCAAAACTAATGAAACTACATGACAATATCATCCAAGCAGGAATAAATCATCAAAAGCAGATAAGCATAGCAAAAACATGAGACAGTAATGATAAAAAAAAACTTCGATTGGAGAAAGAAAGGAAGAAAAGCTAACTGATCATCACTAACACGGACCAGCCCAACCCGCTCAAGATCATATGTGCCCACCAACACCACCTGCGTTGCATGGCTCGAGCCACAGGGCGTCGATCTGGCCTAGGATCATGCTGTCCATGCGGACAGAGAAATATTTGCATACATGGTACCGTAGCTTTTTTTTAATTTGACTTTTGGATGTTGTTTTCGTAAATCTAACCTTGTCCTGAAATTGACATGCATGATAGACAATACGTATCTCCTGCCATGCCACCAAAGCTTGGCAGCACAGCGCCAGCAAGGCATCACTGGCGAGCGCGGCAGACGATGGTGTGTGCGGGAACCACAAGCAGTGGCGGAGAGAGGGGGGCTGGAGGGCCTGGCACCCCCAACCTTCTACTAATCCTTCATTATATAGTTAATTACATGTGTTTAATTAGTGGTTTGGCACCTCCCAATTTAGCCCAAATGTAAAGTATGTTTAAAGCCCAGTCATATGCAGCCCAATTAGGCCTAGTAGTTGAGGACTGATGCTTTATATTTGAGCCTTTGGCTCTTTGCCGGCTTGCCGCACGCTCTGTCTGTTCGTCTTCTTGTCGCACGCTCTGTCTGGTCGTCTCTGTGAAGGTCGGCCTGACCCTCTTCCGGCGCACCGAGAAGGCCAGAAGGGCGCGTGTGAGTCCTCACTTCGATCCCCTTCCATTCCCACTTCCCATACTGTGGGATTCGGTCACTATTTACTACTATCTGAATCAATTAGTACAGGAGTACAATTCGTGCGAAATTGGAATTCTCAGGATTCGAGTGTGTTTCTGCTGTGAATGTGATTTGCAATATGCTTGGATGGGAGCGCTCCATCTGCAGAGAGGGTCTGGGAGTGGATCTCAGAGCTGGTTCATAGTTTCCCTTTCCAATTGCCACATTTTCAACTTGATGTATGCAACCATCCAGACCTAAGTGCATTACCATCACTTGCTGATCTAACAAGTGGACTAGTTAAGACTGGTAAAAACTCATCTTATCCTATGGTGGACAGGTTGTTAAGATTAGTCTTAACTCTTCCGGTTTCAACTGCAACCACCGAGAGATGTTTTTCAGCTATAAAACTTGCGAAGACGCGACTTCGAAGTACAATGGGAGACGGATTTCTACGAGATTGTTTGGTAATTTATATTGAAAAGGAATCGGCCGCAAAGATTAGTAATGATGATAGTATTAAGGCCTATGATCTTGCTGGTAGTCGTAGAGCTAAGTTTAAGTTAATAGAGATGTAATTTTCTTTGCATTGTAATTTGCAAAACATATTACTCTGATATGTGACTACTGGATCGGTAAATCCGGCATGGTTCATTGGTTCTACTCTACTTGTTGTCCATGTTGCCCCCCCTATATCCAATTCCTGGCTCCGCCCCTGACCACAGGGCCCACCGCCCTACCGAGCTGCCCTGGCTTGGCAGTTGCTGAGTTAGCTCAGCAGGAGGTGCAGTAGGCCGGTGCCCTATTTAGCCCTTTTTCTACTAACTAGTTGAATACCCATGCTTTGTTATGCATTAAAAAAATCATATTATCCCGATACGTCAACTCAACACTGTCGAGATAGCCCACTCGGTCCACACCGTTGGCTCCGCATCCGCTCTCGGCCGTGGCGTGCCTCCGTGGCCTCGACTTTGCCGTGCACCCGGTAGGGCTATGTTTTTTTTAGAGAATTTGTACGATGGGTGGAATTTGTTTTATAATATATTGTTTTTTAATTTTGTTAGAAATTTTTTAGGAATGTGCAAGGAGAAGTTCGGAGGAGCAAATGAACTACCATCGCTAACTCTCTCTGTAAAGTAGTGCATATATATTATTACAAAAAGTAATGACCATGTCTATCCCGACATAACACTTTGTTATGGGGTGAATTACATAACATGTATGGTTTCATTAGATGTGTATGTTTACCTCACTACTCGTGCGATACAAATGGCAACATATATGAACCATCAACCCGAACTACAATAAGATACATGTGTGCCTTTTGGAAGCCATACTTACAGTCATTCGTTGTATACATTTGGATCTATCAGTGTCTTAACCTTGTCTCCCTTGCGGGCTTTAGCCTTCGCAATGGTCGCTCAATACTCGACTTCCACAACTTCTATAAGCTTGTCCCAGTTCGAAATAACCTGTCGTTCAGCGGGGGCATCGGAAACCATTGACGCCTTTCCCTTGTCCTCCGCCATCTTGGCTTTTCACTTGTCGTCTAGGGTGTAAGGTTTTCTAGCGTGTGAAGTTCTTTGGTGTAATTATCTTGGCATAGGGAGTTTCTAACACAACAGAGAGTATGTACGTGTAGTATGTAATTATATAAGACCATTTAAGTGGTATGTATATTTTTTTAAGGTGGTATGTATAGTTTTTGAACATACTCCTTTTTATTTATGAATATGAAGGTATTAGTAAAATATACTAAAAACTGTGTGCTCCCTTACAATTTTTCATGTAGCTGACATTGGAGTATCTTAGAATTAGTATATGAGTATACCTAAAATGATAAAGGAGTATGTTAAGTACATTTAGGTGGTACGGGAGAGTATGTACGTGTAGTATGTATGTATGTATGTATGTATGTATGTATGTATGTATGTATGTATGTATGTATGTATGTATGTATGTATGTATGTATGTATGTATGTATGTATGTATGTATGTATGTATGTATGTATGTATGTATGTATGTATGTATGTATGTATGTATGTATGTATGTATGTATGTATGTATGTATGTATGTATGTATGTATGTATTATGTATGTATGTATATATATATATATGTATATATATGTATATATGGTTGCACTATTCTGCACGCACGTGTATTTTGCGCGTAGTTTTATGTCCCAAAAAGTTATCACCGGCTATGAGGAAAGTTACCACCGGCTGTGTATTGTAAGCGTTCGATAGTAACTTCACTCGCTACCGATGGTGTCTTCATTCAGAAACGTCAGTAACTTTTTGGCACTGTGAAGATTTGGCAATAACTTCATTCAAAATCGATGGTAATTTCTTTCAAAAACGTCAGTAACTTCTTCGCATATTTTACACCTACACGTTGGTTAGTGTTTCTATATGTATATATGTGTATATGTATATGTGTATATATATATGTGTGTATGTAATTTCAAAATACAATTTCGCACTCTCTTCTACTCTCTTTTTCTTCTCCCTCACCTCTCTCTCTCTCTCTCTCTCTCTCGCTCAATAGGAAAGAAACCGACGTGCGTGGCTTCATATGAGAGGGCAGAGAGCAACATGAGCCATTTTATGCAAGCGGGAAGGTGTTGGCAACCGATAAGACCACGCAGGTGCACGCAGGCGTGGAGGGCCATGTAATCCCTACTAAATGCCATGGGAATCACTACAGAGCCATCGCGTCGCATCTGTCAACCACCTACCAAGCCGTGTAGCACCGGGAGCCCACTTACCAAGCTCTTGTTGCTGGTAGGAGCTGGCACGCTTTGCCGAGCCAGGATAGCTCGGCAGGCCGATGGGCCCACCAACTCATGTGCACACTGCTCATCGGTAGTGCTCACCCGTGATGCCCGTTGGTGTCGTGAACATGCATGCAATCAGCCTAGCACACATGAATCGACACATTTTTAATCCAAAATTTCAAATGGTCATATCTTTTGACCCAAACATCTAATTTATCGTTCGTTTAAATCATCATCTTCTGTAGGACCGAAATGGCAACAGAGAGGGGTGAATGGTGCCTTCAAAACTTCCTAAGTATCCACACAACTCTACTTCTCCAATAGCCACTGAGCTATGAAGTCTCGGGTTGAAATGCTCACTGGAAGGCCGACCCCAACACACAGAAAAGAGATAAAACGACTGCTCTGAGAGAACAGAAGAAACCAGTGAAAAGCCTACTAAGACAACAGCTCGAACAACTTGGTCGAAAGAGATGACTCCTCTGGTCGAACACACATGATCGTAAGCCAAATGATAGTCGAACGGCCGACATGGTCTAAAGCTTATCCGAACCGACAAAAGAAAGCAAACAGTGAATAATGTGGGGTCGAACCGAGAACAGCGGAAGGACTCGCTTAGCCAGATTTCCGAGTAACTGAGACTCTATGGTCTTTTGGTCCTCAAACTTGAGGCACTGAAAGAATCCGACCTCTGGAAGAGAAAACACCAAGAAAAACGAAAGCCCACAACAGAGGTCACAGAAGACTAGCTGGTCGAACCCCGAACAGAGCTGCACCCAGCGCACGACTACAAAGACCAAAATCCAAAAAACTTGCAAACCCTTGAATGAAATGAAGAGATATTTTAACCATAGAGAGTCAGCATCCTCTGGAAGAGAAATTACCAAGAAAATCCGAAGTCTTTGCTACGGTCGGCTAGAGCGACATGGTCGAACTCAAAATAGAGGACTTGAGGCGCACAACCATTCGGCAAAGAGAACTTCTCTGATTCGACTCTTGCTCTCGGGAATGAACTGGCCAAGAGGCCTTGAGACAGATTACCAGTTCTGAGCAAATCGAAGCAAAACAAAACAAACGCAGACTTACACAGAAGAGATGAGAGAAAAAAGATAGCATGAAGAACAAGCTCTCAAAACAGATCGCAAACAAAACAATCAAAACATCTCATAACGACAGAAATCAACTTGAGGAAAAGAGATGTATGATTGATCATGGAGGTTTCTACAGCCACTCCATCGGAGATACAAGAGCAACCATGCTCTACCCAGAGACAACTCACACAAATAGAAATGAGAAACTCAGAGTGACTCGAGAACTACCTCATCGGTCACCCGAGCTCTACCTCTCTATTTATAGCCTCAAGCTACCAGGGGAGAAACCGTTAACCCCAACAAACACCGGGTTTTACCACTCTCTTTACCCGCTAACCAAAGTGCTTTGCCTGCCAACCCTAACAGACCCGCACTTTGCCCATTAGCGCCAACAGAATCCACTTCCTTTTGCAGCTTTCCGCATTTCTCCAAAATGCAACTCCGCTGCCTTCCCGGAAGCTTCCTTCTGCCTTGCCGATCACGCTTGCAACCACCTCGCAAACCTCGTCGACTTGGGCATCTCCCGGTCGCTCATGACCTCAGCACCCCCGTGCCTAGTCTCGACCATCCATGCCTCACCACGACTAGTCTCAAAGCCCTACAAACCATCACAGACAAGCAAACATTCATAGCACCGCACAACACAATGTGTACAAACATCTGCACCAGAAAAACAGAGCTCAAATCATAAACCACAAACTCGAGACTGCATTCCGACCGGTCGAAATGATGAACCATCCAATGCACGAGGTCTACGACTTCACCACAAGCCATACGACCGATTCCCAGCTCAAACGATCGATCCTACAGGTCAAACGACCGGTTTCAAGGTGTCTACGACCACGTTCACGATTTTCGGACGCTTCCGACCGCTTACAACCTCAGCCGACCGCGCTCCGAGCGCTTCCGACCAAGTCTGACCGCATACGACCGCAACCAAGTGCGTTCGGACCCTTCCGTTCGCAACCAAGGGCGTTCGAACGGAGCTGATCGCAACCAAGTGTGTTCGGACCGAGCCGATCACAACCGACCACGTCCCAAGCCAGTCCGACAGCTTGCGACCACCTCACAACGTGGTCGAAGTCTGTCGACTTCCCACGTGGTCGCAGTCGAGGTCCGCCGACTATCGACCGCAGCGATCGAAGCCTCGACCTTCGACTTCCTCTTGCGCTAACGTGGTCGTAAGGCACTGACTCCTCAACGTGGTCGTTCACTCGAGCGCCGACTTCCGACCGCAGCAGTCGTAGCTTCGACTTACGACCTCAGACCGCGGGCAACGTGGTCGTAACAGGCTTCGACCACGGCCAACGTGGTCGAATAGCCTTCCGACCACGACCAAACTGGTCGTAAACTTCCCTGGTAACCTACGACCACGGCCAGAGTGGTCGTAAACGCCACAACGTGGTCGTACAGCCTTCCGACCACGGCCAAAGAGGGTATAAAATTGTTTTCCGGCTTCCGACTGCTGATAGAGTGGTCGTAAAGGCTCGGCTGGATTCCGACCACAGCCAGAGAGCTACGATTACACAGGAAATGCCCAAAACAAACTCAATTTTCCCAAAACAAGAGTCAATTACTCATCACAAACATGTGGTCACCTCCACATGGTCTCTCATCTTCCTTACAACGAGGTCTTCAAAACAAGACAACATTAGCATATATTTCAGCTTTAGTAAAATCATATCACATGTCATATGTTCCAATAGATAAAACAAAATATTCCATTTATTACTTCCTAGATGTCAGTAGTTCATGGATGATGTTCCAGCGCATATCTTTTGAGCTGCATGGGGGAATGAATACAATGAGTGTTGAATGTTCAGGTAGGTAAAATGAAATGTTCATTTGGTTTCGAAGTTTCAAATAGTTTGCTAACGATGTTCCATGTTTTAAGTTCTAAGAGAGAATAGGGCGATACTCTACGAATTTGGTTTCAATGTTCCAATAATTCATGTTCGATGTTCCACACATTTGGTTTCAATGTTCCAATAATTCATCTTCGATGTTCCACACATTTGATTTCAATGTTCCAACAATTCATCGTCGATGCTCCATGCGTTAAGTTATAAGGGTGTATGGGCCAATGTTCCACATGTTTGATTTCAATATTCCAATGTATTATCAACGACATTACAAAAAAAATCTTCAACTGCATTCAGAGTAAATTAAAAAATATTAGTCGAATAAATCATATTCGTGAAACAATTCAACACTATTAGTGAAGCAATTAAAAACTATTAGTGGAACAAATGAAAATATTTCTGGAACAAATCGAGGCAATTAGGTGAACAAATAAAAAAATTAATATACACAAATAGTGGAAACTAATGAAAACCTACTACAAATAGTTGGCAAAAATCTGAAACTACATGAAAAGAAAAAAGAAGCACTCCCATGGGAAGCCGACTGCACTGGCGTGGGCTGCTAGAAAGAAAGAAAAAAAGAAGAAGAAGAAGAAGCGCGTCAGCCCGAACCTCCTGCTTCCAGGCCGACTACGCGCATGGGCTGTCGGCTTTAGGGGTGGGCGGCGGGATGCTACGGCGCTTGGCAGTTTTGCAGGTCCAGACTCCCGGCTCCCGCGTGGCTACCCATCCGACTGAACGCATAGGCCATAGGCCGTGGGCCGTGGGATGGACGGCGGTCCGTCAACATCTGCCATGCTGCATGATGTCATGTGTTTGTTTTTCCTTTGCTAAGGACACGTATAATAGAGTGATATAAATTATTTATAAGAGGTGTTATATAGAATTTTTACAGAAGTAGATGAGGTAGATGAAAGAGAAAAAGGAGAAAGAATGAGATTAACTGTAATTCTATAGAAGGCCGAAACACGAGAAAACAGCCTGCTATAGATGATTTTTGTGCCATTGTATTAATGCTATCTATATTTTACGGACAACTTATTATAGACAACTTACAGACAATCTATTATAAATTATGTATTTAGTGTTATCTACAGAGTACTATAGACAGCAACTATCTATATCACTATATATGTCCTAAGACTATAGATCCACATATATAGGCCCATCCAACTCGCCGTTACTCGTACATCGTCGTACGTAGCCACGCCAAACCGTGCAATGCGCACACAAGACGGTCAAATCCACTACCTAGGTTGGAGTCTCATTTCTACCTTGAGTTTAAAGCATGGGAGGAAAGTCATCCTGTCACGTTGAAAAAACAAACGCCAGTTAATTACTCCCACATGACAAATGGAACTCTTCATTAATTAACTTGCATCCTAAGGTAAACTCCATTCCACCCATGCATGTGTTCATCGTGCTGGCGTGCATGGCCCTGTACCTTCGTCGGTATACATGTTTGCGGTAAGAGTACTTATATGATTGACTTTAAATGGCAGTGTACCGCATTAGGTGCAAAGTCCACGGGGTAGCTGCATGCCAAGTTTGGTGGCCCCTGGAGTTATGAACGGCGGCGTCTTTGCAGGTGCCGCCCTCATGCAACTACAGTTTTCGTGCACACAGTATGGCGACAATGATGACATACAGTGCTGTTCCATATGACTGCAGCATATAATTTTTGCTGAAATTTTTGAATTTTAACTGTTTATGACAGAGATTACGGAGAAATAATACTCGCTTACGATTTTGGTTGATACAGATGTTAACTTATAGACTCCGTTTGTAAGTTAAGTACTATAACAAAAACTAAAAATCACTTTTAGAAACCATTAAAAAACAGATCCATACATCTGTGCCAAGCACTAGCTAAGCTCGCTAGCTAGTTGGTGTTCTATTTATTTCTAGCTCTAGTTTTCCATGCATTTGACAGCTACGAGATGGATAAGCCTCTCCTAGCTAGCTATAGCTCCCACACGTTCCGAGTATCGATCATAGATGCAATCTAATTATCTTGAAATGATGGTTCAATGTTGTTGACCACCAGCGAACCCGGCCATGTGTAGCGATCCTGGGCCGGTTCTTTTGTGCGAGGCGAGGGCGAAAACTCGTAGGCGTGGCTTCAACAATGAACGATAGTACAAGTGTACAACGTTAGCTAGTGTACCGTGTGTAGTAGCAATCTAGCGTGAACACTTTTGTACGAAGCGAGAGCGAAAGCACAGACGCATGGTTTGCATGCAAATATGGCGGTTTAATTAATTATTTCTGGCGTAGGTCGGTAGAGGCGTACGTGTTGAAGCCCTGGGAAGGTGGACAGCCATGTCTATCAGTATGTTTTTTGAACTACGGTTTATAACTTTTAGCCGAATTTTTTGAATTCTGACTTTTCGCGAGAGAGTATTAGGAGAGGGACACTCGTATATGATTTTTACCGATTTAGATGAAGTCACTACAGTATTTACTAAAATCGATTTAAACCCCACCTTGAAAAAAACACTCAATTTAAAAGTTAATTACTATAAAAAAAAGTCAAAAATCAGAAGCTAAAAAGAACATGCTCTATATATTGTGAGCAACAACATGTACCTTCTCTTAACCAGACTTTGTTATAAACCCATAAGGTATAGCTAGGACCGTCCTATCAATGAATTTACCTTTCTTTTCACAATGTAGTAGTACTACTAATGGATTTAGATGCGTTCATATTAGTTTTTATTGGTATTTTTTGGTTTTGGCTTAAGAATAGTAACAACTTGTAGAGACACTCGTATGCGATTTTGATCGATATAAATAAAGTCACTATATTACGTACAATAATCGACTTTTAGACAACATCTTAAAAAGATACTTTATTCGAAAATGAAATACTATAAAAAAAATTATTTATATGTGAATAAATCCTTGTCATGTACCGAACCTGATAAAGTTGTATAATTAAGGGGACAGATACGGACCAATCCAAGTGTACCTCCACTCCAACATAAAGAGGGCAATGGGATCCCAACGGCCAAGTTCGGGTGGTTAGACCGTGCAGGAAACGCAGCCTACCACGGGCATGCATGTGTGTTAGCCTCTGAGCAGATTCCATGCATGCATGGTCCATTGTACGTGCGTGCATGGACCAGGATCGTGCTTATTACTACTCCAGTACTCATGTTTCTCTGGACCAGGAAATACTAGTACCAGGACTGCGTGTTTTGGCCGATGGAACAGAGAGGCATAGAGCCACCATGTACGCCATAATTCCTCAGGACCATGGTTTGGTTCGTGTTCATTATTAGTTTGCACACGACCCAGCTCGACTCGACTCGATTCTGGAGTTTAGTGCACAGTTTTATGTGTGCGACCCAAGTGCTTCTCACGGGGTGCAGCTAGTGCAGAGGACACACAAGGATTTTTCTTTTTAAAAAATCCGCTATGCCTGCTTAAATTTGACGATATTCAATTTACAGCGATGTTATTTATTTGTTTTGGAGAAGAAATTGTAGTACAACTTATCAGTGCGTGATATTTTTGAGCAAATGAATGGAGGATCGATCATGGTTAGGCTGAACGTTTCGATCGGCAAGTGATGAATAGTCAACATCTACTGTTTGGGAAAGTGGATGATTTTTATAGTGGTAGGCCATTCTGTTACTTTGCTTTGTTTGCTAGTTATACTAGGGAGCCACTCTTGATGGAGTAGTGGGTGTTTAAATTCTAATACCTATTTATTATGTATATATAAGTACACTTTAGTAAAAATTTTATGAGATTGCAGATTTATTTTTGACTTCTATCTATTTAGACACGTATTAAGAGGATGCACTCGAGCGTGTGTGTGATGCATATATGCGTGCGTTTTCTTATAATCGCAATAGTAACTCTCTACTCGCTAGTACCAAGAACATATAGATGTACAGCAAAACATGTACGACCTCAAAAAAATTAAAATCCCTTTGATGATTCCCTGTGAATGGAAAGCTTGGACCAATTATGTACTCCCCTAATTCGCAAGAACATATCGTTTTAATTATTGATATGGTCTTAAAAATATAATTTTAATCACTAATTTTATTATAACATATTTATAAAATCAAATAATATTACAATATTATGAAAGTACTTTTTGAGATGAATCTACATATATAATTTTTTTATCCAATCTAAATATTCAAAAGAATGTCGATAGCAAAAGTTTGTAAAGTTTTTTTTTTTTTTTGCAAGGGAAAAACTAAAGAGAGCTTCATTACATTAACCAGGATAGTTCACACGCTCCTCGTTCACGAGAATTTGAATACAAGGAATATCAGAAAGCCAAACCGCAGTATATATGATGGGTGCGTTTTGCTAACTGGACATGTTCACGCTCTATCCTATTCTGCTGCATGCTCTCTTCGCCTTGTTGACCACCACATCCTAGCACATCGACCTGAAGTCCTTCATCTACTAGGAAAGTCAGCTCCGATCTGTCAAGCGGCCTCCCCGGACGCAGGAAGTCCACCATGGTCGCGCAGTCCGTCTCCAAGATAATTGGAACATGAACCCACTGGGATGCTAAATTAAGAGCAAGTACAATAATATAGCCAACTAGTGGCTATAACACTTGTCCATTTCACCTATAGCCTTCAAAAAAATAGTTCATACAATAAGATAGCTATTACAATAACTATTTGGTCCCACGTGTAAGAGAGTGAAATGCATATTTTTACGTGCTATAGCTAGCTGTAATTTAGTAGCCAGCTTCCTTCTCTCTCTTCCTTTCTCTCTCTGCCACATAAGATTTAGTTGATATTATATTTGCTGTAGCCTGCTGACTAAGCCTTGTTGTACCTGCTCTAATACTCCCTATATTTATTTTTATAAGACGTATTTTGTTTGGGGACGTACGGGGATTAATGAACGTATGAACCAAGGGAATGATAGATGAAAATAACCATGGTGTCTATGGTGTTAATGCTTTTGGAATAAGAGATGATAGTTGTATGGGTGTTTACTCATAAATGTTGAAGAGAGAGGGAAGATTAATGAGGATAAAAGGGAGAAAAGATCATTAAAACTACATGCACGTTTTATATTTTGACACAAGATGACAGAAATTATAAACCTTACAAAAAATTATAAGCCTTATATTTTAAAACGGAGGTAGTACCTTCTTTACACGCCAACGCTTCAGCTTCCGACGCTTCCAAATAGCTCTCGAGGCCATCAGAACTGTTGAGGAACCGTCGCTGGCGACCAGTCCGATCGATTCCTCTGCTTCGAACAAAACGAATCAATCATAGAAGACAGAGTAATAGATTGAAAACACACAGAGAGGTATAGAGAACTTGTGGTCTTTCTTTATTGCTTTTGATTGTATGTGTACAAAATATGTCGGTACGACTCCCTATTTATAGTCTACAATGAGGTGCCCACCATGGGCCTAGGCTCCTGGCCCAGGCCTAGGTTTCTTAACACTCCCCCTTGGGCACTCATCCAACAAGCTCATGCCTAGTTAAAACTCCATAAAAATCTAGTGGGAAAAATTTGGAGAAAGAATACATGATGCATGTTATGCTGCGATACACGAATTGCCTCATTAAAAACCTTAGTCGAGAAACTTCAGGAAAACTCGTCAAGGGAAAAAGAGTACAATTCACCCAATTTCATTCAGTCTTCAGGACTTTATTCTTTTGGGTACTTAATCTTCATGATCAAGATTTACTACCGGGCTTGAGAGAATTTTCCCTATAAATTTTGCACTTCTCTAAGTCTCATCATTCCAATTCCTTACACACACCATTCAAAGCAAGATGAAGGGAGTGATTTAGTGAACAAATCTGCCATATTTCCACATGACTTAGTATGTAGTACTTTAATCTCGTCCATCTTTTGCAATTCATGAGCATAGAAGAACTTGGGGTTGATATGTTTTGTGAGATGACTATTCACATATATAGCCCGTCTGCACTTGTGCAACACAAGCTGTATTATCTTCATAGATAATTGTGGGGGCTTGCACCATATTCATTCCACATGACTACTGGATGTGGTGAATCATTCGTTGGAGCCAAGCGCATTCTCATGCGGCTTCATACAGTACTATAATTTCTGAGTGGGTCGTCGAAGTCATTACAAGGCTTTGCTTAGACGATTTCCAGGAAATTGCAGTTTCACCACACAGGAATACATAGCCTGTTTGTGACCTTGCGATATGCGGGTCTGACAGGTACCTGGCATCTGCAAAGCCAATCAAGTTCAGATCTTGATTCTTTCTGTAGAACAATCCAAGGTCTTTGCTTCCTTGGAGGTATCGAAAGATGTCTTTTATACTCTGCCAATGCCTTTTGGTAGGTTCTGCACTGTACCTTGCTAATAGGTTCACGGTAAATGCAATGTTCAGTCTAGTGCAGTTTGTTAAATACATAAGTGCTCCCACTGCACTCAAGTATGGGAATTTCAGTCCCAAGACTTCCTCCCCCTCTTCCCTAGGTCGGAAAGGATTTTTTTTCTTGTTGTAAAGACCTCCCGATCATCGGTACTTTTGATGGGTATGCCTTCTCAAAGCCAAACCTTTCTAATACCTTCTGGGTGTAGGCCGATCGGTGTACTAATATTCCTTCAGGGACATGCTCAAACTGCAGGCCTAAGCAGAATTTAGTCTTGCCCAAATCTTTCATTTCAAATTCCGACTCCAAGTAGGAGCTTGCTTCTCTAATGCCTTCCATTGTCCCGATGATATTCAAATCATCTACATACACTAATATTATACAAAATCCATTCTGGGATCGTCGTATAAACACACAGGGACAATCTTCATTGTTCGTGTAGCCTTTCTTGCAGAGAAAGTCGCTTAAGCGATTATACCATATTCTTCCATATTATTTCAGTCCATACAGTGACTTTCTGAGCTTCACACTCTATAGATTTCTATATACTCTGTCTTGGTTCGGGAGAGGGATTTCTTTAGGGACTTTCATGTAAATCTCCGAATCCAAGTTTTCATAAAGATATGCAGTTACCACATCCATCAATTTCATTTCTAAATTCAAGTTCACTGCCATTGAGATCAAATATCTAAAGGTAATTTCACTCATGACCGGGGAGTAGGTTTCTTCATAATCAACTCCTGGACGTTGAGTGAAACCTTGTGCTACTAGCCTTGCTTTGTATCTCACTACTTCATTTCTTTCATTTCTCTTTTGAACAAATACCCACTTATACCCTACAGGGCGCACATTGGGAGGTGTGCGGCATACGGGTCCAAACACCTCTCTTTTGTTCAGAGATAGCAATTTAGTTTCTATTGCCTTCTTCCAATCTTCCCAATCTGATCTTTTCTTACATTCAGCGAGATTCCAAATACTATCTTCAGGACAGTATAGGCTGCAGGTGCCTTGATGTTTGTATAATATAGCCCACTTTCTAGTGAAGAAAATTTTTCTAATACCCTTTTTCAATTCTCTTCGCGCTTCGTAATGAGTAGGTATTCCTTACCGTACTCTTCTTCAGTCTCAACGTGGAAACCATTGGCGTGAATATCCTTAAAACTTAGGAGAGTTCTAGTCGATTCTAGATACAATAAGACTTCTTCAATGACCAAAGTTGTGCCCATTGGGAGTACAATTGTGGCTCTTCCTGAACCAATTATACATGCATCGCTTCCGCGCGATTGTCGTAAGGCTGTCAGCATTCTTACGAATCGACTGAAAATACTGTCTCTCTTAAGATGGTATTCGTTGTGTCGCTGTCAGCTAACACACTCCTCCATAGGGCGCCACATGCGTTCTAATATAAGCTATTTTATTAACATGTATTAGAAGGCATTCAACACATAAATAAAATAATTCAATATGAGAACATATCATGCCATCATAAACTGAATAAATGAATGAATTATTCAAAATCATCCAACCATCACGAGAAAACAAATGCTAAAGTACCGTCCATGCAAGTTCTAACTTGTCCTTTTTAACACAAAATAAATGACAATTAAAGTCTAATGCATTCTGTGCATCAAACTGAATCTACTAGAAAATCAGAGACTTCTCCGGCTATTTTCTTGGGAGTGATCTGCTCTTCGAGAGAAATCATGGCGATGGCTGCCTCTAAGTCGAAGGGGGGTGTTGCTGCTGTCGGGATAGTCTCAACCTCCATCAACGCGGGTAGCTGCTCAGAACTCTCCCCCTCAACTGATGCAAAGTGGGCTTCAAGCTGCCGTTTAACATCCTTTTTCTTCTGGGCTTGGAAGGCATCAATGACATGCTGCGGCTCCTTACAGATCTGTGACCAATGCCCCCACTTGTCATACTTGTAGCAACCTTGGTTCTCCTAGCCATAGGTCTTGTCACTCTGCTTTACCTTTTGGTCACTCGGAGCATCTGGCTTGCCTTTCTGGGCAACGGCCTTACCCTTCTTCCCCCTTCTCTTCATTAAGGTCTTTCGCACCTTGTAGCTCCCGACGTTGGCCTCACGGCCAGCGAAGTTCCCCGGTGGCTAAGTGGCGTAATTCTTGTGGACAAGTTCGTCTTGAGCCTCCGCAACCTGCATCATATCAATCAATTCGGCGTACTCCTTGTAGCCGTCTTGACAATAGTTGCGTGCGGATTATACTGCATTGGGGTGGAAGGTGGATAGGGTCTTCTCAATCTTCTGCTCGTTCGTGATCTGCTTGCCACAGAGTTGAAAATTGATACAAATCTTGTGCAAGGCAGAATTGTACTCCCCGACCGTCTTAAAGTCGGCGGCAAACCTCAGTCTGATACACACTTGCTCTGCTTGAGGAAGAATGGTGTACTTTAGCCTCTCAAACCGCTTCTTGAGTGCGGTCCAGAGTGCTAGCATGCTCTTCTCTGCCATGTACTCATTCTTGAGAGTGAGGCAGAGGTGGTGCCTGAGAAAATCAAGTGTCTGATCATTCTCCTCAGGAGTAGATTGGGCGTCATGCAGCCTGCCAATCCCAATAGCCGCACGGAGCTTCTTAGCTCTAAGCACTATCTCAACATCGGAAGCCCACGTCAGATAGTTTTGGCGATGCTGGGCCAGCTCCTCGAACTCCCAGTTTGTGATGCTAGTCATCTACATGTGTATGAAAGGAATAAATAAGTTTACTGCTGGTAAACGTGCACGGAATAATTTACTACGGATAAATAAATGGTACAAAAGATTCTCGTAATGTTCTATAATTTTCTATAAATTTACTGCTAATTTCAGTGATTAAAAACAATTTTAAACAATTACAATTAACCAAAACAGTAAATAAATACAGAAAATAATAATAGCAGAAATAAATATGCTTAAATGCTAAAAATACTTAAAATTCGGATTCCCGAGGCTCTTTTATACTAGAATATGAATTTTCAGCAAATTCTGCAATTTCTGAGGGTCATACGCAAATTTTTAGTTAAGAGAAAAATTTGGCGTAATTTCCAGATTTTCCGAGGGGTTTTCTGCAAAATTCAGGACCCGTTCGTAAATCTGAGGACATATTCATAATTTTTGGAATTACAAGGACCTTTCTGCAAAATTCTGGACCCATATGCAAAATTTAAGGGTTCTTTAGTAATTTCCAGAAGTTGGGGGGCCTTTTGCAAAATTGCCGGTGCCTCCCCCCCAGGCTGGTTCCCCCCGGCCCGTCACGCATTTGGCCCAAATGGTCCATCCCTCCGCTCAAAACCGTCAAGGGGTAGGGTTTCCCCTACCCCCGTCTTCATTGCGGCGGCGGGCGCCCGAGTAGGAGGTGGCGTTAGGGCGACGTCGGAACGGTGAGGCCAGGCTGCGGAAGGCGCCAGTGGGGCTCGGCGGTCAGCACCGGCCGGCACTAGCGGCCGCGGGCTAGCGACGGGGGGGACCGGCCGGCCTCGGCGCAGAGCAACGGCCGTGGCGACGGCCGGCGCGCCAGGCGCGACGACAGCGGGCGGCTCGGTTTGGTCCGCGCGCGCACGCTGAGGCATCCAGACGGCGCGCGACGGTTGGTGGTCGATGCGGCGCGCGTTCGGTAGCTCGGGTGGCGGCTTTGTCGCGGCGGCGGCCCGGCCGAGCAACGACAATGGCGGCGGCGGCCGGCGCGACAATGGCGGCCGTCGCGGCGGCGCTGGCCGAGCGGCGGTGGCAACGGCCGTGTGGGGTGGCGCTCGTCGGAAGCGATCGGCGCGCGCGGTGGCCGGCGCCGAGGCGAGGCGGGCATGTGGCCGGCGGTCGACGCCGGGCGTGGCCGATCGGGTCAAAGCGGCCGGGCGGCCGTCTGCGGTTCCACACGCACGCGGAAGCCAAGGCAACGCGTAGGCGGCCGATCGCGGTCCCGGCGGTGGCAGCGACGCGTGAATGGCGCCTCGTCGGGAGACGGCGGCTCGTCAGGGGCGCGCGCTGTCCGAGACTGAGCGGCGGCGACGGCGGTGAATCGGTGGCGGCCGAGCGGCCGGCGTTGCTTTGGCCGGCACCGGGCTAACCGGCCAGTCAATGGCGTGGCGGTGGCGTTCTTCTGTGCGCACGGCGGTCATGTAGAGCCGACCGTGTGTGTTTTTTCCCTTTTTTTTCTTCTAATCTACAGTGCAATCAACATCTACTCCGTGATGCAATCTACCGATTGACATTGTGCCGGCGACTTCAAGTCTGCTCGCGGTAGATTAGGGCGGATTTGCACCGTAGAAAATTAATCTAGAACACGAAAACTGTGAATTTAAAGCGAACTAGATAATTCAATATATTAGAGCTTTGATGATTACCTTCGATTCACCGGAGTGAATTCGTACTGATAACGTGTTGAGGAACTGTTGCTGGCGACCAGTCCGATCGATTCATCTGCTTAGAACGAAACGAATCAATCACAGAAGACATAATAGTATATTGAAAACACACAAAGAGGTAGAGAGAACTCCTGTTCTTTTTTATTGCTTTTGATTCATGAGTACAAAATATGTCGGTACGGTTCCCTATTTATAGTCTACAATGAGGTGTCTATCATGGGCCTGGGCTCCTGGCCAGGCCCAGATTTCTTAACAAGAACAACTATGCCCTCCTGTGCATCTCTTGCTACTACCCCCACACCACCATAACTATAATTCTCATCATAGGCACCATCAACATTAATTTTAATTTTACCTTAGGGGGAGGCAACCAGAAGGGCTTCAGCTTATGGCAAACCATGCGAGAAGAAAGTAGAGGAATTGCCGCCCACTACTTGTTTCCCCTTTTCATTCACATTATTACCAAGCTGTCAAATGGTGAAAAGTTTTACATGTTTAAGTGCACGTATTCAAAACGACATGTTTTTTATGAACCAGAGGGATCAAGGGAGTATACCACTGTACCATTGTGTACGTTTCATCTAGAAAACCCATCGAAATAATATAATGGGCTAGGAAATGTGCTTCTAAACTTCACCCCTTCAGAGCAATTTAAAAGCACACAAATTAATGATGGATTCTATCTACTTACCCCTTCGAGCGCTGTCATGCTAAAAGATAGGATCAACTGTAAATTTTTGAGAGACCATGTGAAGGTCACCCCATGGTTGTGATGAGTAATTGACTCTTGATCTAGGAAGATTGAGTTTAGTTTTTGAGGTTTGTGCCAGTTCTGCAATGTCGTAGCCCTGGCGAAGTGCTCTGCAGCCAGCACAACCACGTTGGCCGTGGTCGAAGGCCAGTACGACCACGTTGGTCGTGGTCGAAGCAGGTTACGACCACGTTTGGCCGTAATCGTAGGTCACCAGGGAAGTTTAAGACTGGTTTTGCCATAGTCGTATCTTGGTCATGGTCGAAATGACCCGCACGACCACGCCAGCGCCATCGGAAGCCACCGAGCCATTTACGACCACGTTGTGCGCTATCGAAGCCACCGAGCCATTTACGACCACGTTGTGGCGTATACGACCATTTTCGTGTCGCTTACGATCACGCTGGCGTAGTCGAATGCAGCCGACCACGTTGTCATGAGTGGCGGTTGGAAGTCGTAAGTCGGCTACGACCACGTTGTAGTGGGTCGCAATCGGTCGGCACTCAAATCTACGACCACGTGAGTAGTCGGCACTCTCGACTACGTTATTGAGAGCTGTGGTCGGAAGTCGGCGCTCGGGCGTTTGACCACGTTGAGTAGTCGGCTCTCTACGACTACGTTATTGAGAGCTGTGGTCGGAAGTCGGCGCTCGGGCGTTCGACCACGTTGAGTAGTCGGCTCTCTACGACTACGTTATTGAGAGCTGCGGTCGGAAGTCGATGCTTCGACCACTGTGGTCGGGGGCCGGCACTCGAGCTTGCGACCACGTGGGAAGTCGGCGGACTTTGACCATGTTGTGAAGCGGTCGAACGAGGTCGGGTCGGGGTCAGACTCAGTCGGTTGTGGTCGTAGCCGGTCGGTTGTAGTCGATACCGGTCGGATTTGGTCGTAGAGCAGTCTGGCGTGGTCGGACGTGCTCGCACGCAGTTGGAATTGGTGGTATGACCTGCAGACTTGACCATTTGAGCTGGAATTTGGTCGTAGGGCTTTGTGATGAAGTCAGGGGCCTTGTGCATTTGTTGGTTTATCTTTTCGATCGGTCGTAACAACTTGGGTTGAAGTCGTAGACTTTGAGCGTTAAAGCCGTAGCGAGTTGTGGGTGGTCGTAGCAAGTTAGCGATGATCGTAGACTCATTGTATCTGTTCGTATGGCTTGATTTTGTGGTCGTATGTCGTGTGCATTCATTGTTCTCTATTTTCGACTGGTCGTAGGTGGTATACGACTTGGTAAGAGTATGATTTGAGTTCGCATTTTACGCTCAAGTGGTTGGATACTATTGTGAGCGGTGCTATGTAATGGTTTGCTTGTCTGTGATGGTTTGTAGGACTTTGAGACTAGTCGTGGTGAGGCATGGATGGTCGAGACTAGGCACGGGGGTGCTGAGGTCGTGATCGGCTGGGAGATGCCAAAGACAACGAAGTCTGTAAGGTGGTTGCAAGCGTGATCGGCAAAGCGGGAGGAAGCTTCCGGAAGGCGCGAAGTGGCATTTTGGAGAAATGCGAAAGCCGCAAAGGAAGTCGTGTCTCTGCGAAAGCACTAGAGTTGTTGGCGCTAACGCAAAGCAAAGGAGCCATTGGGTGTAACGGGTAAAGCACCGGAGCTCGTTCTCGCCGTTGGGTAAAGAGAGTGGTAAAACCCGGTGTTAGGTGGGAGTTAACGGGTTCTCCCCACAGTAGCAAGACGACTATAAATAGAGAGGGTAGAGCTCGGATGCTCGGTGAGGTTGTTCCCAGTCACTCTGAATTTTTCGTCTCTATTTGTGTGAAGTTGTCTCTGGTAGAGCACGGTTGCTCTTGTACCTCCGATGGAGTGGTCAGAGAAACCTCCATGATCAATCATTCATCTCTCTTCCTCAAGTTGATTTACATCGTTATGAGTTGTTGTGATTGTTTTGTTTGCTATCCGCTTTGAGAGCTTGTTCTTCATGCTATCCTTTTCGCTTCTCTTCTTCGTGAGTCCGCTGCTTTGGAGTGTTTCACTTGCTCGGCTCGAATTTGTCTCAAGGCCACTTGGCCGCTTCTTTCTCGAGAGCAAGAGTCGATCTGAGAAGTTCTCTTTCTTGAATAGTCGTGCGCCTCAAGTCCTCTGCTTGAGTTCGTCCTTGTCGCTCTAGCCGATCAGTAGCTAAGACTTTGGGTTTTCTTGGTATGTTCTCTTCCAGAGGTTGGAGTCTTTCAAAGCCTCAAGTTTGAGGACCAAAAGACCAGAGAGTCTTAGTTACTCGGAATCTGGCTTTGCAAGACCTTCCGCTGTCAACCTCTCAGTATTCACTATTCTCTTTCTTTTGTCGGTTCGGGTAAGCTCTTGACTGGGGTCGGTCTCCCAGTAAGCTTTTAAACTCGAGACTTCATAGCTCAGTGGCTATTGGAGGAGTAAGGTTGTCTGAGTTCTTGGGAATTTTTTTTAAGGGCTCCATTCACCCCTCCCCTCTGTCGCCATTTCGGTCCTTCAATTTCTTGGCCTGTAAAAATGTCTCTCTGCAGCCGAGTGTTCCTCCCTCCTGACCTATCATCTGGTTCTCCACCTTCGGCCTACTTGCCACACCGCAGTTGTGGTGTGGTGCGTCGTCGCCTACCAATTTTCAAAACCTAACTCAATCACCGGCGTTGTTTACCAAACCTAACTTGGTTATTTAGTCTTCGCTGGTTCCTAGTACATATTTGTAGTAAATTATAGTGTGGAATCTATATATATTACACTACTGCTGCATCGCAACAGAGTTCACATGGCAGAACTGTGGCAAACGTGGTTAGCGATCACTCATACATGATTCGATTGATAAGTTCACATGGCAAAAAAGCCTCAATAAGCTACTAACATATCAACAAGCTAATTATTCGTCTAAAAAACAAGCTAATTATTTTAAGCTTCTAACTTGTCCTACGAAACTCAAAAGCGAGGGATCGTGCACTATATGTATGGCAATCCTGGTAAAACGTACGCACGAACAAAAAGTAAGCTACTAGCTAGCTGGAATCCTTGGTAAAATGGACCAGGTCCATTTGGCCGCCCTACGTAACAGACAAATCACAGGCATGAACACGAACGGCGCGACGCTGTAACCAGACAAACTCAAGACAATCAAATCACGCTAAAATAAGCGCGACCAAACCTCCACTGTCCGCGCTCCACAGCACAGTCCACGCGCGCGCGCTGTCCGTGTCCCAAAACCCCAGCACCCGGTGGTCCGCGCAACGCAGAAAGGCGCGACACCGCCGAAACCGCCCCGCCGGCCGTCGGCTCCCGTCCCTAAACCGGCAACCCTCCGCCGGCGTTAATGGTAAACAAACCGACTCGAAGCCAGATCCCGGGCCCTTGCCGAGCCCGCGGACGGGAGAGTCGAGTAAAAAACGGTTGACTTATAATTTTTAGTTAAAAATAAATAATAATAATTGAAACAAATGATTTTTAAAAGAAAAAGTGAGCGGTGAAAAAAATGAAAGAGAGATATTGTGTTTGATAGGAGCAAGAGAAGTACGGTACGTGATGTACCTGTGATTTTTATCTTATTTTCAGAGCAAAACGGTAACGAAAGAAACGAAAAACCACTCCTAAAAGCTAGATATTTGTATTATCTTTAGCTTTTTTTTAAGTGAAAACAAAAAAAAACGAACACAAACATATCTTACGAGCACCGCGGGGGGCGCGGACAAAAACTGCGCTTTGGACGCAGCGCTCGCAACAGCGGGCGGACGGTGGCCCGTCCCCAACAACCAGACAGAGCCCAGAGCCCGTGGGGCCGCTCCCGTGCACTGTGATTGTTTCATATTTTTTTTGTTCTTTTTGTGAGGACACGAACTGATTAATTAATCAGTCGTAGAGCACCTGTTTAATTAGCGTGGGAGGAGTTTTGGATTGGCTCGGTGTTCTGAAAATGCTCAATTATTGTCTGCTTCCCTCGGGCTCCAGAGCGGTGGCAAGTCGCCGTCTGATTATTTATTCTCTCTGTGGCTTCGTTGTCCTCTTCGTCCGGCTGCACAAGCCAAGATCTAGCAATGCATGGGCTACTTAGCGTGTTTTGCACCGGTACTTAAGCGTGCCATTTGGGGGTCTCACCCAGTATGTACGTATGGAGTTTTTCTCATGCAAGTAGGCCAGATGTCGCTCGGTTGGGTTGAAATAAACTAATTTATAATTAAAATTATATTATACCTAACTAAAATTTAAAAAAAATAGAAAACAGATTATCCTATCACAGACAATGCAAACGAATACAGGAAAAAAAAGAACCAGCAAAAAGGCTTAAAAAGCCAAAAAGTCAAAAAAAAGTGAAATTTAAAAATAATAAAAAATAAGTTATAAACTAGAAGTTTAAACTGAAATGAGCGGAGCTGATTCCTAATCACGACCTAGGCCAGCATCTTCAATTCCACCGTTGTTTGTTTAGCTGGTGTGGTTTGAGACATTTAACACTTTGAGCAGATACTCTTTATTTCTTTAACTATTTGAAGAACAATAACCACGTTACATTTATCTAAAATCTTTTGTCGTTATGGAGTAACAAAGCAGAAAGCACAGGTTACATGTTCCACACGCATGCGGCCGTGACGGCGACCCGACGGGGACGGCAGTTATGGGCGGAGCGGGACGTGACGGCGACCCGGCGCGACGTGCTGACGGCGTCGAAGTAGCTAGGGCGGACGGGGAAGCGCGTGGGCCCCGCCGCCACGTGGGCCTCCTCGCCTTGCTCGCCTGCCGGTTCAAACCGGGAACGGCCACGGTAAGCGCCCACGTGCAATGGGACTATTTACGGGAGTGCCACTCGACGTTGCGCTGCCCGCATCAGCATGGCGCCCGGCGCCCGCTAATTAAGGGAGCCTCGTGCGCGTACAGTTTACGCACGCTGGTCCAGTTTTTATTTTTTAAGTGCTCCTAGGAGGTACTGCTCGGACGGCACCAGGGGCGGATCTACAGTAATTCATGGGTATTCAACTGAATACCCAAAAAATTTTGCAAAAATCTGCTATGTATTAGGTATAATATATATATATATATATATATATATATATATATATATATATATATATATATATATATATATATATATATATATATATATATATATATATATATTAGTAATTGGGTTTAAAAGAGAATATGAAGTAAAACGAGCTCGGGCCGACGCCGATCGATCCATTCCGCGCGGCCCGATCGCTCCCGCTCTCAGCCTCCCACGCACGCGCGCGCACGCGCGAACGGCCCATTGGCCCATTTCTCCCAGCCGCGCGACTTTCCGCCGCATGCAAGCCGTGGTCGCCGCAGCCCATGTCTCGCAGACCCTCCTCTTCGCCGCCGCCGCCGCCGCCGCTCTCTTCGCGCCCCCTTCTCTGCCGCCCTTTCCACTCGCTCCGCTCGTCGCGAGTCCTGCAGGCACCGCCGACACGAGCGCTTCTGCTGCCGCCGACGCCACCAAGAATGTCGCCGCTATACTCAAGGGAAACTCCGAGGTCGAGGGCGCCGTCCACGCTCACCTGAAGACGACGGTGCGTCCCGCCGCCTCCTTCTCTTTCTCTCGTGCCATCACTACTACTCTTTTGACCTTCCGAAGCTTCGCGGTTGCACGGCAAACGCCAAAAGAGGGACCTTTCCACCTTTCTTAGCACATTTCTCGGGGTTCGTATAGCGATTCCTCAAGTTAGTTTTTCTATTGTGTAGCTAAAATTTGGTGTATGTTGACGATATAAAAACAAGTCGGAATTAACCGCACATTTTCTTTTTGCGATGTTGAAGACACGCACGAATTGGCCACACAACAAGTGGCATCACCGCATCGTTGATGTTATTGCAACGACTTGTCGCTTGCAAACTCAATCGAATCTTGCTCTAATTACGAGCATTGTTCGATGTAGATGCACAATGCATCCGCTAAATCTAGTCGCTAGTTTCTTGCTAACTCTACTAGATGTAATGCCTCGAGTTTTATTCAGTTCACATACCAAAGAATAGCGTCGAGCTTGGTTGATGGATTGTCGATACTGCTACTTATAGCAATTTCTGCTTTTCTGTTAAAATCTGAAGTCTCACCATCAGTGTACAAACACTAACGTTTCCAAAAGGTAACTATGGTTGTATCTCACTCCTCTAATTGCTCTTGTATATATAACAAGTCCTACAGCAGTGAACGTCCGTGTCACTGGACTTACTCCTGGTCAATTTGTCTGTAGTTAAGAGAATTGT
This sequence comes from Dendrocalamus sinicus, assembly GCA_036346575.1. Lineage (NCBI taxonomy): Eukaryota > Viridiplantae > Streptophyta > Magnoliopsida > Poales > Poaceae > Dendrocalamus > Dendrocalamus sinicus. Next base: position 33,464,823 of record CM070642.1, read on the forward strand.
AGTAAATTGTGAATTGGCCAATTTGTTTGTAGTTAAGAGAATTGTAGTAAATTGACTTAGACATAAGAACACACACTTCTGTGCTCCCTAAATCTGAGAATTTTTCATGTGGATGACATGTGCCGCCATTTGTCTATTGATGTCTTGACTGGAAATGGTCATTGTCAGTGTGTTCATCATTTATCAATCATCACCGATTCACAACTTCACATAGTCTATCTTTTGTTAGTTCATTTTAGTAGTCATGATTTATGATAATTCATCCAATTATCTTGAAGTCTCCCACACATTTGGTATAGCACATACAGTCATACAGATATAACACATATGAGGGATTCAATATGTCGTTTGTTAATATGATCTTTTGTATATCTATATGTTTGATTTTGTAGATCTTTGAGCTTTGAAAATGAAGAAATCTGCAATTTAAAATCTTTATGGGAGAGAGCTGAAAAGACGCAAAAAATTACTTCCACCCCGACGCAAAAAGGTAACTTTGAATACCCATTCTTAAATTTCTGGATCCGCCACTGGACGGCACCGGCATGGCACACACAAAATGGTAGTAGTACTCTTGACGAATCAACCCCTTTTTAAAAGAACTGCACGATGAACCCGTACGCTTGCACCCGTTTAGATCGCGGGAATTGCATATGAATCTTACGGGGTTCGTGTTCTAAACAGGCCAATTTTTGAGCAAACTGCATGCGGTTCGAAGGACATAATACTCCGTACTTGTACCTAAATGGGACGGCATTTGAGCGCTGTTTGCTTCCAAACCGATGTACCATTGAATTTATTAAAGTTGATGGTAAGTTCAAATATGGAAAGATGCTATCTATGCCTCAGATCACACCATCCGTTTGGATACTCGATTGGACAGGTGCTAACCATCGTGCAGCGTCCAAAAAATCTAATCAAGGCAGACGTCGCTCCGGCTCCTCTTTTCCTGTCTCAGCAGCTACTCATCTCTTTTCTCTGTCGTCCGAGCCAAAAGGAAAGGCCAAATATAAAAGGAGCCTCGGCTGGCTCACTAAAGCCTGGCAGGCACTTTTCGAACGGATTTGATTGATGTTCTTGTCACTTGTTCCTCCTCGTTTTCACTCGTGTCGCAGCGCCGTGGGACGTACGTTAGTCACGTCTTGATTTTTACAGGACCGTACGATGCTTAATCAGTTTGTGCATTGTTTGGATTGGGCAGAGATGGTGAGGTTCTGAGCAAGCCATCGTACGTAGATCTTATTTTCCTTCCATATATAATGGTTGAGATTCCTCCTGTTTCTAACAACCTGGTCTACAAAAGTTGCCTAATGCGTAAATTGAACTAATAACGTTCACTTCCAAGATAGTCTATTGAGGGTCTGTTCTTTTGGTCATGGTGATGGTTTTGATCAAATTTTTGAATTTTAGTTGCATTACAGACAGATTACGGAGAGATCGATACTCACTTGCGATTTTGACTGGTACAGATATTGGGCTTTTAACGTGTACTACGTTTAACTTATAGACCCCGTCTTGAAAAAATATTCCGTTTAAAAGTTAGGTACTGTAGCGGTTGCGAGAAGCTGAGCGGCTTCTCACCAACCGAACAGGGCCTGAGAGCTAAGAGCAACTCCAGCAGGGCCCCTACTTGAGCCCTCAAACCTCATATTTGAGGGCTTGAGGCAAAAATGCAACTCCAACAGAGCCCCTACTAGAGCCCTCAAATTTGAGGAGCCCTCAAATCCCTCCCACCCCTCATTCCTAGGGGCTCCTCCACCCTCATTTTTCTGTTTTTTTCCCGCACCGTGAAACTTCTCCCGCTCCCCCCCGCCTGCATCTTTCCCCGCCGCCTCCCTCGCCCGCCCGCCTCCCTCGCCAAAAATCCCGCCTCCTCATTGCTCCTTCCCCGCCGCCTCCCCTCGCCGTCCCCGCCTCGCGCCTCTTCCCCTTCCCGGCGCCTCCACCTCCACCGCCTCGCCCCTTCCTCGCCGCCCCCGACTCCCTTCCCTGCCCCTCGCCGCCTCTTCCTTCCCCCCCGCCTCCCGCCTCCACCGCGCTCCTCGCCCGCTCGCCTCCGCCTCGCTTCCCTTCCCACGCCTTCCTTCCCGGCTGGCGCCTCGCCTCGCCTCTCCGGCGCCTCGCCCCTCCACCGCTGCGCCGCGCTGACCGCCTCCTCGCCTCGCGCCTGCTGCCCTCGAATCCGGCGCCACCGACCGAAGCCTTCCACCGCCGCCCTCACTGCACGGGGATCCGGCCTCGGCCGGCTGATCCGCCCGCCTCGCCGGATCCGTCCGCGCTGCTGCGTCGGCTGCCGGATCCGGCCATCTTCGCCGAGGCCGCCGCCTCCGCCGGATCCGTCCGCCGCTGCGCTGCTGCCGCCGGATCCGCCATTCGCCGAGGCCGCCGCTCGCCGGATCGGCCGAACCGCCTCGACCGACTCGGCCTCGGCTCAGATCCGCGCCTCGCTCCTCCAGGCGCCGACGCCTTCGGCTTCCACGCCGCCAGGCGCCGCGGATCCGCCGCCGCCGATGGAGTGAGGAGGGAACGTGACGAGAGAGAGGACGAAGAAATTTGTCAAGAGTGGGTCCCATGTGTCGATGTGTGGTGAATAGATTTGAGGGCTTAGATTTGAGGGGTGCTGTTGGAGTAGAAGCAAAAAAATTGGGCCCTCAAAAGTAGGGGGAGCCCTCAAATAAAAAGTAGGGGCTCTGTTTTGAGTAGTACTGCTGGAGTTGCTCTAACTCGGTCTCAGATAGTAGTTACCCTCGTACTATTTACTTGCATCTCCTATATATAATTGTTTCTTATCCATGGTGGAGGTGTAATATCGTTTTAGCCGTGCATGTGGTACAAGATAAACTATACATTATGTTATTATGATGCTTAGTAAGCATAAATTGGACTTCGAGTGCAATTCTGGAGAACGTGTACGGTATACCATTTAGAATCAATTCCAACGTACGGGATAGCAACTCTTCAATTTTTCAAAGTAACATGCTTCAATAAATTTCAGTTCCCGTTTCCATCAAGTTTCAACAAGCTTTTTTTTAGTAAAATTTGCAAAACCCCATGTTTTCAGGCAATAGTAACACTAAACTCTAGGTTTTGCTATTTTTTTAAAGGAACCGCATGTTCTTGAGTAAATCTAGGTTTGCACTATCTCATTCCATCCAACATGATATAATAGGTGGGACCCACCTGTCAGATAGACTTCCAAGTAGGGCCCACCTATTAGCCCATTAACACTCTCTTTTTTACTCTCCATCCGGTTCTCTTTCCCACAATAACTCGTTCAACACACAGTGACGGTAGCAACTAGTGATCAGCAACGGTGGAGGCAGGCTCGAAAAGGGGGGTCGGGGCTGACGTGTGCCTTACTTGTTAGTCTGACTAACTAGTGGGTCCCATATATCATATCTCATTAGATGGAACAGGATATAACAAACATGTATTTTTTTTAAAACCGTTTGCCCAAAACTATGTGTTTCCTTGGAAAAATTATAAAACCCTGAGGTTTTGTACTGCCTGCTTCAAAATCTACGGCTCTATGAAATTTACTCTCTTTTTTGAGACGGCAGTGGACAAGCGGCCCACCTGAACCCAATCCATTAATCTTCAAAATTCAAACTTTGCAGAAGGCTTACTTCCGCTAGGCAGTTGCCTCCAGAATACAAGAGAAGTTTTAAAAAGAAGCAAGTTCCAAACACAAAAAATAAGCAAATTTGGGAAACTTTCACAATTTTACGTAAAATCTAGACATGTTTTTGTCAATTTGAAGCATACTCCGCAAGTTTCAGAGCAAAATATTCTACCTCCGTGCGTAAGTTCCAAACATAAAAAAATTCAAGCCTCGGCATATTTCGTAAGTTTTAGTGTGACGTCCTCGCTCTCCGTCGCATAATGTAGACGGTGATCCCCTCTCGGCCACCCCCTTCTCAGTCGATGTGGAAAAAAATTCCCTGCAGCGCGTCTGTAACCCCCTTCCGCTGCATACGTATTCCCAGCGTGCCTTCTCGCGAATCAGACGCTCGCGAGGACGCCGCCTCCTCCCGTCGGCTTGGCTTCACCAGCCCTTCGGCTCCTACGCTGAGATTCGATGTATTAGCCGATGGATTTCAAGTCTTGTTTCAAACTCGCAGTCATTTAACCGAATGCGCAGTGTTCGATCTCGATCGCAATGGTTCAATCATTTAGTTCTATGCTATTTTGCTATATATTTTAATCCTTTAGATGCCGATCCCCATATGTCGCAAAGTCTACGAGTAACTCGTGACTTTTCCGAGAGATCGATGATCGATAACTCAAATCCAAACAAGAATTGGCTTTCCCCAACCAAAAATTGATGATGCGATAATGGGCGACTAGTAGCGATAAGATTTATGCACCGAAATTTTTCCAAAAGAAAAGAAGTCACAATTTGATAGCAGGAGCAAGACCGACATTATTGATACAAAAAGAGTTCTAAGCTGTAGCAATACTGGATACAAAAAGATTCAGTAGTAACATTCCATAATTCATTACAAAGCAATACAGATATGTTACTTATTTTCATGGTTTGGCACTCCACCAAATTGTAATTTCCTAGCAGCTGAATGCAGTGTGTCAGCTTGATCAACTCCAAGTATGAGACTTGTATATCCTCCTTGGATATAAGGACCGTCCATTGTAGAAGAATTCCCATACATATGAAAGTCTGGCATTGTGGTTTTAGCATACCCTCCTTGGATCAAAGGAGCAGATATGGTCGAAGATTGCTCGATGCCAGCAGCATGAAGTCCCTGTGTCAAAGAATATGAAACTGTACATAAAAATTGCATTGAAGTAAGTTAAGAAAAAAAAGGAATGGAAAAATGAGTCATGTCTTACGATCAATTGATTTGGATCAGCACCATCTCTATTTTCTACAACATCAATTAGATCTTTTCCTATAGGCAGACATATATATAATAAAATGAAAAAATTAGTACAAAGCAGCTATGGCAGAAACAAAATCAGCTAAGAATGGGTAGGATCACTACCTTTTTTCTTAGCACTTTTCTTCTTCTTTTTTGTGTTCTTTTCAACTACGCTTTGGAACCGTTTATTCTTTGTGCTTTTTACGACCCGAGGAACTCTAAATGATATTGTACCTTTCAATGTGTCTGTGTCACAGTTAGTCGAAACTAAAGGAACCTCATCCGATTTTTCTTGCACCTTGCTTAGAGAATTATCTGCTTCCAAATCCAAATTATCTATGGCTTTCTCCAACTCAACAAGAAGTTCTTTTGACACTGAACACTTCAGTGCAAGGGATGTTGCCTTTCGTGAGATACGCGCAGCATGCGTTTTCGTATTTTCTTTTTTCAGATCCTTGTTTCTCAATATAAAATCCTCTTTTCGCATATTATGTCCATCTATTTAGTACATATTTCGACGACAAATTGAAAACATCATTCACACTGAAGACTTTGAAGGCATGCTTGCATAGTATACCTACATGATAATGATGCCATTTTTCATCATTATTTATAACAAACTATATTGTAATTTAAAGTGTGTGTACATACCTATGGACTCATACTTCCTACAGGAACACGTAATGGTCATATCCGCAGTGTTGAAGATGACGGTTGCTCCGTGAATAGATTGCATATGCATAACCATATATGTCAAGATTGACCCATCTGTTTGCAACAATTTACAAGAGAATGAGAAATGTAGTTTAAATTCTTCTTCAAACTCTGAATACATCCTCCTTGTATATGATTCAGCTGCAGTCTTCAACAGAGGCAAATTTGGGATGTAAGTAATCGGGGTTTTTCGACGTGAGTTAAAATCTGCATCTAACTCATTTTCACGAAGACTAGCAGAAACCTTCTCGCATTCTACAAGGAGTTCTGAAAGTCCGAGTTTCCTACGAAATCTTTTCTTGAATACATTATTCATACCTTCACTCCTTTGAGTCGAGGTCATATCAGCTGTAAATGAGTCACGGTAGACAATAGCCCACTTTTTCCTCAAATTATATAGGTTTGCCATCCATTGTTTCTTCTCAAGGTCATACTTACTCAACAATTCATGCCACTTCTGGATGAACATAGCTTCGGATCTATCTTCGTACACACATCTCTTAAAATCAGGTAGAAACTTCTCAGGGTGCTTCTGAATTACATGCCCGAGATGTTTAGCAGCATTAAGATAGATGTGCCACAAACAAAGACGATGGCTTGTATTCCTGAATACATAAGCAATTGCTCCTGCCATGGCCGCGTCTTGATCAGTGAAAATTGTACTTGGATGCTTTCCTGACATTGCTGTTAGAAAGGTTTCAAAGAGCCAAACAAATGATTCAATAGTCTCATTAAATATCAATGCAGCACCAAAAATTATTGTTTGCTTATGATGGTTGGTTCCAATGAATGGAGCAAAAGGCATTTCAAACTTGTTAGTTTGAAAAGTGGTGTCAAATGACACAGCGTCACCAAAGCATGCATAATCCATGATAGACTGACCATCTGCCCAAAAGAAATTAGCCATCCGACTATCTTCCTCATCTATTTGAATGGCATAAAAAAAGGTAGGATCTTCTATCTGCTTATTCTTCAAGTATTCTAATAGTGTTTGTGCATCATTTGATTCTAAGTACTTCTTGCGCTCACGACCAATCTCATTATTGCAGTCCATCTTTGAGAATGGCATTTTGTCAGATCCTCCGTAAAACTCCTTCATGAACTCATACACCTGGGCTGGCTTCATTCCAGCTTGTCGTATCTGACCAATTAGCATCCTGTCCGCTTCTAGAACACGTCGTTGGGACCTCAACTTATGCGACTTATCTGGACTAGCAAGATAATGATTGTGATCAAGTACAACCTTTTGCACTCTCCAAGTCCCCTCTCTGCTGACACTAAATTGAACACATGCGTCACAACCTGTCCTTGTACTGTCCTTTGATGTCTGAGTTTCTCCGTGTCCTTGGCTACTACAAACAATATATTTTTGACATATACTACCATCTGCTCGACGCCTTGTTTGGCTCTTTCTTATACTGAACCCAACATTACCGGCATAGGCATTGTACATCTCATAAGCTTTGACCTCTGATTCGAAAGTCATACCAACTTCAGGAATTATCCCAACTTTATCAACCACCTGTTGTGCAATTGAATGAGAATTAAAGCTATATTGCCACAATACATTTATAATTTTCTTTGCCCTATTTAGAAAAAAATTGTGTTACCTTATCGTCATGGAGTGTGTTGTCATTAGCATGAGTGTTATTGTCGATAGCAACAGCAGTGTTCTGTACAGTATAATATGCACACATTTATGCATGATGAAACTACACATATGATAGAAGAGGAAGATTGAAGACCAAATGATGACCATACCTGTGTTATCTGCTCTCCGTTGAATCCAGGAACAACTTCGATCACGCCGTCAACATGCACACGTGAGAGCAACCGTTCTCCGACTATGTCGTGCGCTAGGGCAGAGGGAGGAACCATGGACGAGGGTTCGTCTTGGCAAGGTGACAAGTTCTCTTCCTGGCCTCCTTCTCTTGACATGCCGGCTGCGTCGTCCATGGAGACGGCGGCGTACGTCGGATGAGCGATACGGCGACGGGAGCAGAAAGAAGATGAATCGCTCTGCAGGTTTGAAACAAGACTTCAGAAATTCATCAGCTAATACATCGAATCTCAGCGTAGGAACCGAAGGGCTGGTGAAGCCAAGCCGACGGGAGGAGGCGGCGTCCTCGCAAGCGTCCGATTCGCGAGAAGGCACGCTGGAAATACGTATGCAGCGGATGGGGGTTACAGACGCGCTGCAGGGAATTTTTTTTCCGTCGATGTTGCCTCACCGCCATATGCTACCTGGATAGGATTTAGGGAAACCCATTTTGGACACGTGTCGATGTGAAGCGAAGCGAGGATTTGGCCACACAAGAAGGCAAGATTAGACAGTTTGTTGGGTTGGATCCAATGGCTAGCTGCTATCCTGTAGGAAAACTGGTACGAAGATATACCCTTCTTTAGCCTTCCCTTTTTTTTAAGGCAAGATTGACCGATCTGTTGGATTGGATCCAGTGGCTCTCGTTGCTATCCCACAGAGAACTAACACGTCGACGGTATATATACCTTTTCTTTAGCCTTTACGTTTTTATTCCCAGCTCGTCGTTTTCATTGAAAAGGTGGCATAGAATTAGAAAGATTTTAAAACTGGTTTCGACGCCACTCTTTCGAAAAACAAACAGCAAATTAAAAGCACATATGACATGACAAAAGCCCGACATGACAATAACAAAGGGTAAGAGCCCAATTTAATAGTTACCCTCTCGTACTGTATTCACTGGCATCTCCTACGTCGTCTCTGGTATAGATCTATCGTTTTATCCGTGCATGTCGTGGTACAAGACCATAGACATGCAACAAATTAAATCCATCATGATTCACAAATTCACGGTACACCATTTAATTTGTTGGGAACGTACCGCTTGCCATGTGAACATCGCACTACTACAGAAAGCCTAATAGTAGACGCCTCATCACAGACGGTTTTGTGAAACCGTCTCTAATGAGCACTATTACAGACGGTTGTAATTTGGAGGACGCTCGTGGTATTTGTGGCGGAAAATGGATTATCACGCAGCGGTTATTAACTATGAACCGCTCAGGATATACGTTGTATCACTGCACGGTGCAGTATTAAAACCGCTCGTGATAATCTCAGATATCACGCAGCGGTTTTAAATAAAACCGCTCTGTGATAATTTGTTATCACGCACGGTTAATAATTAAAAACCGTCAGGATAATTCGCTGACGGTTTTTATTAAAACCATCCGTGATAATGTCGATAGGCATTTATTGCGCCGCTCGCATCGCATCTGTCTTCATTTCGATCCGAGATCTAGCCATCGCTGCGCACTTTTTCACTCGGGAGGAAGCTAGGCGATTTCGTGCCTTGTTAATTTGGTGGGAAGAGGCGAGATTGAGCTTTGAAGATTCATACTTTGCTGGTTGTTCTAGATATGGTTAGTAATGCAATTTATTTTTTCTTTAATTGCATTACAATTTAGTTCTAAGTAATCCATGAGTGGTTATTGAAGATGGTTAATTTGCAAAATTGTTGGTTATATAATAGCTGTTGTGTTTGTAATATGAATCTAGCAAATAAAGTCTCAATATAATAAATGTGGCAGTATATATGTAGTTATAATTAGTTAATCTAGATTTTAATACTAAGTTGTTATATATGTACGTAACGTAGGACCAAGCCGGATGTATGCCGCGAGCCGTGTGAGTGAAGAGTACATTAATGGCGTTTACGCTTTTATAAGAGCCGCCGAGGAGGATATGTTGAATAAGGGGCGATATATATGTGCTTGCCCATGCACCGATCGAGAATGTGAAGATGTTTAAGAACCGAGGGCAAATTGAATCGCACTTGATTCGGAGGGTTTCAAAAAGGATTATACGTGTTGGACCAGTCATGGCGAAGTGAATGATCATATGCCGCGGATGACATCGCCGGTGAAGTGAATGATATGCCCCTGATGACATCGCTCAGAATCAATGACATGCCGCGGATGTCGATTGTGGGTCGGATTCGGATAGGTTGCACGATGATAACTGATCGGATGCTTGCGATGTTGAAGAGAACTATGATGAGAGAGTATGTTAAATTCGTGGCTTGATGGAGGACTCGAGAGAAACCTTTGTACACGGGATGCAAGTACACGAGGTTGTTGGCCGTGCTTGAACCTGTTGAAATTGAAGGTAAGCAACGGTTGGTCGGACAAGAGTTTCATCTGCGCTAGGTCTTTTAGCGGACATGCTTCCGGATGGAAATGAGTTGCCTAAAACCACGTATAAAGCCAAGAAGGTTCTTTGTCCGTTGGGAATGGAAGTAGAAAGAATACATGCATGCCCGAACGATTGTATCCTCTACAGTAAAGAGTATGCAAACATGCATGTATGTCCGGTGTGCAACGCATCCCGATACAAACGTAACAATCAATCGGTTGATGGCGAGGAACAGAGGCGAAGAAAGGACCTCTGCTAAGGTGACATGGTATTTTCCTATAATTCCCGTTTGAAAAGGTTTTTGCAAATCCAAAGGAGGCAAAATCGCTGCGTTGGCACTCGGAGGAGCGCAAGAAGGATGGAATGATAAGACACCTTGCTGATTCCGCGCAGTGGAGAAACATCGATAGGAGTTTTGCGAGTTCTGCGTAACCAAGGAATATAAGGTTTGGGTGAGTACGATGGAATGAATCCTTTCAAGAGCATGAGCACCGACATAGCACATGGCCCGTGACTCTCTGCATCTATAACCTTCCTCCTTGGTTGTGTATGAAGCGAAAGTATATTTTGTCGTCGATACTTATCCAAGGGCCAAAACAACACAGGAATGATATCGATGTGTTCCTAGCACCGTTGGTGGAAGATCTAAAAGTAATGTGGAACGAAGGGTACAGTATGGGATGCGTAAACGAGAGAACTTCACTCTGCGCTCCTTATTGTTCCGCACCATAAATGATTATCCCGCCCTTGGTAACCTATCGGCCATAGTACAAAAGGTGCCAAAGCTTGTACTCACTGCTTAGATGGTACCGAGAGTGTGTGGTCGAGACACTCACGCAAAACCGTCTACATGCGTCACCGCGGTTCCTTCTGAGGGCTCACCCATACCGCAAGATGAAGAAACAATTTGACGGAGAGAAGGAAGATGGTTCAGCTCCAAGGCATTTAAGGGACGCGAGGTTTATGATATGGTTAAGGATTTAGATGTTGTCCTCGGAAAGGGACGTAAATTGAGGGCTCATGAGAAGAACACCGGAAGAAGAGATCAATATTTTGGGACTTACCTTATTGGGAGTACCTAGATGTTCGCATCGCATCGACGCCATGCACGAGAAAAGAATGTGTGCGATACCTTGATTGGTCTCTTCATCAACATCCGTGATAAAACAAAGGACGGTGTCAACGCACGCTTGACTTGGCCGACATGGACATCGGGCCCGAGTTAGCACCGACAAGCACCGATAATGGACGAACGTACCTTCCCCTGCGTGTTACACTCGTCCAAGGTGAGAAAACAGAATGCGCTGCTTGCATGGTGTGAAAGTTCCGTCTCGTTACTCCGCAACGTGAAGAAACTTGTTTCGATGCAAGATTTGAAGTTAAATGGCATGAAGTCTCATGATTGTCATGTGTTGATGACACGATGCTCCCTATTGCAATTAGAAATATTTTGCCGATCAAAGTCCGAGAGACAATCATGAGGCTATGTTATTTCTTTAACACAATTGCTCGTAAGGTCATCGATCCCGAAGGACTAGATGCTCTGCAGACGCGAGGTGGTGATGACTCTATGTCACCTTGAAATGTATTTCCTCCTTCGTTTTCGATATCATGGTCCATCTCGTTGTTCACGTTGTGTGGGAGATAAAATGTGCGGGCCCGTATTCCTACGCAGATGTACCCATTTGAGAGGTTCATGGAATTCTCAAGTCCTACGTGCGGAATCGTTCTCGTGGGGGCAGCATCGTCGAAGGTTATGCAAGCGAAGAGGTGATTGAGTTTTGTGTCGATTATATGGCTCGATTCAACCGATAGGTGTCCTCAATCTCGCCATGAAGGGAGGTCAAGGGTCTCTAACTATCGGAAGGAAAGCAATCACTCCGGATATGGACACGTATACTCAAGCCCATTTCACTGTTGCAACACATGACCAAGTGGCGCCTTATGTGGACCAAAGACAAGGATGTGCTTCGCAATGTAATCCAGAGCGGCCGGATGTTTGGATCATGAGGCAACACAACCGCTGGTTCAACCAATGGTTGAAGGAGCAAATTGCTAGGAGCTCGCCGAGTGAGACGAGATGGTTGGCAAAAGGGCCGACATTTACAAGCCAGTGACATGGCAAGGATATGACATAAATGGGTACACATTCTATACGCATCTCGGGATGTCAAGAGCACTAACGAGCAATGAGTCCGCATAGATGCATTCGATGCCGATGGGTCGAGAAACTCGTACTATGGCTTAATAGAAGAGATTTGGGAGCTCGACTATGTGGTTTTCAAGATCCCCTTATTTCGCCGCCGTTGGGTGCATCTCCCACAGTGAAGGTTGACAAGTACGGTGTCACGACCGTGGACCTCCAACGTGTCGGGTACAAAGACGAACCATTCGTATTTGCCAATCAAGTTGTTCAAGTTTTCTATGTAACCGACCGGCAAATAAGAAACGCCATGTAGTTCTTCATGGAAAAGGAGAATTGTCGGAGTGGAGAATGTAGTGGACGAGGAGGAATACAATCAATTTGACGAGTTACCTCCTTTTGGAAATGGCATAAGGTCGACGATGAACAACGTGATTTAAACTAGTTACGTGCGCATTGATCATGATGAAGGGCTAATTTTTAAAGGAAATAAGCAAGTACAATAAGAATGTATATGTGAAAATGTGTGACAATTTTGAGATGTATATGTGAAAATGTGTGACAAAATGTATATGAGTATTGGCATTTATGTATATGTGTGATGCACATGTGATGGTTGATATGAATGCAACTGGTTGGTGTTGTATATGAATGCAATTGTTTGGTGGTGGATATGAATGCAGCTGTGGTTATTGGTGTTGTCTTAATAACTACGATCGCAAAGGCTTATCACGACGCGTTTTAAACTTAGAACCGCTCGTGATATCAATAAAATGACGGTTCTAAGTTTAAAACCGCTCGTGATAATATGACTATCACGCACGGTTATACACTTAGAACCGCTCGTGATATTTATACTATCACAAGCGGTTTTAGACTTGGAACCGCTCATGATATTAATATCACGCACGGTTTTGAGTTAGAACCGTCTCGTGATAACCTCCTATATATACCCTCGGCTAGGGTTTTCCACGCGCGCGCGCAGCTTATTCGATCTAGATCCAAGTAAATCCCGAGCCCGCTGCCGCCTCGCCTCCCGAACCCTCGTCGGCGCCTCCTCGAGCCCCTCGCCGCCGCCTCCGTCGAGCCTCGTCGCCTCCGCCTCCTCGAGCCTCGTCGCCTCCGCCTCCCGAACCTCGCCGACCGCCTCCCGAGCCCCTCGCCGGCCGCTTCGCCGAGCCTCGCCGCCGGCCTCCCAGAGCCCTCGCGGCCGCCTTCGCCGAGCCTCGCCGACCGCCTCCGTCGACCCCTCGCCGCCTCCGCCTCCCGAACCTCGTCGACCGCCTCCCGAGCCTCGCGGCCGCCTCCGTCGAGCCCTCGCCGCCACCTCCTCGATTACCGATCGCATTGTGAGCACTTTCGTGATGGACTAGGGTTTATGCGCAGAGCTTAATTAGTTTGCTATTTGGTACATTAATTGTTTACTACGCTTGCTCGATGATGATAAAATCATATACCGAGATTGGTTCATTCGATGCTTGAGCTCTAATAGCCGCTTGTTCATGCGCTTTTGAGTTATAGCATGTTATTAAATTGATCTGTTGGATTTAATCTTGACAAGTTAAAAGACTGAATTATTGGGCAAAGTTAACTTGTGTGGTCTTGATCTGTATGAATACCGTTGTTTGAATATATGCATGCTAAATATATCTTGATCTTGAGATTTTAGAGTTTGTATCTAGAGCTCAAAATATCTGAATTCATTATTTGGCATAACCAATCAAGGAAGAGTATATGATTTAGTAGCGGACTGCCAAGATTAATCTTGTGCAACCCTACAATTTGAGAGCACATATTCATGTTGAGATCATTATTGATTCTATTATTGATGCTTGTTGCTTGTTGCTTCATATTGCTACCATTATATATGTATATATGTAGGTATGTATATGTATACATGTAGGTATGTATATGTATATGTATGTATATACACATATAGTATGTAGTATATAGTATAGGCACATAACCCCTCTCTGTGTCCACATCACCCCCTCCCTTCTCCCCCTTCCCTCTACTCCTCTCCTCTCTTCCGAACATTGAGCATCATGTTTGACTTTTCGTGCTTCCTCACTTTGAACATTCTCATCTTATCTTAATAGACCCACAAAATGAGCAACATGTCACCCGCGCATTCTTCACCATCATCGCCGGAGGCGTCCGCTCCAACATCAAGACGCCAAGGAAGAGGGCTATCAAAGAAGCCTCAGAGCCGACAGACCATCACATCACAGAACGCACTGGGTCCCTATCCTTCCTAAGCAAGCGGTAAACGATTCCAACCATGGTCGGAATAGTTGCACGACAACGAATTGAGATCACATACAATTCGTGGAAGAACGTGCTCGACACTCGGAACGTGACTGTGGACCGAAATCTTGGCATCGTTCGAGTTCCCGAAGAACACTTACACGCCGTGGAACGACAAACCTACCAAGCGGCGTGCAAAGCATGGAAGAACTTCAAGAGCACGCTTGTCGAAATACGTGGAGACGGACGAAACGCCTTTACTAAATACCCATCCAAAGGCCAAAAGCGACATCTTCCGGAGGCTTCTTCACCGGGCGGGACGAGCAACATGCACCGGTGCCATCTCCATACAAGACCGATCGGTTCCACCACCGGATACTACAACGGTGCTATCTCCACGGGCCCTATTCTCGCCAGAGCAACTTGCACCGCACTACCTTCAAAGTCGACTTCGTGAAGTCGACCCATAGCCGAGGCAAAGAAGGCGGCAAGGGCAAAGCAAAGAAGACCAATGATGATCTTCCGTACCACCCTTTGGCCCGCAAATTGCGTGCTGGCGAGCGTTGCTCGAGCAAAAAGCCCTCCAAAAGCTACCATATAGTTGCATGCAATTGCACACGTGGTATATGCAGCGATCCAATAAGCCGAGGAGAACGGACTTCAAGTATCACCACAAATTCTCCGAGGAAGATTTACACCACAATCTTCAAGAGTGTACATTCGTGGTCGCTTTGAGGATTTATTCGAGCTGTTCATGCTCAACGCTCTTGACGCCTCAATCGCTCGATCTTTGACGCCGTAAGTGTGTACAATCACGCTCCGTTAATGTCATACCGATAAATGCCATATCTAATTTTTGCTTTCGTGTGTATATATAGACACATGCTGATTAAAGCTAGAGTATCGAACTCATCACCGGTTTCTTGGACCCACAATTGGTCGCCAAGACTACCATCGACGTGGAGGCATCCTCGTCGAGAGGTACATTGCATCGAACTCGCTGAGTTGTCGCAATAAGGACTATGTACTTATGCCCTTCAATCGAGCTTTCATTGGATTTTAATAGTAATTGTACCAAAATGGAACAAGGTATATTACCTTGATTCCCTAAGTAAGAATAAAATGGACTTCACAATTGTCGCCAAGTAATCGATAGGTAAGCACATATTCCCATACATATCTACATTGTACTCTTTCTTTCCTTCCGAATGATTAAGGTTAACCTTTTTGAATTACGTAGGGCGTTCGCGATGTACATTGAAAAGGAGGTGACTCAGCGCGGCCAACGGCTCACGACACATGTTCGAGATTTTAAGGTATTCGCTATTTCACATTAATTAATCCTATGCAACAGATGGTACTAATGCCTTTTGAACTAACACATTCCATTTTTGCGGTGCCACCAAAGAAGAACGGGCAACACATGTGGATACTACGTTTGCCAACATATGGAACTACTCCTCGATTCCTCGAGGTCACCAATCGCAAGGTTTGTCACTCTTCCCATAATTACTTCATACTTATCACGTTACATATATATGTACATTGATATTCCTATCGACAGTCAGATCAATCCCGTCAACCGCATTGAAACGATCGAGCTTGAGAGGTTCAATCGAGTTAGCGTTCTTTTGTCGACTCAAGTCATACAAACGTAAGGACGGTTCCATCTGCGCACACCGATTTCCTATTGGTCTTATCACTAAGTGTAAATGCGATGTAGATCTTTTGTAATCGTGCATTTGTTAATGGATATTTCAGTTCAATTCAATTAATTGATTTGCGAAATGGATGCATGCTTTATGTCCGTGAGATGAAGTGCGATGTCAATTGGATGTTTTATGTCCGAAATGTACCAAAGCAAATGAGATGTGTGAATTGTATGTTTTTGTCCGTGATTATCGCTTGTTTGAGAGGGCATGGCTAGCATTTCGAGGCTAGCCAATAAATGTAAATAGATTTTGGTTTAGGAGGAAGGAATATCACGAGCGGTTTTTAAGTAAAAACCGTCAGGATATGTATCCTGACGGTTTTTCATTAAAAACGGTGCGTGATTATTAGATATCACGAGCGGTTTTAATTAAAACCGCTCGTGATATTCGATAATCACGACGGTTTTAATTAAAACCGCTCGTGATATCTAATAATCGCGACGGTTGGCGAAATGCTCGTGATAACCTTCGATCATCATCGACCCATAAATTGGACGGTTGAAAACCGCTCGTGATGACGTTCAACCGCTCGTAATGTCGATTTCTGTAGTAGTGTCGACATCGTATGTACAGGACAACCGGAGCTCATCATATTTTTCTTGTACATAGTACAGACGTAAGTACATAATGTAACATCCCATTTTGGGAAATCCAAGTGCGTGAAGTAAAAATTGAAACTTGAATTCAAACCAATTCAAATTCATAATTTGAATTCAAACCAATTCAAATTCATTTCATTTTTCCAAAAAAAACTCCAAAAACACAAACCTCAGTTGGACCAAGCCCAACCCATCTTCACCCTTTTCGGCTCACCTGGCCCTTGGCCTTGGCTAGCTGTTGCCGCCCTCTCCCTGCGCCATGCGTGCCCCGTCTGGCTCTTGTGCGCCAACAATGCTCCGCCTCCCTATCCTGTGCGTGTCCCTGTGCTCACCTAGCCCTGCGCAAACCTTGCCTAGCTCTGCCCTCCTCTCCCTCTTTTCTCTGTTGCACCGCACGCCATGTCCGCCTTGCGTCCTCACCCGCGTGCCTAGGTCTCATGCCCGATCGTTGCCTCTGCGCCATCGCCTTAGCAATTACTCCCTTCCCACCTTGTGCGCTGGCTCCGCACCCTCCCACCCTGTGCTGCGCCGAGCGTTGGCGTCACCGTCCTCGGCCACCACGCAGCATTGAAGCCGCCCAACGGCTATCTCCCCCTCTCTTCGGCTATAAAGCATCGGAGATGCTCCCCTTGCCCCCCAATTGTCCCCACTTCGCTCCATTCGCTATCGAAAGCCTCCCCCACCCCCTTCTTCTTCTTCAACTCTAGCCACCTAAGCTGCTACCAATGCCATCTTCACTCAACGCACCTTCGCCCAATTCCAGCCATCAGGAGCACTGCATGGACACCCTGAAGCCATCCCAGATGACATCGACCTCCCTCTCTCCCCTCCGGTGAGCTACCCTTGCTGCCCTCTTCTTTGCCGCCGTGGTCCATGTCACCAACCTGCTTCGCGCCTCTCGAGCCCAGTCATCACCTCCAGTGAGTTCCCCTCGGTCCCGAGATGCTCCCATAGCGCGTAATTAGATTTTGGTGCTGTTGATCACCGTGGTGCTAGGCACCTGAGCACCGTCGTCGCTTATCTCGTCACCAGCCACCGCAAGCACCAAATTAGGCTGTGCCGCCTCGCTTAGAGGTGCGACTCGGTAAGGGCATTCCATTTTTGCCCTCCCTACTAGCCCCCGTAGTTCCCCTCACCGGTGACAGGCCATGCGTTGCTCGGCGGGAAGAAGATGCACTGTAGTGCCCAATTAGATAAGTTTAAATCTTAATTAGTGCTAATGACCATCATTAAGATTCGTTAAGAATCATTGACACACGGCCCCATCTTCAGTTAAGTTAACCGGTCTCTGACATGTGGGCCTAGCCTATTTAAAAATTATTTTTAAATTAGTTAATATTAGTTAAGCCACTAACATGTGGGCACCATTTACTGTGTCAGGCACAATATTTGGCCCCACCTGTCAGTCTCTGGCCCTTTCTCTTTAGAAAATTAATTCAAAAATAAATGAAAAACCAATGGGTCCCACCTGTCATCCTCTTGATATTTTCTAGTAAAAATAAATCAAAAAATAAATTAAATTCTATGGACCCCACCTGTCAGTAAGAGAGTACTCTCTCCTTTGTTTATTTTAGGATTTAATCCTAATTTAAATTTTAGAGAGCTCATTCTCACTCATTTTAACTCTAAATTTAATGAAACTTGTTTTAAAATTATCTAAATTTAAGATCTGTCTAGTGGTAGTGAATTCATCCAGTTTGGAATTTATTTGAATTTTTATTTTAAGTTATTGAGTAAAGCATGAAGACATGGAAGAGCCATAGTTCGAGCCAAATCAAGACTTTTAAGACCAACTTGTGAGCCAGGAAAGTTAATGGTTTGATCATATTGAACAAACATTTTTATGCAAAGTATATTTGTTTAAATTATTAAAATTGCATGCTTTATTTGTTATGCAAATTTATGTTCACTTAAGGTTATAGATACATGCCTGAAAATCATTGTATTATTATATTCTATTTCTTGGATAGTTGAATCACATAATCCTTGTTACCATATAAACTTAATGGTAATCATGCTAGCTATAAGTTGTATTTAAGTGCCATACTTAGTCTTACTTAAATAATGGGAGCATTAAATTGCTCTATCATCATTTTCAGTCATGCAAGTAGTTTTGGGCAGCCATTGAAAGAAAATGGCTGGTATGTTGAGATAACTTAATTTTATGCTACTTAAAACCCTAAAACTTGCTTTACATATCTAGATGGATGGTAAGAAAGTTGGTGCGTATGTAGCATGAGAATGTTTGGTTTGTTGTAGCACATCTCAGATAAGTCTAAGGATTAAATCTTGTGATGACATCCCAATGTAAAACAATATAGCCACAAGTTTATAATGGGTATGACCTGACTAACTAATTTGTATCTACCAGTACGGGTTGCGCCATTGGAGTGACCCACGGGTCGTGTAGCTGGTTTTATGTCGTTGTGAATACGGATCGTGTTGCTGGATTTAAACCGTCGTGTAGATACCCATTGGCCTATTATTTTTAGTGATTACCAATACCTAGATGGTTTGGAGTTTGCACGGTGATATTTTCAAAGAAGATTATGAAGAGACCCGACACAATTGCGAAAGTTCAGAGCTCACCTCCTGGAGCGAGAAAGAGTTACCATAGTGGATTGAGGAAAGACTCAAAATTGCATAAAGATCTAGCTTGATTAGTTCAAGCTTCCTCATTATGAATTAGGGGAGACCGACAAGTCTTTTAGACCATGGAAAAATATCTCATGGCATCTTGTGGTTTATCTCTCTTGCCTTTACATTCCATACTTACATTTCTAGTAATTGATTGATTGACTTATGTAGCTAGAATTATATCTTGCCTTGACTTGTGTGAAATAATTTTAACTAGTTCATAATTGCTATAAAAAATTGTATTTTAGCTAAAAGAATTTAAAAACCTCATATTCACCTCCTTCTAATCGATTATCTTTGATCCTACAACACTGCTAGCTTTGCATGGCGTCACTACTCCAAATCTAGCCATGGCGATGTCGACTAGGTCATTGCTGCTTGGATCCACCCAAGGCATTGCCGTCATCCACGGATCCCTCCATCCTGACGTACCTCTGATCGAATCCACCCATGGCAGTGACAGATCTCGTCGCTGGCCATCGGAATCCAAACCGCCATGCTACTACTCCTTGTTTTCCCCCGATCTACTCTCATATGCCTTCTTTTCCTTTCGATTTTACTTTGATTTGTGGATTTTGCCTTTTGATTCACTTTGTGCTTGTAGGGATGGATTCATGCTCGAGGTTATGTGCTGCGATGGGACTTGAGACCTCCTTATGTGCTAGGGAGCATGTTGGGGTTGCTGGGTGCATGCGAGTGGTCAACTTAGGTGCTATAATCACTGTCATGAGCCAGCGATGCTGCAGCTCATGCATGTTGTGGCTCTAGCTGGCTCGGAATGCTCATAATCTTTCAAATCCTCTCATGAGTCTCATCTACTTACTCTAGTTGTGATTCTTGGCTGTGGTCCTACATTGGTGATGTGGATTTGGATAGAGTGCTAGAAATGGAAAACATATTTGGTATCATGGTCGAGATGGTCGGGCTCAATTTGGTGCTGACCTTGTGTTCTCCCGATTGTTCTGGCCTTCTCCTCCTCATCTCCTTCTGGTCCTAGCCTTCTCCTCGTTGGTCTGGGCACAGTGGAGCTCAGGTCCCCCTTCCATGGTCTTTGGCTTCGGTTGGGTGGACTTGGGGGGGGGGGGCGCAATGTGGGTGGAAATGGAGGCGATAAGTTGGGCATCACCTCTCTTCCTCTGTGCAAGCTGTGGATTGTGATGTACTCCCCCCTCTCTCTGTGTCATTGGCCTTATTTGGTCGCTTGGGCACCACGTGGCATGGCTGTGTCGGTGGGAGACGGGCACGTGTATGTGTTATTCTATGCCTTCCAATGTCTTGGCTTTCCTATGCTTAATTGGTGTTGAGAAAAATGTGTTGTGATTTACTCAGATTGATTCAGGTTTGATTTACACCGGATAATGAAATCCAATGTAGCAAGCAACGTTGACTAGGTCTAGTATCTCAATGAGTGCTAATACTCGATATTTACAATCAACGGGTTTTGACGGCAATTTTTTTACTTATTTGCGTGTCATTCATTTTTTTTACTTTTGTTGCTCTTTTCCCTAGATATTGATTTTTGACTAAAGTGTCTCCTATTCATATTAAATTGTAATTAATACTATAAATAATACGGTGCTGTATTTTATTTGAATAGATGTATATTATAGACTTGAATTTAGTAAGTGATTTGTATTACCTTTAAACATGTACTAATTACAGTAGGTTGTATATACATTAAATACTCATTCGCTTATCTATATATAATGTTCTGGACATTTTCTTGCTGGCTCTATAGTGTGTGAGCTTTATTATCATGGGTTCAGCTAGTGACTTAGTGGTTCATGTTTAAAATGATTGTTAATTAAATTGCTAAAAGACGGGTTGTTACATACACACACTGGCCTGTTTGGTGATGACGAGAGAACAAGTTAGAAGTGAAAACACAAAACATTCTTCTAACATAACACATCAGTTGCTCAAAAGAGATGTTTGGATGCTCTGTAGAGAAGAGAGAAGGAAAAAAAAAAGAATGCGTGCATTAAAACTACGAAAATTTATAGATAAGTTTTCTTTGCCGTGAGAAATCCTTTGGTGCAATGCTATCATCCAAAGACCCTGTTTGGAACATTAGATGTTTTTGCCCAAATCTTGCGGAATTGAATTGTTTTTCTACGAAATTCCGGCATTGGTGTCTAAACACCTCATGTAGAAGAAAACAAAAATCTTTTTTGGGCCATCAAATGGCCAGGAATCAGGATCAAACGGCCAGGAATCAGGATTGTAAAGTTTACAGTTTGCACACACTAATTCTCAGCCTTATCCATAATCACCCTTGCTATATTCTGAACACTACTCTCATGCATGCCAAAAGACCAAGAACGAACTGCTACTATTACAGATAGCCTGTCACCTTTTTTTACCACTTTTAGCCCCTTGCAATCTACACTGGCCTATGACCATGTTTTTTTTGGCTTTTCGTGTTTTTTTACTTCAACTTATAAGGAAGACAAAACAAACAGCGTCTGCTTTAAGCCGTTTTTCGAAGTCTCTTTTTCAAGCGGTTTCTTGAGCCTAAAAACACATGTACTATCTACGTCAACATCTCCACTGTTTATCACAATCTCAAAAAATGTAATTATTTATTATAGCCAAAAACCATCAACTATAACTAAAAATTATGAACATATAGCCAGACACAGCCACTGGACCAGCGATGTGCTCGACTCCACACCTTCTCTGCTAGACATTGCTGAGCTCACCTGCGTTCACATCATATCGCCAAAGAAATTACACGTAAACACAAAAACAGATAAGAGGCTATGCAAAGGTAGCCCCCATGCACCACTGCATCAAAAGGAAAAAAAAAGCCTGTAAAAAAGCAGAGAAAAATATTTGCCAACAGTAAAGGAGAAAAATATTTGCCAACAGCAAAGGAAAAAGCATGTAAAAAGGCAGAGAAAAATATTCGAGACCATGGGAAAATATTGTATGTCATCTTTATGGTTTATCTCTCTCGCCCCTACATTCCGTACTTATACTTCTAGTAATTGATTGATTAATTTGTGTAGCTAGAATTATATCTTGCCCTGACTTATGCAAAATAATTTTAACTAGTTCATAATTGCTATAAAAGTTATGTTTTAGCTAAAAGAATTTCAAAACCTCCTATTCGCTCCTCTCTAGTTGGTTATTTTTGATCCTACAACACTGCCGGCTTTGCCTAGCGTCGCTGCTCCAAATCTAGCCAAGGCGATTTTGACTAGGTCACTGCTGCTTGGATCCGCCCATAGTGTTGCCGCCGTCCATGGATCCCTCCATCCTGACCTACATCTGATTGAATTCGCTAATGACGACGATGGATCTCATCACTGGCCATCGGGATCCAAACCGTCATGCTACTACTCCCCATTATTCCCCCGATCTACTCTCATACGCTTTCTTTTTCTTTGATTTGTGGATTTTTGCTCTTTGATTCGCTTTGTGCTTGCAGGGATGGATTCGTGCTCGAGGTTGATGTGCCGTGATGGGGCTTGAGATCTCCTCATGCGTCAAGGAGCAAGCTGGGGTTGCCGGGTGCATGCGAGTGGTCAACTTAGGTGCAATCATCATTGTCATGTGCCAGCGATGCTACAGCTTGTGCATGTTGCAGCTCTAGCCGGCTAGGTATGCTCCTAATCTCTCAAATTCTCTCATCTACTTAGGGCCTGTTTGGATGGACTAGGACTAGTTGTTAGCTAGGACTAGTTGTTAGCTGGCTAAAGATTAGCCCAGTCCTGTTTGGATCCAAGGACTAATAAGTACTACTATCTCAGTACAAAGTCTGTTATACCCCTATGCATGGCGGTCTGGGAGGGTTGGCATGGGTATCAACGTCTTTTTTCCATCCTGCTGATCCTTTAGCCCTCATTAGCTGGGTTTGGCCAACTAGTTGGATAACAACTAGTTGGGGTTTTGGCTAAACTTTAGCCCACTCATTAGCCCTCCTGTTTGGATCCACAAGGACTAAAAATTAGCAACTAGTTGTTAGCCCATGGGATCCAAACAGGCCCTTACTCTAGTTGTGATGCTTGGCTATGATCCTACGTTGGTGATGTGGATTTGGATGGAGTGCTAGAAATGGAGAACAAGTTTGGTACCTTGGTCAAGATGGTTGGGCTCGATTTGGTGCTCCCTATAATGTTTAAAAATAATTGTTAATTAAGTTGCTAAAAGACGGGTTGTTACAGACACACTATGGCCTAGAGATGGCAACGGGTAAATACCCATCGGGTATTGCCATTCCATACCCGTACCCGCTAGGTGTAAATTTACCCGTCGGGTTACCCGTATCCGCACGCGGGTAGGAAAATTTACCCGTACCCGTACCTGCGCGGGTATTACTACCCGACGGGTAACCCGTACCCGCAAGCATACTCGGTTCAACACATAAGAATATCATCAATTTAGACATTCATTAATCATACATGCCAAGCACAAAAGCGTCTAATGATCAAAATTAGTACATCACATAAACATACTTGACATGACCATATCAACATATGACAAACAAATAAACAATCAACAATAAGTAGATAATAAAATTAACATTTGAGTGGGATGTCTAGTTGTCTAATGCGGGTATTCATTACCCGCGGGTAGGCGGGTATGGGTAGTATATACCCGCACCCGCACCCGCCTACTCGACGGGTAGAGGATTTCGCCCAATAACGTACCTATGGGTACATAAAATTTTTCATACCCGTCTCTTTATCGGGTAAAACCCGTCGGATATTCGGGTATCGGGTACCCATTGCCATCTCTACTATGGCCCGTTTGGTGATGACGAGAGAAAACAAGTTGGGAAGTGAAAACACATGACATTCTCCTAGCATAACACATAAGTTGCTCAAAAGGGATGTTCGGATGCTCTTTAGAGAAGGAAGAAGGAAAGAAAGAATGCGTGCATTAAAACTACGAAAATGTATAGAGAAGTTTTCTTTGCCGTGAGAAATCCTTTGGTGCAATGTTATCATCCAAAGACCTTGTTTGGAACATTAGTTTTCCCCCCAAATCTTGCGGAATTGAATTGTTTTTCGGCGAAATTCCGGCATTGGTGTCTAAACACCTCACATAGAAAAAAAACTTTTTTTTGGTCTATCAAATGGCCAGGAATCAGGATTGTAAATTTTATAGTTTGCACACACTAATTCTCAGCCTCATCCAGGATCACCCTTGCTATATTCTGAACACTACTTTCATGCGTGCCAAAAGACCAAGAACGAACTGCTACTATTACAGATAGCTTGTCACCTTTTTACCACTTTTAACCCCCTTGCAATCTACACTGGCGTATGACCATTTTTTTTGGCTTTTCGTAGTATTTTTTAGGATTTGGCTTCTCCACAAGCAGAAACAAACGGACATCTTTTTTAAGTGGCTTTTGAAAGTTTTTTTTTTCTTAAAAAGGTTTCTTAAATCTAAAAATATCGTCGTTTATGGTAATATCTCCGTCATTCACAACAATCTAAAAAAATATAGCAGTTAAACCATCAACTTTACTTTAGTCCAAAAGAGCATGTAACTAGGCACAACCATTGGACCAGCTTGATGTGCACGGCTCCACATCAACTCTCCTAGACATTGCTAGGTTTACCTGCTTTCACATCATGCCTAGTTTTTTTTTCACTTATAACTTATGCCTTATGCCTTATGTTACAGTAATAAGCTTTCAAACAGTGCGTTTTTCATGACGGGATCAATAGGAAAATTATAGTAAAAAATATACTGAGTTCAGTTGTATCGGTTAAAATCCATACGACTATTTCTATTGCATACTGACTCTCACGAACACTCAGAATTCAAAATTTTAAATCATAAACTATAAACCATATCCCGAAAAACCCACCATACTGCCAAGGAAAGTACACGTAAACACAAAAACAGATAAGAGCCTATGCAAAGGTAGCCCCCATGCATCACTGCATCAAAAGGAAAAAGCCTGTAAAAAAGCAGAGAAATTTTTTTGCCAACAGCAAAGGTTATCATATCAACCCTGGGAGCCAGTGGTGGCAGCAGCAAGCAACAAGCAGCAACAGCAGCAAGCAACAAGCAGCTTGGTGGACCACGTCCACGAGGACCACGTCAATGCCCTCCCGTGTGCACCGGGACCACGGGGCGTGCCTGACACTGCCACACGGTCCCCACCTGGGCCGCCTGCGCGCGAGGCAGCACCCTGCGCAGCATTTACTACGGGGAGCTCGGCAACCGTCCGATGAGGATCGGACGGGCAGACAGCGATGGGACCAAGGCTCAAGCCCCAGCGACCAGTTTTTAAATACTCCGCAGTGGCATGGTTGTTAATATGACGAAGTTTGGAGGGCAGAACGGGTAATTTACCTACCCCTCGACGGCGATCGATGGTGCTGGTAGTAGTTGCTGAGGAGGTTAGCGAATAGCAATGGAGGTTAATTGGTTTCGCTCCTTGGGCTCCTTGGCTCTTTAATGGCCACCTCTGCCTACGCATCCGCCTCCGCTCCCATGCGTACGCACTAAGCGGCTAGGGTTTGTGCGCCTCGCTTCGTACGCGTCGGGAGGCACTGCGGCGGCGCGGAGCTCCTCCTCCTCGTCTTCACCGGCGGCGGCGGCCGCCGCTCCTCGCTTTCTCCGGTGGGTCTTCTCCCCTTCGCGCCGTCGGTTCCGGTTTGCGTTTTCGTTTAGGCAACGCTTCGATTAGCGTCGGTTCGGATGCGAGCGGCCGGTTTTGTTTTCAGCGTAGATATTCGTTTATGGAAGGAAATGCGAGTCGAATCTCTCGTCGGAGATCTTACTCGCTCGCTTAACATATGGAGACGGGGAAATCTGTGCGGTAATTTTGGCTAGGTTTTGTCCCACTTGCGGAGGCCAATTTTGAGGCGGAGAGCGCGGCGAGATCTGCGAGGATTCGAACAATTTCGAATAATTTGGGGGTTCCTACGGCGTGCCGGGAATCGTGCAGGCTAGGAGGATGAGGCGACACTGTGCAATCTGACCAGTCTGACGCAAGGGAGAGGAGGAGGAGGAGGAGGAGGGGGTCGCCTCGTCTCTGCGAGGGGTCGCTCGCTCACCTCACCTGCCTTTGGTTTTCCTCTTCCTCGTGTCCCTACCCCGGCCACAGTGGCGGCGAGGACATTCGCAGGCGCAATGGTTTGCCCCCTCTGCGGCCAGCCATAAAGTGGCGATCTTTCTCTCAAATCCGCAGCAGCGGCAGCCCGCTGGGGCGTCGGGACCCAGGGGAGGGCGGGGAAAGGTCGCCTACCTTTAATCACATTACCGCAATCTTTACTGGTCTCTGGCTTCGCCTTTTGATTCTGTGAACAGGTTCGGTGTCGAACTCTGGTGGCAACTGTCAGTAGCTTGGTACTAGCTCCTCCTATTCCCCATTGGCATTAAAGCACTCGGGGTGGTTGTTGTGTTGTTCGTACTAGGCATTACTACTAGGTTTCTTTGGTTGCTTCTTGGGTTGGTGTGAGTAGTTCGTGGGCTGCTGCTTAGAGAGAGGTTCTCGATTTGTAGGCATTGCTGCTGGTGAGGAAGGAGAGGTGATGATGGTGAGCTCTACTCAGCAGCAGCAGAGGAAGGGGAAGGCCGTGGTGGAGAAGGGCGGTGCGGCGGCTGCTGCTGCGGTGGCGGAGAAGGTAGTGGTGGCGGTGCGGGCGGCCACGAGGGAGATCTCTAAGACGGCGATCGTGTGGGCTTTGACGCACGTCGTGCAGCCCGGCGGCAGCATCCTCCTCCTCGTCGTCATCCCGGCGCATAGCTCTGGTATTGTTTCCTTTCCTTGCATGCATTCCTACGAGTCCTTTGCGAATACAGTTTTGTTGTACTGATGTGTTGTTTTGGGGGCTTAGCTTTTGTGCTTGCTCTATATAAATACATACATTGTGCACATTTGCACGGCTAAATGCACATATGAACTGGCACCATTGATTCCTAAACTCATCTTACCATGATCACTGAAGTTGATGCACTTTGTTCATTACCTTCCTTGGCTTTTCCCGGTTGAGTGCTTCCCTTAGTTGTGGGTTAGTGGCCTGAAATATCACTATGTTTTTCCTCTATTCCAGGCAGGAAGTTCTGGGGCTTTCCACTCTTTACAGGGGATTGTGCAAGTGGCCATAAGACCATGTTGGATCAGAAGTCAGACATCTCAGAGCTATGTTCGCAAATGATGCTAAAACTTCATGATGTTTACGATGCAAGCAAGGTTTGGAGTCAAGAGTTACTGCTTCTGTTGATTTTTGCTTGACTCCTGTCATGTACATGCATGTTTTATCTATGGCTATTGTTATTTCTGTAGATAAATGTGAAGATGAAGGTTGTTTCTGGGTCTCCTTCTGGTGTTGTAGCTGCTGAGTCTAAGCGAGCACAAGCAAGCTGGGTTGTGCTAGATAAGTAATGGTCAACTTACAGTAGTTTTCTTCTCTACAACCTAGTCCCTTTTATTTTCTGTTTGCTTACCTGTGCATGTTGCTGCTGCTTAGGGAGTTGAAGCATGAGGAGAAACGTTGTGTGGAAGAGCTACAATGCAACATTGTTGTTATGAAGCGTTCTCAGCCTAAAGTTCTCCGGCTGAATCTTGTGGGGTCACCTGATAAAGAGTGCAAAGCATCCGGTTCACTTCCACATGTGTTGGATAGTTCTGTTGGTAAAACGGCAACTGATGTAAAAGAGCCACGGAGTTCAATTCGAGGACCAGCTGTAACACCACATAGCAGTCCGGACTTAGAGACGCCTTTCGGAAGTACTGAAGCTGGAACATCCTCTGTCTCAAGTTCAGATCCAGGGACCTCACCATTTTGTGCTTCTGAAACAAATGGCTCTCTGAAGAAAGAGGCACAGGCATCAAAGGATAAGATCCAGCATTCGGATGTCAATATTTCTGATTCTGACAGTGAAACATTGAGCCCTCCAGCGACCTTCTCACTTCAGCCATGGATGGTTGACATTCTACAGGGATCTGCATCCTCAAGATCACTTGGAAAAGGTCCACGAATAACTCGCACTCCAACAGCAGATGCTTTGCTTGAGAAGATCTCCAAGCTGGATCTCTTGAATGAAATTAGTTCTATCAGAAGCAGATCAGACTTAAACTTCCGAGGAAATGTTAGGGATGCTGTCTCGTTGGCTAGGAGTGCACCTCCAGGACCACCTCCATTGTGTTCAATATGTCAGCACAAGGCACCTGTTTTAGGAAAACCTCCTCGATGGTTTAGTTATGCTGAACTCGAACTTGCAACTGGTGGTTTCTCCCAAGCAAATTTCTTGGCTGAAGGTGGATTTGGATCTGTTCATCGAGGTGTCCTTCCTGATGGCCAGGCAATTGCTGTCAAGCAACATAAGCTTGCTAGCTCCCAGGGTGATGTTGAATTTTGCTCAGAGGTGGAAGTTTTGAGTTGTGCACAACACCGGAATGTTGTAATGCTGATTGGTTTTTGTGTCGAGGAAAGGAGGCGTTTGCTGGTTTATGAGTACATCTGCAATGGATCCTTGGATTCACATCTTTATGGTAAGATAAGATCATTTTTCTCTCTTGCATTTGTGATTTATCTATAGAAAACAGCTAGTCCTGTTAAGGCACTTCTTGTCTGCAACCACACTATTGCACTTAGTAGCTTAGTTGCATGCCAGTAAAATTTTGTAGTCTTGACTTGCCTCTTTCTGTTCTGTCTTGTCCAGTGGAGCAAAAGTCAGTGATATTGCCATAAATCTTTCTTTGTTAAGCTATTCTTGAAATATCTTTCAGGTCGCAATAATAGAGAAACATTGGAATGGGCTGCCAGACAAAAGATTGCAGTCGGTGCTGCTCGAGGGTTGCGGTACCTACATGAGGAATGTAGAGTTGGCTGTATAATCCATCGCGACATGAGACCAAACAACATCCTTGTCACACATGATTTTGAACCACTGGTACGGTCTGCATTTGCCTATTGGAATGTAAAAATAAGTATTGTCATCTGTTTATTGCATTAAACATCTTTCCAGATATCGTGTTAAATTTATGTGCCTGATGCAATGATGAAGCCATACTTCATATTAATTTGAGGTGGCCTATCTTGCCACTTCACTTTTCCGGATGATTATAGGGCCTTATCTAGTGAAAATGGGGTAGAATCGCAACAATTATTTGTTCAACTTCCCCATATTATCTGGCTAGCATCTGATGTATCTTGACCTTTTGTCAATTATCCAGTCTTATATTATGGATGCCTGTTGACTTACAAAACTCCATGATAGGGTTGTAAGTTTCTCAATAATGGTCTGACAGGTTGGGGATTTCGGTCTGGCGCGATGGCAACCTGATGGAGACATGGGTGTTGAAACAAGAGTCATCGGCACATTTGGGTACATATTGAGATTTGCAATTTTATTTTCTCGTCATAGGCAGTTTTGAGCACTGATAAACTCTTTATGGCTCCTTGCAGTTATCTGGCACCAGAATATGCGCAGAGTGGACAAATAACAGAGAAGGCTGATGTCTACAGTTTTGGGGTTGTTTTAGTGGAACTTGTCACTGGGCTCAAGGCTGTTGACATTAACCGACCTAAGGGCCAGCAGTTTTTAACTGAATGGGTGAGTTTTTTCAGTCCTCGTGAACTTCAGATGCTTAATACTTGTGTTAATGATAAATGGTCTGAAGAACTCCATTTTGGCATATTCTAGCACGGTCTGTGTCATAGTTTTGGCTGCGGTTAATTAGAGGCATTTTCTTTTGACAGATAAACATATGTTTGAAGGTTTCAGAATTAGCCTAATAAATTGTACTGCCATGTCAAAATTGTGTGCACGGAGTGTAAGAAGTGCTTTATTCCATTTGCGCTGCTTAGTTTGAACTCAAAGATTTGAATTATAACAGGCACGTCCTTTCTTGGAGGGGTATGCAATTGATGAAATCATAGACCCACGCTTGGGGGACCGCTACTGCAGAAATGAGGTCTATTGTATGTTGCATGCAGCAAACCTGTGCATACGACGTGATCCTCATTCAAGGCCTCGCATGTCTCATGTTAGTTCTTTCTGGGCTCAATCTGCTAGTATTTTACCTGAATATCCATTGGTAAACTGGATTATTTGAATGTTTACCCCTTATCTTTCTACTAGGTTCTTCGCATACTCGAGGGTGACATGGTTGTCGATTCTGGCTCTGTTTCGGCCCCAAGTAGCGATTCTGGGAGCAGGAGCTGGCGAATGCCAAATGATCAACAGCATTATCAGGACTACAGCAGCCCAGCTCAACAAGATTCACAGCGAGTGGTTGAAGGAAAACACTCTTATGATGCTTTGAGGGCTGCCTGGGACCGAGATAAGCAGAGCATCTCTCACAGATATTAGTACTCTTTTCCAAAATGCTGCGAAGTTGAGCTATTCAATTATGTATTATTCCCTTGCCTTTCCTCCCAGTCCTTTTTTTTTTCTTATTTCTCCCCTACTTTCTAGTAATTCTAGGCTCACAGCTTTTGCTGCTACCTTGCCCTGGTGTATAGTAGAAATGCTAATAGGTTTACAAGTATATTGAGCTCTGAGTTAGCTCTTCTTTTGTGTATGAAGAAAATGTGTTCTCAAATGGCATAGTTAGCTTAGAATCTCAGTAACTACTGATTATACCTACAAGGCAATAGTCCTGTAAAGATTGCATGCTCAATTTCTTCAGCTGAGAGGCGTTATCTGATGCCCCTAGTCTCCAAGATCAGCCATTTTCCTCCCAAGGTACACTAGATTATGGTTGACCCTAGCAATTATATTGGCTATGGATCTCGATGTGATCTCTACACTGTTGCACATACTGAACTGCGGGTATCTCCACGCTGTTCCAATCAATCATGGTGTTGTGTGATTTGTGATACAGATAATCAGTTGGTATTCAATAATGTCACATGAACGGTTGTCTCTCAAATTGGCATGAGGAGGGTCCTGAGCTGTTATGCTTGTGCCTATGCCAACTTAAAATCATGGACCGAGATATGTAGTGAGTGGCTGATGGTGGATGGATGCGTTTGCTGTACATGTACAATGCGGCTATTGAAGGGTCTCTTGTACTACTAATCCTCGTTTGAGAATTATTCTCATTTGTGGCAATGTCTTTACTCATGAAATAATTGTTCGGTGGTTGCGGTTCAAAGAGCAGGACGAATGGGGGGTGGGAACATTTTGTCGACACGGCTAGTTGGCCATAACGGGTGGTACATGCATGAATTACATACCTAATTCGATATGTTCGTCAGTTTGTTGAATGTGTTTGTTCATAGAGACGTGTACAAAAATGGAACCTGTTGAAAGGTAGGTCAATTTAATTTGGTGGCGCATTAGTCACTCTTTATTTTGGTGTCAAAGTAGTCACTCTTGGGCCGTTGCAGCACATGGAGTCAGGATGTGCGTCATGGAATGTAGAGGCTAGGCGTGCCTTCTTGGAGATTTGCGTCGAGGAGATCGAGGCGCAGAACCGGCAGACCTCCTTTCTAAACTGGATGGGGTACGCGAACCTTGGGCTAAAATTAGCGTAGCGTACTGGTCGGGAATGCTGAAAAACCCCAAAATTTCAAACCAGAATTTTATTTGATTTTTGCTGAATTTTTGAGTGAAATCTGGAAACTTTCCCTTTTTGGAAAGTTTTCCCTAAAACCGCTTTCCTCTTTTGGCAATTCCGTTTTCTCCATCTTCTTGGCGCCCCGCCCCCTTTCCGCCTCTCCCGCTCTCTAGCGCCTCCCTCCTCCTTCTCTCCCCTTCCTCGGCGCCTCGCTTCCTCCTCGCAGCGCCGCTTCTCTCTCGCCTCCTCCGCTCGCTGAGCACGCTGACGCCATGGCCAGACGCTCTCGCGCTCGAGCCCCGACAGCCCGGCCCGAGCCGATCGCACTCGCAGTGCACGCGTCACCTCGCTCCCACTCCGACCCGCCGCGAGGCCGCCATCTCGCCGCACGCGACGCGCCCCGCCATACCCGCCGCCCACTCGCTCCCATCCCTTGTCGCGCCGCCATCACTCCCCGCAGCGCCGACGCCACCCCGCCAGCGGAGGAGACGCTACCAACCCCAGTCCTCCTCGCCGACCCAGCGCGCCTCGCCTGCTCCTTCTCCCGGCTCGGCCTCCGCCGGGCATATAAGCCCTCTTCCACTCACTCGCATTCCCTTGGTTCCCAACTCCCCACCTCTCATTCGCCTCCCATCGCTCCCGCCTCCTCCCGAGCTACCACTGACCTCGTCGCCCTAGTCGCCGCCGCCATTGTTCCTCGCGCGCAACCCCGTAGCTCAATCTACTTCTCCACCCTCCGCTTCTCAATTGTATTAGCCTGAGCATCACCACGGTGTACTAACTTCTTTGGTAAACTCCGCTTGGCAGAGACTCACCGCAGAGCTCCGCACCGCCGACCCCGCCGCCCCACCGTGCTCCCGTGGCGCCCTCCTCGAGGCTCCCGACTCACGCCGCCACCGCCTGTAATTCCCTAGCTCCTCTCCGTGAAACCGCCGCCAATCGGCCCTCTCGCCGCGGCGACCTCCTCTTCGCCAAAAGCCGAACTTCCCTTTCCACTCCCGCCTTCCCATTAGCTCCTCGCCTCCTAAGCCCTAAAATGAGTTCTCTCTCGAGGGCTACCTGTTGGTACCTTTGGTGACGCCGCGAGCCTCCTGCGCCTAGGCCGCCGCCGCCGCTGCTGCCGCCTCGGGTGCATCAGAGCACCGGAGGTTGAAGACGACGATTTCCGCGACGTGGCCCTCGCGCCCGTCCATCTCGCTCAAGCATCTAAGCTCGGCCGTCCGATCCGGCCGTATCGCCGCGCGCTCTTCGCTTCACGCCGTCCGATCCTCCTCCCGCTTGATCCGGCCGTCGCGCTGCCACCCCGAGGCCGTCCGCCGCCCACGCGGCGCCATCCGCATCGCGCGGCGCTTCGACTGGGCCGCTTTCCCTCGCCCACTTCCTCCAGGCGCTGCGCTTGAAATCCGCCAGCCGCATCAGAACACCGGCCGGCCCGACATCATGCATACCTTTTCCCGGCTTTATTAATTTCTAAAATCCCAAAAATCCAAATAAATCCTAGAAAATCACAGAAAATCCCAAAATTCCCAAATTTCACCACTTTGCTCCAAATAATATCCTGGACCCATTTTTGACCTCCATTCCTCCAGATTCATCCCGATAAATTCCTAAAATTCCCATTTGCGGATTTATGCATTTTACTCCTTTTTAATTAGTTTATTTTTCCTCGCTTGATTAGTCTCAAGCTGGACTTATTTGTTTTGCGTGTTTGCGCTAGTGTCGGAGATCCCGGAAGCTCAAGTGCAGTCGCAGGATCCAGGATTGACGGCAAGTCCCAAATCCTTTGATCATGTTGTATCCCAGGCCATTTAATTACATTATTATGCTATTTGCATTATGCTAATTGTGAAATGTTAATTCAAAGTAAAATAAAATGTTTAGAATGACATGTTATGTAGTTAAACCTACCACCGACAAATGTCATGTTAAACTTGCAGCCATGCCTTTGTAACCCTAGAAATAATTATCTGTTAATCTAGATAACTGTAAGATATTATTATCACTCAAAAGTCTTATACTGATAAGGTCGTGGCAGCGAGCCAACAGAATTTGTAAAACCCGACTCTAAGGTAGGGTGGTATGGGACACCGTGCCCTAGAGCGGAGAGTGCCGGCGTGCACAAGGTAGGGTAAGAGGGGGGTTTGTGGTGCATCGCAAGATGATTATTCACCCATCTCTTACCCTAGGATTGAAGGAAGGGGGGTTTGTGGTGCATCGCCAGATGATTATTCACCCAACTCTTACCCTAGGTTGGGTCGCGGGCCTGGTAAGGTTGCGGGCCATGTGAAAATATAAGGATCAAACCCTTACGCCGAGCAAATGTCATAGTGATCGCCAACCACGGTGTTGACTTGTCAACCCGGTTTAGTACTGCTCAACTTAAGTGAAACCCCGCATTGGGAGTCGGTGCAAGACAACGATAGGTCCTCACAACTCGGGACCGGCGTTCGCGAGGCCAACGAACGCCCGAGGATGTGCGGGATTATTATCTATCGGGTGGAGTGTATACCAAGGGTTGAGCAATGAAAGACCGGTTCCTTAACTCGCCATGAGGGTTAAGGGTGCGTGTGGGTAAGCCGAGCAAACTCGCAGAGTCAAATAAATGGTATTCGAATACGCCGTGCTCCGGTTATTGGAGCCGTGTCACTTGGGTGATTCCAAAGAAGAAAGCTTAAGTAGTTTTGTACATGTTTTAACTTGATTAGTTGGTTAATGAACTCTTCATGAAAAACTCCTGAGATCTTAAGAAGTAGTTTTGAGTCCATTTTATAAAATGTTTGCAAATAAAACTGCATCCACTCAAGTTAATAAACCAAGTATATTCCCTATCCATTGTGAATCAGTGCATGTAGTAAAATAGAATCCCTTTGGGATTTGCTGAGCCGGATGTTTGGCTCACGGCTTGCTTAATCAACTTTTTAGAGGATCAAGACGAAGGTGAAGGTCTCCCCGTCGAGGACGTCCCTGAGGGCCTCTTCTTCGACGAGGACCCGTGGCTTTAGGTCTTGGCCGCGCTCAAGCGGATCTTGGAGTTTTTGTAATGTAAGTATACTTTGGGCTTGCACGCCCCGCTGTCGAAAATGGATGTTAATCCTTATGTAAAATATATGCTGGACTTTTGTTGTAAGCATGCAATGGTATACTCTTGCGCGACACTTCATAACTGTTCATGCGTGAATAGTTGCGAGGTGCCGTGTCCGTACGCGCCCCTGGAAACGGGGGCGTTACAAATGCAGGTAGAAATAGCTGAAGAATAAATGGAAGAGTTTGAAACGTGAATTCGTGGCTTGGAAGAGCTTGCTCCACCACGCCTCTTGCCTTGGCCTCGACGGGCATCGTTAAGGCAGACGACGCCTGGTGGGCAGAGGCATTCCAAGTGAGTGGCAACGAAGCACCTGCAATCTGTTCCATTGCTGTAGCATCTTAGTCCCATCCATGTTGTGACTTAAACTCCGTTGCATCGATGTGCAGGCTAATGTGCCAACCAAGTTCAAGAAGGGCTTCCTTCGCCACCACGAGCACATGGAGGTGTGCTTCGACAATAGTACATGCACCAATGTGTACACCTTCGTGCCCAGAGCTGACGAGCTCACATTGGACAGTGACAACGTCAATGAAGACACCCCTACCCCCGCACACACTGGGTAGCGGTGGTACCTCATGGAGCTCCCTTGGGAAGAGGTCCCAAGCGTCGTACGCTGCCCCACAGGCTGCCCCCCAAGCCAAGAGGAGCGAGTAGAACACGCAGCTCAAGCGACTTATCGACATCTATAAGAGGATGCACGCATCAGATAGTACTGCCTCTTCTCCCGTGAAGGACCCAAGCAAGGAGGAGTTCACTCGGGCACTGGGTATGGTGGAGGACGCTAGGGCGGGCGTGGATACCGATGAGTACTACTACACTACGTAGCTCTTCATGAAGCCGGAGTACCGCTTTAGCTTCCTTGCCAGAAATCAGACGAGGGTCGCCTTCGTTGGATCTGGGAGACCTGGGAAAGGGTGAAGAACCATCTATGAGCCATGCTTCGGTTGCCTCCGGCCCATGCTCTTCATACGCTATCGCGCTAGGTCGTGTAGAGTTGTTTCGGTATGTTCTGTCACTTCTCTGGTAGAATTCCATTTTCACGAAATCTGGGCATTTGTTTGTAATTGTTGCTGTTCGTTAGACAATAATCATGCTATCTGTATGTGTGTCGTGAACTGAGCTTGTTAGATCGGTATTTATGCCTTCCGCATGTGTTTTGTGAACTGAGAATTGTAGTGTTTCACTGGATGTTTCTAGTGTGCTATTCATCACTGATTTGCTATCTATGTTGGGTTTGCTATTGATCACCGCTTTGCTATGTATGTTCGATTGGCACATCACTGGCTGTGAGCACATGTTGCTCTGCAGAACCACGTCTCGGTTTGGCAAGTGTGGTCTGCGTGCTCTCTATCCCATCGCTTGATTTGTGCTTCAAACTTGCTTGGCTATGTGCTGGTGCTTTTGCATATTGCTGCGCTATGTGATTTCTGCACAGGAGAGTTGACATCAGTGCGGTTTGTTGCGTGATGTAGGTATAAGTGCATTGGCTAGCCGGTTGGATTGCACTGCCATACATGAACCGAAGGGGCAGCGAGGTGGCCAGGGGACCGAGCACTCCTCTGGCTCCATTACCTTCATTGCCATCACGGTGTGCGATGACGATGTCAGTTCTGGGAGTAGGCCACCCCTAGAATTCTAGTTCTTTCCGGCATACAATGGGTCGAAATGCAGACAGGCTGAATGACAAGTTAGTTAAGGGGCATAGTCTAAAGTCGTCCTTGGAGGTCACATCCAAGGAAGCCCTCGCACTTCTGTGGACCCTTGGCAGTCCGCAATCGTAGCGACAGGCGATGAATAGATTCGAGCACTTAGCAGGAACAATAACCAGAAAGTTCAATCATGTTCACAAGTGCATGAACAAGTTTGCTGGGGATATCATTAGGCCAGCGGATCTAACATACCAAACAATTCATCCTAAGCTGCTGAGTGAAAGGTTATATCCTTATTTTGCTAATTGCATTGGGGCAATTGATGGCACCCATGTCAAAGTCATAGTTCTGAATGAGGAGCGAGCAAGACATTACAATAGACATGGCTACACAAGTCAAAATGTGCTTGCGATATATGACTTCGACTGCAGGTTCACCTTCGTGTGCACTGGATGGCCAGGATCAGTGCATGACACACATGTCTTCCACGAGACTATGGAAAAATATGGTGATCGGTCCTCGCATCCACCCGAAGGTATAAGTTTACATAAGTCATTGTTAGCACGAGCTATATTTTATATAGGTTGCATCCATGTTTGCAATGCAAGAAACTATTATCTTGTGGACTCGGGTTACCCCAATAGGCTGGGGTACCAAGCGCCGTACTGCCAACAATGGTACCACCTTTCAAAGTTCCAAAATGGCTTGCAGCTTACGGGGTTGCAGGAGGTTCAACTTTGAGCACTCATCCCTTAGGAATCATGTGGAACGTTTGTGTTGGCATGTGTAAAATAAAATAATGCATTCTTGACAATGTGCCTAGCTACGAGGCATGCAAGCAGAAGGTCATAATTGTCTCTGCGATGGCACTGTACAACTTCATTATTGATTGCGCATTACTCGCAAGAGATAGTGCACCTCCATAGGAGGTGCATGCGAGCCCTTCGGGCATGCATGGTAACACCGTACTGACCCCAGCACAGGGAGCGTCTGTAGTACTCATGGACCTCACACGGGATTAGATAGCG
Source organism: Dendrocalamus sinicus (assembly GCA_036346575.1). Lineage (NCBI taxonomy): Eukaryota > Viridiplantae > Streptophyta > Magnoliopsida > Poales > Poaceae > Dendrocalamus > Dendrocalamus sinicus. Next base: position 33,502,169 of record CM070642.1, read on the forward strand.
GCTTCATTGCTGGTGAGCAAGTAGGTATAGCATTGCGAAAGGAAAATTCCAGTGTATGTATGATGTATGCGGACTTTTACGCTTCGTGATGTGCTCATTAATTTGTACTAACCTTTCAATATGCGGAGTCGAATGCATGTACTACAACACGAATGTTTCACGAACAACGTATTAAAAATCAGCTCAGCACAACGCAATAAGCTATAAGCCCTTTGGAGCACTTGAAAATAAGTCTCAGCTTCTTTCGACTGTTACAGTGCAATTTCATCCATAATTCTGCAACTGTAAACCGAAGCCAACAGCCCGTTGGAGGGTCCTAAGCTTTTACGCTTGTGCGTATGTCAACTTAAAATCATGGATCGAGATGTATAGTGAGTGGCTGATGGTGGACGGGTATCAAAGCCAGTTTTGGCACTGTTTCACACCGTATTTACAAAAATAATAGTATGCAAGATGTATAGACAAAATATCATTTTTGCCATCGGCAGGACGGGTTAATTAGCCGGCCTAATTTTTTCTGGTATAGTATTTGTTTGAATTTTTTAAATATATCAAATGAGCTCAAAAAATTATGAAAATTTATGTACAGCCTCTTGACATAACATTACTCGTAGAGTAGTTTTTGGGGAATTTTATCCATGGTGAATTTTGCTCAAAAATTCATACAATTTTAATATTTTTACGCGTTTTTACATATAACAAGTGAGCTCTAAAAATTACGAAATTTTATGTGAAGCCTTCTGATGTAGTAATAGTTATTATATAACTTTTTGAGAATTTTATGCCATCTAAATTAGTCATGTTTATTTGGATTAACTTAACTATGAATTTAACAAATATTTCACTTTTTTATAATTCGATACATTATGAATTTGTATAATTTAAAGTAATTATAGTACTAAAAAAATGCATCACAGGATGTGATATGGCTCACTCTTCTGAGCCACTACTATATTCTCGCCGCGCTTGCTTGCCCGTACGTGGTCTTGTCTTCCGTCGCGCACAAGCATGTCCCGTTGAGTACGTCAGTTGGTCCGGAGGTTACGTATCAGGTCGGAGGAGGTATGGAGACCGTTCTGTCTACTCAGTGGCCGGCGGTGGTCCAGTAGGCTGAGGTACAGTACGCTGGATCCGGTAAGGGTCAAAGTCCTCCAGCTGAGACGTGCCGAACTGCGAGCCGCCCACAATAATATCGTGTACAAAGGACTCTAGAAATCCCCCTTGTGGTGCAAACGAGCTCTCGCCCTGACCGTACGACGTGGCAGCAAAGCTGGAGAAGCTTTGCCCACCGAAGTGTCCAAACCCTGGGTATGCCAAGAACGCTGAGCCTTGCCCTACGTACGCTGTAAACCCTAGCGCCGTGTACTGCTCTCTAGAAACATCTGGGAGGCCCATGTCATCATCAGTGGACTTGTCGTCACCCCCATATTGAATTGGAGGCTGCAAGACGAAACGATATTATTCACAACAAATATTTCGCATGTACAATATGAATCTCATATCTCTTGAATGTGCAGCGAAGATGAACGACGGGGAGTGGTAGTCTGTGTAGGTGGTGCAGATAGCAAAAGGGATGCATCTCGACGACGGACCTACGGCGAGAGAATGCCATAATGTTAGTGGAATGCAAGGCAAAATAGAAAAAACATGTAGGTTCATACGTAAGTTACGTCCTCGTCGGTACGGCGCACGGATGATCGGCGGCTAGTACTATGACGCCATGCAACTCAGTAGATTGCAATGACCGGCCAGACTCGCTAGGTCGCGATGACCTGATGGGTGAGCATGGTGCCCCCACTGGGTGGCTCATGTGCGCACTATGATCCGAGGAACGGCCGCAAGTAAGGTTGTGCACTATTTTTTGGCCTGCTTTAGGATGAACTTCATAGTTTTCTGTAGGGCTAGTGGCGTCTCCGGACTACTGATGGCGGCCTTCGACGAGCTTGCGATGCACTGTGCCCGCTCCAATTGAAGTGGCATATAAAACAGGTTCAGTAACGAGCAGTAGAATTTATTGAATGGAACGATAAGATATTTGAACTGTCTTACGCTGTCATGCCACCGCGAAGCGCTGTGGGGATCGATGGAGCGGTCCAGACGTTCCTCGTGCGTGATGTGCTCGGGGCAATCTGGCCGAGGAATGGCCAGTCTGCTGTGTGACCGGGGTACGTACCACGCCACGTACTCGTTGTACGTCTGGACATCGTATGGACGCTGCTCCATGATGACATTGATGTGTGCCCTTTTCGCCCATGCCGTCGTCCATTGTTGCTGCATTCACCGCCAATCCATACCATAAGGACTAGCCCTCGCTTGCCTGTATTTCCAGAATCATTGACGTTACATAGCAAAACATACCGGTGCACGGCATGTGGTAGGAACATGCCATCCAGAGGGGGCACGGCCTAGTGCAAACCCAACTGTCGCATCACGCACTGTGGTGCGTAAGCCTCCACCATGTACGAGAACACCAGATAGTTTGTCATCATCCATAGCTCCCTATCCTTTAGGCAATGCAGGGACAACTTGTGCAGCGATACACGAAGCACGAAATCTACTGTCCAGGGAGTCTATATGACATCGCTGTCGTGCAACGACTCGAACTCGTTGTGCCACAGCAAGTAGCACCTCGACGGTTTGCCCTTCGCCCACCGCAGACGGGCAGCAGTTCACCGCATGCCCATAGTGAGCCCGTATATCAAGTCGTCGGCGAACTCGCCGAACGTTTGACAGGGAAATGCTCCCAACTCCACAGCTGCAGGAGCACGTAGCAGATGGCCAGATTAGGGTACCACCAGTGGCGCGCTGGCAAGCTCACATAACCCCCGATATGTGGCGCACAGAACCGCTGACCCCCAGCTGTACCGAGGCATCGCCCCGAATTCTGCGTCCACCAAAGACTCTACGAGGCCAATGAATTTGGTGTTGCAAATATTGCCGTTTGTGGCTGGAAACATACTCCAGCCAAAGAGCTGGATAAGGAACGCGACGAGGTACATCCTGACGACCTCCAGCGTTGCAACCTACGGGCACACACTGAAATTGTTAAGCCACGTGCGGGGGACGACACGTGCACTCTCCAGGATAGGCCGGCCTAACCGGTCTACCATCCTCTCCTTTCAGTCGGCTGGTGCAGGGGCTGGAACAAGTGCGTCGCCTCCAAGAGGGAGACCCGTCAAGAACGCGACGTCCTTTAGAATGATCGTCATCTCACCCTAACGAAAGTGGAATGTGTGCGTCTCGGGCCTCCACCTGTCCACTAGTGCCGCGAGTAGACTGTCGTCAATGGTGAACTCATGCCTAGTGGAGACCAGCCTCGCAAAGGGCCAACAAGCCCGTGGCCCGTAGGGTTGGAACGTAGCACTCGTCTACCAGCCACAGATCCCTCCCCCTGCAGCCTAAACTACGAAGGGCAACAAGCCCGTCCGATGAGAAACACTATTGCCATGCATGGATGACGGGTGACGTGGCCTAATCCAAACAAACGTGCCTAATTCGAATCGCATAAAATTTCCAAAAAAATTGTATAATAACTATTACTACCTCGGGAGGCTTTACATAAAATTTCATAATTTTTGTAGCTCGTTTGCTATATGTAAAAACTCGTAAAAATATCAAAATTGTATGAATTTTTGAGCAACATTCGCTATGGATAAAATTCCCCAAAAATTACACTATAAAGAACATTATGTCAGAAGGTTGTATATAAGTTTTCATAATTTTGAGCTCATTTGATATATTTAAAAATTCAAACAAACACTAAACAAAAAAATAATTAGACAGGTAATTAGTCCTGCTCCTCGGACGACAGTCGTCTTTGTCAAGCCTTCGGCGGATGCCTACCACGGCGACATATACCACGCTGTCGCCTTGCGGGCGTTGCCGCCCGGCCTGTGGACGGCAAAAATGACATTTTTGTCAATACGATCACCATACTGCTATTTTTGTAAATACGGTGCTAAACAATACCAAAATTGACTTTGTTTCCTAGGAATCCCTATGTACGGCACTGTATGTAATGAAGTAATTTTGTGGGAATTTTAAAAGGAAAAGAAATATCCACTCGCTATGAATTTCCCGTGAGAATCCTGGACAAGCATGTGGAAAGAAAAGAGACTTAAGAAAAATGTTAAAGCTTTACTATTAAGCCCCGTTTTGAACTACGATTTTTTTTTCCATATACATGTCGGAATTGAGATGTTTCCTATGGAATTCCTGCTTTCCAAATGCAGCCTTACTTTGAAAAGCAGGGACCAGTTGTTCTCAGTTGTGGGATGAAAAATATGAAATCCTGTCTTGCTGCAGAATGTCACTTGGTGGAATGAGATATTTGACTCCAGACTGAAATGATAGAACTTGATAAACATACTAGATTAATTCATCTTTATTGCTTTCTAAAACTCACGTACAGTCTACTTATATGGAGGATGAGTTGCCTCCTAGAATGCGGACTCCATCCGTAACTCTATCTCCAACTTACCAACTCTATCTTTACTAGCTCACTGGACTCAATTACAAACTCTACTCAACCTACCAAATCCTACCAAATCCCCCTCTTGGATTAGGACTCGCCGCAGGACGTCAGGCTGGCTGGCTGAAGAGAACAGGAGACGCGCACTGGTTCTATTAACAGTAACCACACACATGACAAAATTGTAAAAATTGTAAAGGACTCTAAGCCTGGTTAAGATGCAATTCGGCTACTGACACAAATCGCATGATAAACATTCACAATAGCGATGAGCCATTATTCATAGGCCAAACCTAAGAATGCATCCCTACAGTGCACAGCACAGACATTTCTCTACAACCAAAAGCTCAAACTCTAGGGAATGCAAACCACAATTATTTTACTCAATCGATTTGATTATTCTTATCACCAGATTATCTTGGCTGGAAAATGATATGTTGACTATTCTCCAGGATGTCGCAGCTTACTTAATTGTTTGTTATAACTAAGAGTAATATAATAAGAGGTTGTGAACCGGCTTAACTTCACTGAGCAAAATCATTTAACTGAGACGAGTACATGATAACATGCAGACAACGGCCTATGAAAATAATTTTAGAACCGTACCTTTGACAACACTTGGCTCAGATATACATGCGAGACAGGACGCAGTGGCAGATATCGAGCAAGACACAGTACAGTACTGATGCAGAGGGCAACGCACGAAGACACAAGCTTAAGTAAATCCCATGAAGTATGCAAGGAGTTCATGGCAGATAGCGCACTCATTTCCCCACTAATGTGGGAAATTGTGCTTGATCTTCAATTGCTGGCGCAGCAACTGGTCCTCGAGAACTATAGCCGCCCCGGAATCCTCCACGGTCACCACGGCCTCTGCCACGACCACGGCCACCAGGGTTGTAGTACCTTTCACCTTCAGCTGGCTTCAGGAATTCATTGATGCTGAGAGACTAGGGAATAGAAGGTAATGGTTAGAGATTAGAGCAACATAAGAGAAGTTTGGGGAAATAATGTATACACCTTCTTGGCGCGCTCATCCCTTTCAGCATTTTCTTTCTTTTTGTCCTTGTCAGAACCCTACAATAAAAAAAAAAAAGCAGGGTGAGCAACAGCATTAGTTCTGCTCAAGGAGAAGAAAGGAAACCACAGTTTGAACCTACCAGCTTGATGAAGACCTCATCAGAATCCTTTTTCACTGAAAGCTGTTGCATTGACTGCAACTCCTTGTCTACCTCAACCTTTCTCTCTTCAGCCTTCAGTAAAAGCAAAGTTTTCCTCTTCTCCTCCAGTACTTTCTCATATTCCTCCAAAGTCATCTCCTGTGTAATCAAGTAGGTCAAAATAAAATATAATTAAACAGATCGATGGCAGCATAGCATACAGAGTATATAATAGAGCAGTTCGCATTTCCTTTAGTATCTTAATGGTAAAATGCAGGATAACAAAACATCAAGGTGAACCCCAAGCATACTAGAACAAACAATCACAACAAACAAAAAAACATTCAGGATTACCAAACAAATGATTTACACACGTGCATTGACCTTTGAGCATACACAAAGGTATAAGCAAAGAAAGATGTATCTATGTTCTATTAATTCATAATAAAACAACTAAAAAATACAGGGGTATAGCGAAAGGTAGATAGAGTTGCACAAATCTGGAAGCATTTGAAGGGGTAAGTTGTTACAATTCACCCTTCAGTTTTGCTTTAAATTTGTCCAATTCTCAAGGGGTGAAGCATAGAAGCCTTTCATAAAAATAAACTTATTGACAAATAAAACCCAAGGGGAAATAAAGGAAACAACAGGGGAAAATTATAAAACATCTCGACCACAGGGAAAATTATAAAACATCTCGCAAAACCCAATCAAACAACATAAACTCTCAAGCACACACATTAAACTTTCAATAAGCCATCCTAAGAATCAATATAACTAAGGGAGAACCTAAAAGGTATGTGCTTGTGTGCAGCTGTGCACGTGCATGCCAGTTTTTTAAATAGAAAGCTATTATGTATAGCAGCTTCCTGAATTCATGCACACAGAAGTAATGCATGAAAACCTTGATGCTGCCACACAAGCTATCTGTAGGCTGGGTGAAATTGAGAACTTGCAATGGACCAACTGTTCATTGGGTTTGCAAGACTCACGTGATCATATTAGCTGCAACCATTAGTTTGATCAGGAAATAGACAGGCATGGCTCGGGACTGCTGAATATATGACAACAATGACACAGGTGGGTTCTCTACGTAAAAGAATCCTGTACAAACGCAAGATGAAATTGCATGAGCATCCAAATGTGTGAATTCGCGAGCTCAAAATTCACAAGACAGTATCCTATTAACTGATGCTACACACAACTAATTATTTTCATATGGTTGAGCATAAATGCAGTGAAGGCTCTCTGTACTTCAAGCTGGTGCCTAAAAATGGATTTGGGTTCTTCTCAAATGAGAAGTAACAAGACAGTTTAAATTTTTGGTGACAATGCTTGGGTTATGTTAATATAAATTAAGTAAAACTGCCAGGTGCCAACATTGCAGACTTCATTTGTTTATTTTCCATGTGCATGTGTTATGTGGAAGTAGAACGATAACCAGATGAGCTAGAAAACTGCAATAGAGTCTTCAATATGAATTTTGTAACTGATTAGGAAGAGCCAAACATTTGTTATCATCTTATGCTTCAATTTGAGATGTGTTAAGTTCAGCGGAATAGAGAGATAGGAGCTCAATTGGATGTCTATTGCAAGAGCTCAAAGGGCATATATATAGAGTATAAGACAGTAAACCCTAGACTACCACTACAGCACCACGACACCTAGTACCTATAAAAGTATACTACGCTACCACCATTAACAGAGCAATCTCCACCTCCGGGGGTGGCATCCATCATCAACCTCGTCTTCTTCTATTAAGGGTAGCAGTTTAGTAACACGTGTAGGTTAGGGGTAGTTGTGGTATTGTAGTGGTAGTCTAGTGTTTACTCTCTTGTACTCTATATATATGCCCTTTGGGCTTTTGCAATAGACATCCAATTGAGCTCCTATCTCTTTTCCACTAAACATGGTATCAAAGCTCCGGGTGTTCAAACTCTAGTTACTACATGTGGTGGTCCAATTGTTGCTTCTCATGGAAAAAAATTCAAAGATATAACTCAACATTAGAATAAATATAACCATTTTCATCATTCTATTGCCTTTAGATTATTAACAGTGACATTTATGAATCATTGATCTAAGGAACTTATGATTGAATAAATTCCCACATAGTTCAAAGATTGAACGCCGTAATTGATAAAATTTACATCCAAAAAAATCTAAGTGGTTAGTCCAGAATACACAAAGTTTGGCATCCAAGAGGACTGTCTGAGCAGCATCAAGCATCGCAAAAGAAAAAGGTGAGCACATGATTCATCTGGTTGCACCTATATTTACACCCGCCTATCACTGACACCTAGTAAATATCAACAACTACCAGAATGACATCAACAAATGCATACTACTGACAACTCAGAAGTATACTGATGGATATATCAAATATACGATATATTTTGTGAAAATTGTCCTCTATAGCTCAGAAAATTTCAGTTTAGTAAAATACCAACGAGTGTGTCCCTGACATGTGGGCCTTGACCTCAGATATCATCGTCACAGCTGATGTATTTTACTAACTTCGACTTTTGCAGTGCCAAGGGGTTATTTTCTGATATTTTGCAACATTCAGAATTCAGAAACCCAGCTCAGATACATATATTCAAAGGTGCCCAGTGATTTTCACTTAGAAAAATAATGATATACTGTTGACCAGGGTTTATGCACAACCCATACTCCAGAGTCCAGGTACAGCATGGACACTTTTGTGGTGCAGTGCCCACTACAGTGCTCGCATCTGGATGTCAAATTCATGTTTCAAGGATGTGCTATTAAAGCTTAGCTATAAAGCAGGTTTAAGCTAGAAAAGAGCATACTAATTTTAAGTTCTAGTTGTGAAGCTTGCTTGTAGATGCTGAATTTATTAATCAGGCTAAGGCTGATATATGATTTTATTTGTTTCTTCAAAATACAGCAGTTCTGGGTCAGTTCTTTTAAGAGAAATGCCATATCCCTGTCTATGTCAGTACCAGCACAACCTTGATTACACCGAACCTATTAGAATATAATGGCAGAACCGCAGCATGCGAAAAATGAATTATACCTTATCTTCAGGTTCCTTTTCTTCCTCTTCGTTTGGTTCACCCTCCTTGTCCTTCTCAACTTCAGATTGTGGTACATCTTCCTGCTTGATCCCATCCTCAGTCACAGCAGCAGCTCCCTCGGAAATAACAGTCTCAACAGTTTCCCTAACAAATCATAAGCAACAGAGTTTTACACTTGAATCAATCCACCAAACCAAAACTAGCTCTAAAAAAATGAAGCTTCTGAGATCGACACTGACTGTGCAAGGGCTTCATCAGTCACAGTTCCCCAGTTGCCACGGCCAGCCCCCTCACGTTTCATCTCATATCCTCGGCCTGTGCCACTGCGGCGCTCATAGGCCCGGCGAGGGGCACGCCCAGATTCATCTCCTGCCTCTCCATCAGTGTATCCGCCATGACGGCCACCGCCGCGGTAAGGCTGGCGAGGTCCATGGCCCCTCTCTAAAGGCTTCCCTTCGCCGTTCTCCCTCCTCACCACTCCATCTCCAAAGCGGCCTCCACCATACCCTCCCTCTGCACCGTTGTTATCACCCTCACCAAATTCATGCCTTGGGCCCGTCCTGCCTCCACGGAAGCCACCTCTGCCACGTCCTGGTCCACCACGGCCTGCTCCATCGCGGGGTGGAGCACCATAGTTCCTGGACTCCCTTACTGCATGGACAAAGTAATACCATATCAAAAATATACTCATATTAAAAATGAATGAAAAACTAGACTGGATGAGACATTACATTGCGGAATTCCTCATAAAAAAATCTAAGCTTTAAGTTAAAATACGATACCCTAAGAGATACAAAGGACGAAAATTTCACACTACATCAGCCCCAGACGTACACCAACACAATGTCCCGTACTACACTGTCTGCTTGGCACATCTAGACAGGAAAAACCCAAATAGCACTCACGCATTTCGGCCAAAACGAAGCAACTATAGCTTACCAAATCTCCCGAATCCCACACCAAACACAAGTCCGAAACCCTAAAACCCGTCTCCCAATCCGATTGGAACCAAACCGTATCAACTCACCAGCCTGCGCGGGCGGCGGCGGCTTCGTGGGCAGCTTGGCCGGGGCGGCGGGCGCCGGCTTGGGCGACGCGGCGGCCTTCTTCTCGGCGGCGGCGATGAGGTGCGAGGGGTCGTCGTTGTCGACGTCGACGAGGAGATCAAACTGGTTCTTCGTCCCCATCGGATCCTCCCTGCCTCACCCACACGCGCACACCACAGAAAAAATATATATATATCACACGACAATCCCTCACAGCAACCTAGAACACCACCACCCGCGACGAGACCGCCATGGATGGACGAATCAAAGCGGGAGGTAGGGTTTAGAATCGGAGGTAGAAGACGAGAGAGCTCGTAAAACCCTAGCCGCCAGTTGGACTCAACACAACAGTCCCCAGCTGTTCCTCCCCCGAGACCACGAGCGGAGGGTTATTAGTCTAATAGTTCAATTTATGAAATGACGCTTTAGGGATATGAGTTTAGGTTATTTACGGATCTGCCACTCCATTTCGTGAGAGCTGCTGGAGCTGTGGAGGAAGTGAGCTAGGGGCATTTCTGTCATTTTCTGCTCAGCTGAGGGCTGATTCCCTCGGGATTTGCGGCATGTTAATGGATCTGTTTTTGAGAGAGATAATGGGCCTTTTGTTCGGAGGATTCGTTGGGCTTTTGCTACATGGTTATTCCGTTTAATCTCTGTTGATTCGGTTTTGGTACAGCATGGGCCTACCTAGAGACATAAAAGCTATCTGCACTGATGTAATTTTTCCCCTTAGGGCCTGTAGGGCCTGTTTGGCAGAGCTCCACCACTGAAAAAATAAATCTGAAGCAGTAAATCCACCAAAAACAGCTCCACCGTAAATCTGGGATCCCACCATAGAGCTAGACAAAACTGTTTGGCTTGCACAGCAGCTCTAGATCCAAGAAACTGAGTTTTTGATGAGAATGATCTGTTTTGCCCATGGGTTTTATGATGGTATAGGGGGTGTGTAACCAGTGGTAAAAGGTGGGTAATTACCACCCAACTCCACGAGTAGGTACAAAACAAGGTTTCGTGGAGCACCCCTTGAGGTGCTCCATGGATTTCATGAATCTGGAGCTAGATTCAGTATTTTGGTGGATTCAGATTTCGTGGAGCTGGAGCTTTTGGGTAAAAATTCGTGGAGTAAAGCTGTTTTTGGTGGATCTGGAGTTGGTGGAGCTCTGCCAAACAGTGCAATGAACATCTGCATGCATGCTTATGTGTTCTCGTCTGTGTTAACTTATCCAGAGATAGCAGTTGGATCGATGCACTTGGTAGCTGGTGCAGATCATGTGGACCTTAAGAAAGACGTGAACACAAGCATAGATCCATGACATACAAGACGAACAAGTGAGTAGATTCGGCCTTAAAGCAATTCATGAGTATCGGCCGCTTTGCCGTCTCAAGGATATTGCTATCTGGCACGTAATTAATCAACCGTGATGTGATTATTATCGCTAAAAAATGTAACGGGGGCCTGCTAGTTTGCGCTCAGCCTCAACAAATCTTCGAAGGGACAAGAAAGGAGTTGACACGTGGCGTGTGGAGCAATCAACGTCCTCTCGCGCTCTCGACCTGACTCCCTCGTCGCTTCGCCGCTTCGGTACTCGGCGACAACCGCGCGGGCACCCAGCTGCCCCTTCCTTCACCTTCCCTACCCATTCCTTTCACTCTAACACAAAAGATCGGAAATTTTCAACTTGATTCAAAATGAGTTTCAACTCCGTTCGCAAAATTCGCTTGATTTGAAAAATTCAACTTGATTTCGGGAAAATTCAACCGGGAAATTTAATTCTGGGAATTTTCAACTCGAACCCGATAGATTTCAACTGAATTCATAGGAATTTCAACTCGATATCGAGGGATTTCAACTTGGTTTCAAATAAATTACCTCTAGCAACAGGCGATGTGGGATCTCGGGTTGCGGCATGTAGCTCCCGGGCACCAGCACGTCACTCTCCAAGAGGCGGCGCATGCCCCCCACAAGTCGAGGCAAGTTGATACGCGACCGAAGAGTGTGTTTGTGGAGAGGATGAGGTGCAACGCTGACAACGGCGGTGCCGGCGCCAGTGAGTAGTGAGGCATGGAGTGATAGACGAGTGAGGGGTGTGAGTCATGTGCAAGAGGAAGGGATGAAGGGAAACACTCCCACGTGTTGTTACATGAGAGCATGCATATCGCTTGTCTACGTGTTGTAATCCTAGAGCCAGTTTGCGAGTTCGTTTCTGTGAGGGCGACCGCAAAATAAGGATTTGAAAAGAAATGTGCTTTCAAGTAGCGGAGTTTGGGCATTTTTATCCCTGTGCAGCACAACAATACTAGAAGTAGTTCTCAAGTGTATACAATGCTATTTTTGACCCCCTCCCCGAGTGCGGGACTCTGGCCAACTGACGCGTACGCAATCCCGCGCCTCGGCATCGTAGCACTCGAGTTATGCGATCTAAGAGCGCATGATTCTGGCTAAACGTCTAAGGTTGTATATGGTCAAAAAGGCTGCTATGGTCAAATACGGCAGCGGTCAAGCAAGGCAGTAGTCGAACAGGTAGTGGTTAAATATGGGTGTGGTCAAAAGCGGTTGTGGTCGAAAGCAGAGGTGGTCGAACATGGGTGTGGTCGAAAGCAACTGTGGTCGAAAGCGGTTGCGGTCGAAAGCGGAGATAGTTAAAAGCGGTAGTGATTGAAAGCCGAGGTGGTCGAGGGAAGCAGTGATCGAAGGCGACTGTGGTTGAACAGTTGTGGTCGGAGCGACTGCGGTCAATGTGAGGGTATCATGCGCTCTTGGACCACATGATTCGAGTACTGTGGTACCGGGATGTGGAACTGCGCATGCATCGATCGGGCGGAGTCCCGCGTTTGGAGAGGGGGGGTCAAAAATGGCATTGCATACAACCCGAAGCTACTTCTGATATTGCTGTGCCGCATAGGACCAAAAATGTCCAAAACTCTCAAGTAGCTAGCTTCTTTATCTGAAAAGATTAATGTGCTTTTCAATGGTCGCCACAAAAATGCCAAATGGAGTTTTGTCTCTCTCTTTTTTTTCTGAAGGAAACAGAGTCTTGTCTTGGTCTCTACTATTTTGGTTAGACGATTTTCTCGAATTTTTTGTACGGATAACCTTTTTTTATTCGAAAATACAAAAATATACTCGCGGAAAATTTTTTTACAAAAATAGCCTCTAGTCGCCCAATGGGTGGGCGACTCGAGCCTCTCGCCCACCCGGCAGGCGACAAGAGGCTATGTCGCTTCACGAGAAAGCGACATCACGGAGTCGCTTTCTCACTGGGCGATTTAATGAAGTCGCCCAATGGCTAGGCGACTTGTAATGCAGTCGCCCAGTAGGTAGGCGACTTCATTCAGTCCCCCTAGAATTTGTAGAGTTTTGGCAATTTTGTAGTTTGAAACAGGGAAAAAATCTGGTATAGTTGTAATAAAAGTTTATGTGCACTGTATGTTGTAGATGCACAAAAAATTCCAAATTTTTTTAAGAATGATTGACCGTAGAACGATAGATACATAGAGTGGTAAGTGATATTTTGATGTTGTTTGAGAAATAGTTTACTGAGAGAACCAGGTATGACTTGCTATCTGAATCATTGAATGCGAACATGCTAGATAATAAGCTTATGTCAATAGAAATAAACTTCATAATACAGTTGGTAGTAACATGCCGCGTACATTGTTATTACATGCATAACATATAGCATGATATGCGACTAAGAGTAACTCCGACAGTACTGCCTTAGGGAATAAAACTTGCTGGGTCTATTACATTTGGTCTACTGGGTGTAGCGTGGTTGTTTTCCCTTGTTATCGCGCCTTGAAGATGGCTCCGCTGCATCCTTGTTCTGGTCACTCTTGGTCTTGAGAGCTGCCTCACGAGCTTGAAGCTCTTCCTCCTGACACTTGATGGCTGCTTCACGCAGACTTAACTGCTCCCGCCTCCTTTGCAGCTCATCCTCCTTGCCCTTCAGACGGATTTGGTCCACCCTCACGCGGCGCTGTTGCTCAAGCCGCATCTGTCGTTCCACCTCGCGAGCCTGAGTCATCTTAACAAAGTATTGTCCTTTGTTTTCCACCTCCATCGCCTGTTACGTGGCCATGCCACCGCACCGATCCACCCATTCGATGAACTCGCAAGCCTATGTGTGGCGTGGTAGATGTCATGGATCAAGTTGAAAACGATAACGAAAACAAATGATTTAGTTGTTGTCGTTACCACGGTCGTTATCCGTGTCCGACACTTGAAGAACCTACGACCGTATTTGGCTCGTTGTACTCGATCCGTCCAGACTCCCAACATCGTCCTAAAACCGCAATAGCACTTCGGGCGCTCATGCCATTCTGGCACTCCAAATGGGTCGGACCTCCAGAAGACATTGTTGTGTAGTAGTATTGTGAAGGCTTGAGGAGGAGATGTGGTATGGAAGACATAGGAGGCCTTTATGTAGGCGGGTTATCCGTGCAAGTGGGCATAGTCCATGGAGAGGAGGTCGATTTAATCTTTTCGCTTTTTCAGATTCCGCTTTAGCAATAAATGTCCCTATGTAGGCTTTTCGAGCTCAGTAGCTCAGTATTTCAAACAACAAGCTAATGTGACATGAAAACTCACTGGAAAGGATACATGCCTATGACGTGAACACTCACTGTAAAGGCTACAGCCTACGCCCCTATTTTGTTGGTTTCTGTAGCGATAGACCTGGATTATCCTCAGGATTCCAGTGTAGCAATAAATGTCCCTATGAAGGCTTTTCGATCGTAGCCTTTATGTAGGCGCTTAGCCGGCATGTGTTGTAATCTGACCGAGCAAAGCCGCCTGCTTTGTCATATCACCGCGTAAAGTCGGCATGTGTTGTCATCTCACCGAGTAAAGCTGAACGCTTTTGTCATGTCTCTGGGCAAAGCAGCCCTCTTTTGTCCCGCCGTTCGATATAAATAGCACGGTTGAGGTCCCATGAAGTTGTAGCCAGAAAACTCTGTAAATCGAACAAAGAAGTACCTTATATTTCGTGGTGGAACATATCATGGCGAAAGATGAGGGGCCAGTCGGATATGGGTCACCGAAGGAAGACCTTCCCTTGGAAAGGAGGGAGATGTTCGGTCCACAGTACCGCTTGATACCAAGCCGGCGTGCGCAACCAGCGTGGCCAAAATGCAGACACAATGAGTACGTAGTCGTGCAGGTCCTGGAAGGGCCGAACGATGGCGGGCGTCGTTTCTTCCGATGCCCACGCTCCGGGGTACAAATTACTAATAGTACATTTTTTTATTGCTTATGGACCCTCCATGTTTATTGTCCTTTTTCGCAGATGGCGAAATGCGACTTCTCCCGCTGGATCGACCCTCCTCATGAACGGTATATTGACCGTTATGTGGGTACTTTATGGGACCGAATAATGGACTTGGAGTACCGAATGGAGACTCTCAATGAGGAGAACAATGAGCTCCGCCAATGATGCAACGCGAGAGGGAAACGAGGAGGTTGTCAACATAGGAAGCTCGTACGATCCGACATGTTGCTGTGCAAACCCAAGTTGCATATGTGCGTGCCACTACCACGATGGCCAGCCCCGTCCGAGGCGTCCACTTCAGCAGTTCTCCATGTGGGTGCCACGAGGCTCATTTGGCATATAAGCAACGATGTGTATGGTTGTACCGCAGTATGTACGAGGGTCGATCGAAATAATGCGCAATGTTGTTAAGCATGTCATGAATTGATTGTCTTGTGCACGAGCCACAAAAGTATCTCATTTTAACAAATAGCAAATACATGTACTAAATAAGTACATAACCAAGTACATTACAGAAAAGTCATGTAACTATCGATCGGACATGCATTGCATCATCTAGTGCATGTGCCCTCCCGACCGCATCGACCACAACGTGCACCCGATGTTCCAGCTTGTGATTCATCCATGTCATTCCTAATACGTCGGCTCTGTCGCCGACCCTTCCCACCCTTCAACATGTTAACATCCGAACCCGTGTCCTCGATGCAATGTCCAAAGTGGCGAAGTTTCCCATCACCCCAACCCTCGGAGCTCCCACACCAAGCCCGCAGCATTCTCCCTTAAAGAAGAACTCGGACATGAAGTTCGAAGGATCCATACCCACGGTCCCGCATACAGCGAGGACATGAGAGCATGGTTTGTGTAACAACTTAAACTTGTTGCACGTGCAGCTAGGTTCATTTCCATGATTTGCAAGACATACCTCGTGGGTAACAAGTGAACGAGTTATCCCAAATCCGGCTCTATCACGGAGTATCACCTCAAAACGATGCTCCCTGTTGCCCATGACCTGCATTGTGTGCAACTGACCCTTTTGTGCCTTCATCTCCATGTAAGCAGTAATTTTTGCCGAATACAGAGCTTCGGGATTGGCCGCATGAAGTGCGGCACTCGCGTGCCTCTCCCTGAAGTACCGGATTGTGCTTTGTGAAGAACACCTTCCACGATGGCGACAAGGGGCCGAACGAGACCCTTAGAACCCAATTGTACACCTCGGCAAGATTAGTTGTCATTATTCCGCACCTTGTGCCATCCGTGTCGTGCAACAAATGACCACTTCTCCAACGGTTCCCCCTCGATCCACTGCGCAAGCACTGATGTTTCGTGAGCTCCTTCTTCTTGGACCACTTGGGTTAGGCGCATCGATTGGCGGCAAGCATTGTGGTTGTGCCGCCCAGAGTGACCGGATTTAGGAATTGCTTGAAAAAGTTTGCCGCTAAGTGACGCATCGCACCACCGTTCCTCATGTCCGCCAAGGAAAGGGCTCCTCGGGTCTTCTTGAAGTTTTCTTATTGCCTTGATAATACCGGCGTGGCGATCATGGATTACGCACACACGCATCGAGTGGCTACAACTCCACCCTCACATGTCCGAGAAACCACACCACTCGTAATTCTCACTCTCCACAAATGCAATGGCCAGCGGCAATATTTGATTGTTACCGTCAACGCCTATGGCCGTCAGGATCTGCCCTTTGTATTTGCCTGTCAAGAAGGTCCCGTCAATTGAGATCACTAGCAGCATATGCCTGAATGCTTCGATGCTAGCACCAAATGCAAACATTGCTCTCTGCAACACCGCATACCCTGGCGGACTTATGGACGGCTTCTCGTGGAGGGCGATGTACGTGCCCGGGTTCCTTTCCTGCAGGACATTAAGCATACGAGGAAGGTTATCGTACGCCGTCTCGAAAGTGCCAAAACGTTTTTCCAACGCCTTCTGCTTGGCCCGCCACGCCTTCGCGTAGCTAATCTTATACTTGAACTATTCTCAATAGCTACCACAATATGCGTGGCTGCCATGTCCTTCTTCCGCACTATCTCCCATACATGAGATTGGCTATAACCGACGTCAAAGTTACGATGTCTCGCCAAGACAAGTGTTTAGAATGCGTATGTGGCTCAACCTTGGACACAATCCAATGAGTCTCATACTTAGGTTTACGGCGTGCACCGCCAAGGGCAACTGATCTGCTCGCACGTCACGCAGTCTTCGCTCTGGCTTGATTTGACGACGCGAAATGTCCGCCGCATTGAAAGGGCCCAAAGCTTGATGGCATCCTGCAGCGATTCCTTGTCAAGAAACATAGCATGCAACCGAACCTCTGTCTCATGGTACTCCCATTGTGATTCATGCTCATCATGTGCGGAAAGACCCTCCGCATTAAACCGGTTCCATTCCCGGGGATAGGAAGTTCATCCTCATCGAATCGCCCTCATCGCCGCCTCTCAGCCTTCCTCTTCATCCCATGCCCTTCGTCATCGAGTCCATCTCGCGCACAATGTACTCATTATACTCTCCTTCATCGGCTTGCCCATTGACTCTCTATGGCTTGACGGTCAGAAACTCTCCTTCATGTACCGCATCGGCTTCATGACGAGCAACTTCATCATGTCCGCTAACATGCGCCCACCCGAGCCGCTAGCACCTCCCACAACAACGGCCGTTGCACGAGCTTCTCACCGCTTGTATCGAGCACGGTTGCACAAGCAAAGACACACTCGTATCCACGACGCCGACACCCTAGCACAAAGCCCTTCCATGTGGCGAGCGCACCAATGTCTTCAACTCCCATCCGATGTCCGTGGGAGACCGGCCCAAAGCCCTTGCACGACGACGCTGTACACCTCGGGGTTCAACGAAAACTCCGGTCACCAAAGCCGCACATCTCCCATTCGAGCATTCTCGCCATCCGAAGTACGAGAGTGACTTGCGAAAATCGCTCAAATCCACACCATTCGGACCTTCACGAATAGTTCCAGCTCCGTAATACACTCTCAATGTAGTGGACATTGATGATGTCGGCCTGCATATATATTTCAATTTTGCGACATGTCAAATAATATCGCACAATACTAAACTTCCTATACCACAAACTTTGTTAAAATTTCTATACTACCATACTACAAATTGCATATCAAACCTTTTCTACAATAATATTTCCATACTAACACGGTACTAATTATTCTACATCTATAATTTTTACTAACACCAACATTTCATATAAATAATAATGCAAATACAACATAATCCAAAAAAAAATACCTGGATCCAAATTGATGGAATAGTTTCTACTCATCCTTCCTCCCTCACCTCCTCCTCTCCTCTTCTTCTTTCCCTCCTTCCTCCCTCACCTCCTCCTCTCCTTCTCCTCTTCTTCCCCTCCTTCCTCTCCTTCTCCTCTTCTTCCCCTCCTTCCTCTCTTCTCCCCCTTGTTTCTTTTCCTTCTTCCTCTTCTCTGCTTGTTGTGAATGTGTTTCTTGAATGAGTGAAAAGGTGGTTGGTAGTGGGAGCCAGCTGGGCAGGCCGCCTTAAACCCCCCTGTGTCGCCCTAGCGTCGCCCAACCGTACAGCAACTTAAATTAAGTCGCCCAACGTGCAGGCGACAGCGCTGATTCGCCCAACGGTTCGCAGATTCTTTAAATGTCGCTTTTCGGGTGGGCGAAATTCTCTAGTCGCCTCCCCATTGGGCGACTGGAGGCTATTTTTGTAAAAAATTTTCCCACGGGTATATTTCTGTATTTTCGAATAAAAAAAGGTTATCCGTACAAAAATTTCCGATTTTCTCTGGGATTCGTACACCGTGGCACCCTCGGACTTGCATCGAATTTTTTGTACGGATAATCTATTTTTTATTCAAAATTACAGAAATATACCCGCGGGAAAATTTTTTACAAAAATAGGCTCCAGTCGCCTAATGGTTGGGCGACTGAAGCCTTTCGCCCAACCATTGGGCGACTTTAATCCATCGCTCTACCCTCGGCATCGCATCCATCGCTTAACCATTGGGCGACTTAAATGGAGTCGCCAATGGTTGGGCGATCGCACTCAAGTCTCCCGTGAATGTTTTAAATTTTTTCAATTTTGTAGTTTTAAACTGGTAAAAAATCTACTGGAGTTGTAATAAAAGTTTATGTTCATTGTATATTATAGGTGTGCAAAAAATTTTGAAATTTTTTTTTTAGGAACGATTGACCGTAGAACGATCGGTACATACGATGGTAAGTGATATTTTAATGTTATTGAGAATTCATGTCTCTGGGCTAGGATTGGGTTGAGGAGGATCGATAGGCCCAACGGTCGATTATCACGCATGTTCTACATACAAACCATCTGTAATACTCTCTATCACAAGTTTTATATATCGATGCAATATAAACAACTAGTCTGAAAAGATAAAATAGCAAAGTTGTATATGGCTTATATATACTCATTTAAAAGGTTTCGATGAGATCTACAACTTTTCAGTTGACACAAAATCCAAATTCCGAAAGGAAAACCAAGAAAAAGGGTAACAACAGAAACCAAAAACTTACGACGCGGGTTTAGGTCCAAAGATGGCCGATTTTCGGGGTCTTGGAGGGCGACGGGCGCAAGCGGGTCGTTTTTATTGGATCGGGCTTGTCGTTAGCTTTCCAACGAGTACAAGAACGTCGAAAACGGACACCGTATGCAAAAGTTATGCCCGTTTCTTCAAGGTGTGTCGGAAACAGACTGAAACTGCTATAACTTTTGATCCCGTAGCCGAAATTGCTCAAATTTTTTTTCTAGAGGCTGTTGGATGTATGAAGAACAGCTCCACCAATTTTCACTTTTTTTGGCGAAGGTTTGATGCACTTTCCAAATTCTCGAGAAATCAAAATATTACTTACCATCGTTTGTACCAATTGTTTTATGGTCATTTGTTCCTAAAAAAAGTTTCCCAAAATTTTTTACACACCTACAACATACAATGAACATAAACTTTTATTACAACTTCAGCAAATTTTTTACCAATTTAAAACTATAAAATTGACAAAATTTAAAACATTCATGGGGTCTGAATGCGATCGCCAACCATTGGGCGATCAGATGAAAGTCGCCAATGGTTGGGCGATCGGATGCGATCGCCGAGGGTAGAGCGATGGATTAAAGTCGCCCAATGGTTGGGCGAAAGGCTTCAGTCGCCCAACCATTAGGCGACTGGAGCCTATTTTTGTAAAAAATTTTCCCGCGGGTATATTTCTGTAATTTCGAATAAAAAATAGATTATCCGTACAAAAAATTCGACTTGCATCGCTCCGCTAGCTTGGAGCTTTGACGTTTGACTGGTCCTTTCCCGTAGTTTGGTCATGTACGGCACGCGACGCATATTACGTTTTGGTGCATGGTAGTACGTAGTACATGCCTAGTGCCTACATGGTTTTCGTGCTCGTTAGCTCGCGCGATCTACTCCTGACGCCACGAACGGAGGTATGCTGCTAATGAGTTTAGATCTGTCCAGGCTTTTGGGTCAGATCAGCATCAAATGATATTTGAGCGGAATGAATTTTAGATGCATTATTTTTCAGATCAGATTTGAGTTGAATTAGACTAGCCTTTAGACCCTAGTATTAGTACTAGGAGAGAGAGGTCAAAATGCAGACATCTTACGCTTCGTGCAGCGTGTCTGTCGTCGGCAGAATGTGTAGCTCTAAGCTAAGGCCCCGCTCAAAACGGTTTAGACTTTTAGTTTCTGATTTATTTTTCATTATTCAATAATTTTGTTTTTTTGGTTTTTTAGGCTTTTTAAAGCTTTTTTGTCGGTTTTTTCCCGTATTCGATTGTACTGTCCGTGATGGACTAATCTATTTTTCTATTTTTAATTTTTTTTAATTTAATTATGCCAAATAAGTCATCATCAATTACAGTGTAATTTCAACTAGCTACAATATTTTTCAGCCATAAACCACTAAAAAAACTATTTTGAGCACCACCTTAGGTTCTTCAAACTAAGTTGATGCGTATCCAGTTTAATTTTTGCCGATGCTACCCAAGCAGCCAAGCTGCATGGTTCGGGTTCTTTCTGCCCGACGCAATGACCAAGCGGCTCATAGCAGCGAACCAGCCGGCCAGGTCACAGAAGTTAATCAGATCTGATCTTGCAGCCTTTTCGTTTAGGTGGCACTTGTTTCTCCGTAAAGTGTAAAACTGATAGGAATTAGTATGGTCTTCTCCCTTCTAATTGTTAGAAATTGGTCCATTTTTATGACATATTTGCTTAATTCTAAAGTATACATGGTTTAGTACCATATTGCTAAGGAAAGGTGAGAAAGACCGATTTATAAGGTGGTGATAGAGATGGTATGAGTAGGGTTCTGTCTAGTCACACACACGCGCACACGCGCGCGTATTCGCGTATTTTCACGTGAAAATCGTGTGACTTGTGACTTACCGTGCCGTGATGTGGCGCGCCACTTGGCAGGCCCAATCCATCTTTATTTTTGCTGAATCCTGCACCTCACTCTCTCTGTTTGAATGAGATTCAAACGTTTGATTTTGAGGCTTAAATGGGTTTTTGATGACAGGCAGTTATCAGTGGGTAAACCACTGATTAAATATTTTCAGTTACCAGTGAATAATTGAGCAGTTACCAGTGAATTATTTCAGTTCAATGGGGCAGTTACTAGAGAGTAATTTGCATATCTTTATATACCTGGAGATGTCCGAGGTATAGAGAAGAGAGAATCCCTCACTGCCTGCATGTGAGAACCCTCAAAATTTATTAACCAAAAGCACACCATTAAGAATATAATTAATATTAAAAAGTACTATAATAATAATAATAATAAATCCAACTCACATACACAAATCAAATGAGAATGTATATTTTATATATATATATATATATATATATATATATATATATATATATATATATATCAACAATCTAAATTACAAAAAGACCCAATTACATAATAAACCTCACAAGTAAGTTCTTATACACAACTTCTATTCTCAAATTACAAGAATATATGTTACAACTCGATATTACAAAACTGTCACATCCCAAAATTTGCTTTTTGGAAGAAAATTAAATTCAAATTAATTATTTTAAAGTAATTAGATTTTATGTGGCTTTTCTGGATTTTCTAAAATTTAAAACCTAATTTTTAAATTTAAAAAGTAATTCAAAGTATGAAACTAAAATACCAACAGTAGTTGGAAATAATTTTATTTAGTCCAAAATATGTCCAGAGCTTCGTGAATTTTTCTGGAATTTTTGGAGGTATTTTCATATTTTTCGAGGCCTAAATAATTTTCTAGCCTTTTAGAAAATCTAAATCACATTCTAAAAATAAAAATATCCCTCTCCCTCCAGTAGACGCGTGGGCGGCCCAGATCCATCCACGTGGCGCTCGCCCATCCAGCCACCTCTCCCTCTCCTCTCGACTCCTGGGCCCGGCCGTCGGCCCACCCCGCCTTCCTCATCCTCGGCCGACATCCGCCGGTCCGATCGCGCCGCGTCGCCGTGCGGGCCATCCACCCGTCCGCGCCCGCTCCTCTCTTCTCTCGACTCGCGGGCCTGCCTGTCGGCCCGCCGCGCCTCGCTCCCGCTGCCACCCGGCCACTTTGTCGGTAGTCGCTGCCTCGCGAGCCGCTCCTTCCTTTCTTCCTCCTCTTTCCTTTCTCGCCCGACCGTGCACTCGAGCCGAATCCGCCTTGCCTTCCCTGCCTCTCCCCGATTTTGGCAACCCCGAGCCCCGGCGGGAAGCGAATCCCCAACGCCCGTGCCTCCCTTCCCTTTCCGGCCCCCTATTTCCTTTTTCCCCAAACTTTCCCCGCCGGCCACCGAGATCTCCGGCGAGCAATCCCGCGCCCATGTCCCCTCCTCCGCCCTATAAAAGCCCCCCCTCGGCTTCGCCTCCTCTCGCACCACCTCCCGGAGCGCTCCACCTCCTTCCCGAGCCCCAGAGCACCCAAAGACTGCGTCGTTCTCTCTCCCGAGTTCCGCCCAACTCCGGCGAGCCTTCGCCGCCGCCTCGGTCATCCCCGGAGCCCGCCGTCGCCTCCCCGAGCTCCCTCTCGTCCGTGCGATCCTCCTCGACACCTCAGCTGCCCCTCCCCGCCGCCGGAGCGCCGTCGCGCCAGAGGACCCGAGCCAGCTCTGCCACCCCCTCGTCGCTGGCCTTCTCCGCTCGTGCCGCACTCGCCGACCCTCCAACCGAACCCCCTCCGCCCAAGGGTTGCATTTCACGCACCGTACGCACCCCTCCGACCCTCCCTCGCCGCCGACGACCTTGCCTCCGTCCACGGCTGCCGGACCACTCCAGCAGGTAACCCTCAAAGGGATTACCTACCCTTTATGGGAAGGCAACGCCTCCCCGCCCGACTGGTTACCAGCGCTAACTCTTCCCTCCCCTCGGCTCCCTCGGCGCGTGTTCGAGCCCCCGGCTCCGCACGCTGAGGTCGAGCCATTCTTTTAAAATCTCGCGCTGACAAGTGGGCCCCACACGCGGCCGCCGCCACTGCTGCCACACGCGCGCTGGGCCCCACTGCTCTGTGCTGGTCTCTGACAAGTGGGCCCGGAGTCCAGAGGGTCCCACATGTGAGAGGTTAAGTCAGTGGGCTCACTGTCCAGTGGGTCCCACATGTAAGTGACCGCCAGTGGTTACTGTTCAGTGGGCCCCACCTGTCACCCATCGAATAAAAATAGAATTTAAAATCTAATATTCCAAAGGCCCCACCTGTCAGAAATTTGGGAATTTCTAGATTTATTCAAATCTGAGATTTTCAAATGAGCATAACTTTCTCATTTTAACTCCAAATTCAGCCATTCAAATTTCTAAATTCATCTAAAATCATAATCTATCCAACTATGGCCTCTGTTGAATTTTTGGATTTTATTTGAATTTTTGTTTGTATTTATTTGCTTTGTTTGCTTTGTCTTTTCTCGCGTAGATTCCAACGTTGTCGATTTATCCTCTTCACAGCAGAAAGAAGACCCGAAACCCTGCAAGAAGGCAAGTCTCCTTTGATCATCTTGAACCTATGCTTTCGAACTGTTTTAAATATTTTAAATTATGTGCATTGCTATTTACATAAAACCACTAGTTCAAATCTTTAGGAATTAGCTACTCCAACTTTGTTATGCCCTCATTTGACATTGATTGCCATGTACCTTTGTCACCCTAGAACTTCCTTTGTCTCAATAATGAGATTAATATTAATCTTTGTGAATATTAGAATGGTAGTGAAATGCTTAGTCATGCTATTTAATATATTTAAACTCTTGCAAATGGGAAGTTAAGATTTATTGAGAAAACCTTGTGTTTATGAAATTAGTGGTAATTAGTAGTTGCCATCGTGCTTTCAAAATAAAAATAACAATGTGAAAGTTGGTTTAGATTAGGTGGATGGTTGGTTTGGTTTGGTGCGATTAGCACGAGATCTTGTTAAGTGTATGTTCCACCCTAGTCAATTAAGGACCGACGCTTGTGTTTGTCCAGATCGAGCATTAACCGTACAACCACAAGTCTATATGGGTACGACCTAGTGACTAACTTATGATAGTCTAGTTTAGGTGCCACCAATGGAAAGTGGGTGCCGTGGATGGACCGGTTATTCACAAGTGAGGGACAGGATTTCTCAGACTCATATGGCGCAAGAGGGGCTTCTGTTCGGCAGTTAGCCTACTGCGGTGAAACCTCGGCGGTGGTATCTAGCTAGATTAGAGTAAGGTAAAGGCTTTGTGGTATTTTATCCGGGTCTCATGCCAAAGGAAGCGTGTTGACTTTTAGGATAATTTATCTCTTGTGGGTAAAGTTGTACAACCTCTACAGAGTGTAAAACTATTCGAATAGCCGTGCCCACGGTCAAGGGCGGGCAATGAATGCATTCATATGGTAGATTTCTGGTTTTGGTTTTAAAATCAAAAGTTTTGTATTCCGAGAGTGGAGGGAACTCTTGGAAGGGTATTGATAGCACTAGGGGTCCCGATCTTTCGATGAGAGTGGTAGATTCGATTGGGGAAAGAGATGACGTTGACGACCCGACTACAACCATCCAGGGACGTTGCGCCTTAGCGATCGATACACCAACTCCAGAGATTGTTCGTGACCTTGTCGGCGCACGATCAACCTAACCACGAGGGTTCTTGTTCCTGCAAGCAATCGAAGAACAAGCAAGAACAAGATGAACAGCAACTCAATTGCAAGTAACGATGTAAGATTCAATCGAAACAGAAACGGTGGGGTTCCAAGACAAGTATTCGGCGGTCTAGCCGACACGCCGCGAGTACAAGGCAAAGCAGCAAAAGCTAACTTAGTCTAAACAAAACCCAAACCCTAGAAGAGGTGCGGCTGCCTATTTAAGGGTCACGGAAGGTGGAGGGTCGGCCAAAACACAAGGAAGCCGAATAGGACTCGAATTACAAGGCCCAAGGCCCACTTTGACTCGGACTGGAAAAGCGACGTGAATTGTTTTGCAGTTTCTGGTCGACTCGGATGGAATTTGGAGGTGAAGCCGGATCCATCTGAAAGTAGACTTCAAGAGCTTTCCAACAAGTACTCATGGGCCCCGAGAAACCTTCTGGATCAAAAGTTACGGCCGTTTGAAGTACGCGCTGTCAACAAGGCCGAATCCGAGTCAAACTCGTGAACAGGACTTGGTTTGCGCTTGACGGTTCCACTTCTATACTTGAGCTCATGTGGTTCTTCCCCATGGTTCCTAAGGACAATTAAATCATCACAAGAATTAAGTAGTATTCCATTCTTTGAAACATTTGTATGCAAACTTAGGAACGCATTCACCGATGGTTAGCGGACGTGCTCGCGCTCTAGTCATTGGTCCTTGTATCATAGTTTCAGTTTGATATGGAGTCGGCATGGTTGTATGCATGGAAAGGATGTCCTCATCATCCTCCCTTCTTGCATTTGAGTCGTCCATGACTCAAGCTCATCTTCTTCTCCCAAGTATGGCTTCAAATCTGCAATGTTAAAGGTGGGACTAACCCCAAAATCTGCAGCAACTCAAGTTTATATGCATTGTCATTAATCTTTTCCAACACTTTGAAAGGACCATCAGCTCTAGGCATCAACTTAGACCTCCTCAATTCAGAAATCTTTCTTTTCTCAAATGCAACCAAACTAAATCACCCGGTTGAAAAGTTAAATGCCTCCTTCCTTTACTACCAAAGCAAGTTTATATTTAGCATTCATGCGTTAAATATTTTCTTTGGTTGTCTCATGCAATTTCAACATCAAGTCAAGACGCTGTTTAGCATCAAAATTTAACTTCTCCAAGATGGAAGTGGTAGCAAATCAATAGGAGCACGAGGCACAAAGCCATAGACAATCTCAAAAGGGCACAACTTTGTAGTAGAATGCAGCGAACGATTATAAGCAAATTCAATATGAGGCAAGCATTCTTCCCACACTTTAATGTTCTTTTTCAAAACAGCCCTAAGCATGGTAGATAAAGTTCTATTCACAACTTCAGTTTGCCCATCGGTTTGGGGATGACACGTAGTCGAAAATAACAGCTTAGTCCCCAATTTAGCCCATAAAGTTCTCCAAAATGGCTAAGGAATTTAGTGTCACGATCGGAAACTATTGTATTTGGCACACCATGCAAACGAACAACTTCACGAAAGAACAAATCAGCAATATTGGAAGCATCATCACTTTTATGACATGGTATGAAGTGTGCCATCTTAGAAAATCTATCCACAACAACAAATATGCTATCCCTCCCTTCTTTGTCCTAGGCAATCCTAAAACAAAGTCCATAGAAATATCTTCCCAAGGCACACTAGGAAATGTAGAGGCATATACAAACCGTGAGGATTAAGTCGTGACTTAGCCTTTTGACACGTAGTGCAGCGAGCAACAAAACGCTCCACATCACGCCTCATCTTTGGCCAAAAGAAATGACTACCAAGTATGTCTTCCGTCTTCTTCGCTCCAAAATGCCCCATCACCCACCTCCATGCGCTTCAGAATAACAACAACAAGCGAACTGAGCTAGCTGGAATGCATAGTTTGTTAGCTCTAAACACAAATCCATCATTTAGAACAAATTTATTCCACGTTTTTCCCTCTTGGCAATTCAGCAACACGTCTTTAAAATCATCATCATGAACATAATGCTCCTTAATTGTTTCCAATCCAAAATTTTGAAGTCAAGTTGTGAGAGCATGGTATATCTCCTAGACAATGCATCAGAATAACATTCTCCTTTCCCTTTTGTGTTTTATGACATAAGGAAAAGACTCTATGAATTCAACCCACTTTGCATGCCTACGGTTCAATTTTGCTTGACTTCTAATATGCTTTAATGACTCATGATCGTAATGAATGACAAATTCTTTGGGCCATAAATAATGTTGCCATGTCTCTAAAGTTCGAACTAGAGCATATAATTCCTTATCATAAGTAGAATAGTTCAAACTAGGCCCACTCAATTTTTCACTAAAGTATGCCACAGTTTACCTTCTTGCAACAAAGACACCACCCAATCCAATTCCACTAGCATCACATTCTAGCTCAAAAGTCTTACTAAAATCTGGAAGTTGGAGTAATGGTGCATGTGTTAACTTATCTTTCAATGTGTTGAAGGCGTCTTCTGTGCATTCCCAAGTAAACGGCACCCCTTTTAGTGAGCTCATTCAATGGTGCAGCGATGGTGCTGAAATCCTTCACAAAACGACGATAGAATCCAGCAAGTCCTAGAAAACTTCGCACTGCGTGACCGTTTTAGGAGTCGGCCAACTCTGTATTGCCTCAACCTTGGCTTGATCAACTTCTATGCCCCGTGGAGTAACAACATAGCCAAGAAAGAGACTCGATCCGTGCAAAATGTGCACTTCTCAACGTTACCAAATAAACGTGCATTACGTAAAGCATCAAAACAGCACGTAAATGGCAAAGGTGTTCCTCTAGTGATCCGCTATATATCAATATATCATCAAAATAGACCACTACAAATTTACCAATGAAAGCACGCAAAACCTCGTTCATTAATCTCATGAATGTGCTAGGTGCATTAGTTAAACCAAATGGCATTACTAACCACTCATACAAACCGAACTTAGTTTTAAATGCTGTTTTCCATTCATCTCCCAATTTCATGCGAATTTGGTGGTACCCACTACGCAAATCAACTTTAGAGAAGACAATAGAGCCACTTAATTCATCAAGCATATCATCTAACCTAGGAATAGGGTGACGATATCTAATGGTAATGTTATTGATCGCTCTACACCCCACACATACGCCATGATCCATCTTTCTTAGGCACTAAAATTACCGGACAGCACAAGGGCTAAGAGACTCACGCACATAACCTTTATCAAGCAATTCTTGAACTTGACGCTGAATCTCCTTAGTTTCTTCCGGATTGGTCCTGTATGGCGCACGATTGGGCAAAGATGCCCGGGAATCAAATCAATCTGTGCTCAATCCTCGTGACCGTGGTAGCCCCGTGGCACGCCCTTTGGAAAGACATCCATGTACTCCTGCAAAGATTAGTGACAAGCAGGAGGCACGTAAGAAGGTACCTCCTCAAATGAAAATAAAGCTTGTTTGCAAAGTAAGGCATAGCAAATAGAAGTACTAGCATCCACTCATTCACATCGACTTAGTAGCAAGAAAACATGCACCTTGCAATTTAATCTCAGTTTTATTCTCATGAACAGATTTAGAGTTTTTCTTTTATGTTGCTCAAGTTCACTTGCAACAATCTGATTTTCACTCCTATTATGCTCCCGATTTTTCTCTCTACTAGCTCTAGCAATCTCATCTTTGAAAATAGCTTCAGAGACATAGGATGTAACACAATTTTCTTGTCATGATGCACAAAAGAATATTGGTTTGTCTTACCATGATGCAGTTGAATCTTTATCATATTGCCACGGTCTACCTAACATAGATAGAGCATGCTTGCATAGGGACAACATCGCATTCTACAACATCGTGATAAGAACCAATAGCAAAATTTACTCTCACCATTCGTGTTACCTTCACCTTGCCGCTGTTATTGAACCATTGAATGTAGTAAGGGTGTGGGTGAGGTTTGGTGTTCAATGCAAGCTTCTCCACCATATCGGAGCTCACCAAGTTGTTGCAGCTCCTCCATCAATTATCACTCGGCATGAACGTTCCTTCACGACGCACTTTGTTTGGAAAAGGATGTGCCGCTGATTTTGCTCCGCCCTCTCCATTTGTGCACTCAACACACGCTGCACAATGAGGCTCTCATAGCGCTCTGCATCTTCAAACCAATGTGCTCTTCTTCTTGCTCCTTCCCACTACCGCATGGTCACCGCAAGCATAGCATATGTATCCTCATCCAAATCACTAGCGTAAGAATACCCACCATCATCTCTCACAATCGAACACGCTTGGTTGGGCACTCACTCCTCACATGGCCATACCCTTGCATTGATGACATTGGATATCCCTTGTTCGTCCGTAGATGCAACGGACGAAGAGCTCTTTGCATGTGCTTGGGCTGCCCTCTTTGTTGCTTCGGATGCCCGAGATGCCGAATTTGATGATGACAACCGTGGCTTGCTGTTGGTGGAAGAAGGTGCAGGGGTTGGCTTGATGGTGCGGCGGATGCACGTTGAGACCAAATGTTTCCACGACCTGCGAAGCGTTAGTCCTAGTGCTCGCGCGTCGTCCACAGACTTCTCTTTCAGCTTTACAAGCAAGATGAAATAAACGAGTGATAGAATTATATTCCTTGTAAGCTAAGATATCCTGAATTTCCGATTCAAACCACCCATAAACCTAGCCATAGCGGCTTCCTCGCTTTCCTCTAAGTCACAACGCAAAGATGCCTGTTGCAATTCTTGAAAATATTCCTCTACGCTTTTACTACCTTGCCTCAATTGTTGCAACTTATGTAACAAATCACGTGCATAATATGAGGGAACAAATCTAGCTCGCATGATTCTTTTAATGCATCCCAAGTTTGTGGTATGGTGAAAGGATTTTTCTTAGAATATTCACTCCACCAAGCAGACGCAAAATCAGTAAACTCACTAGTAGCAGCCCTAACCCTTTTGTTTTCGGGAATGCATGACAAGCAAATTTCGATCAACACCAATTCCCAAGTGATATAAGCATCGGGGTTATATTTTCCATCAAAAGTGGCATAGTGAACTTAATCTTACCAAGCGATTCATCATTGTCACGCACCTCACCCGGCGTGGTTGGCGTTGACGGTGGCGTCCTCATCATCATCAATCTCGATGTCACCGCATAATCGTCTCCACCATTTTCGTCCACCCCGCCGCCCAAGACACCAATGTTGGCACGAGTACGCCGAGTCGGTGCAGCGGAGATGCACGCCCTCTCATCAAGACGCGTCTCAAAATCTCAGCAAGTGAGGTGTTGATGGTGCCAACGAAGCCTCCAATGTTGCAAGCGTAGTGTTGGTGTCGATCTGCGCGCCTCCAATTGGCCAAGGCGTTCGTTGGTGACCCGTACATCCTCATCAAGTCCTTCAGTGTGCAGCTTCATTTGGCGCTCAAAGTGTTGTATGATGCCCCTAGTCCGAGGGGAATGTTGCGCTGCCCGCAGTCCTCCGGTTCTCGACATTGTTAGAAGAACACAAGAAACAAACCAAGAAGATAAAAATAATAAAACTGCAGTTATACCCTCACAACTACTGGGATGTGGTTAAATCAAGTCGCACACTCTCAACCTGTTCTGTCAAGCTCTTACAAGTTCTTACCACAGCGAGCAGGAGGTGATGGCAGCCGACAAGTCAAGACAATATCTCCTGGAAATTGGGTGTATCGCCTTGGTCGCTAGTCCCCGTGAGGTGGTAGCCAAATCTGTGGAGCTATAGGTGGGCCGAGAGTGAACAAAGGATAACTAGAACCACATTAGTCAAAGCAAGTTGAATGATCGCTCAACGACGGCACCGTGCTGGTCCTAGGCTAGACCGCACTAGAGACGCGAGCCTAGAACACAAACGAAGACACACCGCGCGAAAGAAACTAGATGGCGTTGCACACGGAGTTCGGGCTCGAAAAGGGTGCCGTCTTCACAGGTACCTTAAAATCACGTGCAGAAGGGCTCTGTCAATTTTGAGCGAATTCTGAGAAACTTGATTTTTCCTCGGTTTGCGGGCCCGTTTTGAGGCCCTAAACGACGTTTTTTTGGGGTCGAAGCTGCCGCGTATGTGCCCGATGGCTTACGCGGCTCTGAAATCTCCAGTTTTTCCGGACTTCTTTTTTTTTAACTCTATCTTCCGATTTCCTTTCCAACGGATCAAGAATCGCCTCAATCGGAGGTCGTATGCAAAAGTTAGCTGTTTCTCTCTCCTCTGTTTTTTTTTCTTCTTTTTTTTTTCTTTTTTTTTTATGCCGCGGCTCTTCTAGATGCGGCTGCCTGTTCCTTCTTTTTTTCTCTCACCAATCAACCTGGCTCTGATACCAACTGATAGCACTAGGGGTCCCGATCTTTCGATGAGAGTGGTAGATTCGATTGGGGAAAGAGATGACGTTGACGACCCGACTACAACCATCCAGGGACGTTGCGCCTTAGCGATCGATACACCAACTCAGAGATTGTTCGTGACCTTGTCGGCGCACGATCAACCTAACCACGAGGTTCTTGTTCCTGCAAGCAATCGAAGAACAAGCAAGAACAAGATGAACAGAACTCAATTGCAAGTAACGATGTAAGATTCAATCGAAAACAGAAACGGTGGGGTTCAAGACAAGTATTCGGGCGGTCTAGCCGACACGCGCGAGTACAAGGCAAAGCAGCAAAAGCTAACTTAGTCTAAACAAAACCCAAACCCTAGAAGAGGTGCGGCTGCCTATTTAAGGGTCACGGAAGGTGGAGGGTCGGCCAAAACACAAGGAAGCCGAATAGGACTCGAATTACAAGGCCCAAGGCCCACTTTGACTCGGACTGGAAAAGCGACGTGAATTGTTTTGCAGTTTCTGGTCGACTCGGATGGAATTTGGAGGTGAAGCCGGATCCATCTGAAAGTAGACTTCAAGAGCTTTCCAACAAGTACTCATGGGCCCGAAACCTTCTGGATCAAAAGTTACGGCCGTTTGAAGTACGCGCTGTCAACAAGGCCGAATCCGAGTCAAACTCGTGAACAGGACTTGGTTTGCGCTTGACGGTTCCACTTCTATACTTGAGCTCATGTGGTTCTTCCCCATGGTTCCTAAGGACAATTAAATCATCACAAGAATTAAGTAGTATTCCATTCTTTGAAACATTTGTATGCAAACTTAGGAACGCATTCACCTGATGGTTAAGCAGACGTGCTCGCGCTCTAGTCATTGGTCCTTGTATCATAGTTTCAGTTTGATATGGAGTCGGCATGGTTGTATGCATGGAAAGGATGTCCTCATCAGGTATCCTGGCAGTTGGAGCCAGAGAGGGTGGATGTAACCCGCAGTACTAAACTTGTTCAGTTAAACTTGATTAAACTGGTGTTGGTGGATGGAACCTTCACTAGTGAGTTAATGTTAGTTATGTTAAAACCATTATTTTAATAAATGGATGCCTTCGAAAATAATTAGTAGTAATTGAAATTATAAAATATTGCTTTGTGCAAAAGAGCCATATAGCCTTCCTTTGTCAAGCCTTGCATCTATGCATTTTTCCCAAGACTTGCGGAGTACTTTATGTACTCACATGCTACACTTAAAAATAAATCTCAGAGGAAGTTGAAGCTCAAGAAGGTGACTACGACTACTGCTTCGCTTGTGGCTGCGATGGATTCTTCCCGGAGGACTAGGTCGCGCTTCCCCAGTCAATTGCCTGTGGCGAATTGATGGGTCGTCCACGAGTTATCTTTGCTTCCGCTTTATTTCTTGTGTGCGAGGTCTTGAACCTCATTTGTAATAATGAGACCTTTTCACAAGATTCTTAATTATTGTAATAAATCGTTGTTGGTGATGTTTTCCATTCTGTTTAACTGTGTGCACTAGTTTTGATCTGGGACTAGTGCTGTAATACACAGAGGGTCCGGGTTTGGTAATCCGGGGTCCCGACAAAAACCTGGGATCCATCTCATACAACAAAAACGTACATACACAAAACTACACATTATCACAGCCCCAAATACCTGCAGAAAACTGTTAGTCCAAAAGACAGTTGGAAAACTGAAATGAAATAGAAATAATTGCCGTCAGAAATCTGGTTTTAAATTCTTGCCCTTAGGCGAAGCGCGCATAGAGATACCAGGATTTGTCAGAGACAAATCGGCACCATCTCGCGTAAGTAGATGATCATCATCCGGCAAATTAAAAACTTTCCTTATTACCTGTGAAGCCTCCATAATGCATACACAAAGCCACCAGCCACGCATGACAAATAGAGGACACGAGTCCACCTTGCATGCACAGCCAGTAGAGAGCCAAGCCACATTTCACCTCACTGCCACAAGACAGCAAGAGACCATGCCCTTGCCATACCAAAAAGAGAGTGCTATAGTAAAGAGCACCTGCGTAACATCACAAGCACCGCCTTCCACCACCTCAAAGCTTGATGAAGCCCTCAAGCTCACCGACCACCACCGCACACCCGCTACCCAAAGAAGAGGAGGCACATAGAGACAGTGCAGGCCATCAACCAAAGAAAGACAAGACACCAATATCTCCAATCAATCCCATATGGCCACTTTAATGCCCAAGAAGCGCATCACTCCATTTAAACCCTAGCACTCAGATGAAGCCAAGCAACCAACAAGACCGAAGGACAAAGCACAAAGTACACCAGCCAGGAGGTACTCCCAGGAGCCAGCCACACTACCAAATACAAGAGCAAGACAACCAAGAAAGCACAACCACCCCATCCCTTTGAGCCGACGGCACAAGTAAGGTAAGTCCTTGGAAAGCCCTTGCCCCTTAGATAAGCAAGTAACCATCATCTAGTTAGCCAGTAGAATGCAAGCAAGATAGACCATTCACCACATTAGGTTAACCGATTTGGGTAGCCATCCAGTGCGCCCTTAAGGCCGAGAATCGGCATAAACCATACATGTCCAAATGCCACAAGAAACCACGGTGGCTCACCCCAAAACCCACCGGACAGAGGCTTTAGTGGCCGTCCATGAGCCCCTGGACATCGACAATTGCTCCCCCGGCGCAATGTCCATGGCCAGCCCCCCACATGGTTGCTCACCGAAAGCCAAACATCCCTACTAGTGATCACCAAGACATGCATATTCTACACTAATCACTAAGGGTGCATAAAAGTAGGGAGTAGGGATGGAGAAGAAAAACCCGATAAGTAGTACATGGCGTCGGTGGTCCGTAGCCACCGTGGCGCAGGAGACCGGTGAATAGCAGACCAGGCGCGAGCCAGTAGAGGCCGAGGTAGAGCTGTGCGCCGGTAGCGTGTCGCTGCCATGGTGCACCTCTACAAAAAAGGAGGCAGCAAGCCATATTGCGACGGTGAAGCCCTGGTTTCACCGAGGCGCATGCCCACCCATGGTAGATCCGGAGACGGCAGCTCAAGGTATAGCACCAGCCAAACCAAAGCCCAACCGCAGCAAATAGCCGAGATCGAGATAGAAGAAAAGAGGGGGGACCAGATCCATTCATCCAAAACTCCCTTACCAAGCTAGATCCATGGAGTTAGCACCTCAATCAACCAAGGGGGCCGGCCGATTTTAGATCGACGGCGGATAACCGGGAAGGGGATGAGACCCTCAAGGGCAAGGCCGGAGCAACTGGCGGCGCCGGGGGGAGAAGGCAGCCAAGGGGGAGGCGAAACCAAGCCGTGGGAGTGGCATTTAGGAGTCGCAATAGGCGGCTCCATGGTTGGCGAGGCCGAGCCGGCAGAGTCGCCGCAGGGAGAGAGGGGGATTCGGGGGAGAGGAGAATCGGGAGATAGCCGAGAGAGAATGGGGGAAGGGAAGTGAGGAGCCGAGGCTTCGGCCTGGTCTCTTGACCCCAGCGCCAACCGAGCTATTTTGGGCCAGGCAGGCCTGCTCGGGCCGGGAGGCCGAGTGGGCCAGTTTTTTTTTATATAACCAGAATTTTGCAAAAGGAGCCCAGCACAGGAATGCATAAAAAAAAAAAGAAAAAACAGCAAGAATAAAATGCATGAATGCTATATCAATTTGAAACATGCAAGGAAAATCATTAACAAAAACTCTCTGTAAATAATATTCGTATACAGCCCCGAGATTTAAAAGGGCCAAACTCCTAAAAATAAATTTTCAACACGGGTTATTGCTTCATTTGAAAATCTATAATTAGAATTAAGAGTGGAATATTTCTATTTTACAATAATGCAGGACGAAATTTGATTTCAGGGGAAGACACTGTTCAGACAATCGCTGATATAGCTACCTCCCGGTCAGGCAAGTAGAGCAGGCTGCCAAGCTTGCTGTGGTTCATGAAAAGTGTTTTTGTTTTGACAATTATTCCCTAATGTTGCATGAAAAGTAGTTTCTAAAAGAAAGAAACATGATCAGAATAATGGATAACATGATAAATAACCAAAAGAGAATGAGTCCACTGGAGGAGCAGTGGGCTGTAAGAAATTATTAGAGGATGGTAGAGGGTGCTCTGGTTATGAGTTCAGAGGCAGGTGAGACCCTCTACATATGGTTATCATACAAGGACTATAAAACATTCTTCATTCTGAAGTGAACCGTAAAACAGTATCAACCATACTCCCGTGCTGAACGAGCGGAACATGTTACTCTCTTTTATTGCTATTATCTCCATGCTAGGTAAGTAATAACTTAGGAAGGGGACTCGAGCCGGTAAGAAAACCCGGGAGTTCCAAGTCGCTTATATTAGCGTATGTGGAGTGTCGAGTACTCAGAACCGCTCAACCAACGGCTTTATAGCTGGATGGAGATATAGTGATAAGAGTCGAGAAAACATTCTGTATCTGAATTTGAGGTCGCATCAAAGGAAATGCGAATGACCAGTGTCCATAAGAATTCAGAGTAATTATGGGTAAAGTGATACAAGTCTGCGCAGTACTAAAAACCATGAATTCATGCCAGTCTCTTGGATAAGAGTCTACGGGGAAAAACACTGGTTTTATCTTATTCCAGAATGAATGATAGATGTTTCATAAATTAAAACATTGCCAAACTTTCAAAAACTCATATTATGTCTTTTGGGAAAAATTAGATCAGGTATGACACGGGTAGAAATATGGTTGAGATTGCATCATTATTTATAAACTTGCTGAGTACATTGTACTCACTCTTGCTATTAAATCTCCCCCTTTCAGAGCATTACACAACAGGGGAATTTTTGGGTTTTGAAGAGAGCGGGCTTGAAAATGAGGACACCTCAGGATATGAGGTTGCAGAGGATGACGAGATGGAGGCCATATCGGACGGCTGGGAGGAGTAGACAGTCTTTAGATTGTCATATCAGGACCGACGGGTATTCCATAATAAACAGACATGTATCTCCAACTGATGCAGTATTTAGCTATGTAATGGACCAGAATTATGGTAATCGTAAGAAACAATTAGGTGACTCGACCTTAAGTCACCTACGTTTTGTAATAAATATTGCACTTCAGTCTCTAATTATTGTTATGCTGCAACTACTCTGATTGGATTGTTGCTTGTTAAATGCGGTGTTCTACCGACAAGACAAGCAATAATCTATCAACTAGTGTTATTACCCCATGGTAATGACATAGGTCGCCACACTGCATCTCTTACGTCTGTCTTCTCGTGCTGTTGTACTTCACCGTCTGAACCTCATCGACCTTTCCTCCCGACGTGCACCTGGAAGGATGGAGAGCGGCTATCTTCGAACCGTTGCCACAGAGAGTACCTGCACGGGGCGGCAATAAGGTTTCTAGGCAGCGCATTTGCGTGACCGTTCATTGCAATACGTCATCTACGTTCTGCACTGTGTCAAGCCTGCGCTGCTTCCTATTCTTCAACAGGCGAAAAAGTAAGTCATTCGCGCGCACGTTCGACTTTGTTACTTTATCCTTTCTTGTGTATATTCTATAGTATGATGAGTAGCCTGCTGTTAGCTGTGAGTTTTGCATCATTAATTTATTGTTTTTGTCTTCTAATAAAACTTAGAATTAAAATATTGCTCACATTTCCAACACTAATCTCTCCGCAAAACCACCTTGCTCCACTCTACTGAAACGATTGCATTATTTGACAGACTAATGTCTTTGGATGGGTATTCTCTCGGTACATTATCTGGCTTTTTTTTTCATACTACACTTCTACATTTTGCCAGTGCGTTTTTAATCAATCTTCCAATGCTAAGTTATATTCGAAGCCTCATTCTGTCCCTCAGCGCAAACCTCAAGTTCCTCTGATAATCAGTCTGCTACTGACGCTCGCCCACTTTCACGTCTTCAGTATTTTCTGTGGCGTGTCTACAGTAGAAGGCGCACAAAACAGGGAGTAATATAACGTTACATGTGGGAGAATAAAGATTGCGGTGCTAGAAGAGTTCAAAAAGGAACAAAGATTGGCATGCCAGAAACGAGCTGTGAGATCCATATTTGCATGCCCTATTTACTGAACTGTGGTATGTACAGTCGACAGGAAATCAGTTGCAAAAGAGTCGGAGCAAAATTGGCAGAAACCATGTCATCTATCTTTGTTACCTCATTCATGAAGTGCATGCAGAACAAATAAAATGTAGGGAGAGTGGTTAAGGGAGACAATTGAACGATCGGTATCAGTAAGAATACTTACCTTTAGTAGAGATGGCATTTAATCCTTCGGATTAAGGTCCAAGTCTTTATTTGGGTCTAGATTGGATATAGACTTTTAGTTTTAGGATTAGACTGACTTAGATCAAAGTAGCAAAATTTTATGCTTGGCCTGTTAGCAGCCCTAAATGGAACAAAATCTCGAGCCCAACAACTTAGACGCTCGAGGCGACGACACGAGACGACCCCAAATGCCGCGACGCACCCAGTGGGCTTTCCACGGCCGATTCCGTGTCTCTCCTCTCGATTCAACGGGTACAAGAGCACTGCGGAAGGTTAGGCGATTCACGCCAGGGCCACATCGGATAAAAACCACGAGGGTGTTTATTGAGGGGACGAGCACACCTGGAAAGCCTGCGCCGAGCAAGAAGCAAGCCGCCACTAGAACAGACTCAGTGGACACATAAACTAGATAAACTTTACAGAGGATGGGACCCCTCTCGCTCACCGCCGGTGAGAGCCGAAGATAGATTATAGGGGAGGGGAGCCGGATTTGCTAACTGGAGGGAGAAGACAAGGAGCGCACAGGCGGAGAGCAGCTTTAAGATATGTAAACGTTGGAGAGAGGCCTTCCACCTTACTTCAGTTGATCCACTACGTCAAAAGTTATATTAAGAGTGTAAAGTTTAAAAGGGGCTATGACAGGAAAAAAGACATGTTTGTCTCCATTATTATAGACTCCAGTGGGAGTACTTATGTAAACAACCCTCTCATGGATATAAATATTTTTCTTACGATGCTTCCAAAAAAAAGCTATGACAGGGAAAAAATATGCTTGTCCCACTATTATAGACCTCAATAGGGGCATTTATTTAAATAACCTCATCATATATATAAATACGTTCCTTAAGATGCCATGAAGGAGAAAGGATTCTTTTTTTTTTAGAGAGAAAGGGATGTAGCTCAAGCATAGCACATACGTATTCTACATCCACTCCCCACTATGAGTTTCGGGCTGTGGGCAGCCCTTTGTGGTCTCTCCTAGCCCCCATTATCCGTTGTTTCTGTAACCACAATAATTGACGACATTCATAAAAGCGGCATAGAAATTGCGAGCCTAAGCAAAAGAGTTCGGAAGTAATGGCAAAAAGGAAGGCAGCGACATCGGCCTCCAAGTGGAAGAGAGGCACAACTGTGAGACCATCACGGCGAGAGCAAGAGAGCCATCTACGAAGGCCCCCACCCCTGTGGTAGCGGCACACCAGCACGATGGCGTTCGGGTCGTAGCAGAACGAAGGTGGCCTTTTAGTTGCTGTGTCAATGATGGAGAAGGAAGCGTCGCGGGCGGAAGACACAGCCGTAGCACCCCTCGGCAACGTCAGGGCCTATGCTATGTGTTGCGAATTTTCAATAATTCTTCGATCTCGAATCACGTCGCTCGACGATGTTCTGCCGTCGACGAAGCTTGCGTCGATACGACTCGCTTGGCCGCTGTACGCGAGACGTCGCGTCGCTCTGCGCTCGGCGTCCCTCGCGTCGCTCTACGCTCAGATTCTGCTAACTTAATAGCTTCCAACTCACCAACTGCATGCAACAATCACCTCATACTCTCTACTCTTTATTTCTCTTTCAACCCTCACGATCACACGTCTCTAGCCTGCATGCATGGCTTTATAGAGACTACACAACCGACTCAATCACCAACACGGATTCATTAACTCACGCGGAAACGGACATACGTATCCAACTCATATACGTATTCGTATACTCGGCAAGCAACTTGGATACGGCAAACCACAAGAAAAACACGAAACAAGATTACTAAACTAACAATCACCTCCTTAATCTTGTTTCTTCATCTTGATCATGTCGATCTTCTCTCTTGCTTTCGCTTCTTC
The DNA here is from genome assembly GCA_036346575.1 of Dendrocalamus sinicus. Lineage (NCBI taxonomy): Eukaryota > Viridiplantae > Streptophyta > Magnoliopsida > Poales > Poaceae > Dendrocalamus > Dendrocalamus sinicus. The sequence goes on from CM070642.1 coordinate 33,541,659, forward strand.
CTCGCATGCCTGCTTGGGCTGGAGCACCCGCTTCTCCTTCCTCCATGAGCATCTCCTCTCACTGTCGTGTGCCATTGTTTTCGACCATTGTCCTCCACGCTATGCTTCCTCCCGCCACCTCGGGACCCATCTTCGACTTCCTTCCGCTGCCCGCGTGAGAGCTCCTCCTGAGCCTCTGCTCGCCACGACCATACCTGCTGCATGTGGTCGGTGCCGACCACTCGAACCGTCGCTCCGCTTCTCTCCACCTGCATGTGCTCGTTTGGAGTTGGCTGCATGCCTGTGCGCACCCCCTGAGCCACTCGCTTCGATCACCGCGCCTTCTGCCTCGTGTTGCTTCTTTGCCGACTCGGTCTCCTTCCTTGTTACATCTTCTTGTGCGCTAGGCTCCCCTCCTGCTGCCTCTGCACCTCGTCCATCTGTGCCTCTCTCCACCCAAATCTGTTTACAAGTGTTCAAAGGAATCTTGTACAACCGATTTGGGGATCTCTTCGCCTTCATCAACAAATGCATGTTCTTGTCATACACTCGCAAGAACTCATCCTCCAGCACCACCTTGCATCCTCTCTCCGTCATCTGCCCGAGACTTAGTATGTTGTTGCATAGACTTGGTATATAATAGATTCCTGTCAACAATTTCTTAGCCCCGTTCCTACATTGCAGCATCATCGTCCCTTTACCCTTTATCTCCACCGTGGAGCCGTCGCCGAACTTGACCTTGCCCCAAACCTTCTCTCGAGCTTGTGGAACATGGAACGGTCTCCCGTCATGTGGTTGCTTGCTCCATTATCCAAGTACCATTGATCCGTGTGATCATGGCTTCCTTCCTTCGTGCGTAGTTTTGGAACTACGTTCTCCTCATTCAGTTCCACCATGACCGATTCTTTTTCAACATATGAGGAGAGAAGTACTAGATCTCCATCATCTTCTTCTTCATCTTTGGTAAGGTTCACCTCCCCGTCCTTCTTCTTGCTCTTGCAATCCAAAGCAAAGTGCCCAAACTCGTTACAATTGAAGCACTTTTTATTGATGCGGCATTTTATCGCGTAATGCCCATATTCGCCACATTCATAGCACTTGACATGTGACAAATCATGGGATCTCTCGCCACCTAGGGCTGTAAACGAGCCGAGCTCGAGCGAGCTTGGCCTTTCAGGCTCGAGCTCGGTAGAAGCTCGAGCCGAGCTCGAGCCGAGCTCGAGTTGAGGTCCAAGTCTAGACCTGGGCTCGAGCTCGGCTCGGCCTAAGCTCGAGTAGGCTCGAGCTCGGCTCGTGGAAGCTCGGTAACAATTAAAATAATTTATTATGCATTATTTTTCAATAATAAAAAAATTTTAAGCTCGAGCTCGGCTCTAGTAAGCTCGATAACAGTCAAAATAATTCAAATATACACTAATTTTTAACAATAAGAAAAGCTCGAGCTCGAGTTCGGCTCGAGTAAGCTCGGTAAGAATTAATATGTATTACTATTTGAGCTCGAATCGGGGCTCGCGAACTATTCGAGCTCGGCTCGGTGAAGCTCGCGAGCTCGAGATCAAGCTCGAGTTCGGCTCGTTTAAAGCTCGAACCGAGCTCGAACCGAAATCAGAACGAGCCGAACTCGAGTAGCTCGCGAGCTTCGAGCTTTTTTTACAGCCCTATCGCCACCTCCTTGCCCAGCATTGTCTCCACGACCACCCCTGCCGCCTCGACCACTCTGGCCACCTCGACCGCGCCACCTCCCGCGGTTGTATGATGAGCCATGACCATCTCTCGAATCTCCCCTTACTAGCAACGCCTGCTCGTTGTGAGATCCTTACTCCTTGCGTGATTGAAACCCCTTCAGTAGCTCATCATGTGCCTTGAGAGATCCGGTGATCTCCTCTATCTTCTTCTTGTCGGATCGGGAGTACATAAGTGTTGTGACAACGGTATGTACTTCTCCTAAGCACGCTGTATAAGTACTTCTTCACTGCCACAGATTCCTCCATCTTGTCCCCAAGAGAGTTAATCTGATTAAACAACGAACTCAACCTACCGGCGAACTCGTCCACTGTAACATCCCAAATTTTTGCTAAAAAAAATTAAATAAATAATAATAATGGAATGAAATAAAATTTAAAATTAAAATAAGTATTTTTGTGCCCAAGTTTTAATCTTGGATTTGCTCAAATTTCTGTCTTTGAAAAAGCTTTGATTTGGAAAAGTATTTCAAGTGAAAACCCAAAATAATATTAGATAATATGATATTTTGATTTTATATAAAATTCTATGTCAAATTAAAAATTTGGAGTTATTTGAATTTTATTTGGTTCCTGGATTTTTCTCGAGTTTGAAAATGTATTTTGAAATTAAAAGTATTTTAAAGTGTGAAAATTAAATACCAACATTAGTTGGAAATATTTTTTTGTCCAAAATGTCCCCGGAGATTCTAGGAATTTTTCTGGAATTTTTGGAGGTCATTTGGTATTTTTTTCGAGGCTTAATGGAATTTCTAGGCTTTTCGAAAATCCAAAATCAATTTCAAAAATTATTTCCCTCTCCCTCCCTCTGCGCCACGTGGGCGGCCAGATCCTCTCCACGCCGCGCCATCCGCCGTCGCCTCCTCCCACCTTCCTCCTCCTCGCGCCACGTGTGCGCTCCAGATGCGCCACGTCGCGCCCGCCCGATCCACCCTCGCGCGCTCACTCCGTGGCGCCCGACGCCATCCAACCGCCCGCACCTCTCCTCTTCCTTTCTCGCTGCCCGCGGACCCGCCGACAGCAGCGCCTCCTCTCGCCCCTCTCATTGCGCGTGGGCCGGCCGTCGGGGCCGTCTCCCGCGCCTCTTCTTCCACCTCGCGCGCCGCGCCGCAACCGCCTCCTCGCCCTTCCGCGTCGGCTCCCCCCACGTCGCCTCCTCGCGTGCGCCGCCCCTCCCGCACGACCCGCGCCACGCGCCCACCTTCCCGCCTTCTCGCGCCCATCTCCCCAATCCTCCCGCAACCGCCATGACCGTCGCGGGCGAAATGCGCGCGACTCGCCCCGTGCGCCCTATAAATACCACCCGAGGCCGCCTCACTCCGCCCCACATCCCCTCCACTCCCCTCGCCCTCCGGCGCTCCACGCCCCACGCCGGCGCATTTGCCCCGCGCCGCCGCCAACGTCGGCGGCGATGCCGCCGGCCGCCGTGTCGCTCCTCGCCGTCCGCCCTCGCCATCGCCGCGCGCCCTCGCGCACTCGAGACCCGCGGCCGAGCCCCTCCACCGCCAGAGCGCCGCCGCGCGGAGACCCGAGCCACCGCCGCCTCTCTTGCTGCCGACCACCTCCGGCGCCTCGTAATCGCCGCCTACCCCGCGTTCCTCGGCCTCCTCTCTCTTTCCCCACCATCGCCGCCCGCCGTCCACCGGAGCTCGGCGAGCTCGCCTCCGTCGCTCTCGGCCTCTCGCCACGTCAACGCCACGTGGCGCCACGTTCTCGCCACCTCGGCGCCACCTCACCCGCCGTGCCCGGTCGGCGCGACCTCTCCGTGCCACCTCGGCACCCTCCACTTCGTGGACCCGGTTCATAGACCATGGGCCCACATGTCACCCCTTCCCCTCTTTTCCGTTCAAAAATAATTCGCCGAAATGAAATTCCTCGCTGACGCAATAATTCAGATTTTCCTTTAGGAAAATAATTCCAAAAATCCTGATTTTCCATTTTCTCTCTTTTCAAACTTCCGGAGCCGTTCTTCTTCGTTCTAACTCGATTTGGCCCATTCAAATTTCTAAATTCATAAAAATTCTCCTCTATCCATTTCTAGCCTCAATTCAAATATTTGAAGTCAATTTGAATTTAATTTGAATTTATTTGAATTTGGTGGGTTATTTTAACGTGTAGACTTGACGATTCGGAAATTTCTTCGACGAAGATTCAAGCCAAGTTGAAGAGCAAGGCAAGTCACCATCCTTGATCATGTTGATCCCAGTTTGCAAATAAAATTATGTTGTTTTAAACTATATTGCATGCATATTTATATTCAACGTATTTCAATTCGGTTTTAAATTTAGTTATTGCCTACTTGTTAATTCCTCCATTGAATTTGAATTCCTCAATACCTTGTCACCCTAGATTCAAACTCTAGTTAATACATTAGTGTTGGCTAGAGGAATTTATATCAAATGCTTAGACTGCTTAGATATAATATTTGTTTTGGGATATCTTTCACATAAAATGATGACCCTGTTTACATAAAATGATATGAACTCTTGACTTTGGTGAGTCAATGAGGTTTATGAAACTATTTTGAAAATAAATGTAAAAGCGGTTTAGACTTAGGCAATTGGTTAGAGTGGTGGGTGCGGGCATGCCCCGTTGGTTGGAGCCGCAGATGGTTGATTGTCGTGCACGGGGGTATGTGGTTGGGCTGGTCGATTAAGGACCGATGCAGTGAGCTCTTGTTGCAAAGTCCTTATCGTACTACCACATGGTGGTATGGGACACTGGTGAATAATTTGTGAAGTCCCAATCTGAGTCGAGTCGTAGGTTGAAAGTGAGCGTGGTTGGTGCCATGTGAAGTCTCACTTGGCGGCGTGGTTAAGCCATGAGAAGTCTCGTCTAGGCTCAAGAGGGGTCCGTGCAGTGGATTCCTTCTCGGTGAAACCTTAGAGTTGGCTCGGCCGAGGTTGAAGGCTTTACATTGTAAAGGCCTTGTCACGACTCCTTGCCGCACACCTAAGGAAGTGTGTAATCGCGTGGCACAAAGGATGATTGTGTCTTGTGGGTAAAGTCGTACAACCTCTGCAGAGTGTATAATCTATCTGGATAGCCGTGCCTACGGTCATGGGCATCTTGAGTAAAAGTTTTCATGGATTAGATTTTGATTTTCAAAATGTTTTTGAAAACCTTGTGGGTAGATGGAACCCATGAGAGAGATTGAAGGCTTGTGGATGGATGGAACCCACGAGTGTTTGGAACGTGTGGATGGATGGAATCCATACGTGATCTTTTGGAAAAGATGGTCCGTGTGATGCCCGTGGATAGGTTGGTGTATGGTCTGAGCTGCATTGTGACGTATTATTTTCTAACTCAAGTATTGTTTTTACTTACTCAGATTAAATTCAGCAATTTCAATCTACTTATGGTATTTCTTAAATCTTTGTTTTATGCAAACTAACCCTATGAGCCTTCCTTTGAAGCCTTTATCATTATGTTGCATTTTCCCGGGTGACTTGCGGAGTACAAGTTTGTACTCACCTTGCTTTTTCCACACAGAGAAGGATGAAGTCGACTACGGTGAAGATCTGGACGAATAGGCCGCGTCTTACTGTCGTTTGCCTGTGGGCAGGCTTGGGCTTCGCTATTTATCAGTTTGCTTCCGTAGTTATTTTCTTTATTTATTTTGCCAATGGGCATTGATGTAAGATTTGGCCATAAGGCCGTACCTTTTATTTAATAAATAAAGTCATTTGTGCTTGGTATTTATCTTTGTTGTGACTGTGTGCACTAGCTGATCCTGGACTAGTGCGATTTACACAGAGGATCCAGGAGTCGTTACTCCGGGTTCCGACAAAGGTGGTATCAGAGCCATGACGATACTAAGACGCGACCGTAGGTATAGTAGAATGGTTTGACCCTAAGGACTTATTTTTAATAATCAGTAATTGCAAAAGTTTTTCTTAATCTTACCTCTTAATCTTTGCTTATCCTTATCTCAATCCTTTCTTGTCTTTATGTCATTTTTAAAAAAAAACCTATTTCTTCCTCTTCCCTTATTCCAAAACAACTATAGTTGGCAATCGTTGGAATTCTTCGTCACTTCAATCTTTGCCTTGAAGGATCGCGCTTTGTACCTCGATGACCATGAAGAATGACACCAAGGCGACCCTTACCCCCTTTAGGATAAGTTATTAGGCTAGGTAATAAAGCGTTGTTATGAGTCATCAAGCTTTCTCTTTTGTCAGACCATAACTAATACTTATGAGTTTAATAAAGGTTTTAATAAAGTTGAAGTTTTGTTCGGGTTGCGCAAAATATCCCTATTCCCTCCTTTGCCTTGAGTCCCTCTCTCCTAATTCTTAAAAGCAACCACAGATGGTGAACACGAGGAACAACGACAATAAAGAACATGAATGGAGAACTAGGAAGTCGGTCAGTCCCGCCACCGCAAATGAACTGATTGGGCTCAAATGATGGCAAACCGGACTCAACTTATTCAACCGACGCGGACCATCAACAACAATGCATCACCACTCCACTTGTGCGGCTCAAGCTCCTCAATCAAGGCTATCGAGTTTATGCGCTTGCGTCCTCCGACCTTCTCCAAAGAAGATCAACCCATGGATGCGGATGATTGGCTCGAGCAATCGGAAGAAGCTAGACATTATCCAATGCACCGATCGGAAAAAGTTTTGTTTGCTTCACACCACCGCATGGACCAAAGATCGAATGGTGGGACACCTACACCGCCGCCATGCCAAAGCTCAAGAAATCACTTGGAATGAGTTCATGAAGAATTTCCGCAAAGCTCATGTTCCCACCGCACCGTCACTCAAGAAAAGGAATTTGAGCACCGCGCCAAGGAAGCCGCACCGTCAATGAGTATTTGCAGAAGTTCAACCAGTTGGCACGCTATGCACCTGAAGACGTCGCCACAGATGAAGCCAAGCAGGAAAGGTTTCTCGAAGGACTCAACGATAACATATCGGTTCAACTTCTATCCAATGATTACGCTGATTTCCACCAGCTGGTCAGCAAGGCGATTCGCCAGGAGTCCAAGCATCAAGAGATGGAGAATCGTAAGAGACGGATGTATGGTCAGCATGTGAACACCGGCAGCTTCTCCAAGGTCAGAAGAGCTCCACCTCAGAACAACAGATTCCAGCCTTCATCATCGACAGGAGAGCTAGTTCCCACTGACACCGCTCCCAACACTGAAGGCAACCAAGTCTTGAAAGACCCGAACCCTGCAGCGGGAATCACTTGCTTCAACTGCCATGAGATGGGACATTACGCCAGCAATTGTCCCAAGAAGCAGCAGTAGTGAAGAATGGTACCTCGGAGCATCGATAGCCAACCACCTTCAGCAACAAATCGAGGCCAAAGAAGTTTTTCAAAGGACGCCTGAATCAGATATCAGCTCAAGCCATGCAGAGTAAGATCCAAACCCATTTCTTTGCTAGCCAACCCGAATCTCGGGGACGAGATTCTTTTAAGGGGGGTAGATTTGTAACATCCCAAATTTTTGCTAAAAAAAATTAAATAAATAATAATAATGGAATGAAATAAAATTTAAAATTAAAATAAGTATTTTTGTGCCCAAGTTTTAATTTGGATTTGCTCAATTCTGTCTTTGAAAAAGCCTGATTTGGAAAAGTATTTCAAGTGAAAACCCAAAAATAATATTAGATAATATGATATTTTGATTTTATATAAAAATTCTATGTCAAATTAAAAATTTGCAGTTATTTGAATTTTATTTGGTTCCCTGGATTTTTCTGGAGTTTGAAAATGTATTTTGAAATTAAAAGTATTTTAAAGTGTGAAAATTAAATACCAACATTAGTTGGAAATATTTTTTTTGTCCAAAATGTCCCCAGGAGATTCTAGGAATTTTTCTGGAATTTTTGGAGGTCATTTGGTATTTTTTTTTCTGAGGCTTAATGGAATTTCTAGGCTTTTCGAAAATCCAAAATCAATTTCAAAAATTATTTCCTCTCCCCCCTCTCGCCGCCACGTGGGCGGCCAGATCCTCTCCACGCCGCCGCCATCCGTGTCGCCTCCTCCCACCTTCCTCCTCCTCGCGCCACGTGTGCGCTCCAGATTGCGCCACGTCGCGCCCGGCCCGATCCACCCTCCGCGCGCTCACTCCGTGGCGCCGATCGCCATCCAACCGCCCGCACTCTCCTCTTCCTTTCTCTCGCTGCCCGCGGACCCCAGCCGACAGCGCCTCCTCTCCGCCCCTCTGCTGCGCGGGGCCGGCCGTCGGGCCGTCTCCCCGCGCCTCTTCTTCCACCTCGCGCCGCCGCCCGCAACCGCCTCCGCTCTTCCGCGCGTCGCCGCCCCGCGCCGCCTCCTCGCGTGCGCCTCCTCCCGCACGACCCGCGCCACGCGCCACCTTCCCGCCTTCTCGCGCCCATCTCCCCAATCCTCCCGCAACCGCCGCCATGACCGCCGCGCGGCGAAAATGCGCGCGACTCGCCCCGTCGCCCTATAAATACCACCCCGAGGCCGCCTCACTCCGCCCACATCCCCCTCCACTCCCCTCGCCCTCCCGGCCGCTCCATCGCCCGCGCGGCGCATTTGCCCCGCCGCCGCCGCCAACGCCGGCGAAGCGATGCCGCCGGCCGGCCGTGTCGCTCCTCGCCGTCCCGCCATCGCCGCCGCGCCCTCGCGCACTCGGAGACCCGCGCCGAGCCCTCCACCGCCAGCGCGCGCCGCGCGTGAGACCCGAGCCACCGCCGCCTCTCTCGCGCCGACCACCTCCGGCCGCCCTCGGAATCGCCGCCTACCCCGCGTTCCCCTCGGCCTCCTCTCTCCTTTCCGACCATCGCCGGCCGCCGCCGTCCACCGGAGCTCCGGCGAGGCTCGCCTCCCGTGCGCTCTCCGGCCGGCTCGCCCACGTCAACGCCACGTGGCGCCACGTTCTCCGCCACCTCGGCGCCACCTCACCCCGCCTGCGTGCCCGGGCGCGCCGACCTCCTCTCCGTGCCACCTCGTGACCCTCCACTTCCGTGGACCCAGTTCATAGACCATGGGCCCACATGTCAGCCCCTTCCCCCTCTTTTCCCGTTCAAAAATAATTCGGCCGAAATGAAATTCCTCGCTGACGCAATAATTCAGATTTTCCTTTAGGAAAATAATTCCAAAAATCCTGATTTTCCATTTTCTCTCTTTTCAAACTTCCCGGAGCCCGTTCTTCTTCGTTCTAACTCCGATTTGGCCCATTCAAATTTCTAAATTCATAAAAAATTCTCCTCTATCCATTTCTAGCCTCAATTCAAATATTTGAAGTCAATTTGAATTTAATTTGAATTTATTTGAATTTGGTGGGTTATTTTAACGTGTAGACTTCGACGATTCGGGAAATTTCTTCGACGAAGATTCAAGCCAAGTTGAAGAGCAAGGCAAGTCACCATCCTTGATCATGTTGATCCCAGTTTGCAAATAAAATTATGTTGTTTTAAACTATATTGCATGCATATTTATATTCAACGTATTTCAATTCGGTTTTAAATTTAGTTATTGCCTACTTGTTAATTCCTCCATTGAATTTGAATTCCTCAATACCTTGTCACCCTAGATTCAAACTCTAGTTAATACATTAGTGTTGGCTAGAGGAATTTATATCAAATGCTTAGACTGCTTAGATATAATATTTGTTTTGGGATATCTTTCACATAAAATGATGACCCTGTTTACATAAAATGATATGAACTCTTGACTTTGGTGAGTCAATGAGGTTTATGAAACTATTTTGAAAATAAATGTAAACTGGTTTAGACTTAGGCAATTGGTTAGAGTGGTGGAGTGCAGGCATGCCTGTTGGTTGGAGCCGCAGTGGTTGATTGTCGTGCACGGGGTATGTGGTTGGGCACAGGTCGATTAAGGACCGTGCAGTGAGCTCTTGTTGCAAAGTCCTTATCGTACTACCACATGGTGGTATGGGACACCCACGGTGAATAATTTGTGAAGTCCCAATCTGAGTCGAGTCGTAGGTTGAAAGTGGCGTGGTTGGTGCCATGTGAAGTCTCACTTGGCGAGCGTGGTTAAGCCATGAGAAGTCTCGTCTAGGCTCAAGAGGGGTCCTGCAGTGGATTCCTTCGGGTGAAACCTTAGAGTTGGCTCGGCCGAGTTGAAGGCTTTACATTGTAAAGGCCTTGTCACGACTCCTTGCCGCACACCTAAGGAAGTGTGTAATCGCGTGGCACAAAAGGATGATTGTGTCTTGTGGGTAAAGCTGTACAACCTCTGCAGAGTGTATAATCTATCCTGGATAGCCGTGCCCACGGTCATGGGCATGCTGAGTAAAAGTTTTTCATGGATTAGATTTTGATTTTCAAAATGTTTTTGAAAACCTTGTGGGTAGATGGAACCCATGAGAGAGATTGAAGGCTTGTGGATGGATGGAACCCACGAGTGTTTGGAAACGTGTGGATGGATGGAATCCATACGTGATCTTTTGGAAAAGATGGTCCGGGTGTGATGCCCGTGGATAGGTTGGTGTATGGTCGGAGCCTGCACTGACGGTATTATTTTCTAACTCAAGTATTGTTTTTACTTGTCTGTATTAAATTCAGCAATTTCAATCTACTTATGGTATTTCTTAAATCTTTGTTTTATGCAAACTAACCCTATGAGCCTTCCTTTGAAGCCTTTATCATTATGTTGCATTTTCCGGGTGACTTGCGAGTACAAGTTTGTACTCATCTTGCTTTTTCCACACGAGAGAAGGATGAAGTCGACTACGGTGAAGATCTGGGCGAATAGGCGCGTCTTCTTCGCCGTTTGCTGTGTGCGAGCTTGGGCTTCGCTATTTATCGGTTTGCTTCATGATTATTTTCTTTATTTATTTTGCCAATGGGCATTGATGTAAGATTTGGCCATAAGGCCGTACCTTTTATTTAATAAATAAAGTCATTTGTGCTTGGTATTTATCTTTGTTGTATTGTGTGCACTAGCTGATCTGGACTAGTGCGATTTACACAGAGGATCCGAGTCGTTACTCGGGTTCGACAAAGGTGTCCACCGACCGGTTTTCTTCCATCTTGATTCTTGAACTCGCTCCGCAAATTCGAGCCGCACCTCCTTGACACGATCAACTCCTTCGTGCATCGTCGAAGCGCCTCCACGCTTCCGTCGCCGTCTCCTTGCCGATGAGTTGATGCATGATCGCGTCGCACCGCTGGTAGATGAGGCCAAAGCCGCTGATCTACCTTGTCGTCCACCTCCTTGTCCTTCCCCTTTGGATCAACTGCGCACCAGACTCCCTGGGCGCGCATGTTCGCCTTCATCTTCATCGCCCACACCGGGTAGTTGTCGACCGTCAGGAGAGGGTACTGGAGGGAGATTAACCCACCTTGAGTCTTCGTCTTGTCACCCATGCTCTGATACCACTTGTTACGAATTTTCAATAATTCTTCAATCTCGAATCACGTCGCTCGACGATGTTCTGCCGTCGACGAAGCTTGCGTCGATACGACTCGCTTGGCCGCTGTACGCGAGACGTCGCGTCGCTCTGCGCTCGGCGTCCCTCGCGTCGCTCTACGCTCAGATTCTGCTAACTTAATAGCTTCCAACTCACCAATTGCATGCAACAATCACCTCATACTCTCTACTCTTTATTTCTCTTTCAACCCTCACGATCACACGTCTCCAGCCTGCATGCATGGCTTTATAGAGACTACACAACCGACTCAATCACCAACACGGATTCATTAACTCACGCGGAAACGGACATACGTATCCAACTCATATACGTATTCGTATACTTGGCAAGCAACTCGGATACGGCAAACCACAAGAAAAACACGAAACAAGATTACTAAACTAACACTATGCAAGCGGCAGCCTCCTCCGACCCTGGCACCATTGTCGTTACCACGCAGAGAGTGGAGGGCATCCGGGTCCCTACGCTGAATGCTAGTGGAGGCGCACTAGAGGCGATCTGGGGGAATGATGCAGTGGAAGTTGACGGACCTGCGGAGGGCCATGTGTGAGATGTAGGAGAGTTAGAGTAAGCCGACTCTGACCGTGGCAGTAGCGGAGATGGCCGCGGAGAGGACAAAGAGTCATGAGGTCAACGTACGAGCCCAAAACATCCTTTGGTGGGTGGACTCTGAGTTCTCCCTCTGTGTAGGTTTGCAACAAATAGGAAATTTTATGTAAACAATCTCCTCATGTCTATAAATACGTTTCTTAGGGTGCTATGGAGGAGAGGGGGTTTATTTTTTTTGGGAGAAAGGACTGTAGCTCAAGCATAGCACACATATATTCTACATCCACTCCCCCACTACGAGTTTCAGGTTCCGAGTAGCCCATTTGTGGCCTCCCTATAGCTCTTATCATCTACTGTTTGGTCTATATCCACAACAGTTACAAGAACAGGAGCAGTCGACACTGAGGACAATGCAAGTTGAACGGACAAGGTACATGAATCAGTAATAGTAATATTTGCTGTAGATCCTGTCTAGTGTAGCCTTTCACATATACTCTCTGGGTAGCTAGGTTAGTACTAAAATGTGAGTCTGCTCATATTGACTTCTAAAAGTTACTTTTCTATAGTAAATGAATTTTAAATGGATTGTCTTTTTAAGATGGGATCTACTAGTCGATTATAGTACACACTATAGTGACTTTATTTATATCTGCCAAAATCGCACACGAGTGTCTCTCTACAAGCTTCTCGTCAAACTGTTACTATTTATAAAACAAAGCCAAAGAGTCAATATGAGCAGACCTGCAAGCATATATATATATATATATATATATATATATATATATATATATATATATATATATATATATATATATATATATATATATATAGACACACACGTGTGTGTGTGTGTGAGAGAGAGAAAACCTACCACAGCAACACTGTAACAGCAGCGTCGACTGTGCAATGGATACCTCTCGACAAAGTATTTTCAAACTGATTGTATCTTTCTTCTTCTTTTTTAACAGAAAAAATTAGCTATCATGGAGGTATAGAAAGAAGAATTAAATTCTAGGCAACTTTCGTGATTAATACATGTATTTTGGCTACATCAAAAGATTGGCATATGCTAAATCAGCAGGACCCCTGAAACCAAAAAACAGAGGACAGTGTTCATAACAGAGCCAACAAGTGTCCTTATTGTTCTTTCATGGTTGAGGAATATATCATTTCTTTTTTAGCCATGGATGAGGAATATCGACCACTAAGAAGTCGGATATTCCTGCCTAAAAATCATGGAAGGCGTCGCTAATGATTAACCTCTAGATCAGATAACGATACGGATTAATCAAGGCTTTGCCGCCAAAAGCGCCATAGATTAGTGCATCACGAACTAACCAAATGCCCGCCCCTACTCCTATATACCACAGGGTATAATTAACCAATCAAATTAGCTACAAGATCCAGAAGGCGACTTCGATAATTATTTTTCTATGGTTTCCCGTCCAATAACATGTCCACATCCATAGCCAAAAGAGCAGCACCAGAAGCATATTTATAGTGGGTGCTGTGTAAGTTTCCCTAAGCTAGCAAGTAGCCAGGCAGTAGTACCACCCACTGTTGTGGTTGTGGACACAACGGCCTCCAGCCCTCCACCCATCTCTCTCACCATCTGCAGCAAAGACACAGTGCAGATTCAGTCGATTTATAGCCACACCATGACGAGGAAGTGCTCCCACTGTGGCAACTACGGCCACAACTCAAGAACTTGCAGCACAGGACAGAGAGACATTATGCTCTGTGTAGGAAGCAGTAGTAGTAGCGGTGGCAGTGGGCTAAAGCTCTTTGGGGTGCAGGTCCATGCCGCCGCAGGGGCCGGCGCGTCCATGAAGAAGAGCTACAGTATGGACTGCCTGCAGCTCGCCGCTCCTAGTTCCCTCGTCTCGCCTTCGTCGTCGTCTTCCTCGTCGCTGCTTCTGTCGATCGATGAAGGCCTGGAGAGAGCGCCCAATGGGTACCTGTCTGATGGTCCTCATGGCAGGGTAGTCCAGGAGAGGAAGAAAGGTAATGGCCTTATCAGCAATTTGTAATTACACTATTACTGAATATATGCTTGATTTAGATAACTATTTTTTCTGAAAGAAAAGAAAGAAAAGGTTTGTGGTTTGGAAATTCAGAACCTTTCCTACCTAATTTTCTTTTCTTTATCCTACTCGATCGTCCTGACCTAACAATTAAAGTTGCATTATCCCTCTCAAAAAAGAGAGAGTTGCATTATCTTCTTCCGTGACTCAGGAAGCAAGAGATATTTGCTGTTCTTGTACTAAAGTAACGGACAACTTGTCATCCTGAATAATTTTTCTGTATATATAACATCTGAAGTTCTAAACATAATATATATGTATTACTAAATTTATGAACATGACAGGAGTTCCATGGAGTGAGGAGGAGCATCGGCTATTCCTAGTTGGCCTCGAGAAGCTCGGAAAGGGTGACTGGAGAGGCATCTGTCGGAGCTACGTCACGACGAGAACTCCAACGCAGGTCGCCAGCCATGCGCAGAAGTTCTTCCTGAGGCAGAGCAACACGGGGAAGAAGCGTCGGTCTAGCCTCTTTGACATGGTATATGTAACTATGTCTATACAAGACAAGTAGAGCCGTCTGCGTTAATTTTGAATTCTTGAATTACTAACCAAAATTTGGTGCTATTTCATACAACAGGTACCAATTTGTGAGAACGGTGTATGCATTTCTGAGCCATTGAACAGCAGCGAAGGCGCATCGACTTCTCTGTCGCTGAACATGTCGCGCCATGAATCCTCCGAGAGGGTGACAATTGATCTGAATTCAACGGAGGAAGATGACAAGGTGGATGTTCCATCGGCTTCAGGTGTATCAGCAAGGCCATTCCCGGTGGTTCTGATGGAGCAGCCTTCTCATGGTAATGGACACGGTCACCTCCACTACTCTCCACTGGATTTGGAACTGGGCATGTCTCTCTCCACGCCGTCCATTGGAACATGACGTGCCTTCATCCTAGTCATCATTATCGTCTCATCTTCGTCGTCTTCAGGACACTCCAATTTTATCAGTGCAAGATGCCATGGCTGTGCCTGCTGTCTGACTTGTCTACCAAATGGAGATAAGGCTATAGACAATGCTTGTAAAGCTGTACAAGTAGTACTAAGTGTGGATACAGTACTGTGTGTACTACTTGTAGCTTCATGTAATCAGAATTAATTCTGCTCCTGTGTGCCCTATTCATTCTCCCACCAGCTAGAGACCTTGCTTACAACTAATTTTCCTCTATTTTCCCACCTCAAATAACATATCCCTACATAACAGTAACATATATGTTGCTTGTGAATCACAAGTTCACAACTGTCCATATAAATTAATTTCAGCAGTCTAACTACATATGGCTAATTTGTTCCACAAGATAAAAATATAGCTTTTCAGATTCTTATCCCCTGGTACCTTTCTGTCTAGCGTCCACCATGACAGACACCACTCGTACATGTGCATCCACAGCCAATGTCCAATGACAAGCATATTCAATTCAGATGGCAATGGCTAGCAACATTGTGTGGCGCCTGCATCGTATCATCGTATGGGCGGGTCCTACGACCCCGGATCTGTGATATGGTAGGTGCACGACCATATGCAGTGTCCAGATTCATTCATGCAGTCCTGTTGTCGCTGTTGATGATGCATCCGTTGATGCAAATTAGAAGAAAGAAACAACTCTCTGATCTTCTCTTCCTCTAGCTTGCTACTGTATGCAGAATAAGTTGTTTCCAAGAAGGGAAAAGCTAGGAGGGTTGGTGCTTATCCAGTACAGTGGTACAGTGGCAGGGCAGCAACATATGGTATATCTTTTCTTTGCTTTTGGTTGATGCATTTATGTCCTGGTTGGTGTGGCACTTGGCATCAAACAGTGTCTGCTTTGCTTGTAGAAACCTTATCATGCTTGCTCCAAGTGGATAATCACCATTCCAACCAATAAAGCCACACATAGGATGGAGAAAGCTAAAGGAAAAAGGAGTACAGCTTTATTCCACATTGCTACCCAAAGAGAAACTGCAGATATGTGAAAGCGTATAGTGTACAATTGCCTAGGGATTGACAAATCGCACATATACAATAGTCATCTCAGTTAAAACTGACCGAATTCCTGATTTCATTCAGGTAAGCTGAGTTTACGCACTAACCGTTACCCTCAGATAGCTTGAGACAAACTGGCGCAACGAGAACCATGCATATGCATGTGCGTCCTCTCGTCGCCTAGCTCCGGGAAAACCCAGCACGCGGCTGCGTGGAGCGGCACACGTGCCCGGTATCCGCCAGGCCCGCGCGCCATGATTGGCCTTCGCCATGACAGTCGGGATCCATCGGAATAAGCCCTAACCACGACAACGAATTAACGAACCTCCTGCCGTGACGACGTCGTCGATGTCGAACGTGCCCGGCGGCGCGATGGTCCCCAGGGAGCTAGGGGACCATGGACCACGGCGCCGGTCCACGGCCGTGCATGCCATCACGCGGCTGGGGCGAGATTTGGACGCTGCGCAAGGCGCCGGCGACGCGTAAGCGACGCTGTCCCCCCATCACCCCATGTCCATGAGTAGGCAGCCTCGTCCGCGCAGCGTTGGTGACTTTGCTTGGTCTTTTTTAGTCTTTTCAGTTAATTTTTAGCTTCGATTTTTGTCAACGGTCACTATTAATTAGACTATTAAATCACAGCTAAAAACTATAATCCAATGGTAATATCTTAGATCTTCGTGGGTGAGTTCTTGCTGTGACTGGAATATGCTCTGGTTTTCAATTAGATCGGGACCACTAGGCCACTACCCTATCGCCAGTACGGCGGGTTTCTCGCTTGTATGTACGTATGCATGTATCTGTGCTGTGGAATTAGCGTATGTTCTACAGTACTAGACAGTATAGATACGGTGTATCTGTCTGTATCTAGGAACTTGTGGTCGACTAGTGGGTCTGAAGCTGTCCAGGGGAGGTTCGTTATACTGATCTATTCTACCTTGGAGTTGCTTACCCACTTCGCATCTGAATGTCATACAAGAGTACTATGGCAGATGACACACCGCCAACTTTGTGGTGGGGACGATGTGAAGGAGAGTCTGGATGGTCTCTCTTTGGATGCCAATGATCCAGCTGCTGTGAATGTTGGAGAAGTTCTATACAAATGCTGAAGAGCCGATAAACAAGTTGGGTTTTCATGGGGGCCCGGACACCTGAGTAAAATTGGGCTTCGCCCTCCCCTGCACTCCTGGCAGCTCGGTGCTCTCGCGTGCAGCTCAGACACGTGTAACTGGGCCTCTCGGATCCACCGTAATCCGTCCGTAATATTCCGTACTTGTATATACACTCGGAACGGAGGGAAGGGATTCGCCCTGCCGTGCTCGCCTAGTTCCGCCGGGATCCTTTTCCGCACGACCAACCGACCTCCACCATCCGGAGTGTCCTGCCTTGCCTTCGACAGCACCAGCCGCACCAAGCTCATGTCGTTGGGCGGCGCGGCGAGGTGCGCGACGCGCAGGACGTGAAGTCTGGCTAACAGATCCTCGCCGTTCATACGGTAGCCGTAGCACTTCTCTTGGTAGACGCCCTCGACCTCGAGTTCGGCTGGGTTTGGCGAACGCCGCAGCAGGCTCATCGTGAATGACAAGTCTGAGACAGCAACACTAAGTGGATAAATTATTCTTGAAACTTTTCCCAACAGTATTTAGAATCTTCACTAAAATAATTATAAGAGTCTTCAAGTTCAAATTACTCTAACTGAGCTTTACAGAATAAAACTAAAAACCTAAACTAATAAAATCAGGAACCTTCAACACAAAGACCTGTCAGACCATTATCAATGGACCGGTCTAACCGCAGGGACAAATGCGGTAAGACTAGCTTTAGGCCTAAAAACCTCTCGGATCAAAACTCAAATTCTCAAGAACCTACTTAAATCTCATTCAAATACTTTTAATTTTTGCGTGAGGCTAGTTTAACCAAAATTTTAGGGAAAAAAATATTTCCTGATGTTGTTAAACTGTCAAGCCGGCAAACCTCAACGATCTATGGTGCGTCTACACCAGTGGCGGACCTAAGATTTTTAGGATAGGTATTCGGACTTTGGAGCTAGGTTACTCGAATACATTGATATCGATACATCGATACTGGGACACACCATTCCCCCCTCCAAAACACTAATACAACGATACATGTATATAGATATAATAAAAATACAAAAATATAGAAATTAATGATTTCTTACGAGAAAATGGGCAACATAAGGCTAGCATAATGATATGAATTAAACAGCAAATTATAAAGATTAATGACAATTGCATACCTTGTTGACCCAGCCCTTTTTTGCTCTTTCCAACCCTCTTCCATAAAAATTTCAAATCTGCAAACTTCTTCATTTTTTAAAAAACTCAAAAATCTACAAAATCAAACATATACCTTCAGGACAACACAATGTTAAATGATTCAAACAAAATGTATCAGACATCACATAACATGGTCCTTCCAAGTACCTTAGTTGGAATATAGTCAGAACTGAACATAGTTAGAATCCAATGCAATTTAATTTTGAATTGAATCAACACTATAATTCTATGATCACTCATTCGTCTTCTGTTTATGTTAGACAAGGAGAAGGATGGCACTGAGAATTCATCCACTAAGAATGAAGACTTAGATGAGAAGAACAGGGGCTCACTTTGGGATCACACATCAACACAAGATGATCAGAATATTAACTGATCTACAGAAGGAGGTTAGTTCAGCCGTCTGATTTGGTTCCTAGCTAGCTCGTTTTGTTGTTTTTATATCATTTTATTTAGGTGCTTTAGTGTAAGTCATTTAAGAAGCATGGTGTACTGTGAAAACTTTAGAAATAGTGATTTCAGTATGACACATAGATAAATGTTGGGATTCCAGTAAGAGTGCAAACTTCCTACCCATATGAGTAGCTACCTGTTAGACCATATGGTTAGGCCTAGAATATTTTGGTGATGAATAATTGACAATGGTTATTTTATCATGATGAATAATTGGTGATTTTGTTTAGCGCCGTTATGCGAGTTGTGTTGCGTGTGTGCGGATTGACATTGGTCAAGTTTGGATGAACTTGTGCCGGAAGAATGTTCTTTGGTCTTTGCATGTGCAGGTTGAGCATGGAGGCGATCATGGTCAGTGACGAGATAGACCGGGACTAGGATGGGGAGATCCGAGGTTCAGACGGTCAAGGAGGTCACGAGATGGTCGGGCTCATGCTTGGGGCACATGGAGATCAGAGGTGGATGATGCATGGAGAAGCTACGGGGGGTGCGGTCCTGGAGGCTTCGACACGTGACGCGTTAGAAAAGTTGGATTTTTGTAAAACCCATGTTAGGAAGGGTTTCGGGTCCCTTTGCTATTGGAATTGGATTAGAACTCGTGGGATTAGGCTTAACCCATGTTTTGGGCCTTAGGGGGTGTTTGGTTCTCGGCCATAGGCTGCCACGCCTAACGTTAGGCTTGCCACGGTAAATTTGGTAGGTGTTTGGTTTACTAATTAAGTTTGGCTTGCCACCGCCCCAGAATCCTCCCGCCACTGTTTTTGCCAACAAAAGTGTGGCGGGCTTTTTTGCCGCCGCACCGCCCGTGGCGCGCCAAAGCCACAAAAATCCCCACCTACCCGCCGCGAAAGCTACCCCCATCCTCCACAGACTGCCATCTTTCTGTCTCTCCCACCTCTGTCCCATGGCGTCGCCTCTTGCGCGCCGTCGTGTCCCCTGAGCACCGGTGCTTTCTCCTTCCACAGGTGATGCCCTTGTTCAGCTTCCCATCTTCTCTTTCCATTACCATCTGCTAGCCTCTGGTTTTCCCCCACGCGTGTAGATCTGAAGGAGGGGTGTACCTGCCCTTCGGGCGAGCTCAGCGGCCGCCCGAGCTCCCTCGCCGGCCGGACCGCCTCCCCCACGGCGGCCCCTTCCCGGTGGTTGGCTCCTCCTGCCTCTGCACGACCGAGCGTGGCCGAATCTGCGATTGCCAAGACGGCGATTCCGCGCTAACCCTAGATGGATGCCGCCGGGCGGAGGACGGCGCCGCGGCGAGCCGAGGAGGCGTTGAGGCGGAGCGCGCGCGGGCGTGGTAGCTGCGCGGCGGGCGGCGCGGCGCGGGGCGGGTCAGCCGGGGAATGGCATTGGCAGCCAAGGAGCGAAGGAGGGGATTTTGTAGTTTTGTCTAGCAGAGGTGATCAGTGAGGGGAGCCTTATTAGCACAGGGAGCCCTCAGAGAAGGATGTTCTGATCTTGTGCCTTATTCCACTTGTTCTCACTAAATGCAGGACAGAGCAAGACGCCTGCTTGCTAAGCCCATCAAGTTCTTCGATGAGATGCAAGAACTATTCACAGGATCTAGTGCTGATGGATCTTTGGCTATGGACCAGAACACATGCATGGATATTAGTGATGGTTCAGATAGCGATGAACCAAGAGAACTACTTGACCTCAATTGCTACACACAGCCTGAAGATACACAAGGTGAGGATTCAAACACTTTGCCAACTCCAACCAGGCCTGCAGTTGTTGATAACACATTTTCCAGCACTAGTCAAGCTAGTCGGAAGCGTCCAAGAGCTAAGAAGTCACCAACTAAGAAGCCAAAAAACAAGAGTTATTTTGCAGAGTCCGCTGATGAAATAATTGCTACAATGAAATCACTTCGTGAAACACTTGTTGCCACTACCCCTCCCCAAATGCCACAACTAAATGATCCTCATGCAGCTTTGTGGCAGAGACTAGAGGCAATCCCAATGACACCAGATCAGAGGGTTCTTGTTGGTGAACATTTGTCTACCAAGGAGAATAAAGGTAAGCGTGGCTGGTTGTGTAATGCAAGTGGTGATACTTTACATGTTTGGGTGTTCAAGTTCTTATGTCAAAAAGAAGGCATTAACCTGTGAAGTTTAGCTTGTGAAGGTGGATATTTTGTGAACATGTTGTGGGGTGATGGAACTTTTAGTTAGTTGTGTGCACTCATGAAATGGCCAGAAGATGTATAGTTGGGTAAGTCCTCATTTTGGCTGCACGGTCATGAAGAGTGGAATGCCAGCTGCTGATTTTGTATTGGCTGGCTGTTAATCTTGTAATGGCTGGAAGCTTATAGTATATGGTATTGTTTTAGTGGTACTAACATTGATCTTGTCTTCTGTGCTTGTGATAATTGTTCAAAACCTATGAATTTTGTTGGTTATTGGTGCTGAAATATGATAGTTTACTAAGGAATGGGTAAGTAATCTTACCACTATAGCAATTGAGGTGTTTTTACCACCATGTGGTTGCAATCCAAACAGCTACCACAACTTTTTGCCAAACATTTGTGGCAACAATCCAAACAGCAGCCACATTATTTTTGTCTCACCTTTGTTGTCAACCAAACATTCTAATTTTGCCACAGAATATGGCTAGCCACAAGTGTGGCATGTACTTAATCAGAGGCGTGGCTATTTGTGGCCGGCTATTAAACACCCCCTTAGACTATAAATAGAGTGGGGGCTAGGACCTAACCCTGTGATTTTTGGAGAAACTAATTTCGTGTTAGGGTTTAGGGGTGCGAGAAAGATACTTTGTAGCCACTATAATTCAGAAATAATAGATCTATTTTTGAAAGAAAGTTTTTTTGTATCGTGGTGCGGCGGCTGTGACTTCTGATGAAAAAGAAATCATGAGCAGGGTCGGAGTTGGATCGAGAACAAAAAGGAAAAAGTTCTCATGTGCATGCAAATGCGTGCGGCGGCGCGTGATTGATCGGAAAAAAAAAGAAGAAATACGTGAAGGGGCTGCGCGGTTCCCTCGGCCGGTGTGCTAGCGAGATCTCGTGCGCGCAAAGAAGCACCAAAGCAGGAAGCAAGGTAGGCTTGGCGAACCAACCCATCGCCACGTTTTTTTTATTTGCAGTACGTGCGAAAGGTAATACTAATCATTGGCTGCATGGTGATTTCTAGCATGCATGTGTCAGGTGGAGTTTAATTTCTTAGTACACTAGTTGTTTACCTTTTCACATGATCTCACGCTAGAGGACTTAGGAGCCTTGACTAGATAAACTAAAGGGCTGTTTGGTTGTCTGTATCAGGGTGGTTCGTACCAGCATATGCAAGGAGATGGTGTTTGGTTGTCTGTATCGGGGTGAGAGCCTGCACGAGCAGATGCAAAAAATCAACTGGAGCTAGGTTGAGGAGAAACGTGGCTGAGGACCTTGTCTACTCAGTCTAACCACGCTTATGCAGCTGCATCAACTCATATAGGTAACCAAATAGGCCCTAAGTGCATGGCTGCATGCATGTGCATCACGCGATAGGGAATAAAAAGAAAAAAAACCGTCGTTCGCATGAAGACAGAGGAAACAGGGATTTGAATTTTCGATTGCCAGTGCCAAGAAAAAATATTTATTAATCTGCTACGGTAACCATATATATTTCTTTTGTTGTTTTTGTTGTTTTTGTTCTTGCTGTGTTTGACAGATTCAAAAAGCAGAGGACAGTAAGTTTGAGAAAAAAAGATTCCACGGCGCACTGCAATCATTCACTCCCATCTGATCGCCATCGACGATCCTAAACTACCCCTTTAATAAAAAGTACATAATGCTTCAATGAATAACTATGCTTGAACTTCAGAATCTAAAATGAATGGATCACATAAACATAAGCACCGCTCTGCATTTAGTCCTATTTTCCTATAGCACTATAAATTCTCCTAATAAAATCAAGCAATCTGGCACAGATGGTGCACCACTGTAGAACAAGGAAACTGAAACAACCACAAATTCTATAGAAACAATTGTTCCAGTCAGCACCACAATTGAAGGTATGACAAGCAATAAGGATGGTTCGACATCTGATGAAAACATTAAAAAAACTTTTACATGAGACTAGAGAGAGAAGTGAAGAAATTACCATAGCTGATTCCCGCTCATGGTTAGAAGAAAATATTGAAGGGTTGCTAGAAGATGGGGAGGAATCTTGCAGTCATGAAGTTGCAGTGGTGGCTGGTAATCTAGTTGGAGAAGATACAGTTGAAAACCTAGAACAAGGATAGACTGGGGTTAGAGGATCAATTGATGCCAATCAAAGGAGATACTACATCATCAAGACATCAACTTACCAGATCTGCCAATTGCCGAACCGCCCGACGCCCAGTGCTTGCTCACCTCCACAAATCAGGGGATGAGGGGAAAAGCAATGCCTGACAGCCTGGGGCTTGCGTCTTGGCATCTTGCAATGCGACGAAGATGGAATACGAGATGCTCACAGCTCACATGCTGACATGCAGGAGGAGGAGCCGTCGACCGATCTGTTGAGGAACCGACGCTGAAGAACAGTCCGAGCGATTCCTCTGCTTAGAACAAGAACGAATCAATCACAGAATCACAGAATAATAGATTGAACACAGAGAGGCAGAGAGAACTCCTGGTCTTTCTTTATTGCTTTAGATTGCATCGGGGTACATAAAGAGGGGGGTCTAGGTCCCTATTTATAGTCTACGGTGGGGTGCCCAATTAGATCGGGACTCGAATAGAGTCCGGGTTTCTAACACTCCCCTTGGGCACTCACCCAACATGCTCATGCCTCGTCAAAACTCCATAAAAACCCAGTGGGAAAAAAATTGGAGAAAGAGTACATGATACATGTGATGCTGCGATGCATGAATTGCCTCGTTAAAAACCTTGGTCGAGAAACTTCATGGAAAACTCGTCAAGGGAAAAAGAGTACAATTCACCCAAATTCATTTGGTCTGCAAGACTTTATTTTTGGGTACTTAATCTTCATGATCAAGATTTATTAGCGGGCTTGTAAGAATTCTCCTCCTGAATTCTACACTTCTCTAAGTCTCATCATTCCAATTCCACGCACGCACCTTTCAAAGCTAGATGCGGGGAGTGACTTAGTGAATAAATCTGCGAGATTTTCACATGACTTAGTATGCAGTACTTTAATCTCGTCCATCTTTTACAATTCATGTGCATAGAAGAACTTGGGGTTGATATGCTTTGTGAGATGACTCTTCACATAGCCCGTTTGCACTTGTGCAACGCAAGCTGCATTATCTTCATAGATAATTGTGGGGTTTGCACAATGTTCATCCCACATGACCGCTGGATGTGGTGAATCATTCGGCGAGCCAGCGCACTCTCGTGCGGCTTCATCTGATGCTATAATTTACGAGTGGTTCGTCGAAGTAGCTACGGGCTTTGCTTAGACGATTTCCATGAAATGCGGTTCCACCGCACAGAATACATAGCTTTGTTTGTGACTTAGCGGTATGCGGTCGGCGGATACCCGGATCTGCATAGCCAATCAAGTTCAGATCTTGATTCTTTCGTAAAACAATCCGATGTCCTTACTACCTTGGAGGTATCGGAAAATGTCCTTTATGCCCCGCCAATGCCTTTTGGTGGGCTCGCAGCTGCACCTTGCTAACGAGTTCACGGCAAATGCAATGTCCGGTCTAGTGCGGTTGCTAAATACATGAGTGCTCCCACTGCACTCAAGTATGGGAATTCGGTCCCGAACTTCCTCCCCTCTTCCCTTGGTCGGAAAGGATCTTTTCTTCTTTGTAAAGACCTCACCGATCATCGGTACTTTCGAGGAAATGCCTTCTCAAAGCCAAACCTTTCGAGCACCTTACAGGTGTAGGTCGTTGATGTACCAAGACTCCTTGAGGACATGCTCAAGCTGCAAGCCTAAGCAAAACTTGGTCTTGCCCAAATCTTTCATTTCAAATTCGACTCCAAGTAGAAGCTTGCTTCTTTTATATCTTCTATTTGTCCGATGATATTCGGATCATCTACATACAGAGATTATCTGAGAATCCATTCAGGATCGCCGTATAAATACACAAGGGCAGTCTTCATTGTTCGTGTAGCCTTTCTTGCAGAAAGTCGCTCAGCGATTATACCACATTCTTCAGTTGTTTGATCCATACTGGTGACTTTCGAGTTTCACACTGCATGATTTCTATTTGCTCTGTCTTGGTTGGGAGAGAAATTTCTTGAGGACTTTCATGTAAATCTCGAATCAAGTTATCAGTAAGGTATGCAGATCACAACATCCATCAATTTCATTTCTAAATTCAAGTTCACCGCCATTGAGATCAAGTATCTAAAGGTAATTCCACTCATGGTGGGAGTAGGTTTCTTCATAATCAACTCCGGGCGTTGAGTGAAACCTTGGGCTACCACCTTACTTTGTATCTCACTACTTCATTTCTTTCATTTCTCTTTCGAACAAATACCCACTTGTGCCCAACGGGTGTATGTGGGGAGGTGTGCGACATCACGCCCAAACACCTCTCTTTTATTCAGAGATAGCAATTCGGTTGCTATTGGCTTCTTCAATCTTCCCAATCGATCTTTTCTTACATTCAATGAGCGATGCGGGCTCGGGATCAAGATCGATGATGGTGGTAATTTTCTTTGCGAAGTAGATATCGATATTAGCTATTGTCCTATTCGGGGACTCTCCGTGTGCACATAATTTATAGCTATTTCTTCATGAGTTACTTCTTACGGGCGATTGCTTCATTAGAGCTTTACCTTGCACATCGCTTCTTTCAATTGCGGTGGCAAGTCCTTTAGTTTTTCGGCCGATGTGTGCGCACACATCCATGCCGATGGGGATATTCAGATCCGGTATGCCCTTTTACGAAGGTGTCATACTTGTGGCGAGTCTCAACGGCTCCCCTTCTCGTTCTCAGGGGACTTCAATGATCGGCTGTGATAAATCTCTCTTATCCTTTTTCACCAGGCGTCCCCGGTTACTAAGGATTCGAGGAACCGGAGTTCTCGTCCTCTTTTTTTATTTTTCTGAGGCCTCTAGATGAGATTAGGGATACCTTCTGCTTTCGTTGGTATTTCAACCCTCTCCGGTGCAGTGCATGCAGGCACATGCGACTTAGTCACGCTCTTCAAATCACTAAAGTGATCAGACAGTTGATTTGCTAGTTCTTGCAAATCGATTGTCTTCCGGACTTCTCTTGTCTTCTAGACTTCTCTTTTTGCTTCACTAATGCGCGGGTCATCTGCATGAATTCCCGTGGCGTGCCATGTAATTTCCCGACATTCTTCATCAAGGGGTTGATTTCCTCCCCCTAATGTTGGGAAATTTTCGGTGGTGACACTTGCGCTAGTTTCATAGGTGAATGGATGTTGTAGGCCGAAGGTCTAAAGTTGATGAGATTCGCTGCATGGAGGACTGCGTGTCCCCAACATGTAGCTGGCAGATTACAATTATGCAAGAGGGATTGGGCAATAAATTTAATTCTTTTAATTAAAGCCTCTGCCAGACCGTTCTGGGTATGGACATGCGGTACCGAATGCTCAACTGTAATTCCCATCGCCATGCAATAATCATCAAATGCCTTCAAAGTAAATTCTCCGGCGTTATCCATTCTGATGGACTTAATGTGATGATCAGGAAACACATTTCTGATGCGAATGATCTGCGAGATCAATTTTACAAAGGTGTGGTTTCTTGTGGACAACAAACCCACATATGACCACTTCGAAGAAGCGTCAATGAGCATAATGAAATACTTAAATGGCCCTGAGACGGGCTGAATGGGACCGCAAATGTCTCTCTGGATGCGTTCCAGGAATGCAAGGACTTCATCCTTCACTTTCAGAGTGGAGGGTCTAGTAATTAGTTTCCCGGTGGCACATACAGGGTACACAAAATCTTCATGATTCGGGAAATTCTTCTCATTAATATTATGCCCATGCGAGTTATTTATTATGTTTCTCATCATCCTAAGACTTGGGTGGCCTAATCTATCATGCCAGAGACAGAAGAGTTCAGAGCTTCTAAACACTATTTTGAGCGATTATGCAGCTGCGAGCGCTTTAATTGTGGTATAATATAGCCCAGTTTCTAGTGAAGGGAGTTTTTCTGATTCCATTCTCGTCGCGCTTCGTTATGAGCAGGTATTCCATACCGTACTCTTCTTTAGTCTCAATATGGAAACCATTTGCGCGGATATTCTTCAAACTTAAGAGAGTTCTAGTCGATTCTGGGTACAATAAGGCTTCTTCAATGACCAAAGTTGTGCCCATTATGGCTCTTTTGGAACCAATTATACATGCATCGCTTCCGGCGATTGTCGTAAGGCTGCGAATGCTCTTACGAATCGACTGAAAATGCTTATTCTCTCTTAAGATGATATGCGTTGTGCCACTGCTGGCTAAGCACACTCCCTCCGTAGGGCGCTACACGTGTTCTAATATAGGGTATTTATTAACATGTATGAGAAGGCAATCAACACATAAATAAAATACTCCAATATTAGAACATATCATGCCATCATAAAGCTGAATAAATGAATGAATTCTTCAAATATCATCCAACCATCACGAGAAGATAACAATTCTTAAGTACCATCCATGCAAATTCTAACATATTCTTCCACAAAAATAAATGACAATTAAAGTCGAAATGCATTCAGTGCACTAGACTTCTTCTACTATTTTCTCAGGGTTGACATTCTCTTCAAGAGAAATCATGGCGTTGACTGCTTCTAGGTCGAGAGAGGTGCTGCTGTTGTAATGGTCTCAAACACCATCAGCGCGGGTAGCTGCTTAGAACACTCCCCCTCAACCGATGCAGAGTGGGCTTCATGTGCCCTTTGCCATCCCGTTTTGGCTTGCTAGCCTTATTCTTACGTGGAGCATCTGATTTGCCTTTCTGAGCTGCGGTCTTACCCTTCCTTCCCCTTTTCTATATCAAGGGCTTTCGCACCTTGTTGCTCCCGGCGTTGGCTTCACGACCAACGGAGCTACCAGTTGGCTGAGTGACGTAGTTCTTACAGAGAACTTTGTCCTGAGCCTTCGCAACTTGCATCATATCGGTCAATTCGGCGTATTCCTCATAGCCATCTTGACGATAGTTGCGTGCGGATTGTGCTATATTGGGGTGGAAGGATTTTCTCAATTTTCTGTATTGGGGTACAAATCCTGTGTAAGGCAGAATTATTTTCCCTGACCGTCTTACAGTCGGCAAATCTCAATCTGATCCACTCCTACTCTGCTTGAGGAAGAATGGTGTACTTTAGCCTCTCAAACCTGCTTCTTGAGTGCAGTCTAGAGTGCTAGCACGCTCTTCTCCGCCATATACTCATTCTTGAGAGTGATACAGAGGATGGGCGTCATGCAGTCCGCCAATCTAATAGCTGCGCGGAGCTTCTTGCTTCAAAGTACAATCTTGACATCGGATGCCCATGTCAGATAGTTTTGGCCATGCTGGGCCAGCTCCTCAAACTCCCAGTTCGTTATGCTAGTCATTTAAATGTGTATAAGTCTACTGCTGGTCAATGTTTTCCTACACGGTAAACGGTACACGGTCGGCAAGGCCTCGTGTAGTGTTTAGACCGTGTACACGACGTGTACACGGTTTTACACGGATTACACGTTTTTGTACTATATCTATAAAAAATAATTATAGATAATTATACGTAGTTGATATAGTCCAATAATGCATCCAACACAATAATCATAATTCAGAAAAGTATAACATTAATAGGCAACACATGCGCACACTCATTTTTCACTTCTCACAAACATGACGAGTTAATAGCACGATTCACGATTCTCACAAATGATGAATGATGAATGGCACAATCACACTCACACGATCACACATAGTTCTCGATTCGGTTCTCACATGCATTGCATCATAAACACGTAGTTCTCACAATCATCATAGTCATAGATCAACATCTAAAAGTTCTTAGGCATGTCTGGTAAAGATAAATTAACTAAGTGATAGAATGGTTAATGACAAACCCTAACAGGTTGGCTTTATTTCGTGGTCACTCATCGGCGCGAGACGAGCGAAAATTTTCATTCTGCGCGAAATATCTCCGATCGCCTAAACGTCCTCCTACTCGCGTTACTCGCGGCCTAGAACCGTGTTAGCTCCGAACCGTGTCGCCCGTGTAGTCCGTGTAGGACCGTTTTTGACCGTTTACGGGCTCACCGTGTACTATACTGTTTATGGCCTAAACTACACACAAAGCTGCTGAGTAACGTGTACACGGCGAGTACACGGCCTACACGGCCGTGTAGGCGAACAGTGCTGCTGGTAGACATGCACGGAATAATTTACTGCGGGTAAATGGTACAAAAGGTTCTCGCAATGTTTCATAATTTTCTATACATTTTCTATAAATTTTACTGCTAATTTCAGTGATTAAAAGCAATTTTCAGTAATTACAATTAACCAAAACAGTAAATAAATACAGAAATAATAATGGCATAAATAAATAAGCTTCAAATGCTAAAAATAATTCAAAATTCGGATTCCCGAGGCCCTTTTATGCTAAAATATGAAATTTCAGCAAATTCTGCAATTCCAGAGGGTTTATACGCAAATTTTCAGTTCAGAGAAAAATTCGCATAATTTTCTGATTTACCGAGGGGTTTCCTGCAAAAATTTTGGACCCACTCGTAAATTTAAGGGCTTATCGGCAATTTTCAGAACTACCGAGACCTTTTTGCAAAATTTGGGACTCAAATCAAATAATTATGGGCCAATTGGTATATTATTGAGAACCGGAGGGCTTTTCTACAAGATTACCATCCTTTTTTCTTTTCGGCCGGGCTTGCTTTCCCCTTTTTTCCCGGCCCATCCTTCTCTCCCAGCCCATTCGCCGATCCCCCCCTCCAGGCCCATCTACCGACCCCCCCCCCCTTCCTGGCCCATTCGGCCCGCCCGCACGACTCAAAAAATCGGTAAGGTTTCCCCTACCTTTTGCTCAGTGGCGGCGGCAGTGCCTAATGCGGCTCGGCGGCGCGCACCAAGGCCGTGCAGCACGCGGAGAGGCGAGGCGGCGGCTTGCCGAACAGCGGCGGCGTGTGGGCGCCAGTGCGGCGACACGGCGGAAAACGCACGGGCGGCGCAGCGGCGGTGCAGCTGCAGCGGCACGGCGGGAGGTGACGGCTACGGCGACACGCGAGGCGCGGGCAGGCGGCGGCCGTCGCGGGCGGCCGCGCGCGCGCGCGCGCGAGGCGGCGGAAGCTAGGCTGCGGCGGGCAATCCGGCGGCGATGGCGGTGCGGCTCCACCGTCGGCGGTGCGCGATTGAGGAGCTATGGTGGTTGCGGCCGAGCCGGTGTAGCGGCGGCGGCCGGCGGTCGAGTGGCGCGTATTTGGCGGCGGGAGGCGTGCGAACCACCGGTCCAAGCGGTCAAGGTCACCGGCGCGGCGTGGTGCTCCATGCGGGGGCGGGCGAGACCGGCGATCTGGCGGCGGTTGCGGCGGCGTAGCGGGCAGCGAGGGCCGTCGCGGAAGACGGCGGGGCTCCGAGTGGGCTAATCTGCGCGCGAGTGGGCGGCAACCGAGGCGGCACCGAGCATCGGGCGGTGGGCAGCGGCGCCATGCGGGCTTAGGCGGCCGGCGCCATGCGGGCGAGTGGCGGCGCCATCTTGGGCTTAGGCGGTCGGCGCCACGCGGGCGCGGTGGAGATCGCGCGTCGGAGCGCGCGCGCGCGTCTGCAGCGCGTGTCTGCCGAGCGCGAGGGTCGGCCATGGTGGCTTTACCGGTGATAACTTCTAGCCATTGCTCGTTTTTTTTTCGTGCAGGGGCCAACCAAACAACGATAAAATATAGATGCATAAATTTCCATACAATGATCATGCTAATCAAACAAAGCCATGCAAAATTTCAGTTTTCAATCTACGATGCAATCAACATCTGCCCCGTTTTCGCAATCTACCGATCGACATTGTGCCGGCGACTTGGATCGCTGCGGTAGATTAGGGTGGATTGCATCGCTCTGATGCAATCAACATCTACCCGTTTCACAATCTACCGATCGGCATTGTGCTTGGCGACTTCAAGTGCGCTCGCGGTAGATTTAGGCGGATTGCACCGTAAATTTCAATCTAGAACGCGAAAAGAAAATCTGATTCAAAGCGATCTAGAAAATTTAATCGTGCCGATGATTACCTCATTCATCGGAGCGAAGTCGTGCTAATAACGTGTTGAGGAACCGACGCCGAGACCGATCGAGCGATTCCTCGCTTAGAACAAACGAATCAACCACGAAATCACGAATAATAGATTGAACACAGAGAGGTAGAGAGAACTCCTGGTCTTTCTTTATTGCTTTAGATTGCATCGGGGTACATAAAGAGGGGGGTCTAGGTCCCTATTTATAGTCTACGGTGGGGTGCCCAATTAGATCAGGAATCTGGATAGAGTCCAGGTTTCCTAACACGATCGACGGCATCGAGGCGTCGAGCCGAGGATAACTGGAGGAGGAGGTGAGGAGATCTGGGCCAGCCCAGCAGGGTGGTAAGCCAGGTATATATGTGGGCTGAGTGTAAAGATATTGGATTTGGTCCAACTAAATATATTTATATGTATTATATTTCATATATAGTGATTTTTTATCAAAAAATTTAAATATTCAATTGAATACCCTTCGATTACTGTAGATCCGCCCATCGTCTGCGCGACTTTGGTGGCTCGTGGTTGCCGACCTCGTTGGTGGTACGCAGCGCAGTGAGCGCGGCAAGGGGGCTGGTCGGCTCGGCGCCCTAACATTTGGTAGTGGCCACCTCAGCGTTAGTGAACGCGGATGCGCGGCGACCTGCCCACCGCTGATGGGGTTGCCGGATTGGTGGACGATTCCAACCCGGCAGCCCCATCAACAGCCATCAAGGTAAGCCGTGTTTCACCGCCTGCTCCTCCATCAAGGTGTTTCACCGCCTGCTCGTCCATCAAGGTGGGATGTTTAATCTTTTGTTCGGCATTAGGCTAAAACCTAATCGGTATTTAGCCCAAATGCCCAATTTATTTCCATTTATAGACTATGTGAGCTTAATTATTTCGGTCGACTTCTACCAACTCATTCGTTTTCTGAAAGATTCTGTGAATGAAAGTCCCATGAGAAAGTTTGGAAAACCGGCGGGGCAAATGCCAGTTTTTTTTAACTGAACCTGGGGAAACATAAACATTTCCCATGCATTTTACAGCAGCTCAGTGCACCTTGCAAAAATACAACAAAGTGAAAATTACTAGAGGTAGGACGATTCAAACCAAGAAAATAACACCAGACAAAACTTTATGAATACATACGTATACACACAAGGGTAGCACAGGTCCAGGATTTCACACCCCCAACAGCTACAAATAACCATGTGTGTACCAGATCCTCCCTTGTCTAGTATGGTGATTGATAGCGTGACAGTTAAGATACAACACGCAATGAATTATTGACTTGCCAGGAATCGGCTTATATGAGTTGTACACGGCATAACCGAAAAACCAAACCAAGATTACAGATTTACAGGGATCTGTTGCATATCTGTTGCGGCTAAAGATAGAAACCAGGCTGGCTATGGTTGGTGTTGCCGTGTTGACACTGGAGATGATCTTGGGCGGGATTGCATGGTCTGGTGCAGCCGGACGGGTGCAGCGGGAAGCAGGGGCGGACCTATAGGGTATGCCGGGTGGGCCCCGGCATACCCTGGGCCCGGCGCCTCCAGCATATCCAAAATCCGTAACCCCACCCATCTCACCTGGCGGCGGTAACTCCTTCGACGAGTGGAGGCCGGGTGGTGGCGTCCGTAACCGTCAGCATGTGAGGCGGAGGACGACCTCGAGGCCGTCTTCTGGGCCGCAGCCACAGCAATCGGCGGCGATGAGGAACATCGGGTACGTAGGGAAGCACCGCCTCTCCGCCGCCATCACTCGCCTCGACCAGGGCAGGAGCTCCAGTCACTCCAGGTACTAACTCTGCTCCAATGGATCCACCCGTGGCTGTCAGTTTACCACATACTAACTGAATCAAGAACCTAACTCTGATGATATCATCCAATAAGTCAAACTGCCGCGGTTGTGGAGTGGAAACCAGAGTTCAAGAAACGCGATCTGGATCTGGAGTTCAAGAAACGTGATCTGGATCTAGATCTGGAGTGGAAACCTGATTTACGTATGGAATAAAGAAACCTAGCATTTCCTTTTACTGCCATAGGATTATTCATGCATGTGACACCAAAGACTGGGGGGAAATGTTCCTTCTCTTATCTGTAGGTTGTGTTCTTGTTTTGCATACGGAATCAAGAAACCTGGGTTTACCTTTTAGTGCCATAGTATTAGCTATGCATGTACCACCAAAGAATGAAAAAAGGGGTCCTTTTATCTGTAGATTGTGTTCTTGATTCAAGAGTGCAGGTTCGTCTTTTCTATTACTGATTTGTGGTAGACTAGAAATGGGGGATTTGCTCATGTGCCCCAAAGTTTAATGGCGTTTGCTCATTTGCCCCATGATATCTCACTGACATATGGGCCCTGGACCCGCATGTTAGTGAGACATCATGGGGCAAATGAGCAAACGCCATTAAACTTTGGGGCAAAGGAGCAATTTTTCCTAGAAATAAAGGTCCAGGCCGATGCTAGGGTATAGCTATAACACTCGGTTTCTTTTACATACTATCCATGAATCATGATGATTGATGTGAGTTTTTTTATCAAGTATCTCTTATGTTAAATATTATTGGAGTTTCTTGTAAGCGTCACGGCATGCTTCGAAATGCTAGGCTTGAGAATATCAAGAAAGTACTTGATTGTGGTGAACTTGAATCTAGGAGTGGATTAAATCAAGAGATGAGTTTGCCTAGACGTGATGAGATTCGATGGGGCTCTCATTACAAAACTGTATGCAACATCATTATTATGTATTCCACAATCATATTATTTAGTGCCTGTATACCGAATTACGGTATAAATTTTACAATTATTTACCGAATTGACAAATGGTTTTACTAAATTGCATAAGAAAATTTTGGTGCGGCATACCCTTTGGTAAAATTCTAGGTCCGCCACTGGCGGGCGGGAAGTCATCTAACACCCCCCGGCAGTCAGAGCAGGAGCATCCCGTACGCTCAGGCTGGAGCGAAACTCATTGAAGATCACCGCCGGTAATCCCTTTGTGAATATATCAGCAAATTGCTGCGACGTAGGTACATGAAGTACGCGTACATCGCCAAGGCCGACCCGTTCACGCACGAAGTGGAGATCAATCTTGACATGCTTCATGCGCTGGTGTTGGACTGGGTTGTTGGAGAGGTACATGGCGGAGACGTTGTCGCAGTAGACGATAGTGGCGCGACGTAGAGGGCGGTGAAGCTCGTGTAGTAGTTGACGAAGCCAGCAGGATTCAGCAACAGCATTGGCCACCGCACGGTCCTCCGCCTCAGCGCTAGAGCGGGAGACCGTGTGCTGCCATTTGGACGACCATGAAATGAGATTGTCGCCAAGGAACACCGCATAGCCAGAGGTAGACTTGCGGGTGTCCGGGCAACCGGCCCAATCCGCGTTCGAGTAGGCGACAAGGGCAGTAGGATTGGTGCGGCGGAGATGAAGGCCATATGAAATGGTACCCTTAAGGTAGCGAAGAATGCGCTTCACCAAATTAAGATGAGGCTCACGGGGGTCATGTAGAGGCACACCTGCTGAACAGCATAGGCAATGTCTAGTCGAGTAAAGGTCAAGTACTGAAGAGCGCCAGCGATACTGCGGTACTGAGTAGGGTTGTCGACGGGAGGCCCGGAAGTGTAAAGTTTGGCACGAGTGTCGACTAGAGTGGCGCACGGGTTGCACGAGGACATACCCGCACGATCAAGGATTTCAACGACATAGTGATGCTGGGATAAGAACATGCTGGTGGCATTGCGAGTGATAGTCATGCCAAGGAAAAAGTGGAGAGATCCCATGTCGCTCATAGTGAACTCACGCTGAAGGGAGGATATGATCCAGCGGAGGAGAGCGGATGTGGAGGCGGTAAGAATGATTCGTCGACATATAGAAGGACATAGGCAACATTGGAGCCTCGTCTGTAGATGAAGAGCGAGGTGTCAGATTTGGAGCCAACAAAACCAAGGGAAATTAAGTAAGAAGCAAAGCGGTTGAACCAAGTGCGCGGTGCCTGCTTAAGACAATAGAGTGAACAGTTTAAGCGGCACACGTGGTTGGGGTGAGCTGAGTCAAGGAAACCAACAGGTTGTTGAGAATAGACGGTCTCAGCCAACGACCCATGAAGGAAAGCATCTTTTTACATCGAGCTGGTGAATCGACCAATCGCTGGAAAGAGCCAAAGTGAGTATTGTGCGAATAGTGGCTAGTTTGACAACAGGACTGAAAGTTTCAGAGAAGTCAATGCCCTCACGTTGGGTAAAACCACGGAGAACCACCGAACCTTATACCGCTCTAAAGAACCATCCGGATTAAGTTTATGCCGAAAAATCCACTTGCCGGTGACTACATTGACATTAGGAGGTCGCGGTACAAGATCCCAAGTGCGATTAGCAAGAAGGGCATCGTATTTAGCGCGCATTGCATTGTGCCAGTTGGGATCATGAAGGGCGGAGCGGTAACTCTTTGGAATGGGAGAGATAGGTTCGGCCAAAAGGTTCATGCGATGAAGTGACTGGCGGAAGCCGCTCTTGCCGCGAGTGCGTATGGCATGGTCGTTGTGAACTGGGGTTATCGGCACAGCAGTGGATGAAGGCAGCTATGGAGCAGGAGCAGGCGGCTGCTGTTGCACAGGCGTATGCAGCACAAGAGGCAAAGGCGTGTGCAGATGTATTGGCGTATCACGGCTAGTGGGAACGCAGGCGGTGCGAGTGCGAGCATGTGCGGTGATGAGGCACTGACGACTCACGGCACAAGAGGCAAAGGCGGGTATATGTGCTATGGTAGAGAGCACGCGGTGGGCACTGATGAAGATTCAACCGAGGGAGGACCAGCAGATGACTCGACAAGGGTAGAATCAGAAGAGGGGCAAAGGAAGTCCAAGTCATGGACATGAGGAACTGGAAGACGACGGGCAAATGGAAAGGTGGACTCATCAAAGACCACATGGCGAGAAATGACGATGTGCTGCATGGCGATGTCGAGACAGCGATAGCCTTTGTGGTTTGCCGGATAACCAAGGAAGACACAAGGGGTGGAACGCGAGGCCAGTTTGTGGGGAATTGTAAAGGAGAGGTTGGGATAACACAGACACCCAAAAACTCGGAGATGGTCGAGGGATGGAGGATGACCATGAAGGGCAACGAACGGCGTGCCAAATTAGAGAGCGCGAGTAGGGTGGCGGTTAAGGAGATATGTGGCGGTATGGAGAGCCTCAACCCAATACGAGGGAGGCATGGCGGCCTAAAAGAGAAGGGAGCGAACAATATTATTTGTGGTGCGAATAATACGTTCGGCTTTCCCATTCTGTTGGGAAGTGTGGGGACAAGAAAGACGAAGATGAACACCATTGGTGAGAAAGAAGGTGCGAGAGGATGCATTGTCAAACTCGCGTCCATTATCGCATTGGATGGCTTTAATGCATGTGTTGAACTGGGTTTTGGCATATGCAAAAAAATGTGTGAGTGTGGCGAACACATCGAACTTGAGACGTAGAGGAAATGTCCATAGGAAATGACATCGAACATGGTAATGAGGAAGCTAAATGGGTGAGGCCCTGGCGATAGAGGTGTCCCAAGCGGCGGTGCCAAAGCGTCGCGGAGGTGGATGCGGCAAGGGCGCAAGGAGAAGCTTCTAATGACCAGAACGGGTAAAGAGGCCCCGAACTATTGCACCTGATGACCATGGTCTTGGTGCGAAGATCCTTCACGGAAAGACCAAACAGATCAAACTCAATGGAGCAATGATTATCAGTGGTAAACTTGCGAACAGAAATCAAGTTTTGACAATATGAGGTGCAACTAAGACATTGTGCAGATGGAACGGACGAGAAGACGTGGAAAAAGATGTATGGCCAGTGGAGGCAACGAGCAGTAGAGACCCATTGCCGACGATGATATTTGTAGGTGTGTGGCGAGAAGAGGGTCAAGAGGAGAGTGTACCGGAATCGGAGGTCATGTGAGCGGTGGCGCCTGAGTCCATGTACCAATCGGAGTTGGTCGGTGGCATCATCGTCATGGTGTTGAAGGCGTTAACAAGGGACTACTGGTCCCAAGTCGGCGGCGACGAGGACGCTGTAGACACGGGAGGCCACGAGCGCCATGGAGTCGAGGCGGCGTGGTGCGGGCGAGTTGCGGCGATTGGGCCGGTTACCTGACGTCTTTGTCGCGTATAAGCGCTATTCTTTGCAACGCCATTGTGGGCCGAGAAGACTGATGTGCCGGAGCAGGTGACCCACCCAAACACGAAGGACTCGGTCCACAAGTTGAAGACCGTGGGCCAGGGCTGCCGCTGTTGGTTCCGGTTGTCTGTGCGCTGGCCACCACTGGAAACATGGCCATCGTTGTGGCCACCAGAACCGCCACGGTTGTTGCGACATTGTCAATTGTTGCCGCCGTAGTTGGAAGATGACCCGGCATAGGAACCGGAGGAGCCATAGGAGCCAGAACCGTCGTGAGAGGCACGGGAATGAGCGCCACCACCAGAAGACTATGAGTTGCTGCCACTGTTTCCCTTGGGGCCAGATGTCCCAGAGAGGAGAGCCGTGGCGCGTGATACGTGGGCATTCTTCTGAATTTGTTGGACCGAAATGGCGATAGAGGGGGGGTGAATGTCGCTTTAAAAACTTGCCCCCATAACGAGATCCCAAAGAACACTTCTCCAATAGTTATAAAAACTATGAAGAAAACATCTCAGCACACTGGAAGCTTGACTTACCAGAGAAAAGAAAAAGAGCAATAAAAAAAGGATTTAGAATGCCTAGCAACAAAAGGAGCACTCGGGCCGGCCGGCCGTATGCCTTGAGGCGGTCGGGCCGCTCTTAAGCGCCCGATCGACCACCTCGGTCTGGCCGATCTAACCGCCGCCGCCTCGATCGCCGGCAACTCGGTCGACCGCCATACAGGGGGTGGTCTAACCGCCATGGAGGGTCGGTCGGCCGGCCCCGATCCCGGGGCACGAGAGTGCGGTGGCGAAACTTGACAAAAACTTCATAACTTCGAAGACTAAGAAATTGAAGGTTTTTTCCCAATCCTTTCATCCCAAAGCATAACAACAACAAACTAAATAAGAAAAGGGCCTTGGGAACCAAGGAAATCCCACCGAAAATCAAGAATTTCATATTTGAACCAAAACTGAAAAACTGCAGAGAGCAGCGACAAAAGCTCAAATTCCCATCTAATCTCTGATCCTTTGACCATGAAACTTTGAGGGTAGCTACTTAGTAGCCTCTGGACTTGAGATACCAAGTTTCATGCCATCTCATGAAGGGAATCAAGATTCACACCAAAACCCTAGAAATGAGAACATGAACACAAGAAGGCTAAAAATGAGATTCTTGCAAATCGATCAAATTGCTCTTGGAACTAGATGACCAAAGGGTCTAGAAATGCAATTCCATCACAGAGCAACCCATTTTGCCACTCCTCAGCAAGAATCAACACAAAAACGAAAATCTTAGAAATCAAGCCTAGAAAGCATCAAAGAGACAAAAACCAACAGAGAGACAGAACCTCAATCAAACTCAAACAAAGTCATCTCAGATTGATATTGAGGAAAAGAGATGAATGATTACATAGAGTATCAACTGAATCCATCCCTACAACCCCATACATGCTTAAATGATTAAGAGCTTACTACATCCTCCCTCAAGAACACATACAGGGAAACAGTGAAAACCAACGAAGCTCTGTCCTCTCCTACCAACTCTCACCAACTAAAGATACAAAGCAAAAGTCTTAACCCTTTCCCAAAGCCATGAAGACCATGCAAGAGACACACTCCTTTTATAGCCTCCCACTAATGGGTTTGAGATTTGCTTTGCCCATTAAGCCACAACAACTCCAATGCTTTAACCATAATCCGCTTCCTTTAGTGCAGCTTTGCGTATTCCCCAAAACGCCCCTCCTGCACCTTCCGGGAAGCTTTCTCCTTTCTTGCCGCTCAAGCCTCGCAGCTACCTCGAGTCCTCGCCGTCTTCGGCACACCTCGACCGTTCTGACCTCGGCACCACCTGTGTCTAGTCCGGTCCTCCGTGCCTCGCTACGACTTCACCTTGATGTCCTGCAGCCATCACAGACAAGAAACACATCACATAGCACCGCTCGATAACATGTAATCAACAGAAGCATTAAGAGTAATCTTAAGCAAGTAAAAACTCAAACCTGTCGTAACAAGAGACTAAGCATCCTAAGCCCATACGACCAAGTTTGACTAAGTCCGACCAAACCGATTGCACTACACAATGATAAGGCACAAACCTCACAAACCAAACTCGACTTTCCTAAAACCGATGTCAATTACTCATCACACACTCGGGGTCACCTCCACATGGTCCATTAGAATTTCTTCAAGAAGAAGGGTGGTCCGAACGTCGATGAACGACGGGAACGGACGCTGGGCACCGAAAACAGACCGGAGATGGGAGAACTTCTCGTTCAAACCTCGAATGTTGTTGAGCACGAGAGCCTTGTCGGTGACGGGCTGCTCGACGTCGGCCAATGCATCGGCAAAGGACTTCATCTTGCGACAATAATCAGTGACGGAGAGATCGCCTTGGACAAAGTTCTTGAACTCGGCTTCGAGGTAAAGTGCACGACTTTCCTTGTTGTTCTAAAACAAGTCGACGATCTTCGTCCAAATGGTCGCGGCATCGGGGCTGTCAGTCATCACCATCTCAAGGATCTCCGGTGAGACGGAATTGAGAAGCCATGACGAGACTGTGGCATCGAGACGCATCCACGTTGCGTCGGGCTGCGAGGGCACACCCTCGATGTGATCCGCCAGGGCATACTTGCGGAGCGTGAGTCGAAAGAGACCGCGCCACTTTGAGAAGTTGGAGGCTTGGAGATCAAGCGTGACCGGGACGAGGGATTTGATGCTTGCAACGGCGACTACTTGCGCCCAGAGGACTGCCTTGGCTTCGGCGTCAACTCGGGCAGCATCAGCGGCGGCCTTGTCAGTAGCGGCGACGATCTCCTCAGACGCCGGACCGGCCATGAAGGTGGCGATCGACAGGGGGAACCTGCGATCATGTTAGGGTGTGTGCGGAAGCGGCAGGATCGTCCTGCTAACTGATACCATGATAGCGTGACAGTTAAGCTACAACACGCAATGAATTATTGACTTGCCAGGAATCGGCTTATATGAGTTGTACACGGCATAACCGAAAAACCAAACCAAGATTACAGATTTACAGGGATCTGTTGCATATCTGTTGCGGCTAAAGATAGAAAAAAGGCTGGCTACGGTTGGTGTTGCCGTGTTGACACTGGAGATGATCCTGGGCGGGATTGCATGGTCTGGTGCAGCCTGAGGGGTGCAGCGGGAAGTCATCTAACAGTGATAATGACATCTAACAAACATCTAGTGATAATGAAAGGGGAAGCTTCTTACTACATACAGGTCATCATTCAACTCGAAATCTTCTGTTTTCAAAGACAACTTGTTGGCTGCTACATTCAACGGTACAAAGCATTACTTTCAGCAATGTGACGTTAAGGTCACATGGCATAATTTCCCATGTTTAGGATGGTACATTGCAGTCTAAGACGATCGCAATGTTATCTAGCAAAATTTCAATCTTTGCAATACTACTAAGCAGATTTTCCCGTAACTAATCGGCACAAGAGTAATCTATTGTGAGATGATTAATAATAGAAGGGGCTAAAGTGAACTGTAAATAGAGCTGCAATATAACATGATAATTACCTAGCAAAATATCAATCTTTTCAATGCTACTAAGCAAAATTTCCCCGTAACTAATTGGAACAAGAGTAATCTATTGTGAGATGATTAATAAGAGAAGGGGATAAAGTGAACTGTAAATAGAGATGCAATATAACATGATAGGTATATGTCTACGACCATCCTTCGGACATTGTACATATTAATAAAATTGGTCGCAACGTTGGAATATCATTGAGCCACATCATCTGAAAAATCCTAGGTGTTCAACCTAAATTAGAATAAATCATGGCCATCAAGTTTTACTCAATCTAGTTGCAACTAGGAAAGGGCTCTCCCTCTCTCCAACCCACCCCACCCCACCCCTGTGAAATCGAAGCTGTGACCTATATCACATAATATCAAGTGTTTTTTTACTGCTGATTTGTCACATAATCTATCTATCATTAATTTTTTGTTTAGATCAATGCTGGGCCTTCATTCAACACAGGTTGGCTGGCGGGAAGTCTTGACCCCGAAGTCATGGTGAGCAGTGGCGTTAGCTGTTCCCACCATGAACTTCAACACCGGATACATAATTTATCCGATAGGTTCATCCTTTGACTAGGTTCATCGTTTTTGACTCGTTTGCCGGCTTGAGGCTCCTACTCCTCTGGATAAGATATGGATCCGGTCCTGCAGTCCATATTGCTACATGCTTTCATATTACCATCCGGCTGGCTAAGAAAAACCACAAATAACAATGCAGTTAGCAACTCCGATATCCTCCATGGATGCAGCTGCAGCCTTTTGCCTCTTGCTTCTTCTAGCCACCACGACCTCCCCCTCTGTCTATGCACAACAAACCGATGGTGGATGCTTCACAAATGAGAGGGACGCACTGCTTTCATTTAGAGCTGGAATCAGAAGCGATCCGCAAAACCTCCTTGTCTCGTGGAATGGCCAGGACTGCTGTCAGTGG
This sequence comes from Dendrocalamus sinicus, assembly GCA_036346575.1. Taxonomy (NCBI): domain Eukaryota; kingdom Viridiplantae; phylum Streptophyta; class Magnoliopsida; order Poales; family Poaceae; genus Dendrocalamus; species Dendrocalamus sinicus. The sequence continues at coordinate 33,582,862 of CM070642.1, forward strand.
AGTGGTATTAAGTGCAGCAACAAGACAGGCCATGTCGTCAAGGTTGACCTCCGCAACAGTTTCTTCTATGATGATATGTTCGATCTCGGGCTCCCTGGAAATCCTCGCGGAATGCGTGGGAAGATAAGCTCTTCTTTACTTGCTCTACATCACTTGGAGCATCTAGATCTTAGCGGAAACTATCTTGGGGGTGTAGGTGTATCCATACCAAGATTCTTGGGCTCCCTCCAGAGCCTGGTATATCTCAACCTCTCTTGCATGGATTTTGATGGTAGAGTGCCTTCTCAACTTGGTAACCTCTCCAGGTTGCTGCATCTTGATCTCGACAACATTTGGAATCCTAATGATTATTATGGTTATGATAATAAATTACACACTGAGGATGTCTCGTGGTTACCACGTCTCCCTTTGCTAAGGTCTCTCGACATGAGTGGTGTGAATCTCAGTGCTGTTGGGCGCAATTGGGTTCAAGTGGTTAACATGCTTTCTAATTTAAGAGCCCTTCGTCTCCGTGAGTGTCGACTTGTTTTTCCATACACACCTATAGTGCATCTTAACCTCACATCGCTTCAGATGCTTGATCTAACAGACAGTGGGTTTAACAGCTTGAATCCGACCTACTGGTTCTGGGATGTTGGTACTATCAGGCATCTTGACCTTACAAACAATATAATTGTTGGACCATTTCCAGATGCAATGGGAAACATGACTTCCCTTGAGGTACTTCGTCTTGGAGGCAATCAACTCACCAGTGTAAATTCCAAAGCGCTGAAGAATCTATGCAATTTGAGAGTGCTAACACTGTGGTCAAATCGGATCAGCCAAGACATGGAAGAATTTTTGGAGGGGTTGCCTCATTGTGCACGGAGTCAGATGGAGTACTTAGATCTATCTTGTGCCAATCTCAGTGGGAAAATTCCAAAGTGGATAAACCAATGGACTGATTTGAGCACTCTTCAACTCTCTTCTAATAGGCTTGTAGGATCGATACCTCTTGAAATTGGTATGCTCAGTAAACTCAGCAAATTGTATCTAGACGGCAACCTGTTTGACGGTTCTATATCGGAGGAACATTTAGCGAGTCTAGTCAATTTGGAGGAATTGGACTTATCTTACAACTCCCTAGACATGAGTATCAGCTCAACTTGGATTCCTCCCTTTAAATTGCGGCTGGCTTATTTCCCATGTAGCAAAATGGGGCCTCATTTTCCTTTGTGGCTTAAAGGGCAAAAGGATGTTATTTATCTTGACATTGCTGATGCAGGCATAGTTGATCACCTCCCGGATTGGTTTTGGACTGTGTTTTCAAATGTTCAATACTTGAACATCTCTTGTAACCAGATTAGTGGCAGGTTACCAAGGACGCTGCAATTTATGTCTTCAGCTATGATATTTGACCTCAACTCCAACAACCTCACTGGTGCTCTACCGCAGTTACCAAGGCATTTGGTAGAACTTGATATTTCGAGAAACTCTTTGTCAGGTCCATTGCCGCGAAAATTCGGAGCCCCACTACTTTCTGATTTATTGCTGTCTGAAAACAGTATCAATGGCACTATTCCGATATATATTTGCCAATTGCAGTTTTTGTCAGTTTTGGATCTGGCAAAGAACCGTCTAGTAGGACAGTTTCCCCGATGTGCAGAAGGGTCAGAGGCAACCCCAAAACTGAACATATCTATTTCAGCTCTATTCTTGTATGAAAACAACCTGTCTGGCAAATTTCCCTCATTTTTGCAGAGCTGCCCGAAGTTGATTCTACTTGATCTTGCCCACAACAAGTTTGTCGGAGATTTACCAACATGGATAGCAAAGAAATTGCCAAATTTGTCTTATCTCCGGTTGCGGCATAATATGTTCTCTGGCTCTATTCCGGTTCAGCTCACAGAGCTTGGCTACCTACAATACTTGGACCTTGCATATAACAGAATATCAGGCTCTATACCTCATACATTGGTCAACTTGAAAGCGATGACTCAGGATCACCGACAAACATTAGGTATCCCCTTAGTCTGGGGTTATGAAAGGCCAGCAAACCCTGACACTTATGCGTTGCCAAAATATGATGATAGCTTATCAGTGGTAACGAAAGGCCAATATCTCAATTACACCAGTAACATCATCTATATGGTTGGTCTTGATTTGTCCTGCAACAATTTAGTCGGAGATATTCCAGACGAAATAACAGTACTTGACGGATTGACGAACTTGAACATCTCCCATAATCAGTTGTCCGGCAAGATTCCAGAGAAGATTGGCTTTCTACGATCATTGGAGTCTCTCGATCTATCAAGCAATGAGCTCTCTGGCGAAATTCCTTCCAGCATCTCAGACATGACAATGTTAAGCAAGTTGAACCTGTCATACAATAATCTCTCAGGAAGAATACCCTCAGGTAATCAACTGCAGGTACTTATTGATCCAGCATCGTCGTACATCGGCAACAACTATCTTTGCGGGCCTCCTCTTTCTAGGAACTGTTCGGGGCCTGAGGTAATTAGAGGTTATCTTGATGAGCATCAACCAGAGGCGAGGTATTTTTATCTCGGGCTGGCTGCAGGATTTGTTCTGGGTCTTTGGGTGGTCTTCATTATCTTCTTATTTGGTAAGACATGGAGAGTTGCTTATTTCCAACTGTTTGACAAGCTATTGAGCGGCATACAAACTTCTGTGGCCTGAACGTTTCTCTAAAGCACCATGGGAAAATGCATAATTATGGAAAAGAAGGAAGGTTAAGCTCACTGTTCCCATTGGTAATTGCAAGTGAGAATTCTCAATCGATGGTGTCGTATCGTATAGCTTGTTGTTTAGTAATCTGTAATCCTGTGCACAATATCGTATTTCTGTTTCTTTCTCCCTTGATTTTCGGTTGTTTAGTTGTTTCCTTCCCTGTTTGTTGGGTTGGTTGATTCCCCTGCGTGGTGAAGAAAACTAACGCGTCCGAGTCGTACGCTATTGCCGGATTATGTGGGATGGCTCACATGGTAACCGATCATGGCGTGCATATTGCAGGTATGCATGACCACTTTCCATTTCACTGAATGTAGCAGCTTATAATAGAGAAAGAAGAGAAGAAAACGCTGAGCAGTTCAGTCAGCGGCAAATACTGTTGCCCGTCATTTTTCCTGTTTTCGTTTTTCGGTTTCAGAATAGCGTTGAGTTGCAGGCTTAGAGCAACTCCATCCCATTAGTCATTTCTTCCTCTCTATTTCCTAGGATGAAGAGGCTAACTATTATTTTCAGCTCTCTATTTGAGTTAGCATTCCAATGGACTAGCTATTTGAGAAGCGAGTGAGGAGGCGCTCGCCAAATCTAGCTAGCGGCCGGGAGAAAATAGCGACTCGATAAAAATGAAGAGGAGGATAAAGAACCGGTTGGAGTCCATTTCTTGAGTCATATTAGGTAAATATACAATGAAGAGTAGGATAAAGAACCGGTTGGAGTTGCTCTATAGCTATTTTACAGTGAAACTATAGCTATTTTCTATGTAAAGTTGCCTGTTTACTTTGGTGGTCCGTTCCTGATTCCATTTTCGTCAGTCAAACTAAGTTGAACATCGCGATTCATAAATTGTGGCTGAACACTTAACTGAAGCCTCCTAATTTTAGTTTCTTATTGAGTACAACCTCAGATAATCCGTAAATAGGTGATCCAGGTACAAAATGCTACATTTACAAGCACCTTGGAGTCCAGTTTGAAGAACAATTTGTGGGGAAAACAGAAGAGAAACTAGCAAACGGGTTAAGGAAGAGGGCACAAGGGCACAGAAACTCTACCTTGGGGATTCCGCCCAAATGTAACTTGACGGCGGAGAACTCAGGGTGAAGGTGGTGACTCGACGCCCGAGCCGTCGGTGCGGCCTCGCGCACCGCGTGCATGAGTTCCGGTGAAGTGGATAGGGTGGCCGGATGGCCGATGCGGGCCAGCGACGGAGAGGGCTGAGACGCAGACGTTGCCGTCCGCGGTGGAAGGCGAGTGCTTTCTGCTTTGTGATCCGCTCAAAGCCCATGCTTCACAGGAAACGTGCGCCGAGTCGCCGTCCGCGGTGGAGGCCCGGCGGGTGCGCGCGCGCGGCGTAGGTGCGTTGCGTTACTGAAGTTGCTCGGCCGGGCGGGCGGCGAGTGTGGGAGGGGGTAGCTCGTCTTTTTCGTTATTGGCTGCATCTTCTAGTCGACTACATATGGGCAAACGCTGCGCTGCGACTTCTTTCTTTCAGGGAAAGTTTATACTGCTGCGAATTAGCCGCATGAGATGCCGACAATCAGCAACGCTGTAATCTGCATACATGAGATCAATCACACAAGAACACGATAAGAAATAGAATCGACAGGAGAAAGACGGATCCTCAGAGCCTCCACTTCAATTTCTTAGGGCGAAGAGTATGATGATCAATTGCCTTCTGACTTATAGTTTCACTGTAAAATCAAGTTGAACACGTACGTTTGAACGAAAGCTGGATTGGTAAAGCTATATTAAACGCACTAACTGAATGCAATCTTCCTTTGACTTAGGGTTTTTTACGGTGTAGGACAGGTAATGGTAATAAAGAGCGTGAATGATATTTTCTTAAAATTTTCCTTCAAATATTAATAAATCTTTCATTTTAGTAGCTAAAAACCTAAAAAGATTAGATTTGACAGCCTAAATCCAAGCAACAACTAAAAATAGCAAGATCTCACAGATTCAACACTTAACTGATCTGATTGCCATGGGAGGTGCGCTCCAATCGGTCACAACTGCCGGTCAGACCAGCACCCTGTACCCAAAATAGAAAATCATCTCGGGCCAAAACCAAATTTGGTGCAAACTTCAACTTACTTGTCTGAAAGATTTGAAATTTTGCAGATACCTTACTGAGGGTCTTATGAACTTATTCCATCCAAGCATCACATAGATTTTAGCCAAAATTCCAATCTTTCCTTAAAATATGTAAGGTTGCACCAAAATTCGTTAAAACTCAAAAACTTGAGATATAACTTACTCGTGGGCTAATAATAGCTAAGATGGCTCTAAATGAATTCCCATATATCACAGAAAGCAAGATCACCTAAAGGTTCGAATCCAAAACCTTCGGATCAAGATTCCTCAAGAAATGCTTGAAATCAAGCAAGAATTGTGCAACTACAAAATCTTGCAAACCACAGTGTCTATATAGATAGGATATAATCTATGTTAGATATCTCCATCACTTACATGTCTTCGACACGCAGCAAGATCGATTGAGAGACCATGTGAGAAGGTACATGATTATTTGTGATGAACCATTGTTAATGTATGTGAAGTTAAATTTCAAATTTATGAAAGATTTAAAAAATTCTATCTGATTCCAATCCCTAATGGTCTGACCAGCTCTGCTGAGAGGTCAGACCGATCGTGCATAGCGGTCAGACTAATTGCTCTGTGATTTTTGGCAATGAGTCTGAAAATTTGGTCGAGATTTGGGTAGTTTGGTCCTAGGTGAAAGCATCTAGACCGCTAAAAATGGTTTTGGTAATTAATGAATTTATGTGAATATGGGACTAACATATTTAATGAGTGTTTAAAAGGTTAAGTCCATAAGTGGATGACAAGATACAAGCTAAGGATCAATTTGAAGATCTAAATTGGCTCAAAACAAAAGTATACTTAGAATAGAATCCTTTTCTTTTGCTTTTACCGGTCTTAGGAGAAAAGGTGGAAGACCGAATTATAGGTTAAATGTCGTACCATAAAGCGAAATCATGGCAAGTAGCTTGATAGTATAATTATTGTGCCATTGGGATCAAACTAAGATCATGTATTTATTAAAAATCTGATTTAATAGCCAAATCTGTGCTCTGTCTAGAAGAGCGGAAGTACCGCAGTTTTTAACGTCAGAACTACCACAGCGCGAAAGTTTTTGCAGTCAAGAACGGTACTTCCGGCACCCGGAAGCTCCGAATTCCGAGCGGAGCCTTTTTTTCTAGAGAGCACCCTCCGGGTGAGTTTTAAGATTTGCGGGATCGGAAGTACCGGTGGTTTAACGTCGGAACTACTGTTGGAAGCAGTAGTTCCGCTGTATGGAGCGGTACTTCTGGAGCCTGGAAGCTCCGGTGGCAAGGGCGGAACCTTTTTTCCAGAGAGCGCTAAGTTTTGGTTCCGGCACAAGCGGTACTACCGCGCTGACTTCCCGGAACTACCGCAGAGCGGAAGTACCGAATTTTATAATGGCGGTACTACCTCGTCGGCTTTCAAACGGCTAGTTTAGAGCCTCTGACATAGCCGTTCTGCCGCGTCAGAGCTGGAGCGGAAGTACCGGCCATTGGCCTACGGTACTTCCGCTTACCCTGAATTTTCTAGAATTTGTTTCAAACGGCTAGTTTTGATTAGTGAGGGGGTATAAATACACGTACCACTGCTCAAGGATAGTAGTTAGAGACTCCATTGAATATCTTTGAGCATTGAGCATTTACTCCACACCTCTTTTTCTCCTTGTGCATTTAATTGAGGTGGTTGGAGCAAAAAGTGCATTTGCATTCAATAGTTGATCCTTTGGCACTTGTTTGCAATCAAGTGAAGCTGTGGTTTATTGCTTTTGGTGTTTGCCGGCACCTGGATGACTTAGTGATGGTTGATCGGTGATATTCTCAAGGAAGCTTGTGAGAAGGCCCGACGTGCTTGTAAAGGCTGGAGCTCATCTACTTGGAACGGGGAAGAGCTACCACTAGTGGATTGGAGGTGTTTCGGCTTAATTCGCGGAGCCGGTCTAATTCGTTTGGGCTAACCTCAACGTGGATTAGGGGAACCGGCAAGTTTCCGAACACCACGATAAAGCATCGAGCATGCTTGTTTCCTCTCTTATTTCTTCTAGCTCTTATTTGTTACTCTTAGTGTGATCATTTATTTGAGATAGAGCTAGTGTTAATACTCTACTTGACTAGAATTGTATAGGCATTAAGTGCTTTACATTCTTGTTGTATAAAAATTAAAGAGAATTAATCAAAAGATAAGAAAATTTAAAAATCTCCTATTCATCCCCCTCTAGTCGGTTATCCTTAATCCTACACTAGGTCATACCATTCATGTTGTATGAAACATGATTGAGCTAATGTGAGTTAACTTGTAAAGAACTTGTACCCGAAAATGATTCCTTTTTCTTTGGATGTGCAGGGAAGGCTCGAGTTAACTATGGTCAACGGTGAGGGTCGGGACTACACTTGTGAAGGAGCTGAGGTCCAGAACGGTCAAAGATGTTGTGTATGATGGTTGATTTCAAGCACAGCATAAGGAAGGTAAGGAATGTTGAAGGGAACGTTCGAACGCTAGGTTGCACCAAGTGGCTTGGTCTAGTGAGACGTGGTCCGAAGGAAACTCGAGCGAAAGAGACTTACTGATAAGTGATAAGCCATTGGTACACCTACATATGGCAGGCATGGTGATTTCTAGCAAGGGATGGTGAAGACTAGGTCAAGGCAAGAGTATTTTGGTAGTTGACCAAATATCAGAAACTTCATTGGATCAAAACCATGGCACTTACAGCATCTAGGAAAGTGGTTTAGATTAAGGAAATGCTAAGAAGATTAAGTAGATTAAAGGCTAAAGACTTAGCGGATTCGGGCTCATGTGCTTTAAAAAACGTGCATGTGTTAAGTGTGTGTGTAAAACCTGTATTGTATAAGGCTAATAGGTTCCCCCAATTATGCTGGTAAATAGTATCCAATAGGGTTAGATGTGGGTTAGTTGCCTCATCTATTTAGTGGGTTGGGGATGAAGGCTTGTGGCTAACCATTCTTGAGTTAGTTTTAGGGTTTAAGAGAGAAGAGTAAGTGTTGTGGTATGCTCTCATATCCTTCTCATGGAGTGGTTGTAAAACTTTCATCCACAAGTAGCAATAAAATCAAGTTTGTTCATCTCTCATGAATCCTTCTTGTCCTAGTTGATTTGCTCTTGTTCTTGAAGCCACGGCACCAGACAAGTACTCCACTAAGCCACCAGTCTTCGATGGGGTTGACTATGCATATTGGAAGGCCTAGATGGTAGTCTACATCCAACCCCAAGGGCAACCAATTTGGGGGAGAGTCAAGAGACCATATGTTGTGTCTACCGATGACCAAGTCGCTCCGGCAAATACTACAGATGTGGAGGCAAACAACAAGGCACGTAACTTCTTGATTGAGGTGCTTGGCAGATCTGATTTTGATCGAGTATCTCACTTGATATCTGCTCATGAGATATATGTTCATGAGATCTAGATGACCCTTGCAAATTACCATGAGGGCTCCACAACGATCGAGGAAGTGAGACAAAATCAATTCAAGAAAGAGTACTCTAAGTTTGAGCAAAAACCTGATGAATCTTGGACAAGTTGTTTGCTAGGTTCACTAAGATTCTCATCAAGCTATGTGTAGTTGGCTTAACTTATTTTGAGTCTAAGAATGTTTGTCAAGTTTATGTTGCTCTAGATGTGAAAGTTTGGGGAATACAGATTACATCTATCAATAACAACGTTGTCATGAGTGAGTTTATCATGCATAAGCTCTACTCGAGGTTGAAAACGCATAAGATTGACTTCATCTCTCATCTCCCCAAGACAAAATCGATGACTCTTGTAGTCGACCCTACTTAGAGTAGTTCTTTTAGTTCTTCGAACTTTGGTTTTTATGGGTTTTCCTTATCCACCTTTCATTCCTTAGTGATAAGCAGTTAAAGAGACTTCCAAAGGAGGACCTAGCACTCCTATCCACCAAATTCACAAAAGGCTATCATAATATGAGAAACCAGTAGAGCCATTTAATTCATCAAGCATGTCGTCTAACCTAGTAATAAGATGACAATATCTAATAGTAATATTATTGATAGCTCTAACACACATACACCATGATCCATCTTTCTTTGGAACCAAAAGTACAAGAATGGCACATGAACTAAGGCTTTCGCGTGTGTACCCTTTGTCAAGCAAGTCTTACACTTGATGCTCAATCTTCTAAGTCTCCTCTAGGTTGGTTCAGTATGGTGTGTGGTTGGGTAGGGAAGCCCCTTGGATCAAGTCAATTTGATGTTCAATACCTCTAATTGGTGGCAACCCTAGGGGTATCTCAGTGGAAAACACATCTTCACTCCTGCAAAAAGGTTAATGACAACAGGAGACAAAGAAGCAGAAAGATCCTCAAGTGAAAACAAAACATCTTTGCATAAAAGAGTATAGCAAAACAAATTATTTACTTCCAACTCATTCAAATCAGATTAGATAGCTAATAAAACAATCCCTTTCAGTTTAATTTCATTATTTCTAGCACTTGTTCCTTTTGTATCTTTCTTTTTAGAGGGAAAACATTCTTTAGCTACAATTTGATTTTCACTCTTTTCTTTCTTCTTATTTACTTGTTCAGCATGTTTAATTTCATCTTTTAAAATAGCTTCAGGAGACATTTGAACTAAAAAATTTTTATTGCCCTTATGCATGAGAGTATATTGGTTAGTCTTACCATGATATGTAGTGTCTTTATCATATTACCATGGTCTACCTAACAATAATGAACATGCTTGCATAAGTACGACATCTTAATCAGTGTAATCATAATATGAACCAATAGAAAAATGAACTCTCACAATACGAGTTACCTTCAGCTTACCACATGAATTAAACTATTGAATGTAGTAAGGATGAGAGTGTTGTTGTGTGGTCAAGGAAAGCTTCTCAACTATATCCGTGCTAGCTAAATTGTTGCAACTTCCTCTATCAATAATCACTCAACAAAAACGCTTATTGATCACAAATTTTGTTTGAAAAAGATTGTGGCATTGATGTTGTTCGACACGCTCCATTTGAGCATTAAGGACACGTTTCACAATTATACTCAAAAACTTATCACTTGCTTCAACTCCCAAACGTTCTTCGTCATATTCATATTCATCTTGCTCACCTACAGGGTCAGTTACAAGCAATGCATGCTCTTCATCAATATCACTAGCAAAAGTGTACTCACCATCTTCTCTCACAATGAGAGCTTACTGACTTAGGCAATCGTGCATGAAGTGCCCGAATCCTTTGTACATGTGACATTGGACGTTCCTTGTACGTCTAATGGAAGTAACTGAAGATGCACTCTTTGTTGGAGCAGATTTGGTAAAAATTGAACGGTTGTCACCTTACTTACTTCAAGTGCACATGGGGGTGTGGGAGTTGAAATAGAGCATCCTCGAATTGGTGTAAATGAAAGGGGCGCCCTTGCTGTTCCAGCACTTTATTTGAAGGAAAAAAGCCCCTAAAATAACTTCTTGTTGTCATGTGCCGCCCCTGCACTTTCCTTTCAACTTTGCAAGCACATAAAATAAACGGGTGACATACTTATATTCCTTGTGTCAAGTATGTCCTGAATTTCTTGATTAAGCCCTCAAAAAATTCTAGCCATTTCAGCTTCTTCTGTTCTTCTAAACCACAATGCAATAAACCAATTTACAATTCTTGATAGTATTCCTCTATTGACCCATTTCCTTGTTTTAAACATTGCAATTTATTTAACATGTTACGTGAAAAGTATGAAGGTACAAATTTAGCTCTCATGACCCTTTTTGAAGCATCCTAAGTTCTAGATATGTGTTGTTCATTACGGCATAATTCATTTCACCAAATAGATGCAAAATCAGTAAACTCACTAGTAATAGTCCTAACCCTTTTATCTGCAAAAAATTTATGGCATTTAAATTTTTGGTCTATGGCTAACTCCCATGTAAGATAAGCATCTGGATCATATTTACCAGCAAAGGAGGCATAGTGAATTTAATTTTACCAAGTGCATCATTACGATCACATACCTCACGTGGTGAGCCTCTTCTCATACCTTGTCAATGGAAGCGCCATTACCGATGATCACGATCATTGTTGGGATTGAAACCACCCTCAAACTCCGTATAAGCAACGTATGGGTTCTCTTCATCTTCTACCTCATCAGCCCATGAGTGACCAACGGATGGGTTACGGCATGGTTGTGCAATGCCGACAGCAGCGAGGGCAACAGCTGGAGGTGGAGCTCTCTCTAGCTACTTCACACGTGTAGCAATTACAACAAGATCATTATTGGTGCAATCTAGAACCCCCTCAAGACGCTCTGAATGTTGACTCAACAAGCATGAAAATTTCTGCATGATGACTCTCATGTGAGGCGTGAGAGGTGCATTTTCCATGATGTTGGGCCTGCTATTCTCCCCTTGTGACCCTAAACCTGCCATTGTTAGTATCAACAAGAAAAATGCACGAGTGTATAAAATTCCCTATGAACTAATAAACGTTGGTCAGGTTGAATTGAGTCACTCTCTCATAGCATCTTACCAAGTTCTTACCAATGCAGCAAGGAAGTGGTACAACCAGTAGCTGGTTCGTGATACTCTCACTTGTGAATAGCCCAATGATTACAAGGAACGATACCTACCAAGTCAGTAGGAAGTGGAGCTCAAAAGGCTTCAATATGGTAGTAAGGATTAACAACAATCAAATTAGTAATTGCAAATTGAAAAATTGTTCAAAGTACTAGTCAACGTTGCTAATCCTAGCCTACAAAAAGCTAGCTAATGAAGCCCAGTGTATGAACACACATACAACAATCAATGTGACTTGATGTAAGCACAGGAAAATCTCACACCAAGTACTAGGAGAGACACTAGTCCACTACTCAAACTTCTGTCTAAGGGCATAAGATTGTTCACAAGATATAGAGCACAAGACAAGAATAACATGCAATGTAAACAACCCTCTAGTGAGACCAGAAAACTACAGCTAGTCTCAAAGATGAAAGGAAAAAAGTTTTATATAGTTTATATATGCTTGTTTAAAAGGTTTTGATGAGATCTATAACTTTGTAGTTGGGGCAAAACCCAAATTCCCAAAGGAAGACCAAGAAAAAGAGCAAACACAGAAATAAAAAACTTACGATGCAAATTTGGGTCTAAAGATGGCCGATTTTAGAGGGTCTTAGAGGGCGACTGGTGCAAATGGTCATTTTTTTAGATGCGCTTCGTTGTTAGCTTTACAACGAGTACAATAATGTCGAAAACGGATACCGTATACAAAAGTTATATTTGTTATACTGAAGGCGTCTCGGAATCAGATTCCTACTCGGACTAAAAACCGACTCGGCCTCAACTTGAAAATGCTATATCTTTTAATCACGTAGGCCAAACTTGCTGAAATTTTTTATGGAAGCTTGTGTCTATATGTAGAAGGTTTTCTCCAATTTTTACTGGTTTTGGCAAAATTTTGACACAGTTTTTAATTTTTTGGGAAGGTGGACCCAAAACCAACTCTTTCTCTCTCTCTCTCTCTCTCTCTCTCGCTCTCTCTTCTTTATCTTTTTTCTCTTGAACCCGAAACCAACTCTTCTTTTTTTTCCTGTCACAAACCGAAAACACTCTTGGTTAGGGTTTGCTGCGGCAAGGAAGAAGCGGCCATGGCAAGGCAATTTGATTAGCGTGGCAGTGACTAGTGCTGGCTGTGGCAAGGGATTTTGGAGAGGCACAGAAGGGATTGGTGGTGGCGTGGTAGGGAGCAAAACAAACAAGATGCGCAAAAGACAATGATCAAACTAGGCTCCAACTAGAATTAGTAACCAGCAACTAGACATAATGATGCAACAAAAAATTCAACAAGCAAAATAACAAAAAGAAAATTTGCAAGGCCTAGATTGGTTTGGACGATGAACTAAGCCTAATAATTTTTTTGGCTTTTTCTGGACTTTCAAAATTAAGTAATCTAACTATAAAAGACAGTAAACTCTCACCGAGCAACCTTAAGCTCTGATACCACTTGATGAACTGATATTGTCCCGATCTTTCGATGAGAAGGATAATTCCGATTAGACGATGATCAACTCTCATGATCTAGGCTACGAACGCAGCATGTACGAACTAAGCAATTGTTGAACTAATCAATAAGTCGTTATCAACCGTGTCGAAGACCCGATTGACCTAATCACGAGGATCAATTCCTACAAACAATCAAAGAACAAGCAAGAACAAAGTAATAAGTAATCTGAATTGTAAATATATGATTGACTTCAAAAGACGGGATTCCGTAGATATTCTTTATAGTTGGTATAGTCGACACAAGCGAAGAATAATAGTTTTCACAATGGAGAAATTAAACAAACGAAATCCAAACTCTAAAGTGTAGCACACATGAGACAATATGAGAATGACGGCTAGAGGGTGGCGGCCAGGGGGTTGGCGCACGCCTCTAGGGTTACAAGGCCCATGGGCCCAAGTAGAGGTGGCGCAGCACTAGCCCGGTTCGGAATCAGAGATAATAGTGAACTATTTTGCAGATTATGTCGCGCTCAGAAGGAATTTGACGGTGAGGCTGGATCCGTTGGAAAGAGGATGAGATACACTTTCCATCACGTACTCGTGGAGCTTAAACAGAGTCCGTATATGAAAGTTATGCTCATTTAAAGTTGGTGTTGTATCTAGAGGCCGAATTGAATTACACATATTTTTCTTTATAATCAGCCCCTAAGTTCCTGAGAACATGACATGTATTAGGTAGTAGCATATTCTTATTAGAAACAAAATACAATATTAGAAACGAAGTTACCTGATAGTTCAATTGACGTACGTGAGCTCTTGTAATTGGACCTTACAAGTGCATAGATTTAAATCTATTAATTATATGTATGGAAGTGATGCCCTCATCAAAATCAACCTATAATGTCGACATGTTCTTCCAAACTACTAAAAGAACAAAACGAAAACAGGAGAAAAAGAAATCCACTTGTTCAGAGCAGGATAAACTCACAGGAACAAGCGTCTTTCAGACAGACCGCAAAAGAGAACTGATATCACACCCCAGCACCAACAGGCACAGTAGACAACCTAAGAAATCACCCTAAAAACACCTAACAAATAGATCAGGTTCATAATTCCTGCACCAACAGTAAGAAGTGCTAACAGAAGGTAAACAACTGTAGCGAAAAAGATCGAAACACAGGATTGACAGGTCATTGAATCTTAAACATCATGGAAGTCGATTGGACTCTTCAGTGTGATGCTGCTTCAAAAGAAGTTAGGGGCTTGGTTTGCTACCCTTGCAAACCATATCAAATATTGGTAACTCTAACGAAAATTGGCTGTTTTTAGTTCGTTACCAAATTTTGGCAATGCTCACGAAAATTTGATAATGCCAAGGAAATCCATGTCATGAATGGGCAATCCAAGGGCGAGAAAATCGCTCACCAAAATTTTGGCAATGCATTTTGATTTACTCAACAAAAGACTGGTTTACTAGATCCTCCTCTTTTTCTTCTCATGTCCGATGGCTAGTAATGCGTTTCATGTACCATCTTCAAGTGCAAACCTCCCACAGTTACCTACTAAAGAAGGCGGCCATGCCATGACGAAGGGATGAACACCACTGTCAGAGTGTCAGACGTCCTCCAAAACAGCTTTTTCCAGCTCCTTGGTTTCCAGGCCTAAGGAGAGGAACCAACAAGAGGTGTGGGGATCATGATACATCTCCGACGTTGCCAAGTATACGAAACCATCCCTGACTGCCACGACATTCAGGTTCAGCTCGTCCGGTACGTCCCCGACGGCCTCCGCAAGCTGTATGTACGGATTGACTACCCTGTTCAGCGCCCAACACCATGACCGTCTGTTCCCCACAACAACACACGAATGCAGTAGTCAGCTGCATAAACGAGACAAGAAGCGCCATCCTTCATTTCACCTACAGCAAAGCTGCAATGCCGATCCCTCAGGCAATGAGGGAGCTCAGCAACCGAGAGTTCCATTGTCTCGGTGCACAGTGAAATCATGTGCTTGCGAAACGACATGGGGTCCATGTCGGAGTAGAGCAACCGGGCGTTGAGCCGCTGGTGGAAGCCACCGTGGGCTTCTAAGGGCCTGTTTTTTTAGCCGTGGCTTATAGTTTTTGACTGTGACTTATAACTTTTAACTGTGGCTTAGGTAAGGATGAATTCGCCACGGCGGTCAAGGCGGCGGCCGGGGACAAAGGTAAGGAGACTGGGCGGGCCTTAGTGGTACTTTTAGTGGGATCCTTCACGATATATGCATACAAACAACCAATTGTAAATTTATATACAGAACAAGACAACCAGTTCACCTATTTTATGCTTTTTGAGGCTCTAACGTGTTACGCTCATAAAGAGAACTGCAAGCATAGCAGAAGATAAAAGTTGTTTAACGAATAATCCCAGCAAAAGCAATCCATGTGAATATATTGTAACGAAAGGATGTAGATATTCTAGAGTCACATTTATATACCTAATATAATAACTAGCACACAATCTCAACATTGAGAGAGCGAAACAAGCTAAATAACATGCCCAAAATTACATGGATTTTGTTGCGATGAAGAGTAAATGTTCCATGTTCTCTTGGGGATAAAGGGTCTTACAGACAAACCACAAAAGAGACTCCTAGTATCACACCCCCTACACCTATCAAAAGAACAGTAGACAAGCTAAGAAATAGACCCGGTTCAGAATTCTTACATCAATACTAAGAACTACTAAGTAATAACAGAAGGTAAAGAGCTACAGTGAAAGAGAGCAAAACAAATGTCACCTGTAGCTCTTCAAAAGGAATTAGTTTCCAATGTCACCTGGGAATTTTGACTTACTCGAGAGCAGCAACAAATGGCTGGTTTACTGTACTTTCCTCCTTTTCTCCCCGTGTCCGATACCCAGTAACTGTTTCATGGATCATCGTCTAGTGCAAACACCCCATAGTTACCTACTAAAGATGGAGGCCATGCCATGACGTAAGGATGAACACCAGCGTCAAACGTCCTCCGAAAAAGCTTTTCCAGCTCCATTGTTTCCAAGCAGAGGGAGAGGAACCAACAGGCGGTTTCGGGATGATGGTGCATCTCCGACGTTGTCAAGTACGCAAAGCCATCCATGACTGCCACAACATTGAGCTCATCCGGTAGGTGCCCGGCGACATCTTCAAGCTGAGCGGACAAAGAAACTACCCTGTCACGCACCCATGTCTCAGCACCATCATCATCTGTTCGACGCAGCAACACACCAATTCTGTAGCGAATAGCATAAACAATGCACTGCGAGGAATCCTTTGTTTCACCTACAACAAAGCTGCTGCAACGGGGGTTCTTCAGATACCGAGGGAGCTCAGCAACAGAGAACTCCATTGTCGCCGTGTCTAGCGTGATCATATACTTGTGATTCTTGTAGAACCAGTACAGGCACCCGTTCGATTGCATCCCACAGCGGTTCTGAATCCAAAAGTTCTTACGGGTTGGCCGCCCCGGGACGTCCACCCATGGGAGAACGGACCACTCCCGGGTGTCCGAGGAGAAGACCGTTGCACGTACCCTGGACATGTCGTAGGCAAGAAGCACCACGCGGAACGACATGGGGTCCTCGTCGGAGAAGAGCAAGCGGGCGTTGAGCTGCGCGCAGGCGCCACGGCTGCCTTTAAATGTGTCCGCATGGCCCAGATCAAAAGCTTGGCTCCACCACAGCAGGGGGTTGAACAAGGTGAGTAAACCCTCATACCAATTCACGAGGAGGACGTAGCCGCCGCGGCAGTCGACGATGTCCCAGCGGGGGAATTCGTCGGGGCGCTCCTGGATGGAGGTGAGGAAGAAATCGCCGGAGCGGACGGCGGCGACCAGGTCCCGGTCGCGGCGGCGGGCGGGGACGAAGGCGGGGAAGGCAGGGACGTTAGGGTATTGGTCGCTCCTGGGGGGCTCGAAGAAGAGGCCGAGGAGGGGCGCCGGGTGGAGGGCGCGGAAGCGGCGGCGGAAGGCAGGGGAGGAGGCCACCGCCCTGCGCCACGCGCGGCAGGTGCAGGCGGCGCGGACGAGCGTAGCGAGGGAGGGGAGGCAGAGGAAGATCTCGCGCAGGATGTCCTCGCCGAAGGAGTCTAAGGAAGTGGGGTTTAATTTCTTTGCCAATTTCGCCGGCGGCGGCTGGGTTGGAGAGCTATCGCCGGCCATTGCCGCGGCGGCGACGGCGACGCAAATTTGCCGACAAACAATGTGGCGTACGGGAG
This sequence comes from Dendrocalamus sinicus, assembly GCA_036346575.1. Lineage (NCBI taxonomy): Eukaryota > Viridiplantae > Streptophyta > Magnoliopsida > Poales > Poaceae > Dendrocalamus > Dendrocalamus sinicus. Next base: position 33,599,848 of record CM070642.1, read on the forward strand.
TACAACCCCTATTTATTTGCCATCAAAAGGCCCATTTATTTACCATCTAAAGGCCCATTCAAGCCGATATAGCACGCAGTAACTCAGTCCATATAGCAGAACTGCCCATTTTGTTCATCCACAATCCACACAATGACACAACCTATAAAATGTTCATCCTGCTAAGTTACATATGCTGTTAATATTATTCAGTCAGTGAGACATATGTTTGCGTTAGTTGGTTCTAGCATTTTCTCCCTTACTGGATGACAATTCCACCTGGATTTGCACTACAGAAACATTACAGTATATATAGAATAACACGTACAACCAATTCCTCCTTTCATTGTTTATCATTCTGCTCTTGATTATAACAAGTATCCTTAAGAACTCTGTGCTATCATTGTAACTGTATCAGTCAATGCATGGACAGTTCGCTCAAGAGCTACTGCTTGCACAAATAAATTTATCTTGTGTCGTGCTTTGAGTAGTTCTGCGAGACAAGAATCGGGAATACAGATGTGCATAACAATAGAATGGCTGCGTGAGAGGCGTGTTGAGCATCTTATAAGAAATGGAGGGGGAAGTTCAGTGTAGCAGACATTTTCTCTATATAAGGGATACTTTCTACCTCAGCCACCATCTTTGGACAGCTGAAATGGGCGTATTAAGGAACGGTGCATAGCGATAAATGTATGGGTTTATAGCCCGGCCAATTGTTGCCCACACATTCTGGTGATAGCCGGATGTTACAGGAGCATGGTACATTAACTTCAACAGCTGCACAGAATAAATGTGCACAGAAAGGTTAGCTTGGTAATGCAGTTGTGAATGCCTTAGTTGAACACATAACAGGTTTGGTTAGAAGACGCAATCAAGTTACTCATTGAACAATAAGCAAAATGCCTTAGCAACCATATATTAACTAATACCCCGTTGCATATGTAGGTACACTTATGCAAGATATCAACATTTCAAAACTTCAATAGCAAGTTAGGCATGAAAAAAAATCTGAAACATATGAACTAGTTCCCAGTGTTCGAAGTAGACATTTGAATAACTGGTAATGCAGCCAATGAGATGCAAAAAATCAACCTATAACATCGTCATGTTCTTCCAAACTACTAAAAGGAGAACAAAACGAAAACAGGAGAAAAAGAAATCTGCTTGTTCAGAGCAGGATGAACTCACATGAATGTACATGAATGTCTGAATTATGTTGCGTCTCCACCTGCATGAGCAAAGGCACATAACGTCTGATGTAAGTTCAAATTAAAAAAAACCTTACCTAAATAGTTCGTTGAGAGGTGAATGCACGTACGAGAAAAGTGATATGATCATAAGAAAGCCCAGGGCAATTTCCGCATTTGAACAAAGGAGGCTGACTGTAGTGTTGTTTGTCTCTACCCACAGACAAGGATCCTCCAAGTACCCCCTAAACAAGAGATAGCAAGAAATCAATAACCACGGGAGTGGACAAAAAGGTGGAATTTGATTAACAGATATCGTCAAACAGTTAAAAGTACCATGCACTTGAGGATAATAAAACATAGAACCGAGTTTGAATTTACTCACCTGTACAAAGAGGTGCGTGTAAAATTACGCCTTAGAAATCTAGCAACATGATCAAGTGCCCAGCAAAGCACAGGCAGTAGAGCAACTGCAACAAAAGGAAAATAGAACTGATAAGAGAAGAACAGAGATTAGACTCGCAAATTTGAAGCAGGGAAGAAAAGGAAGTACAGCTTACTCTTAAAGTGCATGTTAGATGTGAACATCATAAGGGAGAACATCAAATGAACAAAGTCCTTGGCTACAATTATAGATTGCAACCAAGGCTGAATTGCAGGCATGTTCCACGCTCTTGGTTTCTACAGGCAGAAGGGGGAAAATCAGAACTGAGAAATAGTGGAACATAAGCACAAGCAAAACTAGAAAAAAAAAACAAAAAGGTGCTTTATCTCATTCAGATAAACAGACACTTACCCCACAAGTGCAGTATAAAGAATATGCTGAGGAGCATATTGTTCCTAGCAACGAAAGTCTATACACTTTGCTTGCGATATGTTTCGGTAGAATTGGAAGCATTCCAAGACTAGCAACAACCAGTACCTGCAAAACCATAGTTCACAAAACCATATTTCACTCCAACATGCAGGGAAAAACTTATCACCGAAATTTCGGCGAAAATTAGTGGTTATCAGAATTACCGCTAGGTCCCGGTAAAAAGTTGACTCGGTGAAAAAATTTCGTTGAAGTTTGAACTTGAATAGTACAAATATAATGGAAAGCCCACATGTAAACCGAACACACCGTCTAGCCCAACAGCTAAGGTCATGGCTTACGTGCACTAGGTCTTGGGATCAAATCCCAGCTTTGCCCTCAATTTTAGCGAACATTGCTCTAACATGTGGGTCCCATAGTTAAAAAGATGGGAAAATGGCATCTTGCAAGGATGGGAGTCGAACCCATGACCTCCCACGCGTGCACAATTGGCCACTGGGCTAGCTCCATTCTAATGAAGGTTTTGTGGTTGAAAACCCTTTTGATCCCTCCTTTTGAAATTTGAAATTCAAATTTTATGTGAAACTTTCAAGCGAAAACTCACCGAAAATTCTGATAACAGGTGGTTATCGCATGTATCGCTGACCTCTGGTAAAAAGATACATTTTTCCTTGCCAACATGTACCAGCATCATATACTACACATCTTTTGCTAGTCCTCGTAATTATTCTCTACTATAATAAGTATAGTTACTAGTTAAGCTAAAGTTTGGGTCAGCAATCAAGCTATATTTTAGTTTTTAAGAAGTTGACTAGGCCGAATTTCTATAGCTGAGACACAGGTGAAGCACTAGTCGACAAGGGAATTTTGGTTTTCTTAATAAGAGACAAACTGCATCCACACCCCTCTTAATGAATATTGTCTTATTTTATCAGAAATTCTATCTTTTACATTTCAGTATTTTTATACGTAATTCATGCATTTGTTCATTAAGATGGGTGTGAATGCAGCTTGCCTCTAATAAGGAAAACCAAAATTCCTTTGTCGACTAGCGCTTCACAGATGTCCTGGCTATAGAAATTCGGACTAGTTAACTTCTTGAAAGCTAAAATATAGCTTGATTACAGACCCAAACTATAGCTTACATAGTACCTATACTCAATACAGTAGGAAATAATTACGAGGACTAGCAAAAGATGTGTAGTATACGTGTATATGTAGAAGGGCTCAAGGAAGTACGAGTAACAGCAGGTAGGGGAAGGTCCTATATACTGTCATGAGACTTGGGACCTACGGAAGCTGTAATAGTAAAATAGTCTGGGTTCTAATCCACAAGGATTAAAACCGGTTGCAGCAGCTGGAAAACATGAACTGACTTCATGTATGCCCTAGTAGTCAGTGGGCCTGTTCTTTTTGGCTGCGGCTTATGATTTTTAGTTGCGGTTTGTGGCTTTTAGGCTGTTTGTGTGAGAGATTACAGAATAACAGAAACTCACGCGCGGTTTTTAATGATATAAATGAAGTCAGTAAAGTATATACTACAATTAACTAGTAAACTCTATCTTGAAAAGATACTTCATTTAAAAGTTAGTTACTGTAAAAAAGCCAAAAAACAGCTTTTAGAAGCTGAAAAGAACAGGGCCAATATATTGATGGACCAATTGGCTCAGACCAAAATAAAAACAAAGCTGATTTTCCTGTGAGCACTACCACATTGTAAATGTGAATGCTCAGAGACCACAGTAAAAGTTGTCAGGTGTTGCCTTATCCAGAGAATGGCTATTAAACTACTGAGCATAATCCACTAATAAAAGCTTTGGGTCCCACAGAATTTGGTGAACAACCAATGAGCTAGACCAGATACTTACCGATGAAACAATGTCCCAGTGCTAGACTTTTACTATGGGCCATCAATTAAGAGATAACGATGATGAGAATAGGAGGGGTAGGGCAAAATATCTAACTGAAAACACTGATATGATATTGAAGTAGTGGTCAGGCAATCAGCCAGTATAGCACAGAGTCATAGTTCAGCAGGGAAAAAATTCCATGGCCACATATGCTGCCAGAAGTCGATAAATATGATAAAGAAAGGCCAGGGCCTAAGAATGAAAATGGTAATCAGCAAAAGAAGTGAAATAACTTAAGTGAATGGAACATTAGAGCATAATTGGATGCAACTTCTGCTCACAGCAACTAGATTATGCATATGCCATTCTATATTAAAGGGGGGAAGGTAGCTATGCCATACCCAGGCATTGATAGAGAAATGTATAGTCCGTCCATCCAACCGTAAAGAATTTGCAGTCCTTTCTGTTGGAAGTGGCTGCGAGGCAGCAGTTGATCTTGCACTAGATCCTACATGAAATCAATTATGAATCTTAGAATGGTGTGGCATGAGAGAAAACATAGTGACATACTGACATGTATTTCTGTGTTAGTTCAAATTGTAATTCCAAAAGTATTCTATTAAGCTTCGAGGTTTATTTTAGAAAAGGGAGCAACTTTTATAAAACCCCAGCTCACTACAAAGCTGACCCTGGAACAACAAAACCAAAGACAGGAGCTCCTGAAAAGAGCTTCAACAGTCAACAACCACACAGCCCTACCAGACCAGAACAGGAAAACTACACCACTGACAACACAGAGAATATTAAACGGTAACAAGTATTTTCCAGAGCACCTTCTTCCAAGGATCTTGCCCACTACCTCCTCCAGACGAAAATTACTAAGCACCAGAGTTCACCGTACCTGAGTCACGAGCTCTGACATTCTCACTGGATGGCGTAGATGAAGACCTTGATGCTGGTCTCGTGGACTGAGTTGAACTTGTGGAAGACATAGGATGAACCACCAAATCAGGATCCTGACATGTAAAGAAAGGAAACTCAGCAATTTTACCACTGTCCCACCTTGATTCTTTTACCTGGATATGACTCCATCAAGTTCATAAGGCCAATTGCAAGCAGCAAATATTGTGTAACATCAATAAGCGAAACTATCATCAGACTGCCCAGAAGTGACTAGATGCAGTAAGGATGGTATAAATTAAAAGACACTGTTATGTGGGGAAAACACTACTCCCGCCGTGTCAGGCCTGGGAGTGACCGTGCGGCAGGAGAGGGCTGCGCCGGCCAAGGGAATCAGGATTGAATTAGGTTAGGAAAGATAGGATTGAGTTTGTTAGGAAAGATAATTGTTATCTCTAAAGTTTAAAGAGTTTCCATCTATTGGAGTTAGTTGGCAAAGGGCTATATAATCCCTTGTAGCAACCCTGTTTTGAGCAAGCAATAAGAATCTGATTTCTACCCCTCTCTTCAACATTGGGCGCAGGGGGGAAAACCCTCGCCCTCCTATCCTCCACGACTACGGTCTCCGTAGTCGAGGGCCCGCGCCGCCCACTCGTGACATCTTGGTATCACGATCCAGGCCTCCGCCATCGCCCTCCATTGTTTCCGCTCCGCCACCAGCCTCCTCCCTGCCATCGTCCTCCATTATTTCTTCCGCCGCCTCTACCATGTCGGGCGCAGCTGAGGATGACCTCAAATCCATGATCCTTGCCCTGACCAAGGAGGTGCAGAATCTCCAGTCGGTCGTCACCAACAATTCCCAGGCGATTCAACGCCTGGAACTGCAGCGGCCGGGTCCATTGTCGGATACAGCCTCCTCAAGCCGCCACAACTCGGGCGAGCACCACTCGGACCGGCCGCCGCGTTTTCAGAAGCTGGATTTTCCCAAGTACGATGGCAAGGGCGATCCGCTCCCCTTTATCAATCGGTGTGAGTCTTACTTCCATCAACAGCGCATTGCCGCGGAGGAGAAGGTATGGATGGCCTCATACAATCTGATGGACATCGCCCAGATGTGGTACATCCAGGTGCAGCGGGATGAAGGAACACCGCCATGGCGCCGCTTCACCGAGCTCCTCCATCTGCGGTTCGGACCTCCCCTGCGTTCCAATCCATTGGGGGAACTTGTGGCATGTAAACGGACGAGCTCGGTGGATCGATTTCGGGACGATTCGAGCCTTCTTCCTCGAGCGGGTTACCTCACGGAGGATCAGAAGGTCCAATTATTCACCGCTGGCCTACAACCGCCGCTCAGTCTGGATGTGGAGATCCACAATCCCCAAACGCTCGCGGTCGCCATGAGCCTCGCGCGTAAGTTGGAACTCCGCGACCAGATGGCGGCGCCGCCGGCTCGTCCATGGGCCAAAGGACTGCTGCCTGCCCCCGCACAACGGCAGCCGGTCGTGCAACCACCAGCGGCCACGCCAACCGCACCAGCCACGATTTCCGTGGATGGCCGCCAGGTGAAGCGCCTATCGGCGGCAGAGATGGAGGAGCGCCGTCGACTCGGGCTGTGCTACAACTGCAATGAGAAGTTTGGGCGGGGCCACAACAGGGTGTGCCAGCACCTCTTCTTGTTAGAGTTGAGCGACTTGGATGACACTGTCGAGACGGAGGACGCCGACCGATTCGCCGCCGACCCTCAGATATCTCTCCATGCGATCGCCGGTATCCACACCAGCGAGACGATGCAGGTGCGCGTCCAGGTGGGCGGCGCAACCCTCCACGCCCTCCTCGACTCTGGCTCAACGCATAATTTTATCTCCGAGGAGGCGGCGAAGTCCACTACCCTCTCTTTACACCGCCGTGACGACATGTCGGTGACGGTGGCCAACGGCGAGCGCGCGCCCGCTGGCGTGTTCGGAGGCGACCTTCGCCATCGCTGGAGAGGCATTCCAGGAAGATTTCTTTGCGCTTCCACTGGCCGGCTACGATGTGGTGCTGGGAACTCAGTGGCTGGCGTCCCTGGGACCGATTCTTTGGGATTTCGGGGCTCTCACCATGTCATTCTGGCGCAACGATCATCGCGTCCATTGGCGCGGGATGGCGGGCTCGGCGAGTCCCGGTCTTTGCTCCTGCACGGGACCTGACCTCTTGGCGGCACTCCTCGTCGATTTCACTCCGCTCTTCGCTGAACCTCAGGGACTGCCGCCACCAAGATCCCGCGACCACAACATTACACTTCTGCCAGGCTCGGCGCCGGTGGCCATCCGCCCTTATCGATACCCAGTCACGCACAAGGATGAATTAGAACGACAGTGCTCTGACATGCTGAATCAAGGTCTCATCCGGCGCAGCTCTTCCGCCTTCTCTTCGCCAGTTCTGTTGGTCAAAAAGGCAGACGGCTCGTGGCGATTCTGCGTCGACTACAGAGCTCTCAACGCCATCGCGGTCAAGGACGCTTTCCCAATTCCAGTGGTCGATGAACTCCTCGACGAGCTACACGGCGCTAAGTTCTTCACCAAGCTCGACCTCCGTTCCGGCTACCACCAAGTCCGCATGAATCCGGAGGATGTGGCCAAAACGGCTTTCCGCACGCACGAGGGTCTCTATGAGTTTCTCGTCATGCCGTTCGGACTGTGCAATGCACCGGCTACGTTCCAGGCGCTCATGAACGAAGTGTTGCGGCCCTTCCTCCGCCGGTTTGTTCTCGTTTTCTTTGAAGATATACTGATTTTCAGCAACTCTTGGGCCGATCATCTTCGACATGTATGCGCGGTTCTCACCACCCTACAGCAGCACAAGCTCTTCATCAAGCGGTCTAAGTGCGCTTTCGGAGTGGATTCCATCTCCTACCTCGGCCACATCATATCAGCCAGCGGCCTGGCCATGGACCCAGCTAAGGTGCAGGCCGTCCTCGACTGGCCACTACCTCGGTCGGCGCGCGCGGTTCGGGGATTCCTGGGTCTTGCCGGCTACTACCGCAAGTTCGTGAGGGACTACGGCACAATCGCAGCTCCTCTCACGGCCTTGCTCGCAAGGACGGATTTCAATGGTCGAGGAGGCGCCACGGATTCAAAGCTCGCGACAGCCGATGACAACGGCGCGATCTTGGCATTGTCGGATTTCACTCGGCAGCTTCGTGGTCGAGCGCGACGCCGCCCACGGCCGCGCCGTTTTGATTCAAGACCGCACCCAATCGCCTTCTTGATCGGCGGTGGCTCGCGACATCGCTCCTGGCCGCTATGAGCGCGAGCGATTGGCTGGTACAAGCCATTCGACATCGGCGTCCCGTACCTCTGGGGCGCCGTTTTACGTGCATGCACCATTTCGATCTCAAATACCTGCTGACCGCGTCTCGCTACCATCCTCGGCATCATTGGGTGGGCAAGCTCTTAGGCTTTGACTTTGCCGTGGAATATAAACCGGCGGCTCAACATCGTGGCGGCGCTCTGTCCGCCGCGACACCGAGGTGGGCTCCGTCCTGGCACTCTCAGCACCTCGGTTCGACTTCATTGACCATCTTCGACAAGCCCAGACCACGGATCCCGCTTTGGTGAGCCTCCGCGATGAAATCGCTGCCGGCAATAGGTCAGCACCCTGGTCTGTAATCGACGGTTTGGTTTCCTTCGACTCCAAGATCTACATCGCGCCGACGTCTCCACTCCTGCACGAGTTGGTGGCCGCAGTCCATGACGATGGCCACGAGGGTATCCAGCGCACGCTCCACCGACTCCGCCGCGACTTCCATACACCTCACTTCCGTTCAGTGGTCCAGGAGTTCATCCGCAGCTACTCCACGTGCCAACAAAACAAAACAGAGCACCTCCGCCCGCAGAACTTCTTCTGCCATTGCCCATTCCGACGGCAGTATGGGCAGATATTAGCCTTGACTTCATCGAAGCACTACCGCGCGTGGGCGGCAAATCAGTGATCTTGACAGTGGTAGACCGCTTCAGCAAATATTGCCACTTCATTCCACTGGCACACCCATACAAGGCGGAGACGGTGGCCACGGCATTCTTCGGGGATATTGTGCGTCTTCACGGCATTCCCCAGTCTATGGTGTCCGACCGAGACCCGGTTTTCACGTCTACGTTCTGGCGCGAACTGATGCGGCTGTGTGGAGCCAAACTGCACATGACCTCCGCTTTTCATCCTCAGTCGGATGGTCAGGCAGAGGCAGCAAACAAGGTAATTGTTATGTACCTCAGGTGCTTTACTGGAGATCGGCCGCGACAATGGCTTCGCTGGTTGCCATGGGTGAGTACGTCTACACACGGCCTTCCGTCCTCTCTCCGTGACACGCCTTTCAAGATCGTCTATGGCCGGGATCCGCCCTCCATCCGCTCATATGAACCAGGGGAGACACGCGTCGCGGCAGTGGCCCAGAACATGGCGGAACGTGACGAGCTGCTTGCAGACGTTCGTTACCGCCTGGAGCAGGCACAGGCAATTGCCAAGCTCCACTACGACAAACACCATCGCGCGGTCCAGTACGCTGTAGGGGATTGGGTGTGGCCGCGCGTCCGTCACCGCGTGCCGGCACATCTCCAGCCCACTACGGCCGGAAAGCTACGACCACGGTTCTACGGGCCATACCGCGTGGAGGCTATCATCAACGACGTCGCGGTCCGACTGACACTTCCTCCTCGGGCGCGGCTGCACAATGTCTTCCATGTGGGCCTTCTCAAGAAATTTATCGGCACACCGCCAGATGCCCCGCCACCTCTGCCGGCTATGCACCATGGCGTTGCAGTTCCCGAACCGGAGTCGGCGGTTCGCACGCGTCTTGCGCGCGATATCCGCCAAGTCCTCATCCAATGGAAGGGCGAGCCACCGGCGGCTACTTGGGAAGATGTTGACGCTTTCGAGCGATATCCTTCATTCCAGCTCGCGACGAGCCGCTCATAGAGGGGAGAGATGTTATGTGGGAAAACACTACTCCCGCCGTGTCGCCCGGGAGTGATCACGGCGGGAGAGAGAATGCTGCGCCAAGGAATCGAGGATTGAATTAGGTTAGGAAAGATAGGATTGAGTTTGTTAGGAAAGATAATTGTTATCTCTAAAGTTTAAAGAGTTTCCATCTATTGGAGTTAGTTGGCAAAGGGCTATATAATCCCTTGTAGCAACCTGTTTTGAGCAAGCAATAAGAATCGATTTCTACCTCTTCAACATTGGGCGCAGGGGAAAACCCTCGCCTCCTATCCTCCACGACTACGGTCTCGTGAGTCGAGGCCCGCGCCGCCACTCGTGATGCACACTACCAACCAGGGTTCGGTTCCGTGATTCTGGCACGCGTGGTAACCGAAAAACCGGTTGGGTCCGGATGGCAAAACCACCAAAATTTAAAATTCCAAAATTTGAACTCCCACAACTGAAGAGCAAGAAGTTCTCAAATGGCCAAAGAACAAGATGAAGAGGACATGCATGAGCAGAAATTGGCGACACACAAAAAGAAGTCAAGAAAGTGATTTGCCTGTCTCAAATTTTCGATGAACTGATATTGGGAAAAGAGAGCAATGATCCAAACAGAAATTCAGAATCTGAGGCTGAAAAGAAGCAAGAAGAAACCATGAAGAAGAAAGCTCGGTATCATTTCTGCAGAAAATAAGGTAGATGACAAACTCATCTTGAACAAGAAAAAGCAGAATGTAGAAGGCTCAAGAAACACATGAAACGGTCAAAGAACGAAGTCATGATTTCAAGTCAGTGAAGACAACAAACATGCAATCGTTTGAGCCGCTTAGCTCATGCTCTTTTCTCCCTTTATTTATAGCTTAATGGCTCCTAGACAATAAGCGCAATGCAAGATACTAAGGGATACATGCGAAATACTAAAAGATACAACAGAAAACTAAGAGGCATGCGTAGCATGCATGCAGAGTACTAAATGGATACATGCAAAATATCAATAAGCGCAATACAAGATATTAAGAGGCATGCGCAGCATGCATGCGAGATACTAAATGCTACATGCGGATGATACTAAGAGGCATGCGCAGATTCATGCAATTTAAGGGACGGACTACATGCACATAGGATTAATGCTAATACCGACACCGAAAGGTCATTGGAAACTAATGAAGAGCTCAATTGGAACACTCATGATTCGGATGCACCAGTTTTCACCGGTTTATCTGGTTTTTCCACCGGTTTTCCCGGTTTCCGACCGATAACCGGTCCGCACGGCCCCATCCCGCTCCCCAAATTTCCATTTGCCAAATTTTGACCGGTTTTTAACGGGTTTTCGATAACCGTGGATTCACGGCATCGCCTCGGCGGCGAGATTGGCCCGGTTCCGGTTTTTGAGCCTTGCACCAACCCAAATGAAGAACATTGAGGAAATAATAAGCAGTTATTAATTGGATCTTAACCAAAGAGAAGTCACTTTTCGCTAACCAACATGAGTAATTCAGGCCTGCTTTAACCAAAACAGTTGGCATCCCTAAATGGCAATGCTAGTATCTAGCAACCAGAAGTTGAACATGTAAGATAGAAAAGCAATAAAGCATTATTAAAACAAATTATCAGCTCTTCAACTCCCTAATTGTGCAAACCCAAATGGTGGTGTGGCAGCAAGGAGAAAGTGAAAAGTTAGAGTGGATGAGGAAAATAAAGCACACCAGGAACTTCAATACAATCCACCACTCACAAGAAAGGAAGCACCGATACAGCAGTTCTGTGCCATACACGTGTTCGATACATATTCGATACAGCAATACGTTCCGATATGCAGCGATATGGTATCGGCTGAGTATCGGTAAATTTCAGCTGAAAAAAAATACATCGATACGTTTCCAATATGGCGCAATACACGAGCGATACGTGTGGCCCAATTAATCTCGGCCCAACAGAGGAAACAACCCAATTGAAGAAGGCCCGCACCCATGGGATCCCCTCGTGGCCAATCCGACGGCACAGATCCTCTCGCCGCTCTACTATAAACACCCCCCAAGGCCCCAACACTAAAGTCTCCTCCAGTTTCTGCCCCCACAGTCGTCGCCTCACCGTTGCTCGGCCCAGAGACCAGAGAGCGCGAAGCCCAAGCGCCTCCCCCATGGTACGACGTAACGGCGATCCTCCAACCTGCTTCATCTGATCCCCTCGCGTTTCTTGCTAGGATTGCTGTTGGATTTGGGGTTCTGATCTGTGTGATTTTTTTCCTGGTGGGTGGTGGATTGCTGCTTGTGGTGGTGGTGGACTGGTGATGGAGGTGCAGGTGCTCCAGAACGACATTGACCTGCTAAACCCGCCGGCGGAGCTCGAGAAGCTCAAGCACAAGAATAAGCGCCTCGTCCAGTCCCCCAACTCCTTCATGGTAATTCCCTAGAAATCTTTGCCTCTGTGATTGGTTCTCTCTGTTGGAATGGTTGCGCATGTGTATGTTCGTGTAGTGGTACTACTGTATAGTGCACTGCCTGGAGGTCCACCCTAAGCACTCGTGATGAAGACATGCCAATCCTTTCGCCACCCCTAGAGCAATGTTAAAGCTTTGCTTCCATTCAAGTAATATTTGCGAGTCCTCACCACCAAACAAGATTTTATCCAACGAGCCACTCTTCACATATTCTGAAACCAATATCCTGTGTGGATCATCAGAACAGAATCCCCAAACCCTCACTATATTCATATGGTAAATCCTGCCAATCACACTCAGTTCATGCTGGAATTCTTCCTCACCTTGGTTCATGTCTGCCAAATGGGTATGTTCCAGCTGCCAAGTGGTATGTCATTTAAACTCTTCAATTTTCATTTTTTTCATTATTAGCCAAGCATTGATGGTTATACTTGCCTGTTTACAATTTTTTTATTTTCATACACACACATATTTGTCGTATCTACGTATCCTTGTTTTTGGAAAATACCATATCGTCGTATCCATATTGCCGAACCAGTATCGCATATCAGGGCATCCTAGCTCACAAGTCACAACTATTGTGTTTTCAGCTCACATCTATATGACATCATAGCTCAAGCCAAAGGAAACATATGACCAAGCAATGTGTGTAACACCCCGGCTCCTCTCTGAGCCCAAAGTGCTACCACCTACTCTATACTGCTACCAATTTCAACTTTTGCCGCTGGTATTGCGAAGGAATTAATTTATTTAAATAGCAACCAGACGACAAAAGCCGGTACACTTGACACTAAGCGCAGCAGAGATATAACTTTGCTGATTACCAAAAAGGCACTTAGACTAACCAAGACTAAATATTTCAACTGTAGATGATATGTGAATCACTGTGGCACATTAACAACTGTGCTACTCCCACCCATGCATGTCGTCTTCAACAGATTCCTATATAAACGTTAAAGCAGGAGTGAGTCCGAAGACTCAGCAAGCACACGATAAAACGGTAACATCACTTTAGCATTTCAATCAATTTCACGAACTGTAAGCTGTAAATCCACTTTATGATCAGAATCAGAAATTAATTCTATAATCAGAATCAGTAAATCAACTCAGAATCGTAATCTGTACACCAACTCAGATCATAATCAGATCACTTTCTCTGTCGCTTTCATGCAATGCATCTGTAATGCAATGCTATGCCACGCATCTGTAATGCATCTGTAACCATCAAATCACATTTATGAGCTGTAACCCAGAATCTTTGGGTTCCTCTCACACACTGTCGTTTCCTGTAAATGCAATGCAATGCAGTGCAATGTACCCCTGTATGCAGCTTATACCGGTATAGTGGAGTGTTTCACCCGTCGATGAAACCCCTCTACCTCCATCCCTGGAGGTGCCTTGTCGAAGGGAGCTCCTCGTAGAAGCTATAGTTCACCCTTTCGATAGGACTTTTCAGAGGTGCACGGCGAAGGAGCCTCTTCTTTGAGACTATAGTTCACCCTTTCTAGGACTTTTACAGATGCGCATGCTTCTCGCCTACCTCTGTAGGACTTTCATGATGCTCATGGTGCAATGCAAATGCATGTCTCATTAAGCATCAAAATTCATGAATAACATCTCACGAGTACTGTAAATCACAGCATAAAATACAGGTACCAAGCATTCAGCACAATTCACTGTTCTACCATGCACTTGCCTGTTAACCTGGCGGACGGTGCGTAGACGGCACCAGACTCGAACCGCCACCTGAACAAGCATTAATCATCTCAATTCATCACTCATGCAATACATTCCTGTACGAATAAATGACATCGCTCTAACGCCCAATTCGCCATAACCCATTCCTGTCCCACCAGGCAACATCCCAATGTCCCGGGGTGCTTAATCAATTTGAACATTTAGCGATCTCATTATTTACCCTCACCGGTCAATTTCTACATGTTTAATCTCCCTTTAATCGGTTATACTGTTTAACCTCAAATTATGCTCTCCTCCTCCCTCTTTTGCCACGGATCGACCAGATCCGAACTACAGTGGCCGTACCAACTACACCGATCAGGTATTCATATTAATAACGATAATTAAAGGGTTATATGCATCAACTCTAATTATCGACATATTAACTTATACCCGACTCGGTAAATAAATAGGGAGAAGGTTTCTGAGGTGTTACCCTAGCCCCGAGCGATCGGATCAGGACAGCCCTCCTTTTTCTCAGTCGGATCGGGCAGATATGACGGCGGGTCGAATTTCTTTTTTTTTCTCTCTCTTCTCTTTCTTCCTTTTCTCTTTTTTTTCCTTCTCTCTCTCATTTTCTTTTCCTTCGGTCGACATTCACTTCTTTCTTTTCTTCACCCCCACGGCCGGTGCTCTTCCTCTTCCCCTTCTTCACTTTGCGGCAGCCTCCTCCCTCTCCTCACTCCCACGCCTCCTTCTCCTCCCAATCCGGGCGCGCTCTCTCTCTCCCGCTGAGCCGGCCTCCCTCGCTCCCTCAGACGCGCGCACCGATGGAGCCGAGGAGCGGCGAAGGCGGCGGGTTGAGCGGCAACGCGCGCGGCGGCCGCGCACGCGCGCGGCACCGGAGGCGATGGCGGCAGCGAGAGCGCGGATGGTTGACGGCGGCGCGCTGGGCGAACGGGACGGCGGGGCGGCCGCAGCAGCTGCAGCGCGAAGCAGCAAAGCGGCAGCGGCGCGCGCGGCAAGCGGCAACAAGCGTCGCGAAGCTGGGCAGCGCGACCGGCGGCGGCAAGACCGGCGGCGGCAGCGGCGCAGCGACGGCGGCGCTGCGGCGGCGGCGGCGGCGGACCAGGCAGCGAACGCGAAGAGAGCGACGCCAGGTGAGCACGGGAGGTGGCGAACGAGAATGCTCGGGAAGGAGGAGAAAATCTCGTTTTGCCTCTCCCTCTGGCTCTCTCTCGGTCATATACGTGGCATACATGGGCCGGACCGGGCTGGGCCGGGCCAGGATATTACAATGTGCTCGAGACTATTATTCACCCATACAAGGAGGTTTATCCGGTAGATGAAATATGGCACCGCAAGCATTGCATGTACATTCTGGAAGTCACAAAGTAATTTAGAATTTTCTTGATGGAGGTAACAACGACTAGATTTAAGTTAATACTGTGTGTTTACCAGTTATTGATTTATTCCATTGGAACACATTTTCTAAATGAAATGCAACAAAAATTGCTTTCGTAATAAGCAAGATCAAACTGGTCTTTGGTCTACAAATAAAGGTAAAACCCAAAAACCATAGCAATGGGTTCAGCAGTATATATCCGCCACTTTTACACATATTTATTTGGCTCAACAACCATCTAAGCAAAAGATCCAGAACTTCCTTTACAGCATCAAAACATGAACACGGCCTACTTGATGTTTTGAGCTATCTTAATGCACACCACTCAAATTAAGCACCCTCAATTCCTCATGATAGCATATTGATGCATTTATGTAAAGCATAAGCGCACCGAATTTACAACTGTGAAAACGGTATCTCAAACTCTTGGCAACTGCACGGAACCAAAGCAAAAATGCAACATTGAGAACGACGATGATATCATGCACCCCATAAACCCAATTTAATATCACGACACCAGAGATACAATACTACAATATAATATCTTAACAGCCACTTGTAGCATCAAATTCAAATCATCAACCCTTCCGTATGACCTAATTCTCCCCAGCGCAAGCACACAGCGCTAACCCAAACAGATCGAGCTGACGCGTCTGTTATGAATATTGTATATATCTTGATATGAGACCCAAAGGGCCATATATATAGGTGAGTACAAGAGGATATGCCATATAGAGATAAGGCATATATGGAATAGAATACAAACTCTATATCCTAATACAACTCTATCTCTAATACCCTTAACACCCCCCCACAAATGCAAGGCGTATGCAATAGCATTGCATTTGAAAAAAGGGTTAATACTAAAACAAGAAATATCCGACATCCGAGTCGTGATAAAGTCGTCGTTGCGTGCAGTCGTTGAATAAATCACAAATCAAGCCAAGAGGAATAGATAGAAGCATGGCGGCACGATCGAAGCTCGAGACGCGCGGCAACAGCACACAAAAAGCGCAACGGAGGCGCGGTGCAGAAGAAGCGCGGCGGCCTTAAAAACTCGGAGCGGCGACTCAAAGAGAAGCAGCGGCATCATAAATACTTCTACAATCTGCAGCGGCTACTGCCATGCAAAAGAAAATTCCTACACTTCTATGACTGACAATAAATTTGTGGACTCGCACGGCTTGGACGAACGAAAAATTAGAGACTACGGACTTGGATGGACGCTACGAAAGCTCACGAAAAAATAACCAAAGACTGACTAAAAGAAATCAGCAACAGAAAATCCCACTCCTTAAAAAAACCCCTTCTTTTTTTTAACACAGTCGGTTTATAAAACCGACCGACCGCACAGTCGGTTTATACAACCGACCGACTGCAAACGCCAGGCCGACCGAAACACAGAGAGGCGAGGTCGGCGCGGCAGCTCCGGCGAGCGGGCGCGGCGGCGTCCGAGTCCGAGCGGCGGCGATCCGGCGGCGGCCGCGGGCCGGCGGCCTCGGGCGGAGAAGACGGCAAAGGCGGCCTCGGGCGGAGACAACGGCGAAGTCGACCTTGAGCGGTGGCCCGCGACGCCAGCGGTGAAACCCCGAGCGGCAGCCTACGAGGAAGAGCTGCCGCCGCCAGATTCGGCGAAGACGAACGGCGGAGAGGCCGGATGACGAGGATCCGTGTGACGGCGACCAAGAAGAGATGAGCGGTGGCGTCGGCAGCTCTCGGGCGCCTCGGGCGGTCCACAGCGTCGGCGGCTCTCGGGCGGCCCATGGCGTCGGAGGCGTCGGCGGCTCTGGGAGAGCGGCGCCGATGGAGCGACGGAGAGGCAATCGGCGGCCGAGCAGCGGCCAGCGATGACGCCGGCGGCGACAGTCGCGCGCGCGGAAGGCGAGCGGCGCGCGCCGCGAGATGACCCGGGCGGCACGCCAGATTGGAAAGGCCCGGATCTGGCAGAGATGACCCGGGCACATGCACGACGGCCGGGAAAATGCCGCCCAACGAAATGGCCGCCCCCGGGAGATTGATCCTCCTGGGGGCAGCAGCAGCGGTAGGGCGGAGGCTAGGTTAGGGTTTCAACCTAAGCTCTGATACCATATTATAAATATTGTATATATCTTGATATGAAACCCAAATGGTCATATATATAGGAGAGTACAAGAGGATATGCCATACAGAGATAAGGCATATATGGAATAGAATACAAACTCTATATCCTAATACAACTCTATCTCTAATACCCTTAACAGCGTCCACGGTCCGCACATCAGGAGTAACACGAGACGCATCCAATCCAATCCAATCCAATCCGGCACTCCAAACAACAACAACGTTACAAGCGGAGGCGGCGTCTGGAGGCTTACGATGTAGGCTGTAGCGCTGGTAGAACTTGCACTTGAAGTGGTCGACGACGTCGGGGCGGGAGGCGAGGTGGGGCGGGACGAGGACGTTGGACCAGTACCCCGCCCACCGCGCGTCGTTCTCGTAGTCGTACGCCGCCGCCGCGATCCGCTTCAGCCTCTGCGGATCTCCGCCGCTGCTGCCGGTGCTCGCGTCCGCCTCCCCCATCGCCGCGCGGGATTCTCCTGCCTGCTCTTCTCCTCTTCTGTCCTCCGGCCGGGGTTTGGGTTCGGGCTCGGGAGAACCAACGAGGAGAGATGAGTCACTGCAGAATTTTTCTGTTGGTGCGACCAATATTTCAGCTAGAGTTTTTATTTCTGGTTTATTTTTACTATTTATAATTTTTTTAATTTTTAGCTTTTTTACCTATTTTTCTGTATTCATTTGTATTATTTATGATGGACTAATCTGTCACCATCAGTTACAGTATAATTTTAGCTAATTATAGTAAAATTTCAGCTATGAATCATTTTTTTCAAGTCCAACTAAGCGGCACCTTAGTGCGAGAGAAGACTTCTCTTTTCCTTTTATTTTTTGGGCATTCTCACTGCCCAGTGGGGCCTGGGTGTTTTGGCAGTTGGGAATATTCTAGAGAAACAATTATGAAACGGCGACTTAAAATATGTTCGCTAACAGAAGATTTTCTGCGTTAGTTTGACAGAGTTTTGTTAATCTTTTGATAAAATCTCAACTCGTCGAATTTTAAAAAGAGGAGTAGTTCAACTCGTCGATTTTTTTTTAAAAAAAAAGGAAGAGTAAGGTGATGTTCGGTTGGGTTGAAATAAACTGATTTATGACTAAAATTGCACCGTAACTGACTGAAATTACATTATACCTGATGATAGCTTATTTAGTGTAACTAAATTTAAAAAAAATAAAAATAAAAAGATTAATTTATCACGGACAATATAAATGAATACGGAAAAAAGAACCAGCAAAAAATTCCAAAAAACCAAAAAATCATAAAAAAATAAAATTTTAAAATAATAAAAAATAAACTAGAATCTCAAACCAAAGTAAACGAGATCTAATCCAAACCCTGGTACCCCTAACACCAGCATCCATCCATAAAGTAAAGGACGATTTGATTAATGTTTATACACTGTGTCATGTACCTTTACATTTTCGTCCCATTGAATAGAGGAACTAGGAAGCCGTCATAAAAGTGGTAAGAGAGTAAGAATTGAGAAGGCTAGGTGAAAATTTCATAGAGCTAACGAGAAATTGGATGATGAATCAAATTCAAGATTTCAAGATGAAAGAGCTCTCTTCATGTGGATATATAAAAATTCGGATGCTTTGTTGCATAACTTAACCGGAGGCCGGAGACCAACTATGCTTGACGTCTCCAAGGGAAAAAAGAATGGGTCAGAACTAAGCATGAGCAATCCATTGGGTCAGCAACTATTTGGGCTGACCATCCGAATCAACCTTCGTAGATCTAAGACAAGATCACATTCAACCTCCAACTCTGCTTTCTGATAAGACTAGCTAAATATCCATACGTTGCTATGGATTTAAAAACTTTTAGCATATTTGTGTGCATGTTTTAAAAAATTTTACCACCCATAAGTTTTCGAACATGTAGTATGATAAATTTTAAAAATCCATGACAACGCATTGGCATTTAGCTAGTGAAAGATATGATTTATGAATGATGAACCCCAAACTTGGAAGTTAGTCAATCCCGTATAAAAAAACTCATATATAAAGACACCGCCCTATTCACATAAAATCGTCTCACCAGACGTTTTTTTAAACCTTTTTCATACAAAGAAATCTTACCAGACTGCTGCCATCTCTATATGCAACTTTTACTTTATGGCATACTCGAAGGTCCTGAACCTATCTCTTCTCTCAAGTAGCATTGTAGAAGAACTGACAATAACTTTAGAATAAAAGCTGGTTAGAGACAGAGGAGGCAAGATGATGCATACCCTCCAACTTCATAGCCTATGATCCTAGATAAAACCGGAGTTTGCCCTACACGAATTCAAGCAAAATCACACAAAATTAGCCACTACTCTAGGCACATCTGCATCACCATTTCCTAATCAAAAAACATAAAACTATGAGAAAATTATAAGACGTGGAACTGTTCACATATTGGCTTCCCAGAAGTAGACATCGATGTGGCAAAGCGCAGTGTAGAGGATCTTGATGCGCACCTCCATGCCTGAGACAGCGCCACCTCCACCTCCTCGATCGACAGTGGCTGCCACCACGTCTGCAAGCATGGATCCAAGAACCAAACCGAGTAGCCCTTACATCAATTTCTAAGTTTCTTTACACAAAGATTAAATGCTTTTGCCAATGCCTAGAAATCCCCACAAATCTTTCACAGGAGCGTAGAGCGTACTCTTTTCTGTTCATTTTGGCAAGAGTAAAAATGGTATAAACAACTCTTATAACATGGTACAATTGGAACTGCAGCAGTAAAGTTCTCTCTAATTGACTTTGCATTTGTGAGCATAAATACACGCCCAACAGCAATATTGGGTGGCAAGTTCAGGCAAAAAATGACGAAAGAAATAGCACCAGCCCATGCATGTAAACATCACCAGCATTACTTCACTTATGTCTACAAGAATACACAATAGGGTGTATCTAGCCAAGTAAATCCTGAATCTGCACAAGGAGTGTGTTACTAATAAAGGATATGATTTATGAATGATGAATCTCTAGCTTGGAAGTTTGTCAACGCCATATAAAAAACCTCATATATTCACACAAAATAGTCTCACCAGACTTTTTTTTAACCTTTTTTCATACAAAGAAAATTTTACCAAACTACTGATATCTCTACATGCAGCTTTTACTTTCATGGCATACTCGAAGGTCCTGAACCTATCTCCTCTCGAGTAGCATTGTAGAAGAACTAACAATGTTTTTAGAATAAAAGCTGGTCAGAGACAGAGGAGGCAAGATGATACATACCCTCCAACTTCATGGCCTAAGATCCTAGGGGAAACTGGAGTTTGCCCCTGCACAAATTCAAGCAAAATCACACAAAGTTAGCCACTAATCTATACATGTCTCATCACCATTTCCCAATCGGAAAACATACAACTATGAGAAAATTATAAGATGTGGAACTGTGCACACCTTGGCCTCCGAGAAGTAGACATCAGTGTGGCAGAGCGTAGTGCAGAGGATCTTGACGCGCAACTCCATGCCCTGCGGCAGCGCCACCTCTGCCTCCTCGATCGATAGTAGCTTCCTGGTCTCCCATGCCACCATGGCTGCAAGCACGGATCTAAGAACCAAACCGATTAGCCCTTGCTCGCATCAATTTTTGAGTTTCTTTACACAAAGATTAAATTTTGAGGAACTAATTTTTAGAGGTTTTGATGAACTATTCTTAGAACAACCGGAAAGATCGAAAAGATTGTTTAGAAAAGAAGATGAAGAAGAAAGAGGGTTCAAGAAAATGTAGAGACAATGAGCGAACCTTTGCACTTGATCACCTTCTCGGCAGTCGCCATTCCTCTCCCACCACAAGAACAGATCGATCACTCCAGAGAGCTAAAAAAGTGACCTTTTGTTGCCATGATCGTGGTCGATCTTGCGGATTTCCACGGTGGTGTTGAAGCGACAACGCCGCCCCTCGTCCGCATCCACCGACGCCTTGTAGCCCTTGTGGTGGATCTCTGCCCGCTCGTTCGGCCGATGAGACATCCTCGCCTTGCCTCCGCTGCCTTCCCAAACCCTAGAGAAAGGGAAGCCAGAGAAGAAGATGATGGTGGCCACTGGATCCGGTGACGCCGCGCTTGGTGATGGTGCAGGGAATAGGAGAAGGCATCCGAGAGCAAAGACGCCGGGGAGGGAACAAGCGGCAAGGTGGGGAAGGAGTTAGATGATGGGGAGGGAATGGGGAGGAGGAGGAGTGGGGGGAGGGGGAGGAGGCGGCGGTGAGCAAATATGGTGGGGAGGGGGAAGCGGGAAGATGGGAAAGAAGGTGGCAGGCAGATGCGGTGAGGGAGGTGGCGACGAGGGGATGTAGCAGTGGGAGTTGAGTTTGTGGGCGTAGCGGGGAGCGGTTTGGAAAGCGACAGTTTGAGAGCAGTTATGCATATTTGATCAGACGACTGGGGAGAGTTGAGGCAGAATGGACGACTGCAGAGGGCTGAGGAAGAACACATCAATGATTACCAACTTATATTTTTAAGTAGTAGAGATAGAGCACAGCTCCTCGGGACTCTGAGACTAGCTTGCTATCCTAGAGTGCCAATGACGGTGGTAGAGCTCCGTCGATGTAGCCGTACGCCTACTCGTTGTCTTCTTGCTTCGACTTCATCACTGATGTCATCATTAGTCAATACCGTTTGGAGGACCTATTTGTAATTTTTAATCTTTTGAGCCTGTTCTATGAAAGGTGGTAATATTGTGTTTAAATTTGGTATTAGAATTATTTTGTTCTGTATCATAATAAAGATCATGGAGTTAAAAAATATCATCACCGTGATTTTTGCGATGGCACTAACCAATATTATCCTTTTTTTATTAAGATCCGGTAAATGTAGAACTTAGGCTGTGATAGTTTTGGCTTCAGCTTTTAGCTTCCGGCTTATTTTTCACTATTCATAAATTTCGTCTTTTTCTGAACTTTTGGCTTTTTGTTGAGCTTTTTTGCCGGTTCTTTTTTCCCGTATTTGTTTGTATTATATGTAATGGGCTAACATATTTTTTTTATATTTTTTTAAGTTTTTTAAATTTAATTATGCTAAATAAGGCTCTGTCAGCTACAGTGTTTTTTCAGCCAGCTACTGTGCTTTTCAGTCATAAACCACAAAAAAGCCTAAATGATCACCACTTAGGCCTTTCGGGGCCTAGTTACCTACAAACAAATAAGAAAAGTCTTGGACGACAAAACGTACGTCCTACGTTCGCCGTGTCGTACACACCATGGTCCAAGATGGCTGATCTGCAAATTGCCAGCTCCTTTCCCTGCCATCAGAACAGACGACGAAGAAGAAGAGATTCCACGTCCATCAACAACATTCAGATCCGTCCAAGCCAGCTTACTGACAGTCCATCTCCATGTTTTGGTCTCGTTTGAAATATGAAAATATTTTCTAATCTTATTAAAATTAAATTGTTTTTATGCAAAATCTCTACGTTTTATATACGAGGCTTTAATTTCGTCGAAAAAGACTTCACTGCATGGACGCAAGCGGCTTGGGAAAAAAATTGAAGCCGCCGAAAAAGGCTTCGCTTTAACACTGTACGGAGTGTTCAGTGTCCATCCAGTGGCTACCTAGATGCTATTCAAGCACGACTAAAGAGGTAGCTAGCAACACGGCTGCCCGTCGAACCGCCCACGACGCGAGCCATGCATCATCGATCATTGCATCGTTTCATCGCTCTGTCGGCACATGCTCCTGACTGACATCGCCATGGAAAAGGGCTAAAAGGCGACGCACTATGACTCAGCCATCCCAAGCCAATAGCGATCCATCTCATCCGAATTGTTCATCGATGGAGCGAGCAAAAATTGCCGCTCTCTCCTTCTCCCCCCTTTGCTTCAATCATCGGGCCTAATTGGATTCGTGTTTTACTCTCCGTTTGTCACTCTCCCCCACCAGACCACACCACTAACGACTCATCAGGTCATGACTACGGGAATATATAGCTAGTTGTCTAGTACTCATTCCCGTAAGAAAAAGATTGTTTTTCCCCTTTTCTCTTGAGATTGGTAAGAAAAAGAAGTTGAGTGCATGATCAATTCATCAAACTATTTTTATTTTTACCGATATCTTTATGAACATTTAGATTAATCATGTAAAGATTATATGAGTATATTTGTCTTGAAAAAAATGCAAATTCATTGTCGCGGCTACATATTGAAGACCAAGCCAATGTTTAAAGAGAAAATTCCTTATATGCCATTGAGAGTTACACCGATTCCTGATTTGCCACTGAAAAAATACCATTCCTTCTATGCCACCGAGTTTTAACTTTCATCCCTTCTGTACCAATCCTGTCAAGTTCATTAGTTTGAGCTACAGCCAAATCATTGCAAGTTGTCAGATTTCCCCCCAAATGACAGTCATACCCCCACAAAATAGTCAATGGTCACTGGCCCACATGTCATTGTAAGCTACTTCTTTCCTTCCTCCATCACCAAATATGGAGGTTGTTGTCCCCATGCCGTCCTTCCCAACGTCCTCCTCGTGATGATGGGAGGTGCGGCAATGCTCGGCGATGGCGAGAGGCGCAACGCTTGGCGACGGTGGGATGAGGTCGATGGCATCGAGTTGCACCTCCAGCATTCGGAAGCACCATGAGCCCAAGCCATTGAAGAACAAAAAATGCAGGAGGGCATCAAGGAACTCGCTGATGACACAAGAACCTTGATGAACTGAATCGGGGTAGCATGGGGTCCAATTGGCGGTGGCCGGCAGAGAGATCACCATCTCCTGCAATAGATCAGGCGGTAGTGACATCTCTTGAGAGGGAGGAAGGGCAGTGATGACTCCTAGGTCCTGCCTCCATCCTCCCCGAAAGCATCAAGCCCGACCTCTCAAAGCCAATCAGGGGTTTGTCAAGTTCTCTCTCACACTCGAGCACTCCAACAGCACCAATAGAAGTTCATGGTGGCTAGCAACAGGGTTGCCAACTGCTCCGAGGCAAGGCAGATTTGCCCAGGTCTTGGCTCTGGTGAGGTGGATTATGCTGGATCTAGAGACGGTGCAACGATGAAACAAAGGGGGGGGGGGAGGAGAGGAGAGGTCCGGTGTAGGGATGATGGAGAGGGAGTTGAATGGTGGCTACAAGCTCGATGGTTGAGTGAGTAGAGTGAGAAAAGAGAGCACCGACGGGAGGAGGGGGATGTGACGGTGCCAATTGGAGAAGGGGAGGAGGCCGATAGGGGGCGACAGTTTGTGGGGGAGAGTTGAGACAACCAAATGGCAGTAGGGGTGAGAAGAGGAAGAAGAAAGAGGAGGAAAAGGGAGAAGAATAAGAAGGGCAAATAAGCCTGTCTCGTCTAAGTTAACGACAAATTCACGGTAGGCTAACAAAAGTGGTATGGAGCGGCACAAAAAAGAAAGTCGGTGGCATAGAATAAATTACATTTTGTTCATTGGCAAATCAAGAATCAAATTCTCGTTAGCATACAAGAAATTTTCTCAAAAAATAACACTCATTTTTTGTGGACAGGAGTAACTTACGAGAGCGATTCTCATGCGAGGACCCACCCAAGGATGACCATTTAGGACAAGCCGATAAGCGGTCCTCCTCTGTCTGGGTGCTCACGAAAATCCCTTCCTTCTCCCCTACGACAATCCTACTTGGACGTCAGCCGTTCCGTCAGCAATGGGACGCATAGAGACTCATGCAAACGGGCCAACGTAGACCGTGGAAATGCGACGGAGACGCGTGCAGGGTGCCGCAGCGCAAGGAGCACACGAAATTCCCTATGGAAACTCGCAGCCTACTGCCGACAGCTCACTCGAAAAGAAGCAACAGGAGACTTTGCCACCAAGCAAACAGATAGTAGCAGGTTCTCTCTGCCCACCACTTGCAAACTTGCATTATGCACGGCTCAAAAAGATACAGGAAAAAAAGAAAACACTCGTACATGCATGTACGCACGCGAATTTTTCAGGACAAGTTCCATCTTCCATCCATACCTCTCAGAAACGAAGATCACGAACAGAACATGTGAGCAGCGTGTGCGACGTATTTTCTTTTGGGTTCTGTACGAGGTAGACAAATCACAACATGAGATTTGCCTATTGTGCGTAACACTTCATGTACCACATACATATCCGCAAATTTTTTTTTGGGAACTTTGGAACAGTGCGAATCAAAGCCTAAAAACATGTGTTCATCAAACCCATGTCCTCTTACTACTGGAGACCTTACATAGTGCATACGGATCTCAATCAAATACAATGCATTTGTACATCATGGATTCATGGTCATTGCAGGCCAACATCAATGGTTCAACAGGCCTAAAGAGAGTATAAAGAACTTGGCAAAGTGGGGCGTCCAGCGAGGTTTCAGTTAGTCAGATCTGCTTTGAGCTTTTTAATACCCAACAACACGCCATCTCGGGTGTTTGTTTTGTACTGCCGCCTCATAAGGAGCCATGCCCAAACCCTATAAAAAAACCTCACGAAGTAATGCGATGCCATTTTTCTACTCTGGCCAAAGACCTTTTTGGGCATCGCACTAATCTGACCTTACTTTTAACTAGACTGAGTCATCAGTCATCAACCACTACGACAGAAACCAACTGGCGCCTATAAAACCGTGCGCCAGCTACAAGCCCACTCATTCCACACCGACCAGACCTCTAAACACTTCATAGATCATAGTGAAGACCAAAGCAGTGGAGGCGAGCCGAGAGAAGCTTTGCCTAGGCGCCGGCCATGGCGTCCTACGACAAGGCCATGGAGTCTTACAAGAAGGCCGTCACCACAGCGGCGTCCCTCGCGGCGTCCGCGATGCTGGTGCGCGGCGTCGTCAACGAGCTGGTGCCGTACGAGGTGCGCGACCTGCTCTTCTCCGGCGTGAGGCACCTGCGGTCGCGCATGTCCTCCCAGCACGCTATCATCATCGAGGAGACCGAGGGCTGGGCAAACAACCAGCTCTACGACGCCGCACGGACGTACCTCGCGACGCGGATCAACACCGACATGCAGCGCCTCCGGGTCAGCCGCGTCAACGAGACCAAGAGCATGGTGTTCAGCATGGAGGAGGGCGAGGAGATGTCCGACGTCCATGAGGGCGCCGAGTTCAAGTGGCGCCTTGTCTGCCGCGACAACTCAAGCGCCAACAACGGCAACAGCAACGGCCGTGGAGGCAACGGCAACTTCCGGCTTGAGGTACGGTCCTTCGAGATGAACTTCCACAAGAAGCACAAGGAGAAGGCCATCAACTCCTACCTGCCTCACATCCTAGCCACGGCCAAGAAAATCAAGGATCAGGACAGGACGCTGAAGATCTACATGAACGAAGGTGAGTCATGGTTTGCCATTGATCTCCACCACCCGTCGACCTTCAACACGCTTGCCATGGATCACAAGCAGAAGCAGTCGGTCATGGATGATCTCGAGAGGTTTGTCAAGAGAAAGGAGTACTACAAGAAGATCGGCAAGGCGTGGAAACGGGGGTACCTGCTGTACGGCCCGCCTGGGACTGGCAAGTCCAGCCTGATTGCAGCCATGGCCAATTACCTCAAGTTCGATGTGTATGATCTCGAGCTGACTGAGGTCAACTGGAACTCAACGCTTCGGCGGTTGCTCATCGGGATGACCAACCGGTCAATCCTCGTCATTGAGGACATCGACTGCACCCTCGAGCTGCAGCAACGCGAGGAAGGTCAGGAGAGTACCAAACCCAACCCTTCAGAGGACAAGGTTAGATAGACACTTGGAATCATACACCAGTAACACCACCTACAAATCTTTGTTCCTTAGCTTTCTTTCCAATTCTGATGTGTGGGTACTATGTCAAACAGGTGACACTATCCGGGCTACTCAACTTCGTCGATGGGCTTTGGTCAACAAGTGGAGAGGAGAGAATAATTGTCTTCACGACAAACTACAAGGAGCGGCTCGATCCTGCACTTCTGCGCCCTGGCAGGATGGACATGCACATCCACATGGGTTACTGCTGCCCAGAGTCGTTTAGAATCCTGGCCTCCAATTACCACTCCATCAGCCACCATGTCACATACCCAGAGATAGAAGAGTTGATCAAGGAGGTCATGGTGACACCAGCTGAGGTAGCAGAGGTGCTCATGAGGAATGACGACACCAATGTCGCACTTGAGGGCCTTATCCAGTTCCTCAAGAGAAAAAAGGATGATGTCAAGGATGGCAAAGCTGAAAATGTGGAGCAGGTGGTGAAGGCGGAACAACAAGACGAGGAGATGATGACGAAAAGTGGTGTCCCAGACAATCAAAATCAGCAAGATGCAAGCAAAGAATGATGCTTAAATAGTGTGACTATCATACAATCAGTGCCAGGAAAATTTACCAAAATGTATTGTATATTAATTAGAGGTCACTTTTGGCACAATAAAGTACTCTAGTGTTGTGAACTATTGATACTATTTAAGTGCATGTAGTCTCAGTTATCAATTGAGTATCTGCAGCAATTTCAAAGTACAAATATTGTTCAACATAAACAGTCTACAATGTCCAAATAATCAATGTTGTCAAAACCTAGGGCTTTTAGAGGAAACTTTGCATACCGACATGGTTTCTCACAACAGATTAGTCTTCAGTATAAGTGTTCACCCCATGTTCTTCTCGTAGGTCATACTCAACAACTAGACCAAGATTGTCAACAATCTTGTGATACACTTGGCACCCTGCACACTGTATGTGCAGTGTATGTTAGAACGAAAATTACAGCTACAGCATATATCAGCAAATGAGCACAATGATATGGTCTTGTCTCATATTCAAAAAAGAGAGCCGTAGGAAAATAGGTTTGGACCAATATGAGCAGAGCTGCTGAATGAAAGCTGCAAATAAATAAATACACTGAACAATTTACCTGAAGAAAAACTGTTCCTCTTTCATAGGCTACCCTGTTTATCAAGCGTTTGGTTCTTTCACCACATTTATTGCACGTAAATTGAACAAGCAAGCTTCTTCTCGGAAGCTTTATTTCAAAAGTTGCTTCCTGCAAAATCACATAAAAAAATGTATGTTGTTTTAAAGCCATTTCGGCCTACAGACTAATATGCAGAAGGATGCTCGCACTTCATTGACATGGTGAATCATACTAACATAATATGCTTTCCAAGTGTCAGTATCAGTATTTGAAAATGACATAACCTCCATAAGTAACATAACCTGAGTAATCTATGTTCAGTTCTTGAAACCAGCCTATTCGTCAACCAGCAAGAAGGGTGTTTTCAAACAATCCACCATTGCAGTCTAAACACTCTAGAAAAAATCGAGTTATTTTCATGTTTTCACATCATTAAGCTCCAAATATACCAAACGCAGAAGCCACAGATTATGTTGTTTTCCGAAGGCCATATGCCTGTATTAGTCTCCAAAATGCATTAAAACACAAGAAATTGACAAAGTCCAATCTCTCTGACATTTCCAGTATTTCTGCATGAAAGAAAATATGATTGCACAAATGTATAGTTCATATTCAACCAATGAATAAAAAGACATGCTGGAAAGCCACACCTTATTATGAGAATAGAAAAGAGCCAAAATCTCACAAGCTCGAAGTGTATAAGCATGGCTTAGTAGCCTACATCAATACACCAGGTTAAGGGTGGCAACAAGGCGGGGGGTCCTGGGGAGACCCCGCAGCCCCGCCCCGATCCCCATTAGCCCGCCTCAGTCCAGTTAGACAAAATGGGGGGAGATCGCCCCCGTCCCTAGGGGGACCAAACCCCTATGGGGATCCCGCGGGGTCTAAATGTAACACCTTGTCCATCCTCTGGATCTAGAGTGCTACCATCATCGCATAATACTACCACTCTTATCAACTGCTAACTGTTTTAAGTAAACACTACTTTATTCATAATACCGCGTCATATCATTTTAAGCAACTATTCCAGCATTCTAGTGGAGTTTAAACATAATAATAAAAGCTAATATGTGAAGTGTTGCTAGTACGTGAAGTTATTCATGTGCTACTTCTGCCCATGCATGCCGCCCTCGACGATCACCTAAAAAAACAAACAAAGTAAGAATGAGTCCGAAGACTGACCAAGTACATAATAGACCGATAAACACTACCAAAAACACAAACAACAATCTTACTATGTCGTTCCTGTTATGAATATTGTGTGTATTGATATGAGACCCAAAGGGCCATATATATATGAGAGTACAAGAGAATATGCCATATAGAGATAAGGCATATATGGAATAGAATACAACTCTATCTCCTAATACAACTCTATCTCGTTAACACCCGCCTCAAATGCAAGGCGTATGCAATAGAATTGCATTTGAAAAGGGTGAACACTTAAAACAAGATAAATCCGAAGTCCGAGTCTTGATGATGTCGTTGTTGCGTGCAGTTTTTGAATAAACTGTCAAATCAAGCCGAAGAGGAATAGATAGATGTATGACGGCGCAGATCGAAGCCCAAGAGGTGGCGCGCGGTGCACGCAGGACGCCGCGCGGCCTTTGAAGCTCGGGGCGGCGGCTAGAGAAGCGGCGGCATCATAACGACTTCTACGATCTGCACACGGCTCAGAGAGTAGAGCGACGGCTGCTGCCATGCAAAATAAAATTCCTACACTTCTATGACTGACAATAAATTTGTGGACTTGCATGACTTAAACGAACTAAAAAATTAGAAACTACGGACTTGGATGGACGCAACGGAAGACTCAAAAGAAAAAAAATCCGAAGACTAACTTAAAAAACAAAAAAACTGAAGACAAAAAACGACCCACTCCCCCAAAACCACCCTTCTCCCCTCTCCATTGTCTCTTTAGTTCTTCACGCCACCTCGTGCCTCACTCCCCCTCCCGCTTTTCTCCATCTCCCTCCCTCCCGTCTCTCTCGCGGTCACGGAGGCGGCGGCGCGGGCGCGGAGGCACAGGAGGCGGCGGCGCGGGCACGGAGGCACGGGAGGCGGCGTCCGAAGGCGAAGCGTGGGCATGGCGGCCGGAAGCGGCGGCGTCCGAAGCGGTGACGCGGCGCGAGGTGGCAGCGGCAGCGAGAGGCGATGGAGAGCGGCGAGATCCAGCCAGAGCGGCGGATCCGGTTGAGCGATGCGGCGGCGCGATCCAGCCGCGGCGGCGAACCGGTGGCGAAGAAGAGCCCGTCGGCGGGATCCCTCGGGACGACTGAAGACGACTCGTGGCGGCTCTAGACGATCCGAGCGGCGGCGGATCCTGTCTGGACGGCGGTGGATCCAAGCGGTGCGCGGCCGGATCCGGATCTGGGACTGCGTCTGGGTGACGGCCGCGGATCGAGCTCGGGGCGGGCGTGGCGGCCGGGATCCCTCGGGATCCACCATGGCCCATCCCATCCAGATCGGATCTGGAGAGGAGGCGCAGCGCACCACCCGCACGAGCCAAGGCAGCACGAAAGCGAGCCGGCGACACCGGACCCGAGGACAACGGCGGCTGGGGGATGGCGACATGCTGCTGCGCCGGCAGCCGGGAAGAGGTGGCCGCCCCCGGGAGCAAAGATCGCTCCTCCCGGGGGCAACAGATGCGGAAGCTGGAGTGGAGGCTAGGAGGCAGCGACGGGTACAGTAAACCCTAACCCTAACCTAAGCTCTGATACCATGTTATGAATATTGTGTGTATTGATATGAGACCCAAAGGGCCATATATATAGGAGAGTACAAGAGGATATGCCATATAGAGATAAGGCATATATGGAATAGAATACAACTCTATCTCCTTAACAGTTCCCACCTGTTCCAACATTAACACAGACATATAATAACACAAATATTTTCCACAATTCTTGTTATATCACCTCAATCCACACTTAGTGCAATGCAATACTATGATCAAACTCTTTCTCTGTGGAGGTACCTACCGAAGTAGGACTTTCCCTCCATCCTATGGAGGTGCCTTGCTTAAAGGAGCTTCTCGTAGAAGGTATAGTTCATCCTTTTGGTAGGACTTCCTCAAGAATACGTCGGATTAGTCAATAACTTTACTCATAGCTATTGACTTTCTCACTGTCCTAGATTCGTAATGCATATGTCATGTTATGAATGCAATGCGTCAACAATTTATCAGGTATCACAATTATTATCACCAATCAGGTAACGACAATTACTGTAAACATCACATATTTCATAACAATTACCGTCTACCGCTCTATCATGTACTTGCCTGGTTAGTCTCGGGAACGATGCGTGGACAGTTCCGACTCGGGACCTCCACCTGTACAAACGTCAACTCGACTCAATACATTATATCGAAACCAGTGCTTAAGCAAGCAACGATGACTCTACGCGCAAGACTCGACACTGACATAAAACGCTCAGGGTTAAAGACCTAACGTGCAAGTACCAAACCCTCTACTTTTCATTATTTTTTCTTTCTCCTCCTTTCTTTTCTTCTATCTCTTCTTTCTTTTTCTCTCTCTTTCTCTTTTCTTTCCCCCACCCGAGCTCTGTCTTTTCTCTCTCTCCTTCTTCCCATTCGGTCTGGCCGAATGGCCTGGCTCCAGGCGATGCGACGACACACGGCCGAGCTTGGGCATGTTGGCCCTGAGCTCATCGCCGGTCGGCCTCCGCACGCCCCCGCCTTCCCCCTTCCCCCCACTTTCTCTTCCTCTCTCTTACTCCCGGATCCAACTGGCCATGGCTAGATCCGACACCGTCCCGCTGTCGGTCTTCCCTTGGGCTCACCAGCCACAGCACACTGTTGGCCGAGAAGCCCGGTGCTGTTCCTACCTTCGGCCACTCCGCCTACCTTCTCTGTCCGGTGTGACCCGACCGGCACCACCGTCTTCAGGGGCTTCGGCCGCGCCGCCCTCGGGCTTGCCTCCGGTGGCGCCCCTAACACCGGATCTGCCGGCGCCGCCACCTTTCCCCAACACCGCCCCTGGCCTGGCTGCTGATGCCGTGGCTCGGCCTCCACCAACCTCCTGGCCGTTGACCTACCCCCACGGTCGTCGCCGCCAACCGTCAATGCCTAGCACCGACCAAAGGTCCAGCACCGCTCCCCCTATGGGTTCGAGCTCGCCGGCCACAGCTTGCCGCCAACCGGCCACTCCTCCAGCTACCAGGACAATCGTCCTCCCTCCCCCTTTACTAATATTTTGTTTTAGCTGCTAAATTTGCCTTACTCTAATCGTGCTTACACCCAGTCTTGGGAATGCCTACGGGCATCGCCGCGAAGGAAATTGGTGGGGAGACATGCACTGGGGAGCATGTCCTCCTTTCCAAGGGTGCACGGTGGCGCCTACGGACTCGCCGTCGATGGTGTGTCGCAGCTATAAGCCGGCTATGGGGGTGCTTGTGTGATGGGACCTACTTGCTTTTCTGTGCTAGAAAGGGACGAGGCGATGACGAGGGTCGGGGTTCCCGACGATCATCGACGGTTCTTACGTCGTCTTCCTCATTTCGCTGTCTTCCCTTGCTTCTTGAACTCCTCACCTCTGGCCCTCTCACTCACTACCTCTCTGTGTTGCTTCAGTTGGGTTGGCTCTCAGTGGGAAAGGTTGAATTGGGAGAAGTGGGCTGAGGCTTGGTTTGGCCGAGCAATAGAGAGACAGAGCTCTCTTACTGGCTTGTGCTCTGGCTGTGTTCTTAGTTGTCTGAGCAAAATGAATGGAGTGAGACCTCCTTTGGGGGGCTGGCTGGCTTACAAAGAAGAGGGCATTCGGCTGCCTTCCCTCCTGGCTTTGCGCAATGTCTTGGGTGCCCCCTCTTATCACTTACTCCTCTCTCATCAGTCTGAGGGCTTTAAGGACCTTTGGGTCCAACAGGTGGGCTTGCACTGTTTAATGACTCTTCTACTGAGGTAAGACAACAAAAGTGGGCGTTGGCTAAATGTTTTGCCAATGAGAAAGGCCCAAAACGCGAGACGGTGCCGATCGGCCTTGAACGGTCTGGAAACCTCTGTGAGCGCTACTTTTATTCGGCATTCTAAAGCCGATGGGTCTGACGGTAAAACTCTACTTTATTTCCTTTATTCTCCCTTGGATTATTTCATTTCTCACTTTTCTTCCCTTTGTATTTTAGTGGTATTACACAAAAAAAGGCTAGATTAATTTTTAAAAAATACTAATGTGACTTTATTTATTACTTTATAATTATTTAGGCATACTTTTTTCTCTCCAAAATATAGCTTCAAAATGTATATTCTAACACATAAATACAAGTTTTAGTCCAAATATACAAGAAAAAAAATACAATCTCTTATATTAAAAAACTATAACCTATTATACAAAAAAAAATTTACCGGGTCCTCGTGGGGGGAGAGCAACCCCATCCCCATCCCCGCTAGCATAGTGGGCCCCCGCCCCCGTTCCCCGTGGGGGGAGATCACCCCAT
Organism: Dendrocalamus sinicus; assembly: GCA_036346575.1. Classification (NCBI taxonomy): domain Eukaryota; kingdom Viridiplantae; phylum Streptophyta; class Magnoliopsida; order Poales; family Poaceae; genus Dendrocalamus; species Dendrocalamus sinicus. The sequence continues at coordinate 33,633,422 of CM070642.1, forward strand.
CCTCCGCCCCCACCCCCATCCCCACGGGGAAAATTGCCACCCCTACACCAGGTTGAGCAGCTTCCATCATTCAAAGCAGTGCGTTCTCATGGTATTGTACAATTGTTGCCTCCATACATTCAAGATGCTCTCTCCATGTTACAGTAAGCAATATATGAGCTATTTATAATTCACAAATCCTAACCAACTCTACTACATTTTAAGCAGTTACTTAATTCATAATCGCGTAGTTATCCAATTCTACCATATGCTGCTGGTTGCCTAATCCAATCCATAATCGCGGAATCCCTTATCACTACTACCATCACTTACTACCCCAATTTTCATAATCACCACGACCACAAAAGGCAGGCAAAACCCAAACCAGTTCATCCCTAGCAACAGGATCAGATCAGAAGCAGGGGAGAGTGAGAGGTTACCGCCGGCGACTCCGCCGCGTCCGAATCAACCTCGCCGGAGCATGCAGAGACATACAGCCCCCTACGACGATACGAAACCCTCAGCCTGCAAGGAGAGCACACAAGCTTAGGCACCGCCGAGCTGAGCCCGACAGGAGAAGTAGCTATTACGGAGCGCATTGGAAGCCGGCGCCCTGGGCTTGGGGGAGGCGGCGGCGAGGGAGACGCGGGAAGGAGGCGCGCGACGGACAGCGGTACGCCGCAGCCGTCGTCGCCATCGATCGGTGGCTGCTACTGGATTCGCTTCTCTTCGGATCTTCCACGTGCTTGTGTGCTGCCTCTCGGCTGATAAAATCGCCGAAGAAGCGTGGGAAAGAAGGCCCAAAACTCATTAATTGAGCCGGTAAATTTCGGGCCAGTTTACGTCCGAGAAAGAGTTTCACTCCGAGCCCGTAAGCCCGACGAGCGAAAAAGATGTGCGTTTGCGAGTCTGGCTTTATGGGACCGAGTTACAGCCTTATTGTGCTGTTTTTTACGGCTTTTAGCTTCACTTTTTAGTTTTCTATAATAATTAGTTTTTAAATAGAATATCAAAGCTTTTTAGTTTTTCTATAATAATTATTTTTTAAATAGAATATTTTTTCGAGATGGAGTCTACTAGTCAATTATAGTACATACTATATCGACTTCATTTATATCGGTAAAAACCGCACGTGAATTTCACAGCCATAAGCCGCAGAAAAAAGAACATGCCCATAACAGTGTTGATCAAAACAAGTACTCCATGCCAAGTACAAGTTGAGAATTATATAATCTAAAATTAAGAATTATTAATTTCAAAAAATACCAAATTTATTTGCATATGAAAATGTATTTCCACATGCTTTAAAGATTCTCGCGTTAATTAGAGACGAGAGGAGGGAGCTGGAGCGCGAGGTCGCGATCGCCACGCGGAGCGGGGAGGAGGCACCGTGCTCTACTCGCCGCCGGAGCTGGTCGCCGTTGGTAAAATAGGCAAGGATCACGAGCCCTTTCTCTGTGCCTCCCGCCGTCTAATCTACGGCCGGGCTCGCGCCGCTCGCGAACTGTTCGACACAATTACCCACCGGCCGTCGTGGCTGGGAGTAGGGGGGGCTCGGCCGTGTGGAGACCTGCCAGTCGTGGGGAGATGGTTCGGCTGACCGCGCGCATTCGGCCGGCCACTACGAAGGATGGGTTGGTTTGAACAAGGGATCGAGTTGCAGATTCGCTGCCTTTGGACGATAGATCCTACTCCTGCTTCGTGAAAGTGCGGGACTGGGATCCCCACTAAAAAAAAAGTGTGGGGCTGGGAAGCGTGCAGCGTGTTGCAACTAGCATATAGCTTGTGCTGCGACCATTGTTCTCGGTGAAGTGATATCTGACATGTGTTGTTTTGAATTAACAATAAGCAAGTTATGTTGAATATGGTGTGAGAATCCTGCAAAATAGTTCATTTCTGAACTATGATGGTTTGATCTTACTTGATATGACCATTGCAAAATAGCAGATTGCATAGCTTCTTTTTTGTAAAAAAAAATTGACAAATCACTACCATTATTCTTTGCAAATATGTACCATGCTGTCTTTACATTACATATGTTACCTTTAGAGTAGAGATGGATGAATGTAAGTTGTATTGCAATAGCAGCCAATAGGGCTATATATAATACATAAGACACACAAGGACCTAAACCCTAGACAATAGGAATGACCTAAATACCCTTAACACCCCCTTAATGCAAGGCATATGCAATAGCATTGCATTTGAAAAAAGTTGATACTAAAATAGGGAAAATTCAAAATCCGTGTCTTGAATACGTCGTCATAGCGTGCAGCTCTTGGAAAATTGTGTCGGAAAGATCGCCTCCCATCTGAAATCATGCAGCAGCCCATAAAGCACAAAGTACGGGAGCAAAGTCAATCGTGGTAACACAATGAAAAGGATACAGAAGGTGATAAAAATAGATAGGGTTGTCAAATCAAACCAAAGAGGGAGATAGAAGCATACTGGCACAAATCGAAGCCCGAGATGGCGGTAGCGCGGTGCACAAGAAGCGCAACAGAGGCGCGATGCAGAAGAAGCGCGGTGACATTAGAAGCTCGGGACAACAACTCAAAGAGAAACGACGACATCATAAAGACTTCTACGATTTGCAGGAGCTCAAAGAGAAGAGCAGCGGCTGCGGCTATGCGAAAGGAAGGAGAGAACCACACCCATCTGAGAGGATGAACCGTGCCTAGCAAAGCAGTCGGCTGACTAATAAGAAATTTGTGGACTCGCATGGCATTGATGAACTGATAGAGAGATGGCAACGGACTTGGATCGACGTAATGAAAGACGCAAAATGAAAAAGACTCAAGGACAGATACTAGCAGTAGCAATAGTACTATACCTTCAAATTCCCCTCCCCTCCTCTCCTCTCTCTTCACCCCCTCACTCACTCACTCCTGTCTCTCTCTCTGCCCCTATCCCTTTCTTCATCACCGGTCAACGGAGGAGGCCAAAGAGGGGGGGAGAAGCCGGTGGCGGCCTAAGGCGGTGGCACAACAGCCGGGAGTCAGCTGAGAGGGCCAGATCCAAGGCGCGGCGGCTAGATCCGGGGCGGCATCGAGGCGACAAAGAGGAGTCGGGAGCAGAGGCCGGTCCGGGCATAGGTACAAGTGGGCAGGCGCGCAAAGGAGATGTGGCGGCGGGGAGGCTGGATCTGGCGGCGAAGAGGCCAGATCCGGGCATGCTGGCAGTGGAGATGGCCGAATTTGTGGTGGGCACGGTGTAGCGACTGGGAGGCGATGCGGGCGGTGGAGATGACCGAAGACATCGTCGACCGGGGCGACGGAGGCTGAGGAGGCGCGGTGCGGAGCGCTGACGTGAGCGCGCGTCAGCGCTTATCGGCGTCGTGAGCGGAAGCCCGAATCCGTGCAAGGAGGCGCCCAGAGCGGTGGACTGCGGTGGTGGTTGGATCCAAGGCGGCGACGACTAGATCCGGTCGGAAGTCGGTTTGGCGCAGGCGCAGCATGCACGTGAGCGCGTTTGGGTGGCGGCGCGGTGGAGTCGAGCGATGGCCAGAAGAGGTGACCGCCCCTGGGAGTGGAGCACACTCCTCCTTGGGGCGGTGGCGGCGGTAGTGGCCGGCGGCGATGGCGGCGGAGGAGCTAGGTTGAGAACCTAGGCTCTGATAGCATGTTATCTTTGGAGAAGAGATGGATGAATGTAAGTTGTATTGCAATAGCACTCCATAGGGTTATATATAATACATGAGACACAAGGATCTAAACCTTAGACAATAGGAAATGACATAAATACCCTTAACAACATACAAGATGCGCCAAATTATGGAATATGCTATGAATCAAATTCATGTCTGGGCATTTATCTTGATGGACATGTGTTAAATGTTCGAAAGTTGACATGTTAACACTGAACTCAATTTAATATACCGCTTGTTCAGGCTAGAGTTACCTGCAAAATATTAGATGGCTCAAGCTGCAAGGCTGAATATGCGAATGCAGAAAGAGATTAAGCTTCTGCATGCTAAATGATCCACCTCATGGGGTCTCTTAATCTTTTTGAAGATGAAGATCCAAATTCCTGAAAGGTATGTTTTGATTATGATGGAAACCAACACCCATCCCCCTTATGATTTATCATGTTCTGAATGTCACACTTTTGCTGAGATGCGGGTATCCTTTCAACCGCCCAATGTGACTTTTGTTACTCCCATCTATCATCCCAACATCGACAACGAAGGATGCATTTGCCTTGATATTATAAATTTGCCCCCAATGGTAATTGATAGGAATTAATTTGCGACTAGATGAACTATTGCTCACATACTCAGAGCCTTAAAATCTGAACAACTATTCTTAAAATCTCAACAGTTTTTGTTATATTGATAAGGGATACTAATGTGCAGGGTTCCTGGCAACCATCACTCAACATTGCTATTGTTTTGACAAGCATTTGTTTATTGCTAAGTGAGCCAAACCCTGATAATGGGCTGATGGCTGAAATAGTAAATACATTTTTTGTGGCAATAGCAGTAGGATCAATGATACATAACACACTATTTTTTGCTTCATCATCCAATCATGTTTGTTGTGGCTACGGGCCAAACAGTAAACCAGGAGAGTAGTAAGTGGTTATGATAAATGAACTAGCCTTGGCTATCCTTCACGGCCAGGGTACATGTATATATGACTATAAGACCTGATTACAACAATACCTTGCATAATTATGTACCATATTCCACTGGGCCTTTTAGCCCCAAATAGGCCGGATGGCCTTAGGTGGGGGCCATCCCTACTATAGGAGTTTCTCATGGTAAAGAGCTTCCCAAAGGCCAAAACCATGCCTCCGAACCTTTTGGCCCCCTTTGTCCCTACGGCCTGTGGTGCAATTGATCATGGGCTGCTTGATCTTTGACCAAGGTGAAATTTGACTGGGTTCGTGCGGCCGTTTTTGCATAGCGGGCATGTGGCCGTGCGTTATTGGCGTGTCGTGCATAGCCAGTTTCCACCGGTTGGGTTCCCAAGGCATGACCGAAGATGATAACAGGCTTTAAAACCGTCGTGCTCGTCGAGTCGCTACCTCGTGCACTCGCCTTCATGTCATAGCATTGCCTTTTTGTCGTCGCTCCACCGCGTGCTCTTCTCATATACCCTAGTCAGTGCTACCATCCATTTTTGTTATAGCTGCCTTCTGCGTCGACGTCGGTCAGTACGCCATCCCGTGAACAGCCCGGCCACAAGCTCATCGTCCGTCACCACTGGTCGCACCATCGACCGCTCCAGCGGAATAGTCCATGGTAAGGAGCGTTCCCACTGATTAGTTGCCATCGCCTTGTCAAGCCGCGGTGGCACCTCCAGTCTACGTGGGTCGTCGACGACCGAGGCGAAATATGAGCTGATTGGGCGCGATCCATCAATGGCCAACAAGCGATGGAGCACGACGAGGAATCTAAATGGCATGTGTACGAATCTACTGGGGCAAAGTCTAGCGACCAAAGAGACGATACGGTCCCTGGTCCATGAAGACAAGATCTTGGACCGTGACGTGGTTCGGTTGCCCTCTGTTGGCGAGACGGAGCCCCATCCGACGGAGTTGGAGGCGGTGATATTTGTCGCTTACTTGGAGGCTGGGCTTAGATTTCCTGTGGTGATGTTCATTGGAGAGGTGCTAAGGCTGTATGGGTTGGAGTTGCCGCAGCTGAATCCTAATGCCATTGTCCGATTGGTGGTGTACCGTTGGGCTTCGCGGATGGAGACAGTTTGGCCGAGCGCGGCGCTTTTTGACTTTGTTCATGACGCACGCTGCCAGCCAAAGAAACTTGACAGGCAGGAATACTCCAACTTCGAGAGTGTGAGCTTCGTGCTGCGGTCCGCATGCATGAAGCTATTTTTGGCAAACGTGACCCGAACGAAGTAGGAGTCGAATTGGATGTAGTGATGGTTCTACCACCACGAGGAGAGTGGTAGCAGTTTGAGGTGGTCGGGCACCTGATGGACTTCAACACGTGCCCATCGGTGACCCTCAACCATGAAGACGAGTATCGGGCGCAGAGGCTGGTTGGTATGGCTCTTCGATTCAATATGCGGAACCTTGCGGAGGAGTACTGCATGTACGGCGTGGCTCCACTGGCACGTCTGTGACATGTATAGACTGATCCCACCCATGACGATGGCCTGCGCCCTACTATCGCATCATTGGTGAGGCTTGCCGAGCCGAGTAAGTATTCCGCCATAAACATCATACTTAGTCCGATTGTGCGGGAAGTCAGAAGTGTGTTTTGGTTTCATGGCAGGATTCACCCTCGAGGATGCAGAGCGCACAGCGACCGTTTTCATGGGGTTGTATGTGGCCAAGGAGCATAGCTTTTGAGAAGCGGTGACGGCAAACATCGGACGAGTGAACCGAGTGTGCGAAGCACTCAGTATCCCCATGCCAGAGCACGCTGCACCTAGTGGTGGCCGGCCTGCACCCCTAAGGAAGACGGTAGGGGAAGGCCTCCCCTACTTATCGAAGGGGTCGTTCTACTCCTGCAGTGCAGCCGTTACGTTCAGCGCCCCCTTGAGAAGAATCCACCGAGGTTGAGGAGGTCATCATGGGTACCGACTCTGAGTTAGCTGAGTATGTGAACTCAAACCTAGAGGCCAAGGCAGACCGTGAAGTTGGTGGCGCCCATTGTGTGGATGGCACGGGGCCCACAAGTGATGTAGGCGATGGGGCCAGCGGTGGGGACAGCCCTGATGCTGACGCAGGAGGTGAAGGCGAAGGCACATCCATGGTCACTGTGGCGCCCGACGAGGCACGTCTGGAGGTGCCCGCAGTGAAGCATGCTCGTGTGTGTCCGCCTGTGGGCACAAGCAATCGTTTCCAAGTGGTGATGACCACGCCCTCAGAGGGCTCAAACTCCGACGCGGATGCCGTGGGTCCCAAAGGGGGCTCTGGAGCTAGCGCTACCAGTGATACTTCCGTGAGCACACATCCGGTAGCGACAGGCGCTGCCGATTCCCGATCGTCATCTCCTAGTAGTGATGTAGGTATAAACACTTCGTTCTCTCCTCGCGCTTTCCGAGGCTTTCCTCGATTTGCTCGCTGACACCGTCGTCGGCGCCAGCGGGCCCTTGGTCTCCGGTGTGCGCACAAAGCTCCAGTGATGGAACTGGTCATGGGTCGACTGGCGCTCCCACTGCGGATGTGTCTTCAATGTTCGCCCCTATCGAGGGTACCAGTTCAGAGACCTGGCGGCTGATCATGGTGGATTTCGTCCCTCGACTGGAGGCGCTATGAGTGTTCCAACGGGCTGCAGACTATGCGGACGCAGGTCTAGACCGCTAGACGTTATCGTCGTGTGGATCAAAACCCCTGGAAAGCGCTCTCAAAGCGAGGAAATGAAGGTACTTCTACTAGCGTATGCTGGTTATATGTGTAGAAACACTGCTGACCACGCTGCGTCATGCAGGCTCTCACCTTCGCCTATGCCATGCAGGCGACAAAGTACCATGAACAGAGTGGCTTGAGGGAGCAGCTTAATGCTACAGAGGTGGAGGCCACCGCCGCCCAGCAATCCGCCAAGGATGCCGTTGCAGCCTGTGCGGCCAAGGATGAGCGCATTTGCCATCTCGAAGCCGAAGGCACGAAGGCCATTGGCGACGTGCACGCCTTGGTAGAGCGAACTCAGCGTGTGGCCTCCGAAGAGCGCGAGGGGTTGCTGCAGCAGATCGCTGGGCTAGAGGAGGAGAAGGCTTGGCTGGCATCTAAGATGGAAGCGAGGGAATGTGTGCTGGGCGACGCCTTGTTGACTGCGTGGAGTTTGATGGAAGCCCTAGGGAACAAACTTTCTGAGCTCACCTTGAGCTCACCGTTGTGGTCCCTCCTCGCACCTTTGGGCCCGAGGACCTCCCGAGCTATCTCCAAAGGGTTGGAGTGGCCTCGGCACTCGCATAGAGTGTCGTGCAATTGTATGGCAACCACTATTCCCTTGTGATGACTCGGATGGTTCTTGGCCTTCTTCATCATCGGGAGTGCCTGCACGTGGGCGAGCTAGCCAATTCGCGCCTGGAGTTGCCACAGGGAGTGGGGTCATGTCCAAGCCAGTGCACATGATACGCCGCTCCGCCCGTGCATTCCATCAACAGATATGGGAGTACATCGGTGAGGCTGTAGCGAAGGTCGCTATGAGGCACAGTCTATAGGGCGGCGGTGACCTTGGCATGACAGCATGCCCTGGTGAGACCAAGGTGGCATGGCTAGCTCTGACCCCGTCGTCGATCCGTAGGTGTGATGCCGAAGCCCTACGCTTGCACATGTAGCCGACTATGTACAGCCCTTCGTTCCTGTGTAAACGGCACCGCTCGCCTACCAAACTTGGCAATATATCTTGTAATGGAAATGTATCGCGGGTCATGACCTTATGTTGATGTTTATCTGACAAGAAAGTGCTTGACAAAGGCCGTTTGCTAGTTTCGGATCTTATCGTTCGACGTCGCCTATGACATTGGGGCTGTGCGGAGGATTTTCTACGGTTCTGGACGGAGCGACGTTCCATGAGGGACGCCTTCATCTGGGAGTACATAAAATAGAAGATTCAGTGAATGAACATTATAGACGATTAGCTTTGCCTCAATGATTGTACACTTAAAGTGTTGTTCCCTTGCAAACATTAATTGAAGTATTATCAAAGTATTGCACAATGCAACAACTTCCCTCGCGCGCCTGTTCGTAACAGTAGTGCCCTCTCGGTAGCGACCTGTAACGACGACGAGTTGTTGAGAGCCATAGTAGTAGACATGACTCGGGATCGATGAAATCAGTGCTAAGATGAAATTAATGCGTGATCCATCCCCCACCGTTTGGACCGAGTATCGATGAAGTTGACGGTAGTAGGACAGAGTGGACGTGCACGCTCCATCCCCCACCCTTTGGACTAGCATCAACGAAGTTGGTGGTAGGATGAAGTCTTGAAGCGTGTGCTCTATCCCCTTGGCTGGGGACGAAGACCTAAAGTGCGTGCTCCATTCCCCACCCTTCAGACTGGCATCAACGAAGTTGGCAGTGGGACGAAGTCGTGAAGCGCGTGCTCTGTCCCCACCCTTTGGACTGGCATCAACGAAGTTGGCCTGGGGATGAAGACCTGAAGCACACATTTCGTCCCCTACCCTTCAGATGGGCATCGACGAAGTTGGATGTGGGGTGAAGTCTTGAAGCGTGTGCTTCGTCCCCCACCCTTCAGACTAGCATCAACGAAGTTGGCGGTGGGACGAAGATATGAAGCGCGTAGTCCATCCCCCGCCGTTTAGACTCAGTATCGATGAAGTCAGCTAGGGACAAAGACCTGAAGCACGAGCTCCGTCCCCTACCCCTCGGACGGGTGTCAACGAAGTTGGCGATGGGAAGAAGTCTTGAAGCATGCGCTCCAGTTCCCACCCTTTAGACTAGTGTTAGCAAATTTATCTTGAAGTGCGCGCTCCGTCCCCTGCCCTTTGGACTAGTGTTAATGAAGTTGGTGGTGGGACGAAGACACAGAGCACACAGTCCACCCCCCGTCGTTCGGACTCAGTATCGACGAAGTCGGCTGGGGACGAAGACCTAAAGCATGTACTCCATCCCCCACCCTTCGGACAGGCGTCAACAAAGTTGGCAGCGGGATGAAGTCCCGAAGCACGTGCTCTGTCCCCCACCCTTCGGACTGGCATCAAAGAAGTGGGCGGTTGGAGGAAGTCTTTGAAGCACGTGCTATTTACACTCCATAGAGTTCACGCGGAAGCCGTAGTCTCCTCGCGTCGATTTAGACTCTGTAGAATGTGCATGGAGGGTGTAGTCTCCGCACGTCTTATTTATACTCCAAAGAGTTCTTGGGGAGGTTGTAGTCTCTGCACGTCATTTTAGACTCTGTAGAGTGCACACAGAGGGTGTAGTCTTCGCGTGTCTTATTTATACTTTGTAGAGTTCATGCGGAGGCCGTAGTCTCCTCGCGTCAATTTAGACTCTATAGAGTATGCTCAGAGAGTGTAGTCTCCGCATGTCTTATTTATACTACATAGAGTTTGTGTGGAGGCCGTAGTATCCGCGCATTGATTTAGACTCCACAGAGTGCGCGTGGAGGGTGTAGTCTCCGCTCATCTTATTTATACTTTGAAGAGTTAGCGGGGAGGCCATAGTCTCCGCGCGTTGATTTTAAACTCCGTAGAGTGTGCACGAAGGGTGTAGTCTCCGTGTGTCTTATTTATACTCCGTAGAGTTCACGCAGATGCCATAGTCTCTGCGTGTTGATTTAGACTCCATAGAGTGTGCGCAGAGGGTGTAGTCTCCGCGCGTCTTATTTATACTCCGAAGAGTTCGCGGAAAGGCCGTAGTCTCCACACGTCAATTTGAGACTCCGTAGAGTGCGCACAGAGGGTGTAGTCTTCACGCGTCTTATTTATACTCTATAGAGTTCACACGGAGGCCGTAGTCTCCGCACGTTGCTTTAGACTCCATAGAGTGTGCACGGAGGGTGTAGTATCCGCATGTCTTATTTATACTTTGTAGAGTTCACGCGGAGGCCGTAGTCTCCGTGCATCGATTTAGACTCCGTAGAGTGCGCACGGAGGGTATAGTCTCCACGCATCTTATTTATGCTCCAAAGAGTTCATGGGGAGGCCGTAGTCTCCGCGTGATGCACATGAAAATGTGGGTGACAACTCACTTCATGAACACTGGGCTTTATTTATTCTCCCATTTGCGCGGGTGAGCTGTTACATGTGGTAGCACGCTACACAAAAGCTGGGTGGCCCTTTGCTCCTATGCGTAGTATTGTCGTACACGATCTGCATTCCATATGTGCCAAAAATTTCTCCCCTCGAGGGTTGCAAGGTGATATGCCCCGTGCTATAGTGCTGCCGTGATGATGTAAGGGCCCTCCCCCTTGGACTTGAGCTTGCCCACCGTCACCACGTGCAGTGCCATTCTGAGGACAAAATCTCACGTCTTGAACTCCCATGGGTAGACGGTGCGATCGTACGCATGCACTGTACGGAGTGCGTATTTTGTGACGTGCTCGGTGGCGCTGACCCATACGCCGTCAAGGAGGTTTGGGGACAGCACTCGCTCTTCAGGCAGAGCCTGACTAAGGGCTCTCCTTGATCTGGCCTTGATCTCCTCCGGCATGACTGCTTCATCTCCAAAGAGAAGCTTGAACAACGTAAACCCTGTTGGGCATGTGACCATTGTGCAAAGGGACCAGAGTACGCTGGGAAGCTCTTCCGGCCATTTGCCTCTCAGGAGGCCTACGAGGTGCTTTTTGACACTGACGGAGATAGCACTGTTAGGGCGTTCGACCACCCCGTTGGACTGTGAGTGTCCGATAGAGGTGTATTGGAGCATGATGACCATGCGTTCGCAGAACGCCTTAAAAGTTGAATTGCAAGTCATTGCCAATAGTGATCTCCCTTTGCACTCCGAAGCAGCATATGATGTTCTGTCACTAGCTGGTCAATCTGAGGGAGCAGGTAGTTGTCCTTGGGGCATGCCTTGTTGAGAGTGGTGAAATTGATGCACATACGCCATGCGCCACTCGCTTTTTTGACCAACACCGGATTGGTGAGCCATTCTGGGTGGTGCACCTCGCGGATGACTCTAGACTAGAGTAACTTCACAACCTTGGTTTTGGCAGCCTGTTGGCACTCGAGGGACATGTGTCGGAGTCTTTGTTTGACTGTTTTGGCATCAGGGTGAATCGCAAGGCTGTGGTCGATGATGTGGCGGTCCACCCCCGTGATGTCGACTGGCGACCATGCGAAGACGTCCACGTTGCTATGAAGAACCTAGAGTAGGGCCTACTCAACCTCTAGGGTGAGGCCCTCACTAATGAAATCTTGTTGGTCCGCTGTATGCAAGGAGATTCTTTTGATCCCACCGTTTGACCTGGGTTGCGCGTCCACCCTAGGGCCGATGGTGTAGTTGCGTCGAGGGTGTCCCTGATGGCGTGGGGACCTCGTGTGCCAAGTTCTATCCGACGGGCGAGATCCTAGTCTCCGAACATGGTGACGATCCCCTGTGGACCCGGAAGTTTCATGCATAAGAAATTGTGATGCAGGATCGCCCCAAAAGCGTTGAGGGTAGGGCGTCCGAGGATGGCGTTGTATGGGTAGGGAAGGTCGATGATGTCAAATGTGACATCCTCACTTCTTGCTCGATCACCTTGCCCGAAAGACAACTGTAGTTATATTTGGCCTAGGGCTCGTTGGGGTTGACCCCCCCGAAGCCCTGGAGCGGGATCCCTGGAGGCTCAAGCCTGCTACGAGGGATTCCCATTTGGTCGAATGCCCCCGCACACAGAATGTCCACAGAGCTACCCCCATTGACCAAGATGTGTTTAACGTCGCATCCAGCGATGGTGGCCTAGATCACTAAGGGATCTTGATGAGGGAAGTTGACCCCGTCTGCGTAGGCAATTGTGAAAGTGATGTCATTTTGTGCCCAAGTCAGGGGCACCTAGGCAAGGTACGTTGCCATGTGATGCAGTCGATGGGTGTAGGCCTTCTGCTGCAATGTAGATGAGAATTCTAGCAATGAAATGCCTGAGATGACATTTATGATGTGGCGCTGCCCTCCCTCAGTGGGCTATATCCGTAAAAGGTCCTCCGGAGGCTATTGTATGTGGGCCACCATCGCGGTCCTCGCTTCCATGGCTTTGTCCTTGGCGACGCTCTCCTGAAGCGTTGCGATGGTGGGGCAATGTCGAGTGAGGTGGTGTAACATCCTGAAAAATGTAAATATTAAATTATGGAGTTTTTGGATTATTTTATTTGTTTTCTATTTGGATTTGGGGTTTATGGAATTTTTCAGAGAAAAAGATAATCAAGAAAGGTGGAGAGAGAATTGGCCTAAAAATATAAAATCTAAATTCTGATGCCATAAATAACAAGGAAGCAAATGCATTAAAAATGTCAACAAATATATATATAAGCATATGTGTACATAATAAAATATGATGTCTATAAAATTTATGTTAAATAGAAAGTACAGGGAATTAGAGGAATAAGAAAGAAAGCAAATAAATTGGAAATATATACATGTAAATGCCAAAAATAAAAATAAAAGAAATGAGAAAAGAAAAAGGGAAAAGAAAATCGGCCGGGCCGGCCATCACCCCGCCCACCCTCTCCACGCTGCGCTGCGGCGCGTTCGTGCGCTCAACTGCCGCCGCGCGCGCGCGCGCCTCATGGCTGCGGGCCGCGTCCGCCCTCGCGCTCTCCTCCCGCGTGGCCGCTCCCTCGCGCTGTCTCGGCCGCGCCTGCGCGGTGGCCCCGCCTTCACCGTGCCTCTCCCTCTGCGAGTGGGTCCCGAATGCCAGCCCCCATCCTCTCCTTCTTCCCCGAGCCTTCTCCTCCACGCGCCCGCGTCGTCGCCCTCCTCGCACTCGCTCCCTCTGCCGCAGCTAATCCTTCACCTCGCGGGCAAATTAAAAAGGACGGTTACAGGAGGGGGGAAGCACCTCTCCCGCCACCTCTCTCTTACAAAATCTCGGGAAGATTTCGTTCTTCTCCCCTTCCCCGCGTGAACAGAGATGAGCCAAGTGCCGCCCTCGCCGCGCGCGTCTCTCCGGCTATAAAAGCCCCTCCCTGGAGCCGCAATCACGCCGCAATGCCTCTTTCTCCCTTCCCCCGCTAGCAATTGAACTACAACGCCCTCAATCCCTGCCGCCAACCTCTTCTTCCCCACGGCCGGCGACCGAGCCGCCGCTGACTCCGGCCGCCTCCGAGCAATTCCTTGCTCCCAGAGCTTCGTGGAAGCAAGGCGAAGCAGATTCCACCCTCCACCAAGCTCCCCGATCCCTCTTCATCGCCGGCGTCGAACGACCTCCTCGGACCGCCGCCACCGCTCGCCGCCAGCCCTCTCCGGTGAACCTCACCCTCCGCCGACCTCACCAGCCGCTTCACCAGCAATCGGGGATTGTATATCACGCAGCCCCGAACCTGCCCGACAACCCTCGCCGCCGGCCACCGCCATCCCCGACATTCCTCTGCCCGGCTCCCTCCCAGAGCTACCTTAAGAGGATTTATTACCCATATAGGGTAAGCATCGCTCGGCTTGACCGAGTGGCTTTCAGCGCTATCTCTCCCTCCCTCCTGCTCCCGCGGCGCGCGTTCGAGTGCGTCTCCGCGCGTTGCGGTCGAGCATTTCTTTTCTTTTTCCCGACTGACACCTGGGCCCCATTCGTCAGCCACTGCGGGAACCAAGCCACTGACAGCCAGACCCCGCCTGTCAGGACAGCCCACTGACCCGTGGGGCCAGAGGCCGAAGGGCCCACCTGTCAGTGACCAGCCACATGCAGGGTTGCTGACAGTGGGGTCCCACATGTCATACACACGTATTAAGGAATATAATAAAAAGATTAAAAGATTAAAATAACCAGTGGGTCCCACCTGTCAGACATTTCATATTTTTCTAGAATTAATTCAACCTGAGAACTTTAAATAATCATAACCTTTTCATTTTAACTCCAATTGGATGAGTCAAATTTCTAAATTCATCTAAAATCAAGATCTATCCAATGGAACTGAAATCATAATTTTTAGAGTTCATTTGAATTTCTGGTGTTATTTGGTTTGATTTGCTGCTTTTCTTTTTATACAAATTTTGGCGCACGCTAAAATAGCTTACGAGGCACAAGAAGAGGAGATCGAGGCAGCAACCCTAGAAGCACCAGAGAATTCGGATCCCGACCACTGTGACCAAGGCGAGTCAATACTTTGATCATGTTGAACCTACATTTTCTGCAAATTATTTTAGTTTAAATTATCAAATTGCATGCTATTATTTTATATGCAAATACATGTTAATTTAAGATTTTAGTTACATGTCCATTGCTTGCTTGACTAATATTACACCTCCTTTGGAATACTTGAATATGTGAACCTTCTCGCCTTAGCAAAACTATAATGGTAACTTTTCAAAAGTAAGTCCGTAATTTATATGCCGTGCTTAGTATTGTTTAGGTAATCATGGGCGCGAGAACGCCCAAACATCACTTTAATCATGAGAAGAATTTGGTTGGGACAGTCATGGTGGTAATGACTGATAAATGTTGGATATGATTATTTTATGTTTCCAAAAACCCCAGCATGCTTAAATATCCGGCGGATGGTTCGGGGTATGGTGCGGTGGTGCACGAGTGTGGTTTGTGGTAGAACCGCCGGATACCACTAAGGACTGAATCTTGTCATGTCAACCCGTGTAAGCAGACAATCATAAGTCTGTAAAATACAACTTGGCTTAGTAGATTTACCGGACCGTGAAAGTCATCCTTCCAGGAGGAGGTGTGGGATGGTGCAAGCAGCAGTCCGTGTGACGGCTTGAATGGGACACCCGGGTAGGGTGAAGTTCTGCTGTGGTGGGCTAGCGGGGTGGGGAGCCACCGCTAGACGCTTCGAAGGAGGACATCCCGCACAACGTATGGGACCCACCGCAAGTGGGAGCGACCCATAGGGTGAAATGATGGAAGGGGCGAGGTACTTTGAAAAGTCACTGTGATGGTCTGCTCAACCACACCTCTAAGGAATCGTGTGGGGCAACGAGTTGATTGTCTCTTGTGGTGAAAGTGTACAAACTCTGCAGAGTCTAAACTATTCGAATAGCCGTGCCCACAGTCAAGGGCGGACATGGGAACTTAACCAGATATAGTTCTATTTCAAAAATCTTGTGGGTGGGAATGGAAAAGTGGAAGGGCAGTGGAAAGCCCTGGTTTGGAATTGTCCTGGGTGTCGTCCCAGTGGTAAGTTAAGCGGCTATAACGCTGAAAGAAGTGATATGGTGCAGAAGCCATGAAATGGTGGATGGGTTCTGTAACACTGATATACATGAGTATTTCTTTAAAAATTCAGTCATTTCTAAAAATGCTAAGTCTTAGGAAATTTTTATATAATTGTATTCAAAAGCACTCCTGCAAATAAAAGAATCCGAGCCATCCTTTGATTAGCCATACATGTTAATTATTGCATTATGTGTGTTGGCTCACAGAGCACGGGGTCGGAGTGCTCACGCTCGCTTTTGCGACAATATTCAGCAACAGGTACTCAAGGACATTGCGACCATGAGGATGTCCCTACAAATGGTGGAGGAAACCAGGACGACAACTAAGGGCGTAAATGGCGTATTTTGGACATAGACAAGTGGACTTCCGGCTTTGTGTGCACGTATGTTACTGGATATCTGGTGACATATACTGCACACAATACCCTTCCAGTCGCTTGCCTGTGGATTTGGGTTTACCTTTGCTGCTATTTTCGCTGCATTTATGTAATGAAGTCGTTTGGCCAAAGCGGCCCTTTTGTAAACATTCACCCGATGCGGTGTACTTCAGACTCTGTAATATTATGCGATGTATGAAATGATTCAGCAATGTTCCTGTGTGCACTAACTACTGATCCAGGGATTAGTGCAGTGAAACACAGTAGATTCCGGATTGAAAAATCTGGGTCTGACAGGTGGTCACCGCGCCCATATACCTCACATCAAAGCCCATGCTGTTGGTGCTCTTCATGGTCGCACACTCCGTCCTCACAGCTCCGGTGTCATCTACATCCTTGACCTCTGTGACCCTGTACCTGGTTAACGGGGGTGCTGTCATCGGATGCCAAAGACGTATTTGGCCCTCTGGCCTTTACGTTGCTTGCGGCTGGAGCTGTCGTTCGGCGGATCCTGTGTTTGCTTGGTGTTGGAGGTGTTGCCCCTGCGCCGTTGCACGTCCTCTTCTGCTCTTATGTATTCCTCCATATTGTCGAAGAGCTTGACAACTGTCTTTATGGGTTTATGCGCGTTGTACTCAACCAGTGGCCCTGAATGAAGACCTTGAATCGCCGCATTGATGATTGTGGTCTCGTTTACGTCTTTAACTTGACAGTAAACCTTGGCGAAGTGCTTGAAGTATTCTTAGAGCTTCTCTGAGGGCTTCTGCTTGATGGCAAAGAGCTGGTCTGCATTGACCTATTCGACGTACTTGCCCTGAAAATTGTTGTACAAGCGATCTCGGATCTGCTCCTATGCATATATGGAGTTCGACTCGATGGTGAAGAACCAGGAAAGCGCCACCCCCTGGAGGGCGAGCGGCAATCCCTTCGCTTTGGTGTAGTCGTCCTCACCGGCGGCCTCGATAGCCATCTCATATACTCGAACAAACTCCCTAAGGTCCATATCATCCTTGTACGGCTCGATGGTCAGAAATTTGAAGTCTTCTAGCCACACCGACTGCTGTGGGCCAGCGAAGAGTGGAGACTTTGGATCTACACATCGAAGCATACTGCAGCTAGAGGCAGGGGCTTCACGGCTGTCCGCTCAGTCGACTGCAACTCTGCCACCACCGTCGGCGGCGTTTGCTGGCTCTAAGCCTCTTGCATCTCTTGCATGGCCCCTAGAGGTCTGCCAGCTCACTCTGTAGCATTCCAAGGGCTGCTATCAGAGTACCTTCTATCGTTAGGGTGGTCGTACCCGCTTGGGCAGAGGTACGTGCTGCGAGGTTGCTGGTGATGATGGCCTGCTTGCTGGAACCGTTCGGTACATTGGTGCAGTTAGCCTCACGGTCGGCGACGAGGCCGACGCAAGTGTCAAGACCACTGGTCGCCCCCGCACTGGCTCTCGGGTCGCTGAACGTACTAGCACGAGTGTCAACGCTGATAGTCCTACTAACGCAGGCGCCACCGGTGGGGTCGACCGTCACGCCATGGTCGCCAATCACATCGACATGGACATCGGTGCTAGGGCCGCTCACTGTGCTGATGTTGTCATCGAAGCAGGCCCCGGGTGCCGGCGTAGACTGCCTACCACCTGAGGCCATGGTGTTCTCGACTGCCGACGTCATGCTTTGCTTCCTCTTTGCTATCGCCGATGCCTTCTTGGGCGCCATCACTTCTCAGGCCCGTGGCTTGCTCATTGTCATCCCCATGGACGATGCCAACCGTTGTGGCTATGGGCCAAACAGTAAACTAGGAGAGTAGTAAGTGGTTATGACAAATAAACTAGCATTGGCTATCCTTCACGGCTAGGGTACATATATATATGACCGTAAGGCCTGATTACAACAATACCCTACACAGTTGTGTACCACGCAAAGGGGCATACACGTACTTATACATATCCCACTAGGCCTTTTAGCCCCTAACAGGCCAGATGGGCTTAGATGAAGGCCATCCCTACTACAATGTTATTATTTTCTGACAGAGTCGAGAATAAAAATACAACAGACAAGTTTTTGAAATAAATGCTCTATCATGGACTGAGAGGTATGCTAATCCTGCAGCAATTGGTGCTAGTGTTTAGAGCTCTGTAGATTATTCAATTATGGTAAACAAGCATATGTATTCCATTTTGTTGAGTTCTTGTTTCAATAGCATTAGAAATTTCTTTGGATGTATTGCTTGAGCTTATTGCGGGTTCTGAAATTTTTAGGCACAGAATAAGCCAATGGAAGAAGTACATGTAATGCCCCTATTTCTAGAGATGCTAGTAATCCCCGCAACTATCCAGATCTATTCAGTTGCAGAGTACTGAACATGAGTGTGCACCACAACAACACATGCTTACAACAAAAGAGCCAAACTTTATTACAGGATTATGGTTTAGCAACCTCGTTTTGACGCAGCGGGTATGCAAGCCCAAAGTTATCTTACAAAACAAAAGAAACTCCCAGGCAAATTCCACTGATCTAAAACCAGTCGTCTTCAGCGTAGTAGGGTTCCTCTTGGGCTTCATCAACAGCTTGATCATCACAGTTCCACTGATTTTCTGTTTATTGTTTAGCAAGTAATGAGTACAAGCGTGCCCAGCAAGTCACGAGGGTAAATCCTAACTTAACTACTTGCAAGGATATTCAAAGGAAAGGAAATATACTGATTTTATTAACTTGAGTGGATGCAACTTTATTTGCAAACAGGAAAACAAGAACAAAACTCCTTAAGATTAAAGAGGTTTTCTTTCAACAGTTATTTACTCAGCTTACTCAGATTAAAACATAATGAAATCTACTTATGCCTCGCTATTGGAATCACCCATTAAATATAACTTCATTTACTAGAAACATGACGTATTTGAATACCATTTATTTCACTCTGGAGAGTTGCTCAGCTTTACCCACAAGCTTTCTCAGACTCTCAATGTCACACGATAGGCATGCTTCAGCTAGCGTGTGATTGAGTTGAGAAAACAAGGTTTTCACTACTCAATTCTTTATGTAGGCTCTCCCCGTAGATCCACTTAGACCTGGTTTAACTAGCTAAACCTAACACTTCTGTCCGTCCAGAGTGGCCCCTACTATTGTTAGGTATGGTTTTACCGTTCCACATACCAACTCCCCATCATCCATACTCCTGCCTCCTGTAGAGATTCAATTGAGTTGAGCAACTATTGAACCAAGGTTGACAAGTGAACACTTGTGGTTGAGCGATCATTGTGTCCTTTACTCAGCATAAGGTTCTTGTCCTTACTTTTCACTTGAGGCAACCAACCACATCCCCTGTGCTCGACGACACTACCACCCCTCTGCACAAGCCTCCACCCTAGGGTAAGGTCATGGACTCCAACCATCTCGTGGCTTTCCACGATTTCTCCTTACCCTAGAACCAGTTTAACAATTCTATCGGCCAAAAGCCAAGTCACTTAAGTGTACAAAATTTTGAATGAGCTAGTCTACAATTATTTATACAGAAATTAAATATTACTAAGATTGTCAAGGTGCATATGGCCTCAAATTAAACAGGGCATTTTTCAGTGGTAGAACACAACTAATTAACAAGTCATTCTAAACATTTATTTTAATTAAATAGCGTTTCACAAATAACATTAATGCAATACAATAATTAAATAATTTAAATTTCATGGGATTCAATATGATCAAGAACTTGTAACTTGCCTTACTGCTCTGAAAACTCTACTATCTCGAAGACTTCGTAACTCGATTCCGGTCCTTGTACCATCGCTTTGGAAAGTTCGGGAGCTAGCACAAACACATAAAATACTTTAAGTCCGTACTTGAGTCTAATCAAGCTAGGAAAAATAAACTAATTAAAAAGGAATAAAATGCAATAAAATTGAAATGGGGGTTTGGATTTATTTGGAGCTCAATTTGGTGGAATGGAGGTCAAAAATGGATTCACGGCATCGAAACGATCAAAATGGGGTAGTTTTGGAATTTTGGGTTTCGGGTGAACATTGATTTTGAATAGTGGTGAACAGTGTCTGGCTGGCCCACAAGAACTGTGTAGCCCTCCCACAAAATCAGCTTGCTCGGCTTAAATGGGCCGATTGGCCTTGGCCCACGCTGTGCGCGGCCGAGAGGACCAGCTCGTATGCGCTCGATGGCGACACGCGAACGGCCACGATGTGGCGCACGCAAAGGCTCGATTGAGATAGCCACGGCACACAAACGACCGCGATGTGACGACGTCTCATCCACTGTCGTCTTCAACCTCCAGCCATCCCCCCTCGGCGAAAAACAGAGGAGCGGCGATTCGAGCGAAGTGGCACCAACAAGATTCTTCGCTGGGAGCGAGCGGCGTGGTTGGGTTCAGCTTGAGCTAGGGTTTCCATTTTGGGGCTTTGGAGGGTGGTAGCATGAGTGGTAGCGGCTAGTGGCAGGAGAGAAGGTTTAGAGCTTCCCAGCTGAATTTGAGTGTCATGGTGGTTCTCTGGCAAGGCTAAGGGTGATTTAGCCATTTGTGGGGTATGGGTTTCAAGATGGTGGTGGTGGTTTGGGTTGGGAAATGCCCATCCGGGCTGTCCACGGGAGGAGCCTTCCGGCTGACAGTAGCTTCCGCCGCCAGAGCTCTCGACAAACGCTCACGACCAAGTGAGTTCACCAGCGCGTTCAGGGAGCAAAGGAGGTTCTGTTAGTGAAAGCAATTGACTTTTAATCAAAAGACGAAGAAGATTGGGTCTAGGGCTCACGGGGCTTAGAGGAGATCGCTGGCGGCATTGCGGTGATTAAAAACTCGATTCACTGGCACTGGTGGGTGTTTGAGAGTTGCATGAAGTTATATGTGGAAGTGGACGAGCTTTAAAAGCGAAGAGAGGCGGTGGGAACAAGAAGGCGGTTCGGGTGTCTCCTGCGTGCGAGTGCGGTGAGGAGATGGGGGCTCTCTTGCAGGAGTGATGGCGCTGGTGAGGTGGCTCTGATGCCTCTGCAAGAGTTGGCAAGCGTTGACGCAGCAGGCACGGAGGGTGCGCGTGTCAGTCAGAAACGGTGAGCTGAGGTGGGAAAGAGAGGGAGCATGCCGGGCAGCGTGCAAAGCGAGGAGGAGGGCAGGGGACGGGTGACCGACTGGTGGGGCCGCAATGTTAGCTTGGTGTGAACGAGAGGAGGAGGCGCAGCCAAAATTTTGGGCGACGGCAACGCCGTGTGTGGAGAGGCGGCACAGGAGATTGGTGGGGTTGTGGCGTCTTTAGGGGGCGCTGGCAAGGAGTGAAGACAGGAAATCAAAGAAGGAAAGTGGATTTTCAAGAAATTTGCCAAATTGGGTAAGGATTGGAATTCAAACAAAATTCAAAAAGAACTCAAAATTTTTGAAATTTTGGAGTTGTTTCAGGACAGAACCTAGAATCTTTGCCCAAAGCTTCTAATAAGGATTGCGAAGGGAGTCGAAAGAAGATGCGGCTACTGGGTCAAAAGTTATCACTAAAATCAGAAGGATCTGAAGATAATACCATCACTGGCAAGCAGGATCAGGTGGCAAACCACTTACCATCGACGGCAAGATTCACCAACCCTACTGCATGCTTGTCTGATGTTTCAAGCAAACTTAATGCTACCTCAGAAAACAAGTCCGTCAGTGCAGATACTGGAGTGGTTTCGAAGAAAGAATACCAAGGAAATGGAAATAACTTGCAGTTACTTGGGCTTCCAACATCAACATCCAACACTAAAGATCCTGGCATGCAATCTTCTGATAATGTTTTAGAAAAGAGTATGATAAAAGGCATTGATAGGTCATCTCAGAAGGGAATAAAACAATTGTGAGGTCAATTGGTCAGAAGACGTCGCTGAAATTGGTAAAGCCTGAAAGTGAAAGCAATGATCAAAAGGAAAATATGGCTTCAAATCATCTGCCTTCATTGTCAGGCTTCAATAATCTGCAAAACATATCCTCATGTTGATTCAAGGAAAAGTTCCATTGGAGGTACCAATCTGGTTCAACAGAATTCTAATAACAAACATGTACTTCCAAATACCCAGTTGATACCAAATAAAGAATGCGATCAAGGTTGAAAGAAGATGCGTTTACTAAATAAGAGATCCCTGTCATTGAAATCTGAGCTGCCTGAAATGGACAGGACCAATGATGAGGGATATAAGCCGCCTGACAGTTCTCAAAATGATAGGAAGCCCAATGAACTGCCATTGTCAGCGCCAGTACCCAAAAGCCAAACCATCGGCCTTGGCTTTGCTGATTCACAGAAAGATGCCAACCAAAGCAATTGTTCCATCAAACAAAATGCAACTCCTATGGAGAATATTGTTGTTTCAGATAGCGAAGATAGCGCAGACGAATGTGAAAGACCTTCAAGATCAAGGTTATCATTGATGAGGAGACGGTTGGCGGGAAAGCTCAAAAGCTAATTGCAGCCAATAACTTCGACATTTTCGATGCAGCCATGTAAAGTCTTGGAAAGTTGGAAGACGCAGATGCCCTTTTAGTAAATTCTCTGGCTGTTTAGGTCATGCATGCTTTGATTTTCTGTTGCCCTATGATGTGGGGCGTTAGGACTTAGGAGACTGTTGTGGTAGCATCTATTTTGAATGGAAGCGAAGTGTAAGAACTAAAAACAGCATTTGCCTCGCTAAGAGCATCTCTAACAGATACTCTTTCTCACCCCTTATCTTCAAATATTGGGTATGAAAGCTAAAAACAAGCCTCCAACAGATACTCAAAAATACGCCTAATAATTTTGGTACTCCAAAATTGAGGTGGATCACCATCAAATATACAGTGCCTAGATGGTAATTTTAGGGATCCAAGTTTAGAGGAACTGCTGAAAGAGGGGAAAGATTTAGAGGACAATTTTTTTAGGAAGATCTTCAATATGAGATTTTAGAGGACAAAATATTAAGCCTCTCTTGGAGATGCTCTAAGGGTGTCCTTTTACTTGTCTACTCTACTACAACGACATTGGCAGTTCTGTTTTGCTTCCTATGATTTCTGGTTGCTCCAACTGCTTGTCATGTAAGCCACTGCAGCGCGTGTCTACGGCCCTCCGCCGTCCTGCGCTCGCTGCACTGGTGCGCCATTGTGCCATGTACTGTAGGTCTGCGGCTTCCTGCTGCCTTCGCCCGCGTGCTGGCTGTTGGCCACAGCCCTTGTCTCGTCTACCCTGTGCGAGTATGTCTATGAAAATTATGTGTGGTTACTTGTTACTTCGATAAGGCAGTTCCAATAACAACCCCTTTCTTCCATTACTGGGCGCATGCAGTTACTTACTCTTTCTCTCTGAAACAGCGCAGCCATGGCCATGGGAATGCTGCAACGCCTGTGCCTGCTCGTGTACTTTCTGATCAGCGCGGCGTGCTCGGAATCGCCAGTACTTAAGAGGCTCTACGCAAGTACTACTGAAAATGGTACTGCCTGTTCTTCCTGGTTCCTTGTAGTTTCTTCTTGTTGTTTTGTTTCCCTGCTTGGTTCTACTGCATGAAATTCTTTGTCATGAGAAGTGGTTACGACTTGTGCCTGACTTGATGGGTTTCATTTGCAGCTCAAACACCGCCAGGAGTTGCTCCTCGTGCCCTCTCAGCCCCTCTCATCGCACATGACGGGTCTCTCATTGCTTGCTCTGGAAAGAACCTTCTTGCGTTCGAACCAAATGGATCTGTCTCATGGATTGTTCCCCTCGGATACAACTGTAAAGAAGATATCAGTCCAGTTACCGAAAGTGAAAAGGTAATCGAGTTGTGTGAAAGTCTTCATGATTTCACAAATACACAGTGAGATGCATCAGTCAAATATTTTCCATTTTTTTCCAGTTCATTTTGATTTCAAGAGTCCAGGTCTTCAGGAGTTTGATTTCCTACTTTTGTAGTTGCAACTCTACACTTTATGATGATTCTTAGTTTTATTCTGCAAAGCGCCTGTTTGTATGTATTGATTGCATTGCTTTTACATTATGCCTTATCAGAGAATGAGTTGTATCAATTGTGCAGATATATCTGGTGGCAGAAGATAAGGTCATAAAGATAACTCCACAAAACATACACACTGTTGACCCAGCATCAGAAGTATTTTTCAGTTACAATTCAACGCCAGGGAGATCCGAGGAGATCATCGGCCTATCGATCAGCGGCAGTTATTCGTCTCTTTTTCTTACCATAAGGAACCGTGGCCTTTTCTCTTTCTCATTGCGCACTGGGCTGCAATGGAGTGTCGGGCCTGTGCTTGATCGCTTTGGTTACCGTCTAGGCTGCAAGAGAAATATCTCAAGCTGCTATTTCAATTCAGTTCCAGTTGTTGATCAGTGCGAGGGGACTCTTTATGTAAGGCTTCATTTCACTGCATATAGTTTTTTCCAATTTCCATGGTTTGGTCTTCTCACATTTTTATCCTACCTTCTTAATTCGTGATGCAATCCATACGACTAAACAGATATCAAATACTGAAGGCCAGCTCTATTCTTTGTACATTCATAGCAGTCAGTACAGATGGATCCAAGACTTGAGCTCAATTGACAAAGTGATGACAATTGCACCAGGAAATAATGGGCGCCTATACATTGTCCTTCCAAGAAAGTCAATTGTGATTGGGCTTGATGTGTTGACAGGAAACATTTCATGGCAGCAGAATGTTGGTCCGCTTAGTAATGAGAAAAGCTTGCCGACTGTGGATTCCAATGGTGAAGGAAAAGAAATCTGCATCATATATTTGGATTTTAGAATACATTTGTTACCTCACTAGTTCACATCTAGAGCTGCTTAATTTTCATGGGGCAGTAGTTGCATTGTTTAACTGTTTAACCACTCTTTTTATTTAACTTGTACATAGAAAGTTTTCACAGTCTCCCGTCAATAGTAACTGCATTCTTTTCAACATTAATAGTTTCACCAACACCTATATGCGTGCTAATTTGTAATATACCGTCATTCATTATACTTTGTTCGGCTGCTGTGACAGGTTGGATATCAATTGCCTCGCTAGATGGGACCTTGTATTCGATCTCTCCTAATGGTGACATCAGAAAGTTTCTTCAAAGAACAGCACATAACTCAGTGATACATGCAAATCCAATCCTTGACTGTTCAGGGTTTTCAGTGTTCATCAGCCAGACCATAATGGAGGCAAAATCAAGCCGAACAATTGGTGATTATACCTATGTATCAGCGATGAAGTCATCCAGTATATTGTTTACTTTGTTGGCTCCGGCAACTGGAACAATATACTGGACTGGAAAGTATCCTGGTTCGTTCCTTTCTTTATATGAATCAATTTTGTGTTATCGCATGACATTATTTCCCCCCAAAAAAATAACGACTTAAATTGACTATTTATATGGTATTTCATTTTCCTTGTCAGGAGAATTATCAAACTTGTTGTCCAGTAATGACCTGAAATATTTTACCCTAGATGAGACCATTCTTCTCACTGCTTTGTCTGCAGCACGTAAGTCTTGTTTAGCTCGGAATCATTATGAAGTATATACACTTCAAGTTCATTGAACAGAGATAAACAATAAAAAAGAAACTGGTAAAAAGTATGTGGCATCAACTAATTTGCAAAGCTTTTCCCACTGAAATTTCTTGACACAGGAATCGGCAGCAGTATGCAATGCTACACGAAAAGTACGTTTCTTTTGTCAGGTATCTAATTATTTTTCCATTTTAAAGTGATATTATCGGAGTGAGGACTTCACCTTTTTGTTTTGCAAGGGCAAAAGATTGCTTGGACTTGTAGAAAATCAAAAGCCTACTTTGCTAATGCTGATCCAGGTGAAGTTCAAATGTTGTCATTTTTTTTCTTCTGTAGTTTTGTTTAAAATGCATGATTACTGACCGAATAATTTATGCCCATCAGGCAACCACGACCATGTTCTTCTGTTGTTCGTCTTCCAACTCATTGTCATAGTGATACAAGCGGTAATTGTTCGGTTTTGCTGCATCTTTTGGAGGAAAAAAAAGCTTCAAAACAATGGTTTGCAGAAGTTCCTGGAAAAGAGGGTATGTGAATTAGAGGCTGAATTTGTTCTTCGCTTTTATATTGCTTAGATAATTAGAGTGACTTCTCCATTAAACTCTAGGTCTCACCTCTACCTCCTGAAATGCAGCGTTCCCTTCACAGTAAGAGGAGAATCTTTGGCAAGATGATCTCAGAGCTAGAGCAGAAGGCAGTCGAAGACGCTTCTTCAAAGGAAACTCTGGAACAGTTGGGTGAAATGGTAAAAGCTAAGGAAGGTGTTGAGAGAAAGCTGTACACATCATACAGCCTTGGCAGGGATATCCTAGGCTTGAAGCAAGGTTCTATCTTGCCACTTTATAATGGGAAGTATAAGAGCCATTCCTTTCACAACTCACAGAAAGGGAGCATTACGATCTTCAATACGCTCAGCGATACCTCTACTTCCGAGAATAGAACAAGCAGCTACTCCAGTGGTAGTGGGAGTTGCAGCGGTAGTAGTTCTGGAGATATGGAATTGGACACAAGATCTAAGTCAGTAGAAGAGGCTGGACCTTCCAACACCGCAAATATTGCTGAGGGAGTTCAAGATGAATGCCCAGGAGATGTCAAATCTACATCTCAGGTATTTACAAATCCGATGTATGTCCTAGGGCAAAGCAGTAGCAATTCGAAGTCGCAGACAGAAGAATTTCTGATGGAGACCATGCAGGGTAGTGCACCAAGCAAGAGAATGTGGCTGAAGAGGAGGCGAACTCTGTCTTCAACCAACTGACGTACCTCAACAGATTTGATATTCACAACGACATATCCATTCCTCTTTGCTGCCGTGAGAGGCCATTTAACCATTTAGCTTGGCTTGATTATGCACGGTACTTCTGTTATTAAAAATGTATGATGTTTTTTTTTAAAAAAAAAAAGTTCATAGCGAAATGCCTATGACCTCCATTCAGGTAGCCTCCAAACAATCAATTGTTACAGAAGTACAGAACTGATGTAAGCGAACAGCTTCCAGATCGTGAAGCATGGTTTATTTGCCTTCAACTTACACAAGATCCTTCAAATTCCCCTTAAGTTGGCACAGATTTGAGCAACAACCTTAACAGAAAGGAAAAATTGGGTCTTTAATTTAAAAATCAGTTCATGTCCTCTTACTTGGCCAAATGTTTTACAGTTCCCACAATTTAAATGGACTAAGAAGCTAAGAAAACTCTATGCTGGTTCAGTTTGCCCATGCAAACTGAATTCATCTAGGATACATGGATTTGAACAAACTCCAATTAACACAGCTGAAAAAAAGGAAGGAAAATAACATGGACATCTCTATCCGTTGTTGGCAGCCGTCTCCTGTGTGTCTTACTGTCTCAATGGATTGCTCTTTGCCGTGCAAATCCCGGCTGAAAGAAAGTGAAATGCAAGGTGAGGCCCCAACAAGAACAAAAACAGAAATGTTCATACGCAGGCCTGCAACATTCATCTCATATGCAGCTGACCTGAGCTCTATCTGTAATATGGACTAAAGGACTATACCTGAAGTAGCATTGAAGGGGCCTTCGGTGTTTCGGCAGCTACATGGCTCCGAGTCTTTCTTCCATTGGCAGCAAGAACTGAAGGACTGTTGCCTCCAATGTCCCAGAAGGTACGCTTCCTAGCAGTTGGTGCAGGTGAAGTGAACCGGTGGCTTGGGCTCTTCAGCTCGCCTGCACCTGCTGCATCTTTCTTCGCCTTTCGCAAGCTTGCTCTCGTGACAACTCTTCTCTCACCTGTTGCTGCTTCCGGGTCATTTGAAGTCTTCCTGTTGATCAAATCACGTACGAACTCATCCTTCTGTTTGAGCTGCAGAAGGTGTTCCTTCTTCATCTTCTCGATCTCGGCCTCCAAGGTCTTTACTTTCCTCTGCAGATCCCGGACCAGTGCATTATCTGCTGCAGGCCTTTTGGGATCTGGTGTGTTGAAGCAGTTCCCAGCTAAGATAGACCGCTTGACCTTTCTTTGGGTTGAGCATGGCGTGGAAATGTGAGGTAACTGGGCGGCAGATTGTTGTGACGAGGTGTTGGAAGCAAGCGATTGAGCCTGAACAGTCAGTAGCTTCTGTTGCTGCTTCACCAACTGCTGCCTCAGCTCACTATTCTCCTTCTGCAGCTCCAATACTAGCTTAGCCTGATCAGTTTCAGAATCTGGTCCCTTTAAAATCTCCTCATTCACAGCGGTCAATGCCTGAAAAATCATAATGTTATTTCACTTTATCAAGTGTTCTATTCAGTAGAATGCAGAGTGTTCTATCCATGTTGCGATGTTAAGGTTCATAAAATCGTAGTTTCAGACCTTGGTTTTTATCTCCTTGGCACGGTCAGCCCAATGCAGTGTGTTCTGTGTCTCACCAAAGGAAAGATTTGAGGGGCTGATGTTCGCAATCATGACAGTGTTGCAGGACCCTCCGAGTGAATCCTTGAGGAGTTGCGTCAGCTTGGAATTGCGATATGGTATGTGCCTCTTCCCCTCCACAAGAGCATTGATGCAGCTGCTGAGTGCAAGGAGAGAGCGGTTAATGTTTGCTCCTTCGATCGACCTCTGTGTGCGTTGGTCGGTTGCAAGAGCTCTCTCTGATCCAGCAAGATCAATGAGTGAGAGCTTTCCAACTCGTGTTACCACGCTACCTCCATCCAAGTATCTATATTCCACAACGACCTGCAAATTTTCAATGGTTTATATCTATCCAAATTATGGAGCCATCTTTTTTATGAGGGGTGAAGCGTATGTTAGATATTCACCTGCAGTATTGCATGAGAGCGTGATGAGGTCTCATTTACTCGAGTTGGTTCGGTTGTTCTATTCTGGTTACCTTGCTGAAGTAATTTCATAACCTGTAAGATAGCCATAGATATTAATTAAGAATGTTACTACTTTCATTTTGCTTCAAAACTGTAAACAAAGTGCCTAAGGAAGAGCTTATTACTTCATCTGTGGAGTATGCTCTATATTGAGTAAGACCAGCAGCAACAGTTCCCTGGAATCCACAATTCATTCTTCTGTCAGAATACTCATAGTAAGAAGGCCTACAAATATACTGTGAGGTGTCTATAATTCATATGTATTCAGATCATTCAGAATGAAGTCATTTTGCAGCATAATTTTGTATTCCTTCTGTTAGAAAAACGTAATTAAATTCACAGTATTCATTCCTAAGTACTAACTACTAACTTGAAATCATCAATAATAAATTAAATTTACTGAACAAAACGTGCTTCGATGGTTACAACAACATGGTTGAGCTCAGATACCTGCTTATCTTCTCTCAGGAGGAGGGGTCTACCAGGAGACAGCAAATCCCTCACCGTCTCATTGTAGACCTCGAGGTACGACAGCTGAATTGAGTGGTTGCCGTCGTGGCTCCTCTGCCTCACCTTCGAGAACAAATCCTTGATTGCCAGCACCATTACGCCGGGGTTTTCCATTGTCCCAAGCATTGTATAGGTCTTCCCAGCCCCTGTTGCTCCATAGCAGAACACTGTCCCATTCCTACCTTGCAGAACACCCTCTACAAGATCTGCTGTTCTGCAGTACCACAAATGGAAAATTGAATTCATATTAAGTACCGGGGTAAGCCTAAAAAATTGCAATTGAAAAATATTATTAAACTTGTCATAAAATGTGGCTAATCTAGTCTTGTCAACTTATGCAGTTTCATCAGCAGATTTATCACATACAGTGTCACTTCGAAAATGCAAGAGCCCAGATCTCTGAATTTTTGCCTTTTCTTAACAAGATAAGCAAATAATAGTCCAAACATGTGCATCTGCTAAAAAAAATGAGTAGTACATTTGTGTATAGCCATGATATGGTTATGCTCTTACGTGGTGCTGTAGACTTCGGCCTGCGTCGTCGAGTCGGGGAAGGAGGCGTCAAAGCAGAAATGGCGGCCGCGCACCCGCTTCAAACGGAGGTAGTCGGTCTCGGAGGCGAACTCCGTGAGGTACACGTCCTTCTTGTTCACGATCTTGACGCAGCTCCTGGACCCAGCTTCCTTCTCCTTCCTCGACATTGGCCGCAGCCGGACGAACACCAGGATCCGGCTCCCCGCTGCCTCGGCATTGCCATTCCCGACCTCCCCTGCGGCCTTCAGCTTGGCGCCTACACCGCCTCCTAGTGAGAGTTTCCTTGCCGCCCGTGCCGGGAGCGCCGCCGCCGCCTTTTTGACGGGGCAGGACATGGCGTTGGCTGCTTGGGGCACGTTCTCCTTCTCCATCGGCTCCACCGGCCGGGCGAACACGACGACGTGGTTGTTCTTGGAAGGGGTTCGCGCCTCCGGAGGCGCCATGCTCTCCCTCAGCACCGCCGCTTCGGAGACCGGAGCAAAGGCATCATCGTGGAGCTTGGCCCCCTCCTCCTCCTCGGCGTTCCCGGCATTCTCGTCCTTGTCCTCCTCGACGTTAGCGTACTGGATGCTGCGACGGTGCCGCGCGGCGGCGCCCTGCGACGAGGCGAGCTGCTGCTTGTGCTGCTCGTAGAAGAGGGTGAGCGCGCGCATCTTCTCCTTGAGCCCGTGGTGGTGGTTCGTCAGGAGCGCCCCGCCGCCGTGCCCCGGAGCCGACGCCGGCGCCGCCGAGCTCCACGGTCGGGCGCCCGAGCCGCCGCCGCAGACCGCGGTGGCCTGCGACCTCGTAGAGACTGGCATCTTCTCAGAGGAGATCTGACAGCCAACGCTACTTCGCCATCGAACCCAGTAGCTGCCCAAAGATCCAAGAAACGAGCTTACTCGAGACTTCTTGGCTCCCCACTTCTTGCAAGTTGCAATGCGGAACAGCTTCTTGAAATCTCACCAAATCGAATAAAACCGCGATCAAAACGGCGACGAGACGCTTAAATCAGAGCAAAATCCTCCAAAATTTGCCGAATTCCGGGGCTCCGGGCTCGACGGGGGCTGGGGCTTCTAGATCTGTGAAGCAGAGAGAGAGAGAGAGAACTTGTAACAGTAGGAGCCGGGGGAACGAGATGTGGGGACGGGGAGGCGTGGCGGCCGTCAGATCGGAGATGGACGGCGGATGCGAGGCCGCGGGTTTGAAATCTCAGGGAGGGATCGGGCCGGGGCGAGAGCTGCAACGGTCGGGCTCGTAGCTGTCTCCCTCAGTCCCTCGTCAGGTCGTAACGGTCGAGAGGCGCTCGCTTCTCTGTACCACATGCATCGATGAGATGAAGGACATGTGGGCCCGCGAGCTCTGATGCTCAAACCGTATCCGTGAAAATTGACTTTCTTTTGTGCAGGCATATATCGTGGGGGCGATTTTTATGTATGGCCATAATTTCTCAGTTATTAGCCGGTCAATCAATTTGATGCGTGGATTTGGGTTGCAGAAGCGTGGAGCCATGAGACTGACCCGTTCAAACCTCGGAATGGGCCGGGTTTTGGGCTAGGCCTGAAAAAGCTTGTGCGCAGCCTGAAGCCCGACATATGTGCATTCTTTAGGCCCAAGGCCTGGCCTGATTAGAAAACAAGGCCTGAAGCCCAGCCGAAGCTTAAAAAATACAGTTTGTATATCAGGGTGGATCTACAATAATTCATAGGTATTCGATTGAATACCTAAATTTTTGGCAAAAAAATCCACTATATACAAGATATAATATATATGTATACCAGAAATTGGACTTAAATCGTTGTATTTAATATATATGTATACCAGAAATTGGACTTAAATCGTTGTATTTTCTCTCCTAGGCCAACTTGGTGTCACCGTGGCCCAGCTGCCCGGGCCGAGTGGCGCGCATGGCCCAGTGCCAGGCCCAGGTAGAACCTCTCCTCATTCCTCAAGTCAAGCATCTCCTCTAGTCCTCTCACTCTGGCTCTCCCTGGCGGCACACGGGCGCAAGAGCAGGTTGGTCCCCTGGCTCCAGTCCTCCCTCTGTGGCTCCGTCCCCAGTCCCTCCGAGTCTTCGATGAGGCGACGTCGTGACGACCGACATCAACAATCGGCCTGACCCGCGTCGCTCAGCTTCCCATCTCGGCATCTCCCCTAGCTCGTGTTCTGTGCTCATCCCAGGATCTTAGATCCGACACCCCAATAGGCACTATTGCAAGTAATCAATCCAGGCATCTAGCTATTTTTATGTGTTCTGGTTCCTTTAGCATTTTTATTCTAGAATGATAAACTGAATATGTGATAGATTTACTCAATATTCTTCCATTACAGCTTACATACCTTATACTGGACACATGTTCATGGTTAATTCGAGGCCAATGGAGGCACTAGACACCTCAATTGATACGATAGTTAAAATAACAAGATCTAACATTCAGCTTCTGCTATCAATCAACATGGGTTATTTAAATGTTTGATGTGTTTATGGAGATCCCATAACATTACACAATTAACTGACAAGATAGAAGAGATGCGAAATTGCCTTTTGTCCTGGAGACTGGAGTTCTATGAATCTATGCCATTCTATATTTGGAATATTATATATATTTAGTTTGCAAGTTGCAACCATCAGGGCGATAATGATCAGTAGCACATCCATTTTAAATTTTAATTGAAAACATTTTGTAGCGGCAATTAGGTCCTTATTTGTCTATGGTGAAATCACACTTTTATGTGTCTTATTCTGAGTACTTTTACCAAATGTTGAATGAAGTCCACGTATATTGGTTTCCTTTTTGTTTATTAAGTATTCTCACCTTTCATAATCATTCTTGAGTCTAGCTAAATCGCTCTTACAAAAAAATTAACCATACAATCTATATATCAGCGATGTATATAACAATAGAAATGTTTTTCAGAACATGTCTCTCTCTTGTGTTCAACCAAATGTTGACAACAAGCTACACTCCCTTTTCTCCTTAACACATCTACATGACTATATGTTAGAGGAGGCTTGACATACGCTGATAATGGTCTAAACCATATCTAGTTTCCTGCCATCCTAAAGATGTATTATGCCTCCATGTTCCTAGTATAGATCTTTGCTTGTTTCAAAACTTCAAAGTTCATTTCCATTTCCTGAAAATAACGGTGTTTACTTCAGCTATTCAGCAGAAGGGGAAATGCTTAGACATTGAACTTCTTAGAGTTTCATTGTGCTTCTTAGAGTTTCATTGTGCAGTAATCAAGGTTCAAGAAAGCGCTAGGCGGACGGTGGCCCAGCGTGATAAGGGAATTTGGTCCGATCTTTCGATGAGAACAATAACTATGATTGTTTGATATGACGTTGATGACAAGGCTACTTAACCAAAATGACTAAGTCCGTTCTGCAATCATTACACAACACCCTTGTCGTTACCAACCGTGCTCAACATGGATGATTTTTCATGTAAGCAATCAAGAATCAAATAAGAAAGAAATAAGTGTGATTTAAATTTGCCAATGAAATACGAAGTTTCATTGAATAATGGAGAGACATGAAGTCGTCGTAGTTAGTCTAGTCAACACAAGTACATAACTGATATTTTCTAAATGAAAATTAATCTAAACAAGCCTAACCCTAAAGTGGCATCCCTAATAGTTTTTGAGGAATATCCCACTACAACTCCTCGGTTGGGTTTAAACTGATATAAAGCCCATGGCCCAGGTTTGAAACTGATTTATAATTGTTTTATGGATTATGACGTACTCAGGTGGAGTTTTGAGGTGGGACTAGAACCATTGGAAAGAGAACGTCATAAGATTTCCATCAAGTCTAAGATCACCTTATTGGACTCTGTATGCATCTTCTATACTGGTTTGAAGTCAACGCTATCTTTGGAGGCTGAACTGGATTCTAAAACATGCCCAACTTTTATTTTTGGTTCTCCTAGCCTCAAAGTGGTGTGGTGAGCTCTAATGTTCATCTCAAATGTGTCGGTGACTCCATATGCCTCTTCTTGGTCTTTACCCCTGTTCCTAAGCACAATCGCATCACATGCATCAGGCAACAACCCTTTCTCAGAAGCTGAATTAAACAACCCTAGGAATGAACTCACATTATAATTCAATTATTGTGCACATACCTCCGTCATAGTTCCTTACCTAGTATCTTATGAATGAGTATTGTGTGTATCTAAGAAAGTGATATCCTCATCATCGTCCCGCTCTTGAAATGGAGTTGTCTTCGACACAAGCTCATCATCTTCTCCTAGGTATGGCTTCAAATCTGCAATGTTAAATGTGGGACTAACCCTAAACTCTGTAAGCAACTCAAGTTTGTATGCATTATCATTAATCTTTTCAATAATCTTAAAGGACAATCAGCTCTATGCATTAACTTAGACTTTCTCAATTCTGGAAATATATCACCAGGTTCAAAATTTTTTTTCTACCTTTACTACT
This sequence comes from Dendrocalamus sinicus, assembly GCA_036346575.1. Taxonomy (NCBI): domain Eukaryota; kingdom Viridiplantae; phylum Streptophyta; class Magnoliopsida; order Poales; family Poaceae; genus Dendrocalamus; species Dendrocalamus sinicus. The sequence continues at coordinate 33,667,761 of CM070642.1, forward strand.
AGCAACACTATATTTCTCGTTCATACGCTCTATGTTTTATTTTATGGTTTCATATAACTTAAGAACAGATTCAGTATGTTTCCTAGCATTTAGATCTGCCCTCTTCGAAGATGGTAGAGGTAACAAATCAATTGGAGCACGAGGGTTATAGCCATATACTACCTGAAAAGGGTTTGTCTTTGTGGTTGAATGCAGTGAGCGATTGTAGTCAAACTCCACATGAAGTAGACATTCTTCCAATATCTTCAAGTTCTTCTTCAAAATAGCTCTCAACATTATTGACAAGATACGATTGTCGACTTTAGTTTGTCTATTAGTTTGGGGATGACAAGTAATTAAAAACGGCAGATTCGTCCTAAGTTTTGCCCAAAGTGTTCTCCAAAAGTGATTTAGAAACTTTGCATCACGATCTAAAATAATTATCTTTAGCACACCATGTAGTCAAACAATCTCCCTAAAAAATAAACCAGCAATATGTACAGCATCATCGCTCTTATGACAAAGAAGAAAATGTGCCATCTTAAAAAATCTATCCACTACAACAAAAAAATACTATCCCTCCTCACCTTTGTCTTAGGCAATTTTAAAATAAAATCCATAGAAATATCCTCGCAAGGAATACTAGGAATAGGAAGAGGCATGTATAAGCCTTTTTGACCACATATAGGCTTAGACGTTTTGTTGGAATCATACGCTCCCGGACCGTATGACTTGGGTGCTATGATGCTGGAGCGTGGGACTACGTACGAATTGGCCGGCCGAAGTCTCGCGCTCAGGAAACGACCAAAAATAGTATTATATATATCTAAAGACTATTTCTACCAAAAATGCCTGAACTCTCGCTCAACAGCTCCAGCAAACAGAGCGTGCACTCGGTATTTGAAGCTGAGCCGAAGTTAAATGACGAGTGGGTACAGCCCGGAACAGATTCTCTGACGTAGCTTCTTCAAGTCACAGCGTGACTTACCTCTTGGATCAGCGTCCATCTAATAACCAACCGCACAGATTATTTGAGCTTTTTTCTTCTAGTTTTAGCTTTTGATTTTTGTACTTCTAGTTTTTAGTTTTTTCTTTTTTCTTATATTTTTTTATATTATCTGTGCTAAAATAACATATTTTTTATTTTTAAAAAATAAAAAATATGTTATTTTAGCACAGATAATATAAAGAAATATAAGAAAAAAGAAAAAAAAACTAGCACAGATAATATAAAGAAATATAAGAAAAAAGAAAAAACTAAAAAACTAAAAACTAGAAGTACAAAAATCAAAAGCTAAAACTAGAAGAAAAAAGCTCAAATAATCTGAACGGTTGGTTATTAGATGGACGGCTGATCCAAGAGGTAAGTCACGCTGTGACTTGAAGAAGCTACGTCAGATAATCTGGTCCGGGTACAGCCCAGCACTTTTAAAGGCCAAGCCCAAGTGGAAGGCCGTAGCTCGTACGAGAGTACGAGACAGCTCGCCCCCGTCTGAAATGGCAGCGACAAGTCTCGACGCCCCGCAGTTGCGGCAGCCTCCAGCCACGCGCGCATCGCTGTCGCCATCTCCGCCGATCCCCAACCTCGCGCCACCCCGATGGCCACCGGCGGAAGCGGCGGTGGGGACATCAGCGCCGACTCCGAGCGGCGCCTCAAGAAGGCCATGGACAAACTCTACCGCTTCCCCAAGCCCAAGCCAAACCCCAGCCCCGGCTCCAAACCCTCCTCATCCGCCCCCTCCTCTCCCAGGTTAGTAGCCCTAGGCTGGCTCGTACCTCTTCTCGCGCACCTTCCCGTCTGTACGGTTTTGACGTGGGTTTGATCTGATCTGGTGTGGCGGCTCCAGGAGGGCGGGGAAGGCGGCGGAGGCCGGGAGGAGGTTCGGGGTGGTGCGGGGGTCGAGGCTCCCGCCGCAGGTGGCGGCCATGGCGGCGATCTCGCCGCCGCCGCCGTGCCGCCCGTGGGACCGCGGCGACCTCATTCGGCGGCTCGCGTCCTTCAAGGCCATGACCTGGTTCGCCAAGCCCAAGGTACACCCAGTTGCCCGATTCCACCCTTCGTGCTACTTGCAATGCGTACAGTCTCTGCATTGGTCGGTGGATTGGTGGCAGTCAGGTGGTCACTGGGGCTACTGTTTTTGGGAATTTGTCACTCCTAATTAAGATGGTTCGGCGCGCTATGGAACGTTGTGATTGCCAATGAATAGAAATTTTTAGACTAAAAGGGCTGTTTTGCCACGGTCTCTCTTGATAGACCAGTCAGAATTATGACGGAAGGTTGGCTATGTTCTGGAATTGCACGAATTGGTTGAGTGAGGGATAATGTTCTGTGTGTCATCCTTGTCCAATTATGGAAGCACTTGGTTCAGTAAAGGCTTTCAGGATAATGTTCTGTGTCATCCATGTCCAATTATGGAAGCACTTGGTTCAGTAAAGGTTTTCTCTTTAGTTGGCTTCAGAATAGGAAGGGAGATAGCACTGTAGTTGATGGCTGAGCATTTCAGCCGTAGCATCTCTTACTTTCTTGTTGGTGGATGATTGTGATTGTCTTTCTTTCAGGTTATTAATCCTGTTAACTGTGCAAGGAGAGGATGGACTAACGTTGAACCGGATGTTATAACGTGCGAGGCATGTGGGGCACGGCTTCTGTTCTCCACTCCGTCCTCGTGGACACCACAGCAAGGTGTGTGTGTTATGCTGCTTTACCTGTGTGCTTCATCTCAAACTGCGTCTAAAGAAGGCAATTCTCTTGTGCTTCTCTCATTAGAAAAAAAACACGCACTCTTATGTGGACTTTATATTGATTTTTTAATATATTTTAACATTCAAGTAATGAGGATTTATTGATTTGTCTTATGTGAACTTTATATTGATTTTTTAATATATTTTAACATTCAAGTAATGATGATTTATTGATTTGAACACCCCGTTTATATTCATTTTCTTACATCGAAAGCTATCTTTTCTGTAGTTGAAAAGGCTGCTGCTGTTTTCAGCTTGAAGCTGGACACTGGACATAAACTACTCTGTCCATGGATTGACAACATATGTGATGAATCACTTGCCTTATTTCCACCAACACCACCTCCTGTTTTAGTTGAGAATCACTATGTGTGTTTCTTCTCTCTGCTACGGCTGCTCTCAGCACTTCCAAGAATTTCCTGCTCTTCTCTGGAGAGCATGAAGAAGAAGAGTCCACAGCTAGAACAGTTCCTATTGGAACCGCTCTCTTCATCAATCGTCCTTAAAGGGGGATTTATGCTTACCGAAGACTCAACAATTAAGGATTTAGATGGCACTTTTCAAGATGCTGACACATATTATCAGGTCAGGCTTTTGATTTATGCATAATTGCTCCTCATCCATATGTGTTGTTTGCATTGCTGTGAGGTGTATCTTTTGAAATGTGTTATATCCATTGTATTTCTATTGATTACTCTTCAGTATTTCTCTGCGAACTCAGTTTGTAAATTTCTTTAATTTTACATGAGCCACATCTAGGGGTGAAGCACTATTTCGGTGCAGGCTGAGTGAACAGTTCCAAATCAAGGCAACATGAATGCTCGCTTGCTACACTAAAGATTACTTTTTAGGTGATTGACATCTGATATAGACCATGCACAAGACATATATGCAACTTGCTAGTTGTGGTGTCTGCGTAACGGAATAAATTCTTTTTACTTTACACCTTTTGGTGGCTTTACTGGATATCATGTTAAACTGGTTCATACCTAACCTCCAGCTGCAAACTGCACTTAAAGATGATTCATGTCCCCTTTGTTTGTTGATCCTGTGATAAGTCTGATCTGCCCATGCTGTTAGGGAAACTTAGAATTTAGATATACCTTTGATGAAGCAAACCTAGACGTAGAAATATTTTTTCAATTAATACAGATACAACCCTTTGTGTAGTTCTTGATAACATCAATTACAACAAATATTTATGTTCCATCTGCATACATGTTTACGTAACTTTGTTTCTGTTTACTACAAGCTGATTTGCATGGTCTATTGACAGTAGATCCTCTTACTTTGCTAGGCATTCCATATTACTTTGCTTATTTATGTTGGACGGTTGGATTACTGTTAAATCTTGTGTGTCTTTTCACTTTGAAATTTCATTGAGCATATTCTTTTGCATCAAATTGTTGACTCTCCATGTCCCAACTAAATGCTTAACTTCCTATCAGGCTCTGAAGATAATAAGTTTGTATGGATGGGAACCCCGCCTTCTTCCCTATGCTGTTGATTGTGGAACCAAATCTCATTCAGATGCAAACTCTACCTCTACATTTGCCCAACCAGAGCAAATAAATATCACAATGGAAGATCAGGTTATAATTTACTCACCTAATGAAGTTGATGGTTCTGCAGCACCTGCAGATGCTAATCAAGGAGATCAGCATTATGATCCATTGTCAGTGGTTTTAGATTGTCAATTTTGTGGAGCCTGTGTTGCCTTGTGGCCTTTCACGCTTGTTGAACGACCTCTTCAACTCTTTAAGCTGATATCGGATTCTAATAGACAAGACGAGCAAAATAATGGGCATGCCAACCTATTGAATGGAGCAGGACCTTCAAAGGCTGCAAATGTTGGTTTTAATTTCACCATTGCTGGTGGCCCTCTGCCGACTAGGCAGAGTTTTCGACCAAGAGTTTCATTTCCTGTTGTCAGTCGACACTTGAAAGCTGACTTGAACTCCCGTGGAAAATTGTTTTCATCTGGAAGTGATAGCCACATGGTTCCTGTTGCTTTGCACATTTCAGGGCCCATGAAACGCAAAAGAAGCATGGATGAGCCTCATATGCTGGAAGGCAATGATACAACATCCAATGATGTAGATACATCCACCGAAGGGGCACAGCATGACCAGCAAGGAGATAATTCTGGAAAGGACATAGCAAACTTGGAAGTAAGCACTGAACACAAACAAGGGTGTTCACATTCAGATACAGGTAAGGATACCAATATGGAAGAAGCTTCCAACGAAGAAGAACCAGAAACTGGTGCTGCTACAAGCAAAAGTCTACCAATCACGAATGCGAGTCTTGATCAACACGGATCAGAACCTAAATTTCCAGCTGTTCAGGATACATGGAAAGAACCTTCTAATGATCAGAACTTGGTAGACACACACACCAACAATTCTAGGCCAAATGAGGTTGGCACAATCACAAAATCGTCTGTCAACCGGGAAAAAGGTGCATACCAACCATCAGGTAAGGAATTCATTTCTGTTTCTTTCACTTAATTGTAATGTTAGGTAATAATAATTTGATTGCTATATGTTCTGTGCAGTTGGTACAACTGAAAGGAATTTAAGAGTTTAAAAAATTACTAAATAGAAAAATAAAGGAATGAAAAAGTAAAGCGTTGGGGGCGTGGCTCCCCACTAGGGCCCCTTCGCCCCATCATGTATAGGGCCAAGTGTGCATGTAAGCAAAAAGGCATGCCCAGTTAAGGCATGGCCAGGAAAAGTTGTGTATGCCCATAACGATAAACCCCTTAACGGGGACATTTGTGTAAACATCATTCCCTATGGTTATAATTTGAACTCTTAGGGCACCATAGAGGGGAGAGATGAATTAAGGGAAAGTTCCAATTCTTTTTAACTTATGACTTCTCTTGAACAAATAAACAGTACGACTTCTTTGCTGCCGTTTCAAGGCGGCTTATCGGGATAAATTTCTGGAAACGGTCTATCAATATTTGGTTCGTTTGCATAAGCGCTCGTGCTAAAGCCAAAAGTTACTAGCCGCAGACGAAAAGAACCTACCCAAAGTGTAAGGCTATCAAGTATTGCTACAACCATTCCCCCCCCCCCCCCCAACCCCCCAACCACAATCAAGTCTTAGGCTTCGGGCATCTCTCCCGGATCCCCTGAAGCCCATTATCTACTGTTTGGCGTGTAACCACAACATATGGGAAATAGTAGGAGTACCTTGTTAGTTGTCAGCCTTCTTTCATGTTGTAAGAGCTTGGGAACTTATAGCTACAATTAGCATATTCACAAGAATAGCAGCTTAAACATACTGATTTAGGACAACAGTGCTGAGTTTTGTCCCCACTAGTGGCGGTGAAAATTTTAGTTATTTATTACTACTACGTTTTAGAATCTGAAGACTGTGCATACATAAAATATTTCTTATTTATTGCTCTCATTAACCTTCTTTCCATAACAGGAAAACAAGGCCTGTATGACAAAATGAACGAGTTTGATCCTATTAAGCAGCACCGGACTTTCTGCCCTTGGATATCCCCTGATGATGGTGAAGTCTTACCTGGATGGAAGCTGACTCTTTCGGCATTACTTGCTCAGGATAAAAGAACTGGTGGTGATTCACAAATGGAGGCTCAGATCAGCCTTCTCAACGAGGTAGTGTTCTTTAATTGAATTATGTTTTGTTTCTTTTTAATCGTGTGAAGTGTGGGCCTGGCACATTGGTGAAGCCTCTCCATTGTGCGCGCTGATGATTACAAGTTTGAATCAGCCTCTTTGCAAAGCAGGAGAAAGACTACCTAGAAAATCTCTTTCCTCAGACTCCACACAATGTGGGAGCTTCAGCACTGGGCACGCCCTTCTTTTTAATCGTGCCCTCACAGTTGGTTTCTGTAATTTCAGGAGGATGATCCTGTTACGTCTGTTAGAAAGCTTTTCATGACACCACCTTCCAAGAAACCAAGGATACATCAAGCAGAGAAGAGCTGAGAACTGTATTGGCTTGTTTGAAAATTCGGGTCGAGCTAGTCCGGCCATATCAAGAGGCGCAACCAGAATAACAGATTTATAGAAGCATTTGTGCTGAAATCTGTAAGCAATGTACAAATGATTGGGATGGGAACAAGGAAAGGAAAACTGAAGGATTCGTGATTTGTTCGACCGCTTAAAACCATACCGCATCGGACAACTCCTGTAAAGACCATTAGTTATCCGCTCCTTTTATGGTGGTCAAAGAAATTTGGAGGGCATTCATGTCCTCCCCTGCTTGTTGCACATGACATGCCCGTATCCTCCAGAATTTTGTAGCTTAGTAATGCTGTTGTTTTGTTGTTCCAGCACATGTAAACTGTTTTATACACTGGAAGAATGATGCTGTTATTTTGTTGTTCCAGCACATGTAAACTGTTCTAAACACTGAAGAATTTTGAGCTGTGAAACTGTGTGACGACCCGCATTATTACCATGGGGTAATAACGCTAAGTCCACGGATTATTATTCGTTTTAGCCGATAAAACATCGCTCTAACGAATAATAAGCCTATCAGAGTGTTGCAGCAGAACAATAATTAGATAACATGATATTACAAGAATGTCGCCACGTAGGGCTAAAGTTATTACAAAACTTCAAGAGCTTAATTATTACAATCTTTAGACAAAATATTCTAACTACTTCCTATTCAAAAACAACTCCACACGAAGTGTCCACCTTGTACCCATTGTAATCCGAGTCCACGGTATTTCATCCAGGTAGCTTCCTCCTGTCCATAGCTATTCTCTGAATTGCCAATCCTAAGAAATGAGGATTATAGCAAGGGTGAGTACAAAAGTACTCAGCAAGCGTTATTAGCAAAATGCACAAAATGCTCATCATTTACACTGTTAGGAATATCAATTCCTCTCTTCAATCTCATGCTCCTTCTTAATACTCTTTTTCATCATAAATTTCCTTTCCATGACTTATAGAAAATAAGGGTTGATGGTTTTTGAAAGAATTCCGATTTATTAATTTAGAAAACTACTGAACACACGTATGAACAGCAAAAACCCCCCATAAGTTTTCGTAATTCTCCTTTCTCGGAGACAGGCATGAATTCATGATTTGGATAGCATTGCACAAGCTTATATCACTTTATCCATCACCACTCTGATCTTAGTGGCTTCCTAACTCTTCGCAATTCCTTTGATGCGGTGCCCAGACCAGAGTACAGTACGTTTGCATCTATCTCAGTAATTATATCTCCACCCAACTATTCTCAACCGACGGCCCAGGGTGATTTCTCACCCTCGCCTGGCGCCCACTGACCTTGACATAGTTGTTGGTTGGGGAGGCCTCGCCCTACCCCAACCTCCACCTACGCTAATATATGCGCCTTGCATCCCCCACCCGGCACCCAAATGCTGGCCCGGATCGTGTGGGTTCCTGCGGTGGTGGAGGTCCCCACCTGGCACCCAGTTGCTGGCCCGGATCTTGTGGGTTCCTCCACCGGGTCCCCCACCCGGCACCCAAGTGTTGGCCTAGATCGTGTGGGTTCTCCCAACGGCTTAATAAATACTTACCCATGTGGAGAATATAACACTTTGATAGAGCTACTAGTCTATCTGCCCGCAAACGGAATGATGGTTGATACGGTTGGTACGGTCTGTTCACACGGATGAAGTTTGTCATTCCTTATATTCTATTCTTATGCAGAGGTCCCACACCTGCCCACCTGTCACCTATCCTGGCAATCTCTGCCCACCTTCTTACTTGCTTAGATGGCCAACTGCTCCATCAGTTGCCTTCTATTTCCTTTTTCTCATGTCTTTTATGTCATCTGTTTGATTTAAATATCCTTTAATTCTTGCATGCAGAGTGATACTAGATTAATACCAAAATACTTGTTTTACGGAATATATTCTGAAGACTTGATCAAAGGAATGCTTGCCTGGATTTCAACCATAGAATCGGGTTCAAGTAGGACCAAGTGAAGTCACTCCCGTAGCTTGGATTGTCGTCTGTAGTTAAATACATTGGCTATGAATTATTGTATGAAAATATTAGAAATAATGAGGTCGATGTGCTTGTGCTCCTAAGGTAAGCTTCATTCCATTTAACACGATTGCGGTAGCCCTAGTTATCTCGTATTTTATACTTTATCATTTGACATTGTTTTCTTGACATGGAGCTGGGTTGTTTACTTAAAAGTTACTTCAGTCATTTAGTTATTTATTCCCGACCATCTACATTTGCAATAATACGACTCTATATATATATATATATATATATATATATATATATATATATATATATATATATATATATATATATATATATATATACATTATTCTTGACTAACATTAATCCTAACTGATCTCGTGCATGCAATTATATCAGTATAATTTCTCCTAGGTGTGCATCTGTTTACCTCTAATTCACTTTAGGTCTTATGGTTATTTAAATCAATTCTTTTTCCTTGGTACCGGTCCTTTCTCGTAATTAGTACACGCATGATTAATTATCTACACCAATGAAATTACTCCTAAGTAAATATTATTTAAATTATACTAAAGCGTCTTCGCACAATCTCCATGTTTTATTTTAGCTAGATGCGAATTGTTACGGCTTATGCTATTTAAATTACTATATACCAATTTAATCGGCGGGTACAAATTTTAAATCATAGCTTACTATTTTAATTTGGTACATGTTATTCTAGTCGTCATGACCAGTTCTAAATCTTCTAACGGCTACTAATTTATTCTAATAATTCAGAATATTTATTAGTGGATTTGCATAGTTTATATTCTACTAACAAAATTTAGCTGGGCATTTAAATGCGCAATAGAATGATCTAAATGATATTATGATCATTTGCTTCGCATGCGTGTAATTTCCAGCCTACGGCATCATTTAGTTTATTTTTAGGATCCAATAATATTTACTAGGAAAATTCTATGATTTAACACTATCCAGGCTAATTAAGTAGTTAGCTATAACCTTGAATGATTTAATTAACAATGCATCATTTAAATTGGTACATGCTACGATTTTATTTTACAGATGGCAATACATTTATTCTAATCATTGTAAATATTGATTAGTGGCCTTCTACTATTTAGATGGACTTAATTAAACTACCTGGTATTTACATCCATAACAAAAGGGTCTAAGACTACAATCCCTTAGTTTAATCATTACGCGTACTAGTTTTAACCCATTGACAGGATTACATTTATTACATGAGCTTGCGAAATATTCTAGGCTTCTATGATTTAATTTATGGCATCGACGAGATAACAGGGCCTAATTAATGGAGCGAATCCTACCACGTATGCTTGCGGGGTTTTCCAGCTTCTTGCTTCGCTTATAATTCGCTCAACGTTATTTGTATGCATAACAGTCTAAGGTATTACTCTACCATTGAAGGTCGTATTAATTCGCAGTTCGCTTTTAATAGACGTTTATTACGTTGGTGTGACTAATATTCATTTATAGGGTTCCTAAGTACCTACAGTTAATTTATTTAACTTTGTTAAATCTGCTATCGCAAAGTTGTTATATTGCATGTTGATGAATATTCCTAATTTTAGCAAATCTAGCCTTTCCCATTCCCAATTTCCCATATTTTCCCTTTATTTTTCTCTCTTTTTCTTTCTCTTCCTTCTTTCTCTTTCTTTTCTTCCACCCGGCCCTTCTCCTGACTTCAGCCGATGCTCTTCCCCTGGGTGCGGCCGACGCCCCCAAATCTCCTCCCGTCTCCTTATCCCCTTTTCTCTCTGCGCCGCCTTCCCGATGCCCCGGTTTCTCTCGGCCGCGCCGCCGCGCCGGCCCCTACATACTGCGCCGCTCGGCTTCTTCTCCCCTCGCGCCGCCTACCTCGTCGGCGCCGCGCCACTGTGCCCCCTCCCGAATCGGCTCCCCACTCCCTCCTGCCAGCTCTCCCTCTCCCTGTTCGACTACGCCATCGCCCGGTAGGCTGCGGCCGGATCTGTGGCGTAGGCCCAGATCTGCCATCTCCTCCCCCAATTCTAACCCGATCCGGGTGTATTTTGGGTTGTTCTTTGTTTTGATTTTATCCGGTTTTCTTATAAGGTGCTAGGTATGGAGGTGAACTGCCCTTGCAAGCCATGGTCGAGCTAGCGCCGCCCGCACGCTGGGGGAGTGCGCGGTGACAGCTGTGGTTGTGGTTATGCAGGTGGTAGTACGCCGCCGCCCGCATCTAGGTTAAACCTATTTCTCCTCTCCTCCTTTGCTATGGTGATCTACTAGTGCTTGGTGGATCATTGTCTCTGGTTCGGTATTGTTTACCAAGGATGAATGGAGGTTACTATTGTGAGCTATTGGGGTTTACCTTTGCCGGTTGCTGATTGGCTTGCGGTGGGAAGGGATGATAGTTTGCTGGTGGTTGTCGTCGGCTTGATTGTGTGGCTGTCGCCTTCTTGCGGTGAGGTGGAGGTCGCCTGATGATGTCTCCCTCCTAGGGTTGCCAGGTTCGGCTTGCGGTCGGGTCCCCTGCCACTGTCGGCCCCTTGCTCCCAGTCGGCTCTCCTTGCCTTCATCGCCTGGCCTGAGGGTTCCACTCGGTGGCTGGCTTCTTTGTGGGTTTGAGATATTTGGAGAGTTTGGGGAAAGGTTTGCAGTGCAGTGTTCTGTCTCCTTGCTCTCTTTTCTCTGGTTGGCTGGGATGTGTGCAGGCCGTGCGAGGCTTCTGGACTGACTGTGCTTTCTCGGGAGAACTAATCTGGCCGGGTGCTATCTCAGTGAAAACAGTGGTATGCAGTCATGCCTGTGGCATGTGATTCCCTGTTACGATTTGGGCTTGGAAAATGGGATTATGGGATGTTGGGTTACATTTGCTGGTTTCTAAAATCAAACAGGTTTGTTTATACCGTATGATGAGCCTACAGTTGTGAGAGGTGCCGATTGGCCCCCGAACGGTCAGGTATCTCCGTGAACGGATTACCCCGCCCGAAGTTAATCCCTAGGGCTCTGACGGCAACGCTCTTCTTTTCTTCGTTTATTTTTATTCGTTTTTTTGTTCGGTCTTTTTCGGCATTGCAATCACTGATTTACTCAAAAAGAATATGATGTGGTGGAAATGGACTACAGACTCCAATGTATGAAATGGTCTAATTGTAATCGGGCTTTCTCTTATACTAGTATTGTGCCCGTGCTAACGCTACAGTAAAATACAAAATAATATAAAATTTGTAAAAAAATAAAACGAACAATCAGATTCATTAAGATTCATGTCTCATATATTGTATAATCAAATATTTTTGTCACATAATGAATGTCACATAACGACTGATCCTTTGAGGAGGCGACAACATCATTGGACTCACCCACCGACGACTTTCTCCATCCCCACATTGTTTAAACTTGAGGCTACAAAGAAAAACTTTATCCTAGATTGACAATTGATATACATGCCATTACCTCACAATTAATTGCAACCTCCCAAGTTCTCAGGCAAAGTTCTCCTACCCATCAAAGAAATCCACCCAGAGACAAACACACATTCACACTACGCCATCAAATATTTGGTTTTAGAAAATCATCATAACAAATCAAACTCAACTGCTCCCAAGATTTAACGTGTTTAAGAAAACCAGGAACAGGAGAAAAGAAAGAAATTTCCAGGTTCATACAACCAGAATCACATTAGTCCTACATTTCAAGCAAACTTTGGTGCGTATCATTACTGAGGGGGTGGTTGACATTCATTAAGATTCAAAACAAGATAAAATTTGTAAAAAATAAAACGAACAATCAGATTCATTAAGATTCACGTCTCATATATTGTATAACCAAATATTTTTGTCACATAATGAATATCACATAACGACTGATCTTTTGAGGAGGCGACAACATCATTGGACTCACCCACCGATAACTTTCTCCATCCCCACATTGTTTAAACTTGAGGCTACAAAGAAAAACTTCATCCTAGATTGACAATTGATATACATGCCATTACCTCACAATTAATTGCAACCTCCCAAGTTCTCAGGCAAAGTTCTCCTACCCATCAAAGAAATCCACCCAGAGACAAACACACATTCACACTACGCCATCAAATATTTGGTTTTAGAAAATCATCATAACAAATCAAACTCAACTACTCCCAAGATTTAACGTGTTTAAGAAAACCAGGAACAGGAGAAAAGAAAGAAATTTCCAGGTTCATACAACCAGAATCGCATTAGTCCTACATTTCAAGCAAACTTTGGTGCGTATCATTCCTCCTACCTCCGGCCTCCCGCCGATCCCTCCCTCCTCGCGCTCCCGGACCCGGCCACCGCCTCCGGGCTCCGGCCTCCCTAGCCGCTTTGGCACAGGTGCCGCGCCAGCCATGTTGTCCGAGACTCCGAGTGTCTGAGTCCGACGACTCCTCGCCTCCTCACTTTGGCGCACGGGCAAAGGTCACCTCGAGGATGTTGGCACGAGATGAGGATGCGATGGCCTTGGCGGCGTGGAGGTTCTCGCCGCGATGATGGTGAGGTTGGTGATGATGGGCTTGGAGTTGAAGGTGAGCTCCCGGCGCCGTCCCGTCTTGCGCGACCGGCTCGTCCACTGCGCCGCTTTCGGCTGCTCGGCGGCGCGCCATTAGTGGCGCGACGAGCCGGCGTAAGATCTGAGATCCCACGCGCGGCGGCGGCGGCTGTGCGGCGCGCTTGAGCCGGGTCCGGCGCGGATCTGCGGGCGGAGGAGGAGGTCTCCATGGGGCGACGGAGGCGCGCATGGTGGGCGGCGAGCTAGGGTGCGGGAGGCATGGGACAGTTAGGGTTTGCGAGAGAGGGAGAGGCGGCTTGGCTTTGGCGAGTCGAGTCGAGTCGGGTGGGGAAATTTTTTCCTTCTTTTTTTTGTGGGTTTAATCATGTGCATGATCCGGATTATTTTGGCCTTAAGATCTTTAATGAGTAAGAGAAGAAGGCTTGAGGAGAGATCCAGACCATTCATTTGTATGAAGTTGGATTACTTTGGTACACAAATCTGGGTGGACTTAGATTAGTCATGACTGTGGGGGTGGTTGAGGGGGGTGGATTTAGTAAAGAAAATTTTGGTGTATTATAGAGGGGTAGAGAAGATAGAACTAAGAAGTTTTTTACTATATAATATAAGTGAAAGATGACCCAAGACCCAGTTTATGCTAGCTATCTCTTGCTAGATGCACACACCAAAGTTTGCAACACCAACAAGTCTAAAGACTTCAATCAACATTAAGCACTGAGCATTCTTTCTCTGAAATCAAAAGCTAACCCCAAAGATGCAAATTAATAGGTACCGTGAGGATATCCTTTGCTTTCTTAGACGTTTATGACTTGCATGAGTCATCTTCTACCAAAAAAGTTGATCGGTGAGACTTCGATTGCATATTTCAATAGGATTACAAACATTATCAATACTTACTTGAAGAGCCATACAAAATGAGTAGCTTTGATGAAATAGCCCTTATGACTACAACAGTGAATTACCTTAGCTTTGTCTAAGCTTCCAAGCCTCCTCCCAGTTGTAAGATTAGTTACAACTACAGACCCCACAGTTGACACATGCCCTGATGCCCACCAGAATAGCCTGGAGAAGATAATGGCTTAACCGGCTTAACTAACAAACAATACATTAAAACATTGGACAATCAGATGCAAGGTGCCTGAACATGTCGACAAACCTTTCAGGAATTGGCGTGCTTCTTCCTTGGTTGTTGGTTTTTCTCTAATAATCCCTTCATGGACGACCACCTCAAAGTCAACTACAATTCAGTATGTAATAATGCAAATGACAACATTCTAAGAAAACTGTAAATGAAGCAGATATGCTCAACCACACAATCCCGAATTCTAGCAAGAAAGAGAACATGCCCAGAAATATGTCAACATAGGAACAAGTTACATTATGCTTTACACAGGGCATCACTGTTAAAGAATTTAGAATCTAAAATTCAGATGAGAAAAGTATCAACAGATCATTTCTTCTAATGAGATTACTTTTTTGAACTGAGAACTTTTCCATCAACGGGGCAGAGTGATTGAGAGCTAACCAGAGCATGATGTAATTAACTCTTGAGTAACAATCAATGTTGAACTAATAAGATCTCACTCTAGTTAAAACATAGCCTCAGAACAAAAGGAACAGGATCATATGGAGCTGGCCAATGTTGTTGAGTTTAGCCTAGAACGAAGTTTCAGTCAGCAAAAGTTGATTGGTGTCAAGTACTGACTGGTACACAATAGATCAAAGGAGAAAAAAGACAAGAAGATACCAATTTCACCAGATCTCACACAGAACACAACTCTCTAAATTAATTCAGTTCTTTAATAATTATTACACCAAGGTCCCTTCCTACTGAATTTTGTCTTGTACAGCATTAAAGATGCGGGATCTTGGGCCTATTCTTTTGGTTTCAGCTTATAACTTTTGGCTGCGATTTATGACTTTTAAACTGTTCGTAAGAGAGAGTACGGAGTAATAAAAACTTGTGTACGGTTTTGGCTAATATAAATGAAGTCGCTACAAGGTGTACTACAATTAACTTGTAAACTCCGACTTAAAAATAGAATAGCCGAAAAGTAGTTTTTAAAAGCTGAAAATAACAGACCTATTAGCTATACAACTAAAACTAAAAAAATCAAGACTGCTGCTAACTTATTAGAGCATTAGTATGCCATGTGGATTTGGTAATATCACATAAGCCTTATCAGCACAAATGCGGAACTAATATCATCATGCCACCTAATATCATCATGCCACCAAAATAGTCATATTATGGATACAGCATCCAAGTTGCATCTAAAGTAGTAGAGCGGAGGTAATCGAGACATACTATTTCAGAAGTGATTAGGAGTGTCAGTTGATCACCGTCTTTTTGGTAATCAGAAATGTTCATTCTAGACATGATAGCATAAGCCTGAAAGATGCTTAAAGTGGTTAATTTCCATTACAGGGAATAAGTTGTCGGCACAGTAGAAAATGTATTTTTGGGGTGACAAGGTAGATGCACACGCGCGCACACAACATGCGGTCATGCGCACATAATCAATCCAGTAGAAATTGACAACCAACTAATGACATGAAATGAGCCGGTGCTATTCTTTCTTTTATTTATATTTAAATAATGTCTATAAATAAATTAAAACCAACACCGATACCACTCTAGGATGACCCACATATCCCATCGAGGCTACCATGTTTTCTTGAATTCGTGTACTTAGCCTACTAAGCCTAGTACTTGGCAGATACCGATTAGCAACAAAATTTCACCTCTTTTTCACAAATAATACATGGCACTATACATGGAGTGGGCAATACGTTTGTTACTGAACCTGTGAACCATAGAAGCTATCCCATTGAAAACGAAAACAAAATCTAAAATCGGTGCCATGCTAATACTGAAGTTGCACTGCGTACAAAGTACAAACTACAAACAACAATACAATATTTCCAATATAAAATGCTCTACCTTGGCCTCAGCAAGAACCATGACCAGCTCGTCAGGATTGTCCCTTCTTATGCTCTTCTCGTCTATATCCGCAGTCTGAAACCAAGAACTCGTTAGCTTACGGAACAATTCCAAGAAAACCCAAACCCAAAGGAAAGAAGTGGTAGTGTAGCGAGCCAACAGCCCCAACCCACCATGACTTGGAACTCGAGCCCCATCTCGGTGAGGATGTGCTTCCTGGCCACCGACGACGACCCGAGGATCAGCTGCAACGAGTTCACCAAAGGTCACACACTCACAAGTGGCAATCTAGCAACGCCGGCGCAAAAAGAATGAACGGATTAATCTGGGGAACTGGCGGAAGCGAACCTTGAAGGGCTGCGGGTTCGCCGGGGAGAAGCCTATGGCCATCAGGTTTTTGCGCGCGATGAGACGAGTCGAGGAGAGGAGGGGCTGATGTGGCCGTCCTGCGACAGCCCGAGCTCCAGGCCCGGCATGGCCGCCGCCGCGTGGCCGGTAAACATGGGCGCGAACCCGATGTGCCCACCGACGCCTAGGCTCCCTCCGCCGCCGCCCCCGCCCGGCAGCTCGAGTCCGGCGGGGAGCCCCATTCGCTGCACGAACCCGCCGATACCCCCGGCGTCGGCGCCGCCCGCGCCGGTGCCGGCGGAGTTCAAGAACCCGGCCTGGGAGAACCCTGCGGACGCCGCTGGCGGGGCCCACATGTGGTGGTGATGGTGGTGCGGCCTGGCGAGGGCGGAGGCGGGGGAAGGGAGCGAGGGCGCGACGGAGGCGAGCGCGGACGCCGGTATAGTGTCGGTGCCGGTGGCGGCGACGATGGCCGGCTCCGCCTGCTGCAGCAGCCACTGGACGGTCTCGCCGTCGGACTTGTGGCCGAGCTCCCGGGTCAGCTGGAAGATCCGCGCGGCGCAGAGCGCCGGCATCCGGATCCGGCGCCCCCTGCCGTCCACCTTGGTGTGCCGGTCCTTGTTGGAGCTCCGCTTGGGCCCCAGGCCCTGGACCCTACGCTCCCCCGCCCCCGTCGCCACCACCTGCAGCTGCTGCTCCTTCCCGCCGCCCCCGGGGTCTCCGTAGAGCCGCGACTCTTCCTCCCTCCGGATCGCGGCGTCGAGGTCGCCAGGGGCGGTGGAGGAAGCGGTGGGGCGCGGGGAGGAGAGGAAGTGGTCGAGGGAGGCGAGGAATGAAGCGGTGGGGGAGGCGGGGCTAGGGTTGGCGTGGAGGCTGGGGCGCGGCGAGGAGGGGGAGAGGAGGACGAAGTATGATGCGGAAAGGTGGAGGAGGGCTAGCGTTGGCGTGGAGGCTAGGTCTTCAATGATGTGCATGATCCGGATAATTTTGGCCTTAGGATTTTCAATAAGTAAGAGAAGAATGTTTGAGGAGAGATCCAGACCATTCATTTGTATGAAGTTGGATTACTTTGGTACACAAATCTGGGTGGACTTAGATTAGACATGACTGTGGGGGTGGTTAAGGGGGTAGATTTAGTAAAGATAATTTTGGTGTATTATAGAGTAGGGTAGATTGATGTATTCATGAGGATGTATGTTGCTCGAATGTAATTCCTTCTCGGTTACTCCGGTGTACTTAAATATGTATGAAATGAATCTTTGTGTAAATTAAATCACGCACTTCCTGACTAAATACAATTGTATTACAATTACTTAGTCTTTGAGAGGGTTATTTAGTTGAAACATGGAATTGTATATTTGTTGTAATTCGGATTGTCGCTATCATGTAATGAAATTTGTGATATTTTTATTTGACTTGATATAAGTCCTAATCGTCGTTCACTGGATGTGATTGATTTTACCATATACGGATTGTAATTAATTATTGTTGTACTACGGACTGTTATATACATTTTAATTGACTTGAAAGTTTTACTTGTCGTGCAATCATATTTGATCTGGCTCTAGTCTTTACACTTTGGTCTGCGTCCTCATCGATGGAATTACAGTAATAACATATTCGTTTATCGTTCATTGATTTCAATCTATGTTGATATATAAAAAGTTTAAATCCCCCGTATTTTAGATCATTAGTTATGTATAATTAATCCTGCTTAACGTCCTAATTTATCACTTATGATTAATTAATGACATGGGGCATTTCAAACTGTGACGGCTTGCGTACCCGCCTGGAATTGAAATATCTGATGGTAGCCTGTGGCCTGCTTAAAGCCTAAAAATGCAATTTTCAGGGCATATGGCAACTGAATTGCCGTTATATCTTCCTGTTGAAGAAAACAAAAGGTTTGCGCCGTGTTTGCATGCATGGACTCCATGCGAGTTGCATGCGCTTACGTAACGACATTGACGACAATGCCAATCGCATTGGGTGACGGAGATCTGCCGTTGTTTTGCTTGTATTTAGTATTTACCCGTAACTCCGATCGTTTAGACAGGTCATTTGCTTTGTTGGGGTTTTCATCTCCAAGTTCTCTTCGTTTGCTCGTTGCACTGCGTATCTTGATCAACTTTGATCAGTCGAGTACTCGAGTTGAAGATCTCTGGTTTGCTCCTTGAGAGATGCACATGCTGCAAATTCCCTGTGAATTAAAAGCTGCAGTAGACTCTTCCGTTCTCTGCATCCTTTAGTTGTTGTGGTCAATGATGACCTGTTGGTTCTGGTCGATTAGGCCAAAAGTGCACTAGTTTTAAGCCGGTTTTGGCACAAACACCTCTAGACCAGGTCTAAGTAACTACTATTGGTAGTAGCATCCTCACAAAAAAGTGATCAACGGACTGTTCGTTACATCGTTGAATCGTTCATTGGAGCAAACCCTTCTTTCAGAACGACACGTGTGCTTGTGACAATCAGGATTGTTCGTGAATCGTGACGATCAGAATTGATGATCGAAACTTTTCTTTGTGTTGCATTGGTGCAACAAGATTACATGCATGTAGGCGAATCTTATCTACGTCCGGATTACAAAACAAGAGCGGGCATTAATCACCATCCATTTACATTCGGAAGTAATTACGAGATCAGGAAAACAGTTGATCCTCAAACTACGTACGTACTTACAAAATCGGTGAGATTTGCCAGAGTATCGATCCTATCTAACAAACTAAACCATGCCATTATGGATATACGATTTACATTCCTTTCTCTAAAAGAAGAGATCAAGAAAGATGTAATCTATCTAGTATAAGGTGTTACAAGGAGACGGTCGATGGCCTCTGCTTACAAGTCAAGCAAAAATACAGTAACTAACGTGTGGTTAATTAGATCCATGAACATACAAGAGGAACAAGTGAGTAGATTCGGCCTTAAAGCAATTCATGAGCACCGGCCACTTTGCCGTCGCTAGGATATTGCTAACTGGCACGTAATCAACCGTGATGTAATTATTAGTCAAAACGGTATCACCAAACAGGTGGATTAGCCAGCAACGGATAAGCACCGCAACACCCTGGCCTAGTATATAAAGCGAGCGAGGCATTTCTCCCCAAACCCCAATCGCTCTCGCCCCTCTCTCGCACTGCGTTTCGCCGCCGCGTGCATACTCGATTCTCTCGTCCCCTCCGCCTCGTGTGCTCGCCCCCACCTGCGCTGCGCGCGGCGGGCAAGATGATTTCCCTCGACGCGGCCCGCAACGTCGTCGGCGTCATCGGCAATGTCATCTCCTTCGGCCTCTTCCTCTCCCCTGCGTAAGGCGCCGCCGTCTCCCTCGTCTCTCTCTCTCTGGCTCTGGTTTTGGAAGGTGGTTGGTTAGGGTTTAATTTCATCTTGTGACGCGCTTGTGTGTACATGCATGTCCAGGCCGACGTTCTGGCGGATCTGCAAGCGCAAGGACGTGGAGGAGTTCAGCCCGGACCCGTACCTGGCGACGCTGCTCAACTGCATGCTCTGGGTCTTCTACGGCCTCCCCATCGTCCACCCCAACAGCATCCTCGTCGTCACCATCAACGGAGTGGGGCTCGTCGTCGAGGCCTCCTACCTCATCATCTTCTTCCTCTACTCCACGAACAAGACGCGCGTACGTCCGTCTGTCCGTCGTTGATATATTCTCCCCCTGCAGATCCCTTTCTTAGTCTCTTCGGTGCCACCAGCTCAATTAGTGGCAGTTTGATCTGCCCAGTCCGTCCATGTGATCGTTCCCCTGTCTCTGCGTTTGTGCGTGCAGTTGAGGATGCTCGGCTTCCTGGGCTTGGAGGCGGCGTTCATGGTGGCCGTCGTGCTCGGCGTTCTCCTGGGCGCCCACACCCACGAGAAGCGCTCCATGATCGTCGGCATCCTCTGCGTCATCTTCGGCGCGGCGATGTACGCCTCCCCGCTCACCATCATGGTACGTACACACATATCACCCATCGGTCCAGTCCATCACTCTCCATCCACGCTTAATTATCTCGATCTGTTTGTTGCGCCTCGTAGTCATTACGTACGTGTTCTTATTTCGCTATTGATCGCGTGGTAATGCACGTGGCTAATCTCGCCGCCGTGGCCGATCAGGGTGCGTTGATTAGGTAATCTCCCGGTGTTAATCTGCATGATCTGTTTCCGGGCCCACATGTCTGTCCTAATTAATCAATACGGATAGATGTTAGTAATACCCTGTTAATTCAGTTGGCGTGATAGGGTTAGTTTGGTGTGCATGGTCACTTACTGATGGGCCCAACAAGGATTTGGTGGGCCTACATGACAGTGAGGCCGCCTTGGCAGCTAGTTGGATTGGTTTGGTGCTCAGGGGTTTCTACTGTTTAGATCAGATTGAGTTTGTTCTTCTGGAACTCTAAAGAAAAGGTTAGTTAGCCATCTAATTCATCTCCAGGTTATGTACTGATTAGCCAGGAGTTGGCATCACATTTAAGTCTTGTTGCATGATCTAGACACAAAGGGCATCTGTTAAGGATTTTGCAGCCTACTCAAGGGCAAGGGACTTATCAGGTTGTAGTTGAGGCATCATTATCTGTTAGCATACCTTAGTTGCCGTTTGTTTTGGAAGCACGGATGGGAAAGCCAATTTTGGAACAAAATATAGATCTAAAAGGTGCATCAATGGCTATGTTTTAACCATCGTGTCAAACCTGTTTCCCCCCTTATTACAAGTACAAATCAACGTGCACTTTTTTGGGTCAAACTCCCATTGTGTCCGTGACACACCCCAAGTTCTTTCAGAACATGCCGTCCTATGTTATGTCAAAAAGGCAATTGTCGGTACTAGAATAGATACCGCGGCCGCCCTACGTGTTGTCTGCTTATTGATGCTGTACTTGCATTCCATATAGGCAGCGCGGTTGTTGTGCAATGGGATTAGCCAATTAAACTTTTTCTGTTTTTAATTCTAACAAAACTCGTGTGCCGTAGAGTGACGGGTTTGAAACGAAAGGAATCGATCCGTGTAAAGTTATTTTTCGTTTATAAATTATGGCTTTCTTCGAATAAATGAATGAACAGCTTTCTTTAATGCGGCTATTAGTTTATCGATATTTAATTTGTTCATATAAATATTTATATTAGAGATAAAAACTATTAGTCGTAATCGAAAAGAACGTACCACGCCTACATCTTCATGCACTCACAAAATCTGTGATTCTTCCGTCACAAACGTGTACTGCTGACCAGATCAGTGGACGTGTGAACGTGATGCCTAGGTGGCGCCGGTATCAGGGGTGTGCTAGATTTCGAATCGTGTTGTTGGGTGGAGCTAAGTACATGTGTCCCTGTACCAGTCTGTGCTAACCTTTTGTGACCATCCCTCGTCAAACTCTGCGAAGGTGCCACGCTGAAACGGAAAAGGGTACTGCACCGGCCACTACGCTGGTAGTACCTTCTCGTGGGTCATGCGGTCCAGGCCTAGAGGCTTCACCATTACCTGCCGCTGTTAATCAGTGAATTTATTTGCTCGTTCATATAATCAAGCAACCTTATTACCTATGCTCATGTAATAATACACATATAGTTGGTTGTTTTTGGAATGCACGAGGCGTTGCATACATCATGTGCTTGACGTCAATGCATGGATGCTGTGCGTGCAGGGGAAAGTGGTCAGGACCAAGAGCGTCGAGTACATGCCCTTCTTCCTGTCGCTGGTGAGCTTCCTCAACGGCATCTGCTGGACGGCCTACGCGCTCATCCGCTTCGACCCCTACGTCACGGTCAGTCTTAACAGTCCATCGATCCATCCGTCCCTTCGATCGCATTTGCCAGCTTACAACAACCTGCTGAATCTCTTGGCTGACCGTGCTCTCTGCATTGCAGATCCCCAATGGCCTCGGGACGCTGTTCGGCGCCATGCAGCTGATCCTGTACGCCTGGTACTACAGGTCGACCCCCAAGAAGGAGAAGAACGTCGAGCTGCCCACCGTCGTCTCCAGCAACACCGGCGGCGGCAACGTTTCCGTCACCGTCGAGCGATAAGCAGCGTCCTCGATTTTGCCAATAGTTTTACGTACCCTCCATATCCAGTAGTAGTTTCCTCTTTTCCGGATGTTTTTAAGTGGTGGTGGTAGCTTTCAGCTATGTGTGTGTTAGTTTCGTTTTCCTTCCTCCTCCTTCAGCCGAGGAACTATATATGCAGCTCATGCATGTAATTACCCATAAGTTTGCCGAGATAATGACACCATGTCACGTTGCTACTCTATTAATTTCTTGGTGCTTGTTAGTGTGGTGATGATGGCTTTGTTTGCTAATCGTTTTTCGGCCGAGACCGCGATCGACCTCTCGATCTTTGGCTTGCAAGGGGGCTGTGACCCCTACTCGTTTGTTAGTCAAGAGGTTGGCCCAGCAGGAAAAGATAGCGATTCCTGGCTGGCTGATTTCCTCTTTTGCTGTGACGCTGCCATGTGGCTTTGATAAAACAAGCGGCTGTTTCACTCACCATGGTCAATTGGATCGGCTTGAGTACTTGACAAAAGGGGAAGAGAGTCAATTTGGATAAAGATGGACGAGGGAAGACCGGTTGCAATCGGTCGGGAGAGGCGTGTGCAGGAGAAGATGGACGAGGGAAGACCGGTCGCAATCGGAAGGGAGAGGCGTGTGCAGGAGGACAATCGCGCCAGCAAATCATTTGAAAGCGAGAAGAACCAACATTTGAAAGCGAGAAAGAGCAGCATCTCTTGAGAATGTGGTTGGCTCCTCCCTTTCCGTACCTTAAGCAAATGATTCAACGGCAAATTACGTATTCGGACTTTAAATTTGATACAACTTTAACTTGAGTTACACATGGAAACAGACTCTACTACGTCTTAAACTCTAAGTCAAGATTATTTTTAACAATCTTCCCTTTAATCTTGACTTGACGTGCTCTAATTTTAGTCTCAATGCATTATGAACTACCAGCAACGCCTCCACATAAAGTATTCTACATATAGGAACTCAACTCAACTGGTACAGGTCTATCCAGATGCAAAGATTCTAAAACATTGAGACAGTCGATCTGAACTACGACTTACTAAACTCATACTTGATACAGAACGATGACACATCTCCTCAACGTTCCGATTTTTCCACCTTACTTGAGTTTGTTGTTGGATAACGGCCTCGGACGAAACCACGCAATGGGTGCTCTGCTACCTGTCTTTGACTTTCTTGACGGACCAAGTGCCGTGTGCCATGCGCCGGGAGCGCCGCACGAGACGAGCGCGAAACGGAATCGCCGAGGTGATTTTTTCAGTGACTCGATTCTCGCCTAGGCTTTGATACTACTTGTTAACTTTTGATCCAGGAGAAAATGTACACATCACAAATAAACGGAGAGAACATAGGAGAATTTCTAAATTTTTCTATTATCTTATTTGCTCCCCTTTTTCTTGTTTTCTCTTCTTGCAAAATTGGCTACAAGCCTTCTTAATATATAGGCTAATAATCTCCTACTAGTATACGTATTCGGATTTCAAGTTAGACACAACTTCAACTTAAGTCACACACGGAGACAGACTCTACTACGTCTTAGACTCGAAATCAAGATTATTTCTAACATTAAGGTCACGTTCTAAGTGCTGTGGCTTTTAGCTATGTCTTTTGGCTGATTGGCTATGTTTTTTGGCTTTTGGTTGATTGTGAGAGAAATTCAGGGAGTAAGCCACTCTATTCAATTCAAAGCCACTCCATTCAAAGCGGTTTCTGCAGTGACTCCTATAAACAACTAATAGAAACTAACTTGAGAAGCCATTTTTTATAAAAGCCGATTTTTAAAAGCTAAATGTCAGAAACTACTAAGAACATAAAATTTGCAGCGGTGTTTCAGTCCTTGTTACAGTGAAAGTACAACAGGGGTATTTGTGTCCCATGTTTTATCTCTACCTGTACGTCAAAAGGGAAGGAGGAGGTTTACATGAACTGTAAGTTTTCCGTCTTTCTTCGATAATAAAGCCGAAAAAGACGAGAGGTTCAAAAGCAAGAATAGCAGTTTAGCGCACGACAAAACGGATGTGAGGAGGATATCTAGACTCAAAAGCAACGTGTGTTTCTTAATAATAACAAAAAGCACTAAAGCGAAAACCAAGTTCACATGATGTGGTAGGTATAACATCGGTCTAATGTTGGAACAAAATTTGGCTGACCCGCGTGGTCGCTTTAGTTGGAAGCAGCTAGCACGAACAAAAATAGTTGTTCAATCTTGCACGACTCGTAGAGAAAGAGAATCTACCTACAAAATTGCACATTTTGTGCATAGCACGTACCAAAATGTGTGGGTCACTTGATACCTGACGGGCAACCTGTATTATATGCGGCCTTTAGAAACACATCTACTCTTATCTCCAGCCAAAAAAAGAAGAAGAAAAAGAAAGGAGGAGAGGAATTCGAAAAGTAAAAAAGAAATGAAAAATCGTTCACACATGCGCAGATACCATAGTTTGAAAAGCTGGACCGTTCGGTCGGTTAAACCGAAACTGGCGATCTCAATTGCTCGGTTCTGCACCCATATAATCGAGAAAAAACCAATAAACCGGGCCGTCATAAACCGTGAACCGGGGCGGTCTGGAACAAACCGCGCGGTTCTTTTTTACGGGAAGAAATGCACTAGAGCAGAAAAGAAACAGGGGATGGGCGACTGGGCTGCTCGGGCCAGTTGGCCCAATTAGAGCATGTACACTGCAGGTATTTAGAGATATGCTTAGCAATAAAAAACTGATTTTTCTTACTACATAGGATAGATAAGGTGTTTATTTTGAAGCATCGATGCTTAAATAAGCATCATGCTTAGTAGGTGCTTATGTGTATAACTATATCTATTAATAGATAATATAGCATCTAAGCACCCACGGAAGAGATGTTTGCATTGGAGGAAGTAACTTTTACATAGGTGCTTGATGATGTGGCTATATTTCTCTCTCTTTAAGCATTCATATATAAGCATGTTGCATTGTACATGCCCTTAGTGCGCCTGAAGGGGAGAGAGCTAGGGCTTCCCATGCATGGCCGTCACCCCTTGATCTCTTTTAACTGTAGCTCGATTTTGTTTTTTAGCTATGGTTGATTTTTGGAGAAACTAAAAATAAAAAATTTAAAAGAATAGGAGTTGTTCGCCCTATCGTCCGGTGTCCACTCCCCACCTCTCTCCTGATTCTTCTCTTCGGATTGGAGAAAGTTGTTGAGGAACCGTCGCTGGAGACAAGTCCGATTGATTCCTCTGCTTAATGCGAAACGAGATCAATCACAGAAGATAAGGAATAATAGATTGAAAACACAGAGAGATAGAGAGAACTCCTGGTCTTTCTTTATTGCTTTTCTGACTGCATATGTACAAAATCTGCCGGTACGACTCCTTATTTATAGTCTACCGGTGAGGTGCCTACCATGGGCCAAGCCTTCCGCCCAGGCCCAGGTTTCCTACCACTCCCCCTTGGGCACTCATCCGACACATTCATACCTCATCAAAACTCCATAAAACCCAGTGGAAAAAATTTGGAGAAAGAGTATATGATACATGTTATGCTGCGATGCACGGATTGCCTCATTAAAAACCTTGGTCGAGAAACTTCAGGAAAACTCGTCAAGAGAAAAAGAGTACAATCCACCCAATTTCATTCAATCTTCAGGACTTATTCCTTTGGGTACTTGGTCTTCGTGACCAAGGTTTAATAACGGACTTGAGAGAATTCTCCCCCTGAATTCTGCACTTCTCTAAGTCTCATCATTCAAATTCTTCGCACGCACCTTTCGAGCTAGATGCAGTGAGGGACTTAGTGAATAAATCTGCCAGATTCTCATATGACTTAGTATGCAGTACTTTAATCTCGTCCATCTTTTGTAATTCATGAGCATAGAAGAACTTGGGGTTGATATGCTTTGTGAGATGACTCTTTACGTAGCTCGTCTGCACTTGTGCAACACAAGCTGCATTATCTTCATAGATAATTGTGGTGACTTGCACAATATTCATCCCACATGACTGTTGGATGTGGTGAATCATTCGTCGGAGCCAAATGCATTCTCGTGTGGTTTCATACAATGCTATAATTTCTGAGTGGTTCGTTGAAGTAGTTACAAGGCTTTGCTTAGATGATTTCTAGAAAATTGCAGTTCTACCACACAGGAATACATAGCCTATTTGTGACCTTGCGGAATGCTTGTCCGACAGATACCCAGCATCTGCATAGCCAATCAAGTTTAAATCTTAATTCTTTCTATAGAACAATCCAAAGTCCTTGCTTCCTTAGAGGTATCGGAAGATGTCCCTTATTCCCTGCCAATGCCTTTTGTTAAGTTCTGCACTATACCTTGCTAACAGGTTCACGGCAAATGCAATGTCCGGTCTAGTGCAGTTTGCTAAATACATGAGTGCTCCTACTGCACTTAAGTATGGGAATTCCGATCCCAGGACTTCCTCCCCCTCTTCCCTAGGTCGGAAAGGATCATTTTCTTGCTGTAATGACCTCCCGATCATCGGTACTTTTGATGGGTATTCCTTATCAAAGTCAAACCTTTCTAACACCTTCTGGGTGTAGAACGACTGATGTACTAATATTCCTTCAGGGACATGCTCGAGCTGCAGGCTTAAGCAGAATTTGATCTTGCCCAAATCTTTCATTTCAAATTCTAATTCCAGGTAAGAACTTGCTTCTTTAAGATCATCTACATACACTGAGATTATACAAAATCCATTCTGGGATCATCGTATAAACACAAAGGGACAATGTTCATTATTTGTGTAGCCTTTCTTACGGAGAAAGTCGCTTAAGCGATTATACCACATCCTGCGAGATTGCTTCAGTCCGTACAGTGATTTCCTGAGCTTCACACTGTACAAATTTCTATTTGCTCTGTCTTGGTTTGGGAGAGGGATTCCTACAGGGGCCTTCATATAAATCTCCGAATCCAAGTTTCCATAAAGCTATGCAGTTACCACATCCATCAACTTCATTTCTAAATTCAAGTTCATTACCATTTAGATCAAATATCTAAAGGTAATTCCACTCATGACTGGAGAGTAGGTTTCTTCATAATCAACTCCAGGACGTTGAGTGAAATCTTGTGCTACCAGCCTTACTTTGTATCTCACTACTTCGTTTCTTTCATTTCTCTTTCGAACAAATACCCACTTGTGACCTACAGGATGCATATGGGGAGGTGTGCAACATACTGGTCCAAACACCTATCTTTTGTTCAGAGATAATAATTCAGTTTCTATTACCTTCTTCCAATCTTCCTAATCTGATCTTTTTTTACATTCAGCGAGCGATGCAGGCTCGAGATCAAGATCAATGATTGTGGCAATTTTCTTTGCGAAGTAGATATCGATATTGGCTGTTGTCCTATTCATAGACTCTCTCGTGTGCACATAATTTATAGCTATTTCTTCATGAGTTGCTTCTTCTGGAGTGATTACTTCTCCTTGCGTATCGCTTCTTCCAATTGCGGTGGCAAGTCCCTTTAGTTTTTCGGCTCCGATGTGTGCGCAGACATCCATGCCGATTTCTTCTTCCATGGGGATATTCAGATCCGGTATACCCTTTTCTGAAGGTGTCATACTCGTGCCAGGTAGGGCTGTAAACGAGCCGAGCTCGAGCGAGCTTGACCTAGCAAGCTCGAGCTCGGTAGAAACTCGAGCCGAGCTCGAGCGAGCCTGAGATTAGCATCGAGCTTTAAGCTAGGCTTGAGCTCGGCTCGGACAAAACTCGAGCCGAGCTCGAGCCTCGCATGTTAGGCTCGGTGAGGGAGTACCTGCAGGAGGTGACGGCCTCGGGTCGGGAGGCGGAGCGGCGGTCTCGGGTGGGGAGGCGGAGCGGCGGCCTCGGGCGGTCCTCGGGCGGAGGCGGCGGCGGCCTCCTTCCGCGGTACAGAGAAGAAAGCGGCGGCTCGGGCGGAGGCGGAGCGGCGGTGCTCGGCGGAGGCGAGCGGCGGCCTCCTTCCGCGCGTCGGCCGGGCGACGGATCGACGGTCTCGGCGGAGGCGGAGCGGCGGCCTCCTTCCGCGCGTCGGCCGGCGACCGGATCTCGGAGTAGATCTAGATCTCGCGGCCGCCGCAGCCCCAGACGCCAACCTCGGGCGGAGGAGAGGAGGGGCGCCGGGGTGGGGCGAGAGAGGGGACGGCGGCGCGCGCGCGCGGCGGCGGGAGAGAGGAGGGGGGCGGGAGGGCTCACCATGGGAGGGGGCCGGGAGGCGGCGGCGGGGGGCGCGGCGCGAGTGGGGAGAGCCGAGAGGAGGGAGGGTGTGGGGTGGCCGGCGGCGGGGCGACGAGGCGGCGAGGCGAGGCGGGGGCGGCGGCGGGGTAGGCGGAGGCCGTGGGGGCGGGGTGGGGCGGCCGGCGGCGGGGCGCGAGAGGCGAGGCGGGAGGCGGGGCGCGAGGTGGGGCGGGGCGGGAGCCGGGAGGCGCGCGGCGGGGCGAGCAGTGCAGCGGAGGCGCCGAGGCGCGTGGGGAGAGGCGGGCGGGAGGTGGGGTCGGGCCGTCGGGGTCGGGGGCCAGGCAGCAGGGTGGGGGCCTCGGCCCCTAGGGTTAGGGGTGGGCGGGATTTTGAGAGGAGAGGCGGAGGAAGGCCGGAGGGTGGAAATGAAAAAATCTTAAGCTCGCGAGCTATTCGAGTTCGGCTCGTTAAAGCTCGCGAGCTTAAGATGAAGCTCGAATTCGGCTCGTTTAGAGCTCGAGCCAAGCTCGAATCGAGTCTAGAGCGAGCCAAGCTCGAGCAGTTCGCGAGCCTCGAGCTTTTTTTACAGCCCTAGTGCCAGGTCTTAACTGGCTCCCCGACTTTAGTGATCAGCTGTGATAAGTCCTTCTTATCCTTCTTTACAGGGCGTCCCCGGTTACTTGGGACTCAAGGAGCCGGACTTCCCATCCTTTTATTCTGAGGCCTCTGGATGGGATTAGGGATACTTTCTACTTTCTTTGGTATTTCAACCCTCTATGGTGCATTGCATGCGGGCACATGCGGCTTAGTCACGCTTTTCAAATCACTAAAGTGATTAGGCAGCTGATTTGCTAATGCTTGCAAATCAATGATCTTCTGGACCTATTTATTTACTTCACTAGTGCAGGGGTCATGTGCATGGATTCTCGTGGCTTGCCATGTAATTTTTTGATATTTTTCATCAAGGGGTTGATTTTCTCCCCTAATGTTGGGAAATTATCCTCATCAAAAATGCAATTAGCGATGATGAGATTGTTTTGAGTGATGATGATTCTGAAAGCGATGATGAGGACAATGGCAAGAAAACAAAGGAGGTGGACTTCACAGAGATGTGCTTTATGGCAAACAGTGAGGAGCTCGACAATGATGATCTTTATAGTGATCATGATGAGGTAAAACCTTCTTTCGTTGATTTATCTCGTGCTGTGCTTAGATTGATGGATGAGCTTAAGAAGTCAAATATTTCAAATGCTCAATCTAAAACTTGCTTTAAATGTGAATTGCTAGAAGCTAGACTTAATTCATCACAAGAAACAATTCATCATATGCTTTATCATGAGATATCTTCTTGCTCTAATTGTCCTAATCTTAACACTGAAATAGAAGCTTTGACTAGACAACTTAATGATTTTGCTGAAAAAGAAAGATTTGCTCAGTCTAGTGCTTCTAAAAATCTTGTGAATGAATCTGCTAAATGCACAACTTGTCCCACTCTAGTTAAAGAGAATTAGTACCTGAAGGACACTTTAGAGAGATTTTCGTTTGGGAAGAAAAATTTGAATATGATTCTAGAGAAGTAAAAAAACAAGTGTGAAAAATCGTGGTCTAGGATTTAATTTTGTTGAGCACGCCAAGAATAATCCTCCTAAGGTTATTAAGCCTCTTGAACCTGGAAAAATTGAAGTGAAACTTGAACCAAAATAAACTGTGTTTAAATCTGCTAGCTTTGTGCAAAGTTTATTGAATGATAATGTAGGTGTTAGCTCATCATCTTAGAAGAATAGTGGTTATGTTAAATTTCAATGCACCTATTGTGGAAGAGATAGACACTTGCATGAATTTTACTTTAGGCGTGCAAAGAAAGAGAAGAAGGAAAGATTTAATGCTTTGAAATAAAAACGTGCAATGTTTTTTTGTTTCTAGAAGTAATGTGAAAGCTAAGTTTTTTGAGAACTTTCATGATGATTTTTACATTTGCTTCACATGCTAGATTGAGATTTAATTCAAATAATTCACGTTCTTTTTGGCATTCTGGTCACCTACATGCACGTGATTTTGGTTCTAACTTTGTTGTTCCTGTTCATTGTGTGTCTCAGTACTGGATTCCTAGATCTTATTTCACTAACCCCAGTTTGTGAGACCGATGTTTCCTGTGTTGTAAGAACAGCTGACAAGGATGGAGAACATGAGTTAGGTTGGGTTCCAGTCTTTTACATCATTGCTTGATTGGAGCACTTGATAGCTCTTCACTCTCTGTGATGGCTTCCAAGAGATTTTACTTTTTGAGAGACAATGCGGAAAAGGTGATGTAGTCTAACACCTTATTGAGTCTGATTTTCAAATGGCTGATATTCTCACTAAGTCGCTTGATATTTCTCGTTTTGCTCATTTGCGAAGTGAGTTGGGTGTGTTTCATCATAGGAATTATTCTGAGGGGGAGTTTGATGTTTAAAAATTTCAGAAGCTTTAATATACTTGTCAAATAAATCAACAAGTCCAAGCCATTGAAATTATTTGAGTTGCAGAGCTCTCTTTATCATATTTACTCATATGTTGTGTAGCTTTGATCATGACTAGTTATAATTAATTTTCTATACTTGAACTAAAACATGACATGGCGGAATACTTTGACTAGATTGATTATAGGTAGTACTTTACGATGTTCATCGAAAAGGATGAGCTTGATTATGAATCTTATTTTAAATCTTGGCTATAAGGCTCACATATTTCATATTGCTATCTTTTTATGATCACTCAATTTGGCATGTTATAAAAAATGAGAAAGAGACAATTGAAAAGATGTATGCTTCAAACATGCCATGGTACACAAAAAGAAAAAGGCACAAAAAGTGCACATATAAAAAGAAGTATACTTCAAGCATGCCACCATCTAAAGCAAGTATGTTACAAGCATTTCATTTTGAAAAGAAGTATACTACAAGCATACCACATGCCTATGAATTGAGTGTGTAGTAATAGGTTATTTTATGAGACTGCTAGCTCGTCTGGATTTAAAATTTGCTTCACTTTTAGGATTTAACTTTTTGTTGTGATATCTCATTGTGCTTTTTATAATTGATTTGGTTATTGTTGAGATGCCTGTTATTAATATAAATTGTTTAATCATGTTCAAGACTGGTTTTGATATTGCTATATGATGTATGACTTTATATGATCTAGATAGTTCTACTCAAAAATATGGCTTGGTTCTTTTATTTAATCAATGCACAATGACTTGTATAATCTACAAAGTTTCTTAATTTTTACTCTCAGTACTCCTTCTTAGAATTATTCATTCTTTGAATTTTTTTGATGATTACATTGCCAAAGGGGGAGAGATTTGATGTGCTTTGTGAGAAATTAAAGAGAATAGAGAAATATTGGAGAAATTTGCTAAAATTGTCTCTCTTGTGTTGAGGGAGAGAGTTTTTGGAGAGATTTGAGATTGTGGCTTAAAATGCTTTTTCGGCTTTAGTTCTTCACTTATATCTATTTGAAGCTAATTCATCATGCAATCTTGTGGTGTTGTTAATGTATTCATCAAGGGGGAGATTGTTAGACCATGTGGTTAAATCTAGGATATTTTGATGTTGAATAATTGACAATGGTTAATTTGTTATGATGAATAATTGGTGATTTTGTTTAGCAATGTTATGCGAGGTGTGTGGTGCGTGCGTGAACTGATGTTGGTCAAGTTGGGAGGAACTTGTGTTGGAAGAATGTTCTTTGGTCTTTGCATGTGTAGGTTGAGCATGAAGACGATCATGGTCAGTGACGAGGTAGACCGGGACTAGGATGGGGAGATCCGAGGTTCAGACGATCAAAGAGGTCACGAGATGGTCAGGCTCATGCTTGAGGCGCATGGAGATGAGAGATGGATGATACGTGTTAGAGATACGGAGGTGCGGTCCGGAGGCTACGACACGTGGTGGATGATTCGTGGATGTTGGATTGGAAACGGCGACAGAGGGGGGGGGGGGTGAATGTCGACCTTTAAAAACCGTCCCTCAAAAAGGTAACCTCGAATGAAACTCCTCACCGATAGTTATGGAAGCTATGAAATTGAGTTTCAGATGTTTACTGAAGCCCTACACCTAAAGAGAGGAAAGCTAGGGAATTAGAAGAAGACACGGCAAGAAATGCACATGCCAAAAAGAGGGTGGCCGGTCAGACCGCAGACATCAGGCCGGTCTAACCGCGCCCTGGCCGGCAGTCAGACCGCCCGGACCACACCGGTCTGACCGGCCTTGACAGCCCGGTTTGACCGCCCATATTGCCCCGGTCAGATCGGCCCTCGGGCACATCAGCCTGTAAGTTTTCAGCAAATTCAGAAAATTGCTCACAAACTTAGAATTTGAGATTTTCTTCTTTTCTATCTGAGCTAAAAGGTCAAAAACATATTCTAAATAACACAGAGACCTTAAACAACAAGAGAAATCAACAAAAGCCCAAGAATTTCATATTTGAGTCACAATCTGAAAAAGTACAGAGAGTTGCACCAAAAATCAAATTCCCAACCAATCCTTGATCTTTTGCTCATGAAACTTGGTAATCATTTAAGCAATAGTCTCAGGGCTTTGGAACTCATCACAGGGCATAGACTTTAGAAGAGAAAATCAAAACATTATCAAACCCTAGAACTGAGAACAGAGAAAAACAAGAACATAGGAAAGAGAGAAATGTGATTCTTGTGATTTAATTAATTTGCTCTTGGAATTAGCTGACCAAAGGGTCTAGAAATACAATCCCATCACAGAGCAACCCATTTTGCTACTCCTCAGCAAGAATCAACACAAAAACGAAAATCTCAGAAATCAAGCAGAGAGAGCATCAAGAGGAAAAACTGGCACGAACAGGAGAAACACTTCAGAAGTTTCATTCCCAATCAATCAAGGATTACATGGAGTCCCCATACGCGATTGAAACAAGAGGAATGATTACATGGGCATCAACTCATCCTCCCTCTCTCAAATCTCAAGAAACCCAAGAACACACATGCTTGAGAGAAGACACAGGGAACCTACGGGAGACCAAATCCTGCTCTCTCAACAACTAAAGCCTAAAGCAAAAACAACCTCTCCCAAAGGCCATTTTGACTAAAGCAAAACTCTAACAACCCCTCAAGCCCTAGAATCCATGCCAACAACCAGGAAACTTCTCCTATTTATAGCCTTTGGCTAACGGGTCTCCAACTCGTTATGCCCGCTAAATCCCGAACGGAACCGCTTCCACTTGTGCAGCTTTGTGCTTTTACCAAAACGCCCCTCGTGCACCTTCCGGGAAGCTTCCGCATTCCTTATCGTCCAAGCCTTGCAGCTACCTTGAGCCCTCGCCGTCTTCGGCACACCTCGATCGTTCTGACCTCGGCACCACCTGCGCCTAGTCCGGTCCTCCGTGTCTCGCCACGACTTCACCTCGACGTCCTGCAGCCATCACAGACAAGAAACACATCACATAGCACCGCTCGACACAAGTAATCACAATTAGCATCAACAAATCGATCTCAAGTATAAAATGACCCAAACGACCAATCGGGAAGAATAATATGCAATAAGTCCGACTAACTAAACTCGACTGAGCCAAATGTCGTCATAGCACGAAACGAACCAATCAAACTCAATCTTTCCAAAAATACCCGTCAATTACTCATCACAAACATGGGGTCATAACCACATGGTCTCTCAGTGGAGAAGCTACGGGAGGTGCGGTCCTGGATGTTTCAACATGTGATGAATTGGAGAAGTTGGAATTTTAGAAAACTCGTGTTAGGAAGGGTTTCAAGTCCCTTATTTGTTGGAATTGGATTAGAATTCGTGGGCTTAGGATAAGCCCAGATTTTGGGCGCTAGACTATACATAGAGGTGGGGTTGGAGGCTAATCCCGTGGCTTTTGAAGAGACTAATTTCGTGCTAGGGTTTAGGCGTGCCAGGAGGGCACTTTGTAGCCACCATAATTCAGAAATGAAGTTTAGATCTATTTCAAGAAAAAAAGTTCGGCGCTGTCGTTTCGCGTTATTCTCGTCATCGGCTTGTGTTCTCGATTTCCTTGAGAATCTTCTATCGCCGCGTCCCACACGAACCATGCGCATAGCGCCGCGTGCGTGAGCGCCGTTTCCTGCGCGTCGCTGCTTCTGGCCGAGACCTTGCATGCAGGAAACGTGAAGCAATCAAATGAAGTTATCCATCGGGACATGCATGTACACAATTTCTTCGTTTTTCTAATTAATTTTGTGAGTTTTTTAATTCGCATATATTATCCTTTTTCCTGGTTTTCTGATTCCTATGAATTCTCCATTCATTGATCTATGGTATTTTTATTGCTTACATACATGAATTAGTTTTGATTAAAAATTGATTGCTAGATTGAATCAAAAATGTGTTTCGCTGATTAGCTATCGATCGGATCGGATTTTTTTTTGCTACAGTAAATCGCTACAGACTGGTACAGTAATTGCTACAGTAAAATCAAAAAAATCTTTTTGTTATTTCTGGTTTTTGCAGATTAAACAATTAAAAGGCAGAAAAATTGGAAAAAAGTTTCTGCTGTGCACTGCAATCATTCACCCCCCTCTGATTGCCATCAACGATCTTACATTCCTCCTCTTTCTTTCTTTCTTCTTGCTCCGGCCATGGCTGATCCAGTCTGCCTTCACCGCCACCATCGACCAATGCTGGAGTAGCTCGCTAAAGAAGTCGATGAAAAGGCCTACGTCGACCTCGCTCATGTAGAGGTACCCAGAGAGGTCTGCATGAGGATGGTGTCGTGCGCGAGGCCGCAGCATGAAGTCAATGATCATACGGAGCATGAAGTCAATGATGAGGCCGCGGAAGTGTTAGGAACTTCAACCACGGCCACTATGACCACGGTCACTTTGACCACGGTCGTGGTCGTAGTAGCAGTAGTCGTAGCGGCCATGGTCGTAATGGCCATGGTTGTAGCGCCAGTGGTCGTAGCAATTGTGGTCATGATGGTCGTGGTCGAAGTCATAGTGGCTGTGGTCAAAGTTCCTAGCACTTTCGCAGCCTTGTCGCTGACCTCACGCTCTGCATGCCCACCGTCGCCGACAATGACTGTGGCCTCGTGCACGATACTATCCTCATACAGGTCTCTCTAGGTACCTCTACATGAGCGAGGTTGACGTAGACCTTTTCAACGACTTCTTCGGCGAGCTGCTCTGGCATCAGTCGGCGGTGGCGGCGAAGACGGACTGGGTCAGCCATGGTCGGAGCCAGAAGAAAGAAGGAAAGAAGAGGAGGGAGGAGGAAGATAAGGACAAAATTGTCAAAGAGGCAAATGGTTAATGGATCAGCGAAAGATGGGATAAATAATCAATTGAAATTAGGGCCTGTTTGGATCCCATGAGCTAACAACTAGTTGCTAATTTTTAGCCCTTGTGGACCAAACAGGAGGGCTAATGAGTGGGCTAAAGTTTAGCCAAAGCCCCAACTAGTTGTTAGCCAACTAGTTGGCCAAAGCCAGCTAATGAGGGCTAAAGAACCAGCCGGATGGAAAAAAGACGCCGATACCCACGCCAGGGAAAACGTGCGTGCGCTAGAGACTCAGGGGTATAACAGACTTTGTACTGAGATAGTAGTACTTATTAGTCCTTGGATCCAAACAGTACTGGGCTAATCTTTAGCCAGCTAACTACTAGTCAGCTAACAACTAGTTCTAACTAACAACTAGTTCTAGTTCATCCAAACAGGCCTTTAACTATAGAACAAAAGAGCTGATACCAATAGAAAACGGGGCAAATCATCAATTATCCGGTATACATATAGGTCCAGACCAACTTCGAACGCAATAACAATGCAATACAGCCCAACCTACAAGGCCACAAGTTCTGTCACAGAACAAGAAAAAGAAAGCCCAATCCTCAACGTCCATTCCACTAGGCACACGCCAGGCAGGTACGTTCGTCGTTCTGCTCCGCGACGGCCACGAATCCCGCGGCGGCGGTGGCGGAGACGGACTCGGCGGACCTGTTTGTGCAAGAAGCTACGCCGCGCTGAGACGAGAGGTACTTGCTGTATAGTCTCCTTGCCCTGCTTTCTCTTCATGTGTTCGGGTATACCCGAAGAATCGGCGACTCTTAGCTTCGTGCAGTTACATCTAGTGGCGTAATCTTACCTTACATGCAGCTCTTTTTTGCATTCTATGGTCCTTACATACATGTAGGCGTAACTTCCAGTGTCCCGTGGTGTTCTGTGGGAATGCAGGCGAGGTATTTGTGGAAATGCCTGAATGAGATGTTGTTGCGATTTTATATGGGGCCTTGGTATATTCTGTAAGTTTTATGCGCTGCTGATATAGGAGCAAGGTTACTCGATGTGTATAGAGGTGGGCAAATGGGCTGTGCCTGCTAGGCCAGCCAAAGCATACCACTGTTGGCCTGCCCAGGCACAACACAACCCACCATTGAATTGTGCCGGGGTGGCCTGGCATGGCACCACCCATGTAGGTACGATTATCGCATTAGGCATGACTAGCCCACTATGCACGACCCATTTAGCACTGTTTTGGCCGTTGGGCCAAAATGGGCTTGACGGGCTATCTCAGCCCATCGGGCCAAATAGGCCTAGGCCAGCATAGCACAATCTGTGCGCTCTGTGGGCCGTGCCCATGGGCTGGCATGGTATGGCCCGTTTAGGCTGATAGGCTTAATGAGCTGCGTCTAAATGGGTTGTGCCTATACGGGCCCATGCTGTGATGGGCTGGGCCACCCATTTGGCCACCTCTGAATGTGTAACTAGCTTTCTATGTGTTATCTTGAATGATTCTGACGGTGACTTGAGTGATTGGTGCCAAACACAATTTTACCGACGTAATATCCAATAGAATGAATGCCCGCTTCTCTGGAGTTTACGTAGTTTACATTTGGCCTGGCAATACATTTTGGTGTGGGATGCTTCTTTTGTTATCAGAGAAGAGAGTTTGTGGTTGAACAACTTATGAGTAATCCGACTAATTTTGGATGCTTTTCCTTGGAAAGTTATATGTACAGATCGACTTAGCCTGATATAGCTTCTTGAACAACTAGTTAGTAGTTAGATGTGCACATAGCTATAGACCTTGTGATAGTATGCTCGAAGTACTGCACCCAAATTCAACACTTGTTGGTGGGAACATAGTTAACTTGGAAATGTAATTGTGTTACCACTGCTGTGTAAGCTCTAAGCATCTGGTATTCTGTGTAATGACAATCATAGGCATTATCTTTGTGACATGGTCGTTGGGTATAGGTTTTCATGCGGATGTAGTATGGTGCGATCTACTCAAGACAATAACACTTATATTGTTGTTTACTTGTTTTATCTGTCGAAGTTTTATAGAGATGCAAATGCTTTTGCCTTTTCCCAATTTGGTTCTATGACAGCTGGTTATGTTATTGTCAATACAATGACCTAGGAATTTATGATCTATAGAAGCAATATAAGATACTGAAACTTTTGCTGACGGCTGCAGATGACTTTTAGTACTTCTACTGAGTGCAGTTTTCTGTCAGCTGGCCACTGTGTAGAGCTTTGTTTGCCTCTAACTGATTTATCTTTTTTCTAACACCAGCATCAAGCTGCTGTGAGATGGATGCTTTTTATCAGTGTAAGGAAATCTTAAAGATCCAGAAGTTTCGGCGTATGGTGTCCTATGCTGGATTCTACTGCTTCACTACCCTCATTACCTATGCTTACACAAGCAACACGTATGCCACTGCTGATTTACCTTTCTTTAGGTACTTGCAGAATCTTCTCACTTCTTGTTCTTACCCATCAATATTCTCTGTTCGCGCTTATCGCAGGACAAGGGCTGGCATTTCGAGAGCTGATCAGTATTATGCCTCCTACCCTGCTGGTACTGAGCTACTAACTGACACTGCAAAGGTATGAAAACTGAAACATATGTCCTGTGATTAATTTTTTTGAAAAGGTCTTGTGATTAATTTTTTTTGAAAGAGTCTTGTGATTAATATATGACCACTTCTTTTTAAATCTTAACAGTATGCAGATGTAAAAAAGGTGTCATTTTGTATATTTCATGTCACTTGCTTCAGAGAGGTGATATTTGATTTCATTGGTGTTTTGCAGCTTTACAAGGCTGCATTAGGTAATTGTTTTGAAATAGATGACTGGGGTCCAATAGAATTCTCCATCATGGCAAAACATTTTGACCGGCAAGGCAAACCACCATATGCCTACCATGCTGTAAGTGGTTACCCACTTGCTTTTCAACTAATGCATGCTATGCTTGCTTAACACTTGCAAATTTGCATTACAAAACACCTACGTTCCTATGTTTGTCTGGATTTATTTTTCATGCAAAATTTGCAAGTTTTATATCTACCTTTACTGTGTTTTTCAGCAACACATGGCGCACCTTCTATCCCATGGCCAACTCGATGGAAGTGGTTAACTGCAGGGTGTGCTTTAGTTGACTCTCGTGAAGCTCTCTGCTATAGTCCGTAAATTAGCACTTGTATTCTTTGTATCATCATTGCAACGAAAATGTACTGGATCTTGTACTGATTGCTGAGTTTAGATGGCACGCGACAATGAATGGCAGAGTTTAAAGCATAATTAGATTATGAAATTTTAGGCTGTGAACCGCTACAATACCAGATTATTGTTAGTACAAATGGTGCGACATTTTCCAAGGAATCATGACAGTGCCCGGTTATTTTTGAATGGAACTCTTTGGATGTCAGTGGTTTCTTGTAGTAGTTTGTGCGCTCGTCTGAAGTTTCCCTTTGCACCAGCAAAGATCAGGGACCTCGATCCTGTACCGCTATACCTGGACTTGTCATCTCTTCACTGAAGAGCTAGCATCTGGAGGTGGTGTGTGAAGGCATGTGGTTGGCTTCTGAGCTTCAGTTGATCCCCTCAGGTTTTCGGTACCAGTTGATGAGATTCTGAAGGTGCAACCTTTTCCTAATGTGTGGTGTCAATCCATTTACACTGCCATTTTCGATGAATCCCTACCTGTAATATGCACACGTCGTCTACACGCCCTTTCGATTCACACCTCGTCCATGTCGTCGTTTCACAGAGCTAGGGGGCCAATGACAAGTAGTACATTTTGCAACGTACCATGCTTAAGATCCCACTCTAAATAGGTTTAACTTTTGATTTTTTTAATCTTTCGGCTTATTTAAGTCAGGAACCACTTGAAACTGTCGGCTTCTAATTTTGACTTTTCTTTTTTTCTTTTATATTGTTTGTGACGATATAACGATTTTATATATTTTATATTTTCCTTTTAGTTGAATGATTTAGAAAAGCTAACCACCATTACAATATAATTTTAGCTAAAATCTAACAACCAAAGCCATAAGTCGAAAGCTTTCGGAGCGGCCCTAATTCGCACGATGTTACTTCAGAACAATTGTACACCTTCACTACAATTACAGGGCAAAGAACGACGGCACAGCGAAAACCGAAGAGGCGACAGGAATTACAGCAGCAACACATGCATGCAAAGTGTCGAGCAAGAATGCCACTACACCAAGCATTGCATGCACTAGTTTTGGACCAGCGCGACGCATCTAGTCTTCTTGGAATCCGTGACGGCCACGTCGACGGCGTCCGACGATCGGCAGAGCATCGCGGCCGCCTTCGCCTTGCCGCGGGGCTGCGCGATCCGCCGGCCCAGGCTGTCGTAGTGGATGGCGCCGGTGAAGTCGAGCGGCTCGCACCGCTGCCCCATCAGTATCGCCCGGCGCCACAGGCCCTCGCCGTCCTCGCCCACGCCGGTGCCGCCTTGCGGCGCCTCCACGTGCTGCTTCTCGAGGCTTCTGCCTCGGCGGAGGAGGCGGCGTGTGGCTCGCAAGACGCGGCGGGAGCAGGCGGCCACGGCGCTGGACACACTGCTGAGGAGGCTGGCCATGGATGGTGCTTGCTCAGTGCCTCGCTGGTGTTGAAACTTATGCAGTTCAGCGAGGATATCAATTCGGGCAATGCAGAGTGAGAGTAAATTGAGTTTCTTGGGTTTGTTATTTATGGATAGAGTAGGCTTGAATTGAACTATACTACTAAATCTTTCCCATAGAAAAGGATCCAAAATTGTATAGAATCATAAATGGTCAGTATTTAATAAGTTGGGTTTGAAGGCTAGAAAATCTTTTTGCGAGTTTCTGCGTGCTTAAATTGGCACTATTTTTTAGATACAGGAGACAACCTTAGTTAGAGCATCTCCAAAAGATTAGCCAAAAAAAGTATCTAAATTTAATGATTTAGCTATTCTCTAAAATGAATCTCACCCAAAAAAAACTAGACTACTCCAACAGGCTATCTAAACTGGGACTCTCCATATTCAAACCTGCCACGTCATCAGGACCTTTCGTCTTTTCGGATCCATCGCGAAGACCTCGTCGTCCGCTCGGCCAGCTTTCTCGCCGTCCCGCCCGCTGGTTCCGCCGCCGTGACTCGTCCACCACGCGGTGCAGCCTCGACGACGCCCTATGCTGCATCTGGGTAGGGGAACTGCGGCGGCTGGCCGGCGTCTGGGAAAGGGATCTGCGGTGCCTGGCCACCGACCCCTCTGTTCTCCATCCAATCCAAATCCACAAGGTCCTCGTGGTAGGGATCTGCAGTGCTTGGAACACGAGGATGCGGCAGCAGGGACATGGCGGCGCTTGCAGGGGAGCGGGCGCCGGGCGGAAGATGCGTGCGGGCAGCGGAAGAGGCCCTGCGAGCTGGCGACGGAAGGAGCCCTGTGAGCCGGCGGCGGAAGCAGCAAAGGTGCGCAGAAGAAGAACTAGAGGGCGCGCGGTGGGTCGCGTACGCGCGGGAATGGGGCGCAGTGCGCGGGAAGGAAATGCCGACCACGCCAAGAGGCTGGATGGCGAGCGAGGCAGGCTATCCAAAAATAGAGAGCGAAGGAGGAGGGATGGAGAGCTACTAAATTTGGAGTCATTTACAGAGTCTATTGGAGACGTTTTTTCTCCAATAATAACCAAATTTACCTTTAGAAAACGATTTAGCTCTCCTCTTGAAGTTGCTCTTATACTACTACATCTCCCGATCTCCGGCATCTGTTATCCATAGGGAAAAACAGATAGCCAAAATCGCCCAACATTACGTACACAGAGAGTTCAGAAAAACGAAAAGATGATACCGACTGTCGATAAACTGGAAAAGAAACAGAGAGAACTACGACAGCAACAGACGTTGGTGACAGAAATTGAGAGCATAAATTGGCAGTGTTAAAATGCAGGGATGTACCACTGCAATTCCTCGAGATCATCCGTAACTGGCCTCTAGCTAGCCTTCGTTTTGGCCACGTTCTTTTCAGCTTTTCAACGGTTTTTAGTTTTATTTAGTAATCACTATTTATTGTACTAATAAACTATAACCCTAAAGACTAGATATCATTACACTCGTCTTGGCCATGTTCTTTTAACAGTTTTTAGTTTTTCTTAGCAATTACTATTTATTAGCAATCACTATTAATTAGGCTAATAAGCCGTAGCCCTAAAAAGTAGATATCATTACACCACTTTGGTCTTGGCTTAAATTATACGACGGCACACAAGCATCATGTTGCATACATGCTCTTTCCGGGTTCCAGAATGCCAATTACGTATCGAAAACTCTCAATACATATAAACTGCACTTGTCCAACCCATACTGACAAATGATAACACACAAGCTGCAGAAACTCTGAACAAAGCACACAAATCATTACACCACTATCGGTTTATCGCGCCATTTGTAATCCACAATCTAATGAGCATAACACAACTATATTAGTATCACTCATGCCCGATTCCATTACAACTTTGCAGGTACAATTGCCAACCAGGAGCATTTCTACTCCAGATTTTGCCTTATTACAGGCACTAACCAAGCAAGATCATGGATTCGCAGTTCATGAATAAGCAAAATCTGTAACCCAAAAGTATCTATCTATACCAATTAATGCAGAACAAAACAAAAAAAAATCTTCTGAAACAACGAGAGCATTGCAGTGTTACTATCTGATCTTCTTGTTCATGTTGCCGGCGAGCTGCCGCATCTGGAACCTCCAGAACATGAAGATGGCGAGGGCGGCGCCGACGAAGACGAGCCCCACCACCATCTCCCCCTCCCCCTCCTGCCTCCACGCCACCTCCTCGATCCGCCACTCCCTCCTCCCCTCCATCGCCTCCGCCTCCACCAGCGCGTACACCCGCTTCCGCTCCCGCACCGCCACCGCGGCCACGGCGCCGTCAGCCGCCGCGTCATCGCGCTCGGCGCACGACGCCCACGCGTCGTTGCTCCCAACGAGACGCAGCGTCGCGGGCCCGCCCACCGCCACCGCCCCGTCGCTCCGCACCGCCACGGCGGCCGGCGTAGGAGGCGTGAAGGCCCCGGACACGGTTCTCGCGGCGCCGTCCTCCATGTCGACGCGGAGGAGGCGGCCCGTGCTGGGCTGGCCCACGAGCAGGAACCCGCGGCTCACGTGCGCGGTGAGGGAGGACAGCGGCTCGGAGCCGTACGCGGGCGAGGAGCGGAGGGCGGCGAGGTCGCCGTCGGGGGACAGCCTGTAGATTCGAGCGCCCACGGTGAGGAAGGCGACGCCGGTGTGCGGGTCCACGGCGACGCCGCCTGGCGGAGCGGGGTCGGGGAGCGGGGTGGAGAAGAGAAGGCTGTGGGGGCGGGGGGAGCGGAGATCGAAGGCGGAGACGGAGCCCGCAGAGGCCACGAGGAGGCGGCGGCGGCGGTCGTCGACGGCGACAGTGGAGGCACCGATTGACACGATCGACTCAGCGACGCCGGCGTCGGAGACGGATAGGACGGCGTCGCCGCCGCCGGCCACGACGAAGTGCTGCGCCGTGGGGTCCCAGGCGAGGGAGGCGGGGGCGACGCCGCGGCTGGGAGTGAAGTTGACGACGTGGCGCGCGGAGGAGGGGGCCGGCGCGACGGCGGCGAGGAGGAGGAGCATAAGCAGCGGTAGGAGGGAGGCGGCCATCTTGGATGGGTTGGTTTCCGGGAGATTCGATGGGAGGAAGACGCTTTGCGCCTCCGTCTTTGACCAGTAGCACAGGATATGTATAATTTTTAGAGCAAACACTTTAATTTTTATAAATTAAAAGAAAATTCAGAACGGATCCTGAATTTGTTGAGGGCAAAAAAAAGTAAACGATATTTGCTTTTCCTTTTTGTACACGACAGTTGGTTGGAGATAGACATGTATACTCTGCAGTATTACAACATAAATCAGGTTCTTTATCCTAACGTAAAAATTTTAAGTTACAATGACTTGGAGATAGACTCGTAGACACGTAGTAGATATAGTGTTTGGAACGATTCACTCTGCATACGTTGGACTGTAACGGAAAACAGTTTTTTTTTCGACCAAGGACGTAGAAAACAAATTGATTTCTACGAATTTGCCGTCGTCCATGTCAATATTACTCGTCTGTTTCGGCATCCGTGCGCGTATCGTCCCTGAGCGCTCCTCTGCTGCCGCCATGTTTGCAGCTGCAAGAATTCGTCGACCACCGAAGTCATCATGTGGAGTCGAGTCATTGTTGATGATCATTTAAATAATATATTTTTTTAATTTTTTGAATAAATATTCTTGTTACAGTCTTTACGACTACCCAGGATCTTTACGACCACGTTCTGACTGCTACGACCACTTCATGTAGCCGTACGACCACGTTGTAGTGGTTACGACCACCTCCTGCGTCGCTACGACCACTTTATTGGTTCTCCAACCATACAGACAGTCGT
This sequence comes from Dendrocalamus sinicus, assembly GCA_036346575.1. Taxonomy (NCBI): domain Eukaryota; kingdom Viridiplantae; phylum Streptophyta; class Magnoliopsida; order Poales; family Poaceae; genus Dendrocalamus; species Dendrocalamus sinicus. The sequence goes on from CM070642.1 coordinate 33,712,123, forward strand.
TACGACCGCACTGTGATCTCTCCGATCACGCCTCGCTAGTCCGACCACGTAGTCGTAAACTTCAGCTGAAGTTACGACCACGTTCACCGCCTCTTGCTGCACCTCCTTTGACTATAGTCGATCACTATAGTCATAGCTCCTTACGACCACAAAGTGATTCTGTCGACCGCTGTGGTCATAATGACTTACGATCACGTCTCTCACTGTGGTCGTAACGACTTACGACCATGTCTTCTCGCAATGCAAACACCTTCGCTCGTTTACAATGAACTCGATAGACTTCCAGAACCAAACCGCTCTTCTCTTCTCTTTATTTCTTTCTCTCGATCACACAAATCTCTACGATCACCCTGATCATCCTCTCTCTCTTGAGCGCCTCTCAATCATACCGATCGCCTTGGCCTCTCTCACCCTTCTCACCTTTTCTCACCCTTCTTGTCTTGCTCTCTCGGTTACATGTCTCTGCCTTTTATACTCTACTCTACGACTCCGACTCAGTTACGACCATATCTACTATTCGAACTTGGCTACGTCTATGAAACAGACTCGAACTCGACTACGACTATAGAGCGGACTCGTATACGACCGCGACCCGAACTCGTATACGACCACGACTTGGACTCGTATATGACCATGGCCAAACTCGTACACCACTCCGACCACTCGTACATGACTATGACTACAACCATGACTGGAAAAAAAAAATAAGATTACAACTCTAACAATCACCTCCTAATCTTGATTTTCCTTCTTGATCACGTCGACCTTATCTCTTACTGCTGCTTCTTCCTTGCATGCCTTCTTGGGCTGGAGAACCTGCTCCCACAGCCGTATGTCTGGTTGTCTTCCTCTTGCAGCCCTTGCTCACGCTTCCTCCACTAGCACCTACTCTCACTGTCGTGTGCCCTTATTTTTGAGCACTACCCTCTACGCTGTGCTTTCTCCCGCCACCTCGGGACCCATCTACGACTTCCTTCTGCAGCACACATGAGAGCTCCTCCCGAGCCCCTGCTCGCTACGACCATGCCTGCTGCATGTAGTCTGTACTTCTTCGCTTCTCTCCGCCTGCATGTGCTCGTCCGGAGTCGGCTGCATGCCCGTGCGCACCTCCTACACTGCCTGTTACGACCACTCCATGCTTGCTGCATGCCCTTCCAGAGCCACTGCTCATTACGACCATGCCCTCTGCCTCGTCTCGCTTCTCTGCTGACTTGCTCGTTACGACTTCAGGCTTGCCTCCTGTTGCTCTCATGAGCGCTCTCAAGATTGCATATTGTGTTGAACACCTCTACACTCAAAACACCAAATAAAGCGTTAGTAACTTGAGCGTCGAGATGTGAGCATTTCTCATCCTCAATTGTTGGAGCAAGAGGATCCTTAAGAGGAAAAAAGCCTACATCTACAATCCGCCATATTTTCGGGCTCATGGCCTTAAAATATCATATCATGCGGATTTTTCAATTTGCATAATTTGTGCCATTAAATAGAGGTGGTTCATGTAGGTGCACAATCCTACTAGTCGCCATCCTTTAACTCTTTAGGCGGTTAATCCTAATATATGAGAGACCAAGCTCTGATACCACTTGTAAGATTGAGGAGGCCGACTAGAGGGGGGTGAATAGACGGTCTAAAATTTTCTTCAAATTAGTACTAACAATTAAAGACCTTTTCTATTTGCCTAAACCAAGTAAACAATGCGGAAGCTTAAATCAAATTGGTTTAGCTCAAATAACTCATAAGACAAAGAAATTCGCCTAAGTGCACCAACAATTCTAGCCTAGGTCAAGGTTTGCAATCCTAGGTTTACAAGGAATCAAAATAATGCTAAGTAAGTGCAATCAAAATAATGCTAAGTAAGTAAATTGCTTGAATGTAAAAAGAGCATAAGAAAGCAAACCACAAATGACACAATCTCTTTTTACCATGGTGTTCGAAGACTTGCCGGTCTCCCCTAGTCCACGTTGAGGTAAGCCCGAACAAATTGGACTGGCTCCACGAATTAAGCCTTCCACGTCAAATCACTAGTGATAGCTCTTTCCCGCTCTGGGTAGGTGAGCTTCAACCTTCACAACTTCGCCAGGTCTTCTCACAACCTTCTTTGAGAAGATCACCGCGCACGACGCCTCCCACGCTGTTAAGAAGTTGGCAAACTTCAAGAGTAACAAGCCAAGTCCCTCACTTGACTCTCACCACATGCAACGAATGCATAAGCTCAACTCGGACACGAAGTCCACCTCTAGAGGCAACACATGCACTCTACATCCTCTCTCACACCTCACAAAGTGCAACACATGTACAATTGAGTGGAGACCCTCACTCTAGCTCAAGGAGTGCAAGAGCATCAGCAAACTTCTCTCAACAGCCCTTGAGGAGGTATTTATACATCTCCCTCAAAAACTAGCCGTTAGAGAAGAGAGAGGGCAAAAATCAGCAAGGGCCAGAAGTACCGCAGTTACACTGCCGGCACTTCCGCTTTCCCAACGGTCACAAAAAACTAGCCGTTGGGCTGGAAAACCGGTCAGACCGCCACACAGAACCCGGTCAAACCACAACATCTACCGGTCAGACCGCTTTGAGAAAAATCAGCGGAGTCCCTCTCTGGAAAAAGGTTCCGCGCGAAGGACGGAAGTTCTGGGGGCCGGTCAGATCGCTACCTCAAAGCCGGTCTGACCGCCGGGTCCACACCGGTTAGACCGCCATTACAAGGCTGGTCTGACCTCCGGATCAACACCGGTCAGACCTCTAGGTCATAACTTTTGACTCCGATGTCGGAATTGAGTGATTTTGGACTCTATGGAAGGCTTATTCAGAGGGCTACACAACCCATCTGTTTGCATGATCTTAAACACATTAGATCAATGCAGAAATCAAAAGACATCCAAAGAGTCTCTAACATGGTCTAATGTCAAAGGAAATAGTAACAAACCATTTTAGACTATGCCAAAGGATAATGCATGATCTCCAATTTTTACAAAACACATTTGCAAACTTAGATCATGTCACAAGGAGTAGGTACATGGACTTCAACCTTTTGCAAAACACATTTACAAAGTATAGTCACATTTTACGAGGATTCACCACATGAGCTTCAACCATTTGCAAAACACATTTGCAAATGTAGGCCTCATGCCAAGATGAGCTAGAGCAAGTGAGGTTGAGCCATCAACATATGATGAGACTCAAATTATTAGACATGACCCCTCTTAATAGTACAACAACCTATACTAGCAATCCGGTCTTTCAACCAAACACCAAGACCGGTAAAAGACTAGGAACACATCCTTAGCCCTAGCTAGCCATACCTTTGCCTTGGGTCATCTTCTCGATATGCATCAACTCATGATGCATTCTTTTCTGCAACTCCATCAAGACATGATGGTCTTCACTTGACTTGATCAACACATGATCATCACCATGCATCAACTCATGATGCGTCCTTTTTCTTCTTGATGACCTTCAACAAATGAAGCATTCTTCTTCTTTGATAGCCTTCAACTCATGAAGCTATCTTCTTCTTAATCTTGACTTGATGATCTTCAATACATGAAGTCATCCTCATTTGTGAAACCTAACCTATTCATCCAACTCATGGAAAATGTTAATCCACAAAACAATTGTTATCAATTACCAAACTTCACCATTAACACATAATGGAGCGAGTTGCAGCCATCGAGCAGTCCCTGTCCCAGTCTTCGTCGCCCTGCGCTACACTCGACGCCGCCATCGCGATCCTTCTCCGGGTTCTCAGGAGTAGCTCTTTTTGGTACTTGATGCCAAAGGAGGAGAAGAGTGGAGAAGGTGGACAAGATGGGCTAGTTGGGGTTAGGATGGGCTTTTGGGGCTATAAGGCTTATTTTATGCTTTTGGGATGTAATGAACCTTATTTACTGTTGGATGACATTGGTTGAATGGATGTAATGACATTATGCTCGCTTATGCTTATGGATGATTATTGGTTGTAATGGCTTTATCGCTTAATGTTCATTTATTTCCATAATATGATATCTTTATGTCTCATGCATCTTGTCCCTCATGTGATGTTTTTTATTCTCTTGAATTATATGCACATATTTAGGGGGGAGTTTTGATACAGGGAGGGGTCCCGATCTTCTCAGTGAGGAACCGTGGATAGTTGATGCGAAGTAGACGATGTCGCTAGTTGAACACTTGCGCCAATGCACGAACCCTCAACTCTTCGGAATACGCCCAAAACACACCGGGTAATTGTTCGTCGCGAGACCACAAACGACGAACGCCAAGTCCCCAATTCCCAATGGAACGACGGCTTGACCTTGAATTGCAGAACGAACAATGGATCGCCTAGTTCTCTCTCAAAGTCCTCGCATGAACTCTGGTGTTGAAAGAACAAGCAATAGCTATGTTTCAATCTTATGCATAAAATTGGTCTCCCTCTAAAGGCTGCCAATACAAGGCTTATATAGCCCCTTGGGATGTCCATATGGTCCCCAAACCAAATACAACTCAACCCTATATGGTTTTGGATACGAACTCTCACAAAAAGGAAACTATATTTTTCACCCGTCATAGTTTTCGGTCATAACTTTTTATCCATGACGCATTTGAAGCTGGGAACAGATCCATTGTGTAGCCCTTGAAATTATCTTTCCAACGAGTACAAGAACACCTGAATCGGACTCCGTTTGTGAAAGTTATGGCCTTTTTAGTAACTGCCTGTCAGGCTGTCCCGAACCGAATCTGAATTGAATTCTGAGTTCAATCCGAGTTTGAATTGGTTTGAGCACGTGGGAAGTCCGAATTTGGCTTGAAAATTTTTTTCCAAAACTTGTAGTTTAAGTCCTTGGGCTTCTCCCCTTTTGCTCTTTCACTGCATGAGCTTCTTTCCTCCTTGATCAGCTGCATGGGCTGCTTGGCTTTCTCCTTTCCATTCCCATGGACTTTGAGCTTTTTGTTCTTGGTAGAAAATATGATTAACCTTCTTGTGCTTCTCCATTGCTTTGGCTCCGGAATCATCATAATATTCAAACCTAATAATAAACAAGAATTTGGCATAAGGTAGTATATCGTTCCCACGAATAGAAGGAAATTCATTAAGAAACAAATTCACCTAACAATATTTAATGCGGCTCAATACTTCTTTCCAGTGAAATAATGTATTTGATTGAAAAGTACTAATCATATGCGTATCCGCATCAAGTTTCCCCTCATCTTGACTTTGAAAGGAGATAATTCACCAAATGCTAAAATAAAATATTATTGCAAGAATTATTCTCATTTGAAGTCACAATGGAATATACAACTAGTGGTCAAACAAGTGGTATATTCAAAACATTATTTCTCACATAAAACGTGTGTTGTCATCAATTACTAAAAAGGGGGAGATTGAAAGCATATAGGCCCCTAAAAATGGTTTTGGTAATTAATGAATTTAGGTGAATATGGGACTAACGTGCTTAATGAGTGTTTAAAGGTTAAGTCCATATGTGGTTGACAAGATGCAAGCCAAAGGATAAATGTGAAGACCAAAAATGGCTCAAGGCAAAGGTATACTTAGAATATGATCCCTTTTATTTTTTGCCGGTCTTAGGAGAAAAGGTGAAAGACCGGATTATAGGCTAGATAATTGTACCATAAAGAGGGATCATGGCAAGTAGCTTGATAGCAAAATTTATGTGCCATTTGGATCAAACTAGGAGCATGCATTCATTAAAAATCTGTTTTAAAACCAAAACTATGCTCTGTCTGGAAGAGCGGTAGTACCGCAGTTTTCAACGTCAGAATTACCGCAGTTTTCAACATCGGAATTACCGCAGGGTGGTAGGCAAAATTGGTACTACCGGCGACCGGAAGCTCCGAAATCCGAGCGGAGCCTTTTTTTCCAGAGAGCACCCTCCGGATGCATTTTAGTTTTCGCGGGATCGGAAGTACCGACGATTTTAACGTCGGAACTACCGCTGGGTGTTGTAGTTCCGCTGTCTGGAGCGGTACTTCCAGAGACTGGAAGCTCTGGAGGATGAGCGGAGCCTTTTTTTCCATAGAGCACCAAGTTTGGGGAGTTGGGAGTTCGGCCTAAGCGGTAGCACCACGCTGACTTTGCGGAATTACCGTAGAGAGGTAGTACCGGATTTTTCAACGGCGGTAGTACCGCGCCGACTTTCCAACGGTCACTGCAGAGCCTCTGACATAGCCGTTTTGCCGCGCCAGAAAGGGGAGCGGTACTACCGGCCTCAGGCTGGCGGTAGTTCCACTCGCCCTGATTTTTTTGGAATTTGTTCCAAACGGCTAGTGTTGATTAGTGAGGGGTATAAATACCCATACCACTGCTCAAGGACAGTAAGAAGAGACCCATTGAATATTTCTTGAGCATAGAGCATTCACTCCACCCATTGTTTTCACTTTCAGCATTAAATTTAAGGTGGTTGAGCAAATAGTGCATTGCATTCATTAGTTGATCCATTGGCACTCATTTGCAATCAAGTGAAGCCCTGATTTATTACTCTTGGTGCTTGCAGGCACCTGGACGATTGGGCGGAGGATTGATCGGTGATCTTTTCAAAGGAGATTGTGAGAAGACCAGGTATTCTTGTGAAGGTCGGAGCTCACCTACCCGAAGCGGGGAAGAGCTACCTCTAGTGATCGAGGTGCTTCAGCTTAACTCGTGGAGCCGGTCCGATTTGTTTGGGCTAACCTCAACGTGGATTACGGGAAACTGGTAAGTTTCCGAGCACAACGGTAAAATATCGATTGTGTACATCTCTCACTTGTTTTTATTCTAGCTCTTATTTGTTGATATTATTGTGATCATTTACTTGATTTAGAGCTAGCATTGTTTATCTCTTGACTAGAATTGTGTAGGCTTAAGTGCTTTACATTCTTGCTAGATTAAAATTGTAGAGAATTAATTTAGAAGAAAAGAACAATTTTAAAAACCTCCTATTCACCCCCTTTAGTCGGTATCCTTAATCCTACACGCTTGCTTATTATGAGATCCCTACTCTTTGCGTGACTAAAACCCCTTTAGTAATTTCTCATGCGCCTTGAGAGATCTGGTGATCTCCTCTATCGTTTTCTTGTCCAGATCGAGTTGGTACATAAGTTTTGTGACAACAGGTATATACTTCTCCGGAAGCACATGCAGATAGTTCTTTATCGCCATAGATTCCTCCATCTTATCGCCAAGAGAGTTAATCTGATTATACAACGAACTCAGCTTACCGCCGAACTCATCCACCGACTGGGTCTCTTCCATCTTCAGATTCTCGAACTCGCTCCGCAAATTATGGAGCTGCACCTCCTTAACATGATCAACTCCTTCGTGCATCGTCTAAAGTGCCTCCCACGCTTCCCGTGCCGTCTCCTTGCCTATGAGTTGATGCATCATCGTGTCTGGCACCGCCTGGTAGATGAGGGCCAAAGCCGCCTGATCTACCTTGTCGTCCACCTCCTTGTTCTTCCCCTTTGGATCGACTACGCCCTAGACTCCCTAGGCGTGCATGTTCGCCTTATCTTCATTGCCCACACCGGGTAGTTGTCGATTGTCAGGAGAGGGTACTAGAGGGAGATTAGCCCACCCTGAGCCTTCACCTTGTCACCCATGCTTTGATACCACTTGTTACAGCCTTTACAACTGCTCCAGGATCTTTACGACCACGTTCTGGCTGCTACGACCACCTCCTGTAGCCGTATGACCACGTTGTAGTGGCTACGATCACCTCCTGCGTTGCTACAACCGCTTTGTTGGTTCTCTGACACCACAGACAGTCATTACCACCGCACTGTGATCTCTCTGATCATGCCTCGCTGCTTTGACCATGTAGTCGTAAACTTCAGCTGAAGTTACGACCACGTTCACCGCATCTTGCTGCACCTCCTTCGACCATGGTCGATCACCGTAGTCGTAGCTCCTTATGACCACAAAGTGATTCTGTCGACCGCTGTGGTTGTAATGACTTACGACCATGCCTCTCATTGTGATCGTAACAACTTACGACCACGTCTTCTCGCACTGCGAACACCTTCGCTCGTTTCCGTGATCGTAACTCTGGTTACGACCATGTCGATGAACACAATGAACTCGATAGACTTCCAGAGCCAAACCGCTCTTCTCTACTCTTTATTTCTTTCTCTCGATCACACAAATCTCTACGATCACCCTGATCGTCCTCTCTCCCTCTCTCGTCTATCGATCACACCGATTGCTTTGGCCTCTCTCACCCTTCTCACCTTTTCTCGCCCTTCTCGTCTTGCTCTCTCGATTACATGGCTCTACTTTTTATACTCTACTCTACAACTCTGGCTCGGTTACGACCATGTCTACTATTCGAACTCGGCTACGACTATGAAACAGACTCGAACTCGACTACGACTATGGAGCGGACTCGTATATGACCACAACCCAAACCGGCGGACTCGCCTTCGGCGAGCCCGCGCCGCCCGAGCTCCTCGCCGCCGCCCCACCCGCGCGCCTCGCGCGCATCCATCCATCGCGTCACGAGCACTCTCCACTCCACTTCAGTCTCCGGTCGCCACCGAGCAGCGCCAGTGCGCCACCGCGCGATGACCGTGGCGTCCGTCGTTTCCTCTGCGCTGGCCAGCCCGGCCCTCGTGAGGTCCGCCGCTTGGGCGGGCGGACTCTGTTTCTTGGTTTCAATGGATTTGCAGCCTGCATTGGTCCAGATTGCCCAGGGATTCGGCGGCGCCTGGGCGAATGGTATGAATATTCCTTGGTTGATGCCTTGATGGAACTCGTGATGTCCGCTATGCGGAGTATCCAGGCGCACCACCCCTGAACAACAATTCGCCTATCAGGCCTCCGGTTTGGGTCTTTCCCAGCTTCTGTTGATGCAATCCTGAGAAGGCTTATCCCAGATTGTTGTATAACTACTGAGGTTGACATAAAATTAAGGATGGTATATGCATGATCCCTGAACCTGCTGTTGCTGAATCTTACCATGTTGTTTCTGTAAACAAGATATTCATTATCAATCAATACCACCAGTCATTATCAATCTGAAATATTATATAGTTATAGGCGATATTTAGAGAAGTTAGTATTATCTTGCAGGAAATTAGTCATAAATGTTGGCCCTTTACTGATTGCTTATTTTCAGATTAGACTAGTGACTTTATTAACTTGTTCTTTTATTAATGTATATAATGCTACAAATTCTGCAGAGTTCTTACAGTTATGTGACAATGAGAATAATACCAGGAATAGATCCTTGGCATAAACTTAACTGCTTATATATATGATTTGTACCTCTAAAACTAGGACTTATATTCCTTGTAGAAATACAAGTAAACTTAGACTCAGACCGAACTTTCCAAGCCAGTCCAGGAGAACTCTCATTGATAAGAGGATTCGAACAAGTTCAAATTTAGTTACATGATTAACTACTCTCGTAGTCTCATTAGTGAGATAAGAGGGATTTGAACAGGTTCAAATTTAGATACATGATTCACTAATCACTATAGATATGTACCTCAGGCTTATGTTGCACAAACTTACCTGACATTTGATTTTGCTAGTATATAGAAGCACTTGGACATTCAGAAATCAGAATTTAACACGCAGCAATGCTTAATCAACAAATGCATGTCAAAAAAAAATTTCGAGTCGCTGATAAATATGCAAGTTAGCAACTGGTGATGCAAAGCTGCTGAACTTGTGGATCATACATACTATAATCTCAACCCTTGTTTGCAACATTGACTTCCAGGTGTTTGATCTAGCCTGCTGCGTGCAAATTGGGTTGTTGGACCGGGGAACAGCCTGCTGCGTGCAAACTATGTTCCAATTAAGGTTATTTCTAGTGCTTTTACCATGCCTCTACAATCCTTCTTTATCTGTTTGTAAACTTAAATCTGGCAATTGATCATATACCCTCCATTTAGATGGAAATTGAGGATTTACCCTTCTGGTCCACGTGTCAGTGACTTATGATGACCCCACGTGTCATTGAGATGTGGAGGGTAAATCCTCAATTTCCCAACTAAAGGGAGGGTATATGATCGAATCTCCCTACTTAAATTGGTTTTCTACGACTACGATGCCTCAACGCTGACGAGCCAATCAGACACACATAAGATGATGGGCATGCATATAGTCAGGGGCGGACGTCCCCTCGCCGGCCCGCCCCCCCGGTGGAACCGTGGAAGCATACCCCACCGGGTGTAGTCGTGTAGAGTTGGTGGATAAGGCCCAAGTCCAAGCAACACCCAAATACCCAATAAACACACGGCCCAACAAAGCAACAAGAGAATGAGATATACTAGCGGAGGAGTGAGGACGCACGGGCCAACACCAAGTCCAAGAGTCCAAGAAAAGAGAGCCGGCGGCGTTAACCTAGATCCCGGCCTCCCGGGCAGTAGAGATGGAGGACGGCGCGGCGGCGGCGCCCAGGACTTCGCCCTACCTAGATTTTTTTTCTGGGTCCGCCACTGACCCAAACTCGTATATGACCACGGCCAAACTCATACACAACTCTGACCACTCGTACACGACTAGGACTATGACCACGACTGGAAAAACAAGATTACAACTCTAAGAATTTTTTATATTGATTAATAAGTATGTTATTTGTTTATAGAACTTCTTAATCATATTTTGATATTATTCTAAATTATCTTTAATCTTATGTCATTATATGGGATAATTATGATTTACAGATCATGCTGATGATCATGTTTCATGGATCATGGATATAGAGATATCAAATCAATAATATAGACATATGTTAGAGAATATAGTATTGGATTGACCTACCATGAGACACTATGGAAATTACTATAATCTTAAGTGTCATCAGTTGGTCTCCAACATAGTATATGTAGGATCCTTATATTTAAGATCGTCATGATTTGCTACATATGTAATAGTTTACTTAGAGGTTAGTAAACACTACTCCGTAACTGGGTGGTCATAAAGGTTGCTTTTGGGTTTCCTATAAAACATGCGGAGGAAATATGAGCAATCAAGATGGAAATTGTCCATCCTATATAACGGACGAGATATCTCTGGGCCCCTCGATGTGGTTGGATCAAGGAAATGCATGGCCATACCAAATGTGGTTGACAAGTCAATCACAACCGAGTAATCTACTACAGGTTCGAGTGAAGAATTGAGTTATCATAGAATGACACGCTTCTTGCTTTGAATTCAATCTGTTATCATAAGGCAAAGGGATCGGTACATAAGCACTATATAGATTTGTTCGAAATGATCTTTATGTATATTTGGGAGTCGTTATGTCCTGCTAGGGACCGCTATCGACTTATGAACCGGAAAGGAGTTTTCAGCCCATGGCCAAATATACATGAACTTACAAGGTAACATACTTAACAGGTCGGATCTATAAGGGTTCAGATGATAGACTACAAGTGGGATACGATATCTACTCATATTAGATACGGTTTGAGGTTCTCCGAGTGGGATACAATCTCTACACGTATTGGATAAAGATCCAGCCTAAGGTTTTTCGAGTTGGATACGATATCTGGTTGTATCAGATAAGGATATGATTGGAGGCTATATAGAGGGAGGTGAGGGGGCTAAGAGAGAGAGAGAGAGAGATCCTGATACACACCTATCAAAACCTTAGCCGCCAGCTCTCATAACCCCTGTGGTGCGTGCTGATGCTAGCACACCGACGCACGGCATTCCATCCTTGGATATGTGGACCTCGGTAAAGGTGTTGCTGCGACTACAGCACTAATTGAGAGATCGCGAGGAGGAGTTGGCTGGCCAGAGGACAATCAACTACTTCCATTACACCGATGCGCACTTCGTTGAACCGGCCGCTTCAGCTCTACTTTTGCTGCACTGCGCATCTAGTGATAACAATCTATAATCTTTTACTCACATAGCTTTCTGGTTTACGTGGTAGAAAATTTTAATCTGCACTAGTGTAGCCTATCTATATCCCAATAGTGGTATTAGAGCTATCATGTGTAGTTTTTTTATCTGGATTGGTCGTATATAGTTGATATGTGGTGGTACTAGATTGTATCTATTACTAGTCTGATATAATAGCTTAGATCGGTTCATGTTCATGGATTGGTTTAGGCACTAGTGATAAGATCAATCGGTTTTGGCAATGGTAGATGGGTTCGAAGGAGGTATGAATTGACAGCACCGAGTTATTGTTCTTTCTAGAAACCTCCTACTCCGATCAATGTGATTGATCAATGGAAAATCAGACTGATCAGACTAGTTCGGAATTAGGTTAATGTGATTAATCCGATAAAATTTTCAAGAGCGATTTCATGAATAGGATTCATGTCCTAAAAAATTGGATTACGCATGTAACTCATTTTTGCAGGATTGTGTGGATAATATGGCCCATTGTGTATGTGATGCATGTATGAGCTTTTCATGGCCTTCGCGTCATACTGATTTATGGCCATAGACTGCATATTATTGTATAACGTCCTGCATGTCGACTTAGCTATTAGGAGTACTAGCTAAGTAAATGAATATGGTAACCTCAAGCATTGATGGCTCGATGGACAGGAAGTATGGTGATGGAGATTGCCATGCTAATGGCCATACTATCTCATATTTTAATATGATTTAACTTTGAATGTTTTTATGTTTCTATCATATTATTATTTATGTTATTATCTTGGGTGTTTTTTTTAACATGATAGAATAATATCTCTCTAGAAAAATTTAGTAAAACTTGATAGCCTTTCAATTGTTACACCTATCAAGATTTTGATCATTAACTAGTGGATCTACCAAAGTAGAGTGCCATTAATTATCTCAATAAGACGAGGTAAGTGTTGGACACTTCATTTGTAATGTTGGTTTAATTTGACTAGGATCAAAATAATTTTAGGCTTAGAGGCATAGTGTTAAGACTAGGATATATGGATATCACTCAACTAATAAGAATTACATTTAATATAATTAATTAGGGGTTGCTTACCTACATCGCTAGGTTTCTAGCAGTGATACCAAAGCTCACTAAAACTTAGTGAAATATAGATCTTGACTCACTATATATTATTAGAGGATACATGGTTTTTAAATATATAGTGAGAGTATCTTTAGTTAAATTGTTTAATGGAACATTTCACATAAATATAGTGCTAAATTTTTGCATATATTTTTTATGTTGTAGACAATACCACCATCTACGTCCTTCACACCCAGTTTTAACCTACGGTCTATTCTTGAGAAGGAAAAACTAAATGGAACAAATTTCAGTGATTGGTGTCGCAACTTAAGAATTGTTCTCAAGCAAGAAAAGAAGGAATATGTTCTAGAGGTTCCATATTTAGATGAACTAGCTGAAGATGATACTCGTGCTCAAAAGAATGAGAGAATGAGTATAAGAAACATTGCAATGACTCACTTGAAATTAGCTATCTCATGCTTGACACCATGAACTCTGAGCTTCAGAAGTAATATAAGAACATGGATGCCTACAATAAGATTGTGGATCTTAAAAGGCATGTTTAAGAACTAGGTAAGGGCTGAAAGGCGCAATGCCTCTAAGTCATTGGTCGCATGCAAGTTAGCTGAAGGAAGTTCGGTTAGTACTCATGTAATTAAGATGATTGGTTACATTTAGAATTTAGAAAAGTTTGGTTTTCCCCTTAGCCAATAGTTGGCTAATGATGTGATTATTCAGTTGCTCCCTTCGAGATTTGAGCCAATCATTTTGAACTTTCATATAAATGGCATGGAGAAGTTAATGACCGAGTTGCATGGGGTGCTTAAGTTAGCAGAGGAGAGCATTAAAAAAACTTTAATCATGTGATGATGGTTCAGAAAACTACCAACTTTAAAAAGAAGAGGTCCAGGCTTTGAGCAAAAGAAAGGGCATGGGCAAAACTCAAGATAAGATCTCAAGTTTCAAATCTAAACTTTAGAAGATCAAGATTAGTGCTGCAGCTGACACTATTTGCTACCATTCTCAAGGGGCTAGACAATGGGATAGAAACTGTAAGAAGTACTTGGCAGAACTAGAAAAGAAGAAGGGAAGTAAGACTTCTACTTTAGATATAAATGTCATAAAAATAAATCTTGCTACTTCTCATATTGGTTCTTGGGTATTTGATACTGGGTCAGTTGCTCATATTTGCAATTCGATACAGGGGCTGATAAGGACTAGGAGTTTAGCAAGAGAAGAGGTTGATCTTCACGCGGGCAATAGAGCAAGAGTTGATGCATTGGCTATTGGCATTTTACCATTATCTTTACCTTCAAGATTAGTTTTGAAATTGAATAATTGTTACTATGTTTTTGGCTTAAGAAAAAAATATTATTTCTACTTACTGTTTGGGAGCAGAAAGTTATGAGTTCAGAATGAAAAATAATTGTTATTCAATTTATTTGAATGTTATGCTTTATGGTCATACTCCATTGATGAATGGATTATACGTTTTAAATCTTGAGAATGTGTCTGTCTATAACATTAATGCTAAGAGGCTTTGGCCTAATGGTTTGAATCTCACTTATATTTGTCATTATCGTTTGGGTCACATAAATGAGGAGCGCATGGTGAAGATCTATAAAGATGATATTCTAAACTCATTTGATTTTGAATCATTGGAAACATGCAAGTCTTGTTTACTTGGTAACATGACTAAGGTACCTTTCACTAGTCTAGGTGAGAGGGAAAATAACTTGTTAGCCTTAGTACATTTGTATGTATGTAGGCCAATGAGCTCAACGACCAGAGGTGGTTTTTACTATTTCATAACTTTTATCGATGACTTTAGTAGATGTGGTTACATCTACCTAATGAGGTAGAAGTTTAAATCCTTTGAAAAATTAAAGGAATTTTAGAATGAGGTACAAAATCAATTTGGCAGGATAATTAAAGCCCTATAATTCGATCGTGGAGGTGAATATTTGAGCCATGAGTTTGGTGATCATCTAATGCAATGTATAATTGTTCCATAGCTAACTCCACTGGGAACACCTCAATGGAATGGGGTGTCTGAACGACGAAATCAAATCTTATTAGACATGGTTTGGTCCATGATGAGCCAATCTGATATACCATTGTCTTTTTGGGGGTATGCTCTATAAACAATTGTGTTCATATTAAATAGGGTTCCATCAAAAGCTGTATAGAAGACACCATATAAGATATAGACTGAGAAGTGTTCGGGTTGCCTTTTCTCAAAATATAGAGATGTGAAGTATATGTAAAATATTTCACATCTAACAAGCTCACACCTAAATATGATAAATGCTTCTTCGTGGGGTATCATAAGAATACTAAAGAGTATTACTTTTATAAAAGGGATAGAGCAAAGTGTTTGTTGCTTGAAATGATGTCTTTTAGAGAAAGAGTTTCTCTCAAAAGGAATTAGTGGGAGCATGGTGAGACTCGAAGAAATTCAAGAGCCATCAGAAAATGTTTCAACTCATATTGAACCTCTACATAATGTACAAGATGCTGTAAAACTTGTGGAAGAGGCACCAGTCCCACGTAGTTCTGAAAAGCCACGTCAATTGCCGATAAGATATCGACATGATATTTTATTGTTAGACAATAATGAGCCTAAGATTTATGAGAAAGTGATGATGTGTCCGAACTCTGAAAAATGACTTGGAGCCATGAGATCTGAAATTCAATGCATGATAATCAAGTTCGGAACTTGATTTATCCACCCAATGGTGTAAAAATCATTGAGTGTAAGTGTGTTTTTAAGAAAAAAGAATAGATATAGATGAAAATGTTCATATCCACAAGGCATGATTGATGGTGAAAGGTTTCAAACAAATTTAAGGTATTGACTATGATAAAATCTTCTTGTCTATCACTATGCTTAAGTCCATCCGGATCATTCTAGCTATTACTACTTATTTCAATTATGAGATATAGCAGATGGATGTCAAAATGGCTTTTTTAAATGGAAACCTAAGTAAGAATGTATACATGACACAACCTGACTGTTTTGTCATCCCCAAAGCAGGAGACAATAGCTTGGAATACTAGTATTCTTTTTACTTATTGTTCTAGCTGTGTGACTTTGGATTCGCAAGGCGTTTAAAAGACATCAAGAAGACTTTTCTTGGAGATGTGAGCTTCCATTTACTTTTCTTAGAATATTTCATTTCCTCATGATTTCATCTGCAGGTGCCACAACCTACGAGGGGAACACCATGCTATATGGCTCCTGAGTTATTTTAAGAGGGAGGATTCCACCCATATGCTTCTGATTTCTAGGCACTTGGTTGCATGTTATATGAATGCTATGCTGGAAGGCCTGCTTTTAGAGTTCATGTTGTTTTTTTGTTGAACAATGAGTTGTTTTAGTCATGGTCTCCTGTTGGTCAGTGAACTCATTGATATGCTTGAGCAACCTTGTATTCATGTATTACAGAGTGTATCTTGTTGTAAATATTAACCAGATTATTGCATCTTGTTTTGTATTCATATATTACAACGTGTATAGTCCATAAATGTTTGTCTTGCAAAATTGTTGTTGACAGAAATATAAAGGATGTGGCAAGTTTGAGAAGGCTGATGTATATATAAAATTTGCAAAAAAAAAATTATAATTTGTGTATATATGGTCTTACAAAATTTGGACAAAAAAATTCATAAATTGTGTATAAATACAAATGAGTAAGATACAGATACATATACAAATGAAGTGTTACAACCAGGGGTATAATAGTTTATTTGCCACCAATCCTTCCTCTTATGTTTCTAGAGCTAACCTACTAGTCAAACACTTTTCAGGGGTAGCTCTAGATTATCAAAGAAGTGGATTCTCTTAGAGAATTCAGAGCACAAGTTGAACAATAAGAATATAAAATTCTACCAAATAGGCCTTTAGACTTTCCATGGTGCACAAATTTCTGGAGATGCTCCAAGAGAAGGGAATTGAGCCGAAATGCACCGGGTGAAGAATGGCGGTGGCGGCGACGATTTCGATCGGAGTTGAGGAAGACAGGATCAACAGCAGGTTCCTATGGACGGGTGGGGAATAAAGTAAGGGGTAGAGAAGGAAAGCCTAGGAACATGCTCCAACGCGGTTAAAAACATAGGAGCTTACCCTGAGTGGCCTAGACGGTTTGGTAGTGTGGCGGCCGGAGATAGGGGAGCTTGTGCTTCCACTCTTCTCGGTGCTAAAGAAGGAAGGGGTGGAGGAGGAAGTGGAGGGGAGTAAGAGGTGATGCAGGCAGGGCTTGATCGGCTTAAATAGTTGTGAGGTGGGGCTTGTGTTGTGCTAAACGATGCAGCAGTAGTGTGGAGCATGGTGCAATGCGTTGCGGAAGGGAGCGTTCTTCACACGGGTGTGTTGGGCATGGGCGTGGGCAGGGGCACGTGTGAAGTGATGGTGGGGTAGCGACTCTAGTGTGTGAGATGGACGTTAGCACTATGGTGACAATGGCACTGCTACAGTGCAGAGCAAGGTGCAGCAGCGTGCACTGCAATGTGGAAGAGAGTGATTGTGGCATCTATATTAATTTGAAGTAGCTTGATTAATCTGCCTTCTCTATTTCTTGGACCGGTGTGCCAGTGCCAAAGAAGAAAAGATGGGGGTAGAGAGGAGGTGGCTTGGCAGCGGCTGCAGGGAGAGAAGAGGGAGATTGGATGGGAGTTAGATAGAAAAAGGGGTAAAAGAGAGAGATTTGTGGTGACATGACAAGCTAGACGATGTGGTTGTGGATTCAATCAAGATTGGGCTGCCATGTCAACCCAAACCAGTGAGATGGCATCCAGCGTGGCTTAAAACCAGGGTGGATTGGGTGCGGGGGTCATATACCTGGTTTTGGGATTTCAGGGTTGTAGGTTGTTCGATTTTGTACTTGAAAGTTAGATCAATTAAAAAGTTAAAGAGGGTAAAATAGGCTTATTCCTTCCTTATTTGCTTTATTCGATATGAAAATTAAGTTGGTGAATACATATGCACATCACCCATTCTCTTTCCGTTGGATCATACGTGCCCAGTGATTACTAAGTAATTAAGCTAGGCAGTATTGCCGGCACTCGTCGATTGTTCGGTAGTAGCACTCTGCTTTACTCGACAAGCCACACTGATAGCATCTGGGGTTTTTTCCTATGGCTGGAACAAACCGCCGAGCTAGCCGAAAGGTGGCACGTTGTAGGGCAGATTTGTGACTTTGGATCGCAATCGCCCGGATGCCTCATAGGGTATCAATTTGCGTTGGCTGCCTCCACGCCATGCATTCTGCCACCTGCATTTGGTTATTGCGAAGAAGAAGAAGAAACACCGAAAACAACATGAGTATACACCGATGTCAACCGATGGATTTATTAATTCAACAATAGTTGTATGCTTTATTTGTTGGTGTCTATGGAGTATTGAGTGCTTTATTGCTAAATAGTACTAAAACTTTGATCCCTCAAATCTAGATCCAATAGATGACATCACTTTGTCATATCCCATCTCATTCGAGTACTATTTTGCCAAGGAGACTCAATTATTTAAACATTGGATGCATATCCATCTTCTTTCATTAGTTTACTCATTAGTTATTAGCATGTGATGTGATACATTAAGGAATGCTTTAATACATATTATTCTTTTTTGTATAGCCTTTTTTTACATCAATTATATACTATTTTTATCTAAATCAAATTATGTAAAAATTGATATGACAATTTGTAAAAAAAGGAGCAAAAAAAACTATAAGGAACACAAAAAAAAACTTTATTTGTTCGTTTATGTTGTTGCTCCGAACTATACTAAAGAAATTGATTAGTGCCCTTATCACATTGTCCAACCAAAAAAATCATAGTCAAAATCATAAAGCACAACATGGATAACAAAACAACATCCAATGAATAAAAAATTAAATACTCACAAATACAAAAAAAACAATCCTTGAGTAACATTTAGCATATTGCTTTTCACGTCCTGTGAAGTAGCCGACGTTCGATTGGAATCAACTTTGGTTATGTTTTTAATTTTACTTTACAGCCAAAAGGTAAAGAAAAAGAAGCTTGGTTTTGCGTCTGGCGAAGCTTCCGGTGAACCGGAGAAGGATAAAAGCATGCACCCTGGCGCCGTTCTTCATACTGCACTTCACCGTGTATGGGTACTTACTTTGTCCTTTGTTTCTCTCCAAAGTATTTGAGTGCGTCACCTTGCTCCATCCTCTGTATTTACAGATGGCAAAGACATTTCTGGCTTTAATTAGACGCTCATCTGACCCATAAAAAACAAAGTATATAAAATATTAGCTTTAACTAGATGATTATCTCCACCAGAGAAAAAAAGTCCACATATGTCTAAAATTACTACTATGTTTTAATTAGATGTTTATTTACCCAAAGAAAATCCTGGTATAAATTACTGGCTTTAATTACCACTAGATGCTTATCTGTACCAAAAAAACTCCATTTATAATTTACCAGCTTTAATTAGATTCTTGTCTACACCAAAAAGTACTATTTGAAAAAATCTAAGAGCATCTACAATAGTCCATGTCATTTGTTACTAAGGGATGGACACATCAACATTTAGGTGACGTGGAGAAGAGATGGTGAGGAGAGAAGGTGGGCTTGTTACTAGATGAAGAAACAAGCAAGTTGTTGATACCAATACACAAGAAGTAACAAAAGACTCTATTGAAGACTTGCTTGTTACCTAAAAACTCATTTTGTGGGTCCCATTGTCTCCAAGCAAAATCCATCCAGATCACTACAACCCACCATCTTCTTGGCTTGCCCATAGCGCCTCCTGCCTTCCTCCATTTTTTCCCCCAAGTTCCTGCCATTCTTCCCAAACCTCCTGCCTTTCTTCCCCCAAATCTTGCCGCCCGTCATTTGCCCTACCCGTTGCCGTTTCTCTCCCACTCCCAACCATCAGTCTCTGCTCAGAGAAGGATGTTGCACTACTCGGGGAAAGACGATGGCGCAGGAAAAAGTGCCACCGCCTCCTCCGCCGCTGGTCACCGGCACATGAGAAAGCGTCACCGCCTCCTCCGTCGCTTGGTGGGCTTCGTCTCACACTAAATTGTCTCCGTAGCTAGGGTAACTATTTGGGAATTTTGGATTTGTTCAGTGCAGTTGAATATTCATCCCCATCAAATTAGTTCTTTGGTTTGTGGATGCAACAGAGTGTGGTATGATACAAGTAGCTTCATGTAATTTCAAAATTATTTATCTTGATTTAGTGGATGTAATCTGATAGCTATCGTGATTTAGTTTGATTGGCATAACAACTGAAGAATAAATACATCATTTGTCCCAAGTTTGGCCCTAATTAATCTCTTTCTTACTATGACGCTATCTGATGTAAGTTAACTACAATATACCATGTCCTTTCTCTTGTGCTACAGACCTAGGTTTACACCTTTCCTTATATTTTCATTTTTTTTTTGCAAAAACAAGGAAAAAGGCAGAAAAATTTGAGTTCACCCCCAAAATATTGTAGATGTCGAAGATTTGCCCCATCCAGAAGGTAACAAGGCAGCCAAGACCAACCACAATGGGAATGCAAGGTGCCAGAGCCCATAACATCGACGGGGGAAGAATTAGACAAGTTCATTAAAGCTCGATCCAAGGCAAGGGAAGATAGTAATGGGATTATAGATTTTCAGCAACGTATATCATCGAAGAACCTTGAAGCTACGAAGCTTGCACACCTGACTGCAAAGGAGAAGAAGGGGTGAGAAATGGTTGATACATACAAAGAGCTCCTGCTGGCTAACACTACTAGGTTGAATGATGATGCGAAAGCTGAGCGTGCAATGGCATTAAAGTGTATGAGATTGAGGTTATTTGGAATAGATAATTGAGGTATGCTTTGATTTGTAAAATATGTTTGTTTCTCTATATTTTGACACTAATTTGGTATTGTTTTGCTATATTCTGACACTAATTTAATGCATACTTTGGTAGGTTTGCATATTGGCTGGAAGGTTTTGGTAAAATCTGACACTAGTGATGGGATATTACATGTTTTGTGATACTATTGTTCAGTTCAGTTTATGGCTAGTACTCCTGTAGTGTGATACTATTTTTTAGTTCAATTTATTGTCAGTACTCATGTTATAACTACTTGTTTAGTTCAATTTATTTGTTTTACTTGTGTTGTTCATGCTCCAGTTTTAATTTTGAGATATTCTTAAGTTCACACGTGCATGCATGTTGACCAAACTTGCAGTATGGAGAAACCAGTGTAGTACTTGTGTTTGTCATGCTTAGTTTTACTACGCAGTCTTCTGCACATTACCAAAATATGCATGCATAGTGAGAAAGCTTTCGCAATGCATTCAAACTTGTTGACCGGCCTTTCCCAACCCATGCATCAATGCTGACCATAGAAAATTGAATCTTCTCATTCCCAACATAACTATGCACTTGTATATATTGAGACATACAAAGCTACACTTCTATACATCTACAAACCAAAGCCTTCGTCTTGCTCCAAAAAATGTCACACCAAACAAACTCATCTACTTCCTCTGATTATGCTGATGACACCAATACCATTGACCCAACCAAGATTTATACCATGGAAAATTTCATCGCCGAGCAGAATGTCTTCGACAATTGCCGAGCAGATCGCCATGAAGTTTAAGGCCAACCTTGATGCTCTCATCATCGAAGTGGTCCAAGGAGGTACCTCGGTAGGCCTCGTGAAGATTGCCATCAATGGCTCATTGCCGATTACTTCTCGAACAATCCACTCTACAATGACATACTCTTTTGAAGAAGATCAGATGACAAGACCTCTCTTTTTATGCATCATGAGTGCCCTAGGGAGTGTACTCAATGCCAAGGGCTCTCACCATTGTAGAAGTGTACAGCTGCTATGCGCATCTTGGTGTATGATAGTGCTACATATGAACTTGATGAATATATGAAGATCAGTGAAACTACTGCTATAGAGTGCTTGAAGTTTGTGCAAGGCATGATTGATAAGTTTGGTGGGGGAGTATCTCTGACACCCCACTAACAAGGATTTGGAGCGTCTTCTACAAATTGGTGAGAGTCACGGATTCCCTGGCATGTTAGGAAGCATCGACTACATGCACTGGCTATGGGAAAAATGTCTGTTGTATGGAAGAAACAAACCATTGCAGATGCTCTAAGACTACTAATATAATAAGAAAAAAAATCAAACAATTTTATTTAGGGGGTCGTCTCTTGTAGGCCTCTTTTTTCTAGCCTGGTAGTTCATTTATAGTCTTCACTAGTTTTTGAGCCATACTCACCGAGCCTGATGCGTTCATTGCTGGTGGGCATTGGGTAGGCAGTGTGGTAGACATATGCAAGACTGAGTGGATTTGTGCATTTATGCACTTCATTGGCTACTTCATCATCCACTGATAGACTTGCCCAAATGGCATGCCCGGTACAATACGATATGGGTCCGGATAGGGCATAACTTGATAAGGCTTGATACGATTGTCTCGAATAAGTTATCATGTTGTGTTGTGTTGGCCCATGTGCCTACCCTCCGACCTAGGCACGACGCGAAGAGGGGTCGGGTCGTACTAGGCCGATCTGGGCATGCTTAGCTAAACGGACCACTGACGACCTATTGATTTTACTACTGGTCAAAAGTAATTCTACTGCTATTTACAAGTAATTTTACTACAAGTCGTTGAGTCGTAAATATTTTTACTGTCAGTCATACATAAATTTACTGCCAGGTTACCCGTCCATGGTCAGAAGAGTGCAGTAATTCTAACATATGTAATTTTACTGCCAACTGCAAGCAATTTTATTGCACTCTCACATGAGAGTTATTGTGTGTGTTGTGCCATGCTGAGGTGCCAGCCCAGTACGACACGCCCAGTCAGGCTTAGCCGGCAAGGTCCATTTACTGTTCTTGCTGTATCGTGCCTAGAACAGGCCAACAGTACCGTGCCTTGAACCGACATAGTTGGCCCGACCCATTTGGCCAGGTCTAACCACTACTATAGCCTAGGTTCCTCCATCTCTATCTCGGTTAACTATGTAGTGTCTGAAGAACGTATTTGTGCTAACTACCCTTACGGTTTACAGTTCTATAATGTTATCATCATCAAAATATGATAAAAAAAATTATAAAAAATTCCTGTAAAATTTGGTTAGACAGATCATGACATGAGAAAGTGTCCTAGAAAATTCAATTGAAAATATAACTTACATTAGGAAATACAAAAAAGACAAATTTTAGTAAGCAATATCTTTTCTTTTTTATTTTCTGATTTCCTTTTGGGCTTAATTTGTCTTTTTATTTCTCTATGTGTAGATTGAATTTAGATTTGAAATTTGGTGGTACGGTAGATACATTTTGTGTCAATGCAACCAATTTTTTTTAAAAAAATCATGATTATTTATATCGTGTTTTAAGGAAGGTAATATTATAGCAAAGCAAAAATAGTTAGCGTGGGATGCTTCATCGTAGTTTGTGCTTGACTAAGGCTCTATTCTCTTTGGGCTGTGGCTAATGGCTTTTGATAGCGTTTTACGTCACCGGAGAGGGGAGGGCAATGGCGGCGGTGGATTAGGCTGAAATGGACACTACAACACAAACCCCACATAGAGACATTTTTTAATATAGTAGACGCATTTTTTAAAATGTCTCATAAGCGCCTTTCTACGCATCGTCGCTATGAACGTAGAGACATATTATTAAAACGCCTCTATATCCTCTGTGACATTTTATAGATGTGCTTTATTGTGCCTCTAAGGAAGTAAAGGCATTTCATTGTGACGTTAGATTGTGCTACTAGTATAGTATACCATAGAAAATAAAATATAAAAAATATGTGAACTCTTGAAAAGGTTGGTACTCGAACTCTAGACCTCATACCTTTGTGGCATCTTATAGATGCGCTTTATTGTGCCTCTAAGGAAGTAAAGGCATTTTATAGTGACGTTAAATTGTGCTACTAGTATAGTATATTATAGAAAATAAAATATAAAAAATATGTGAACTCTTTCAAAGGTTGGTACTCAAACTCTAGACCTCATGGGAATAGTACTTCTCTTGGACATATTGCACTAGCCACTCAACCTCACCACTTCATATGTTTACTTGTGCCTTGTAATATTTGTATGTAGGTCATTTAACACATAAAAACTATCGAAAAGACGCATCTAGATGGTTAAATAAGTCTCAAAAATGTCTACACACAACAAAAAACTTTAAACGAATTAGAGAGCGCCACAAAAACGTCTCTACAAGATAAAAGTTTGCACACAGTTCTAAAACATCTCAAAACCGCCTCTACAGTACAAAATTTTGCGACGATTTTTAAAATATCTCTAAAAAGTGCCTCTAGGTTATGTAACTCTAATTTTAGAGACAAGTTGAAAAGTGCCTTTAAAAAAGTACTTCTATATAGGGGTTTTCTTGTAGTGGGAGGAAGATGATGGAGCAGCGAACTCCTGTGGAAAAATCCCAAAATTGGGTGAGGGGAAAAGAAGGCGAAAGTGTGGAACATGTTTTGACACACATGGTTTTGATGAAGCTAAACGAATTTAACTGGAACGGCTCGGTGGACATAGCAGAGTTCAGCCAGTGTGTAGCGATGAGTTCTCAAGCTTAGCTTGAGCTTGGTGTGAGCAGTGGCGAGGCGAGGGGGAGTGAGGTGGGGTGAGGGGCAAGTAAGGGAGGCCGGGCGGCTTAAATAACCAAGGAGGAGGAGGGGCGACGCGCTTCATGGTGTGGGCCACGACAACGCGCGTGACACAAAGGGGCTGTGGTGACTTGTGTTGACACGGGTGCAGCGTGATAAGCGGGGCGCGCGAGGCGAGGCAAGCGCGGGTGGCACAATGCGTGCGCTCGGCTTGACGTTGGCAAATAAATCTAAATAAATTTCAAAAAAAATCTAAATATCAACAAGATGCATTAAAATGTTTTAAAAATTTTATATTTTGGAATATCCGAATTTGGGGGGCGATACACAAACTCTGTTGACACTGTACAAAATCGATTAAACACCGTACTTGCATCTTGAACTTTCCTAGTATCATATTTTTCACGTTGTGTGATGTGTGTGAGGGAGAGCGTGTAAAATTAGAGTTGACTTCCACCTGTCGTTCAAAATACTCTAGCGGCGTAAATTATTTTCAACATAAGAAGGGTCGCGAACTTTCTTTCAAACATCGTCTGTGGGCGCGTATGTGGACTTTTAACATGCGCATGACATGTGTCGACGGCCTACTCCATAGTCGTGAAAGATTCTGCCTGCCCTGGCTCCAGAATGTCCTTTTTAGATTGTCTTTTAATTTATAATTAAATTTTTTTAAATTTCGAACTACTTGTTAGAGGTAATACTTAGAAAAAATAATTACATATGATTTTAACTAGTATAGCTAAACTCAGTATAATTTATATTATAATATACCTATAAACCTTGTTTTAATAACATATGGTTTAACACCTAGATAATATATCATAAATTAAAAACCTTAAATTATAAGCGTTAAAAGAACCCATCCATTTTTCCCTTACCAGTAGGTGTAGCCGTGTACTTCACCAACACTGACGAGGGAAACTTACACTCAAGAAGCACCCAGATGATTCGAACAAAGTGCTTAGTGATTGGCTGACTGCCGTCGCCATCTCATTGTCATCTCTAAAGAAAAAAAAAGTAGAGTGGCCTCGTGTTCGTCCAACGGAGATTCCTCACTCTGGTACGAGGAAGATGCATGCAACGGACAAGTGTTACATCTTATTAAAAGCACAACTTGCCCTTCCTTGCACGATTGCCGCGGCCACGGAACGCATTTAGCACGTTAATCACCAGTGGATCAAAGTACTTAGAAGCTTGTGCAAGTTGCCTCTTGTTCTACAGTAGAGGTTCTTTAGATATAGGAAGGATCTGGTCCTGTAAAAATTTCCTCCCATCCCCGAGGGTCGAGCCCACCCTGTACCACATGCCATAGCCATAGAACTGAACCACCAAAAGTATCTTAGCCCATAGAAAGAAACTCGAGCGACTACACGGTAGGCTCTGCTCTACTAATCGGCCACTCCAGAATGTTCTTGACGCCACATATTTTTGGTATAGGCTCCATAGCATCTGTAACAACTAACAAACATAGATACAATTGCCGAAGAGAAAGAACCGAGCGACAGTACCAATGAGATGAGCATAGAGTAAGATCGTCCTGATGCCTTGGTGCCTCAGCAGCCTCTGGGGATGGGGAGAGGAGCAGCTAGCCTTATCCCTCGTCAGTGGCTATCTAGATCTATTGGGGGATGAGGCTGATCAATCCTTTTCGGTCTGTGTAACTAGAAGGAGGTGACGGCTTGCTGTAGTGGAAGGTTTTCACTACTTGCGGTCCGCATCCTAAGCTCTATCGTCCTCAGCCCCTCTAGATCCAGTAAGTTTTGCCCCTCCAGATCCGGTGAGTTTCGGCTACGATAGCTACAGATCTGGCCATGACCTTCCTTAGGTGGTGCCTTGAGAGGGAAACGAGAGAGTGAGGCGTGGGAGACAAGAATAAGCCTTACGAGAGCAAGTTAACGAGCGTGGCATCCGATCAAGCCTGGAGAGGGGAGCATGAAGGGGAGGAGGTGAAGTTGCTAATGAGATTTGGGAATAGAGACGTGGGTTGTGGAGAGCATTAGGGGAGATAGAGCGTTAGGAATATAACGTGAGTAGGTGATAGCTTGGTTGCATATGATACAAAGCGTTCATACAGGAGGTACAAATGTATCATTACCGAGTTGAAAAGAGTAAATTTTTTCGGTGCCATTACAAAGAATTGCCACTTAGAAAATACCATCACGAAGGAGAGGAGCTGCAAAATACGATCACAAAGGCCAAATAATTTGCAAAATGCAACTGCCATGAAGTTTTCCATCCCACTGGAGTGAATTGACCATTTTGCCCTCATTCTTCCTTCTTTTCTTTCTTTTTTTCTTTTGTAATGTTCGGTTCCACTTGTTATTCTCCCCTTCAAATGAAGTTAAGATCAATATTTCATTTAATCTCTCTGATCTATCTATCTGATGGAGATGCTAGCGATTCCGCCAATAGTGAGGCTCGGCTACAGCGAAGGGAGGTATGGGGGAGGTGGATTGAGGCATGGCGGATCCATTTTTGCACTCAAACATAGGCTGAGGCTGTATAGTGTGAGCTCACGACGGTAGTGGCGCATTGCCGAAACAGGGCAATGGTGGCGGCTATGTCCAAGGGTACAACGACCCAAATTGGGGCGCACACGATCACCAGTAGGCCTAGGGGATCGCGGTGGTGGCGACCACTTGGTTTGAGGAGATTAGAGGAGAGCTGGTGGCAACAGCCATGGGCAGCAGAGTAGGGTGCACAGTGGTGGCGAGCTGGGGACGGCAAGGTCGAGTTTAGAGTGATAGGATAAGTTTAGTATGATGAAGCGGAGCTAGTGGATGGCTTGTATTAAGGAAATTACAGACAAGGGATCGAGTTGAATTTGGTGGTGGCCGCAGCTCACCCGTTTTGGCAACAAAGGTGGCGGTGCGACTTAGCCTGATCTCCCCTCCAGTGAGATTACAACGTGGATAGCCATGTCACAACTTGTTCCCAAGTTCATGAAACTCACCCTTGCCATTTATTTCTTCATCCTTCCTACAGCCGAACCAGAACATGCCTTTGTCTCTAGCTACCACCTTTATCGTGTCGCCGTTGTCTCCTCGGTGGAACTCCTACCAATTCCCCACCGCTGGAGTATCACATTGATATGTTCTAGCCTCCCTCCTCCTTGCCACTTGCTCTTCGCCAAGACAATGTCGTCCACTGTAGCCCGTGCTGCTACCACCGGTGAGTTCGTTTACTTTTACTCAACCTATTTTTATCGTTCCAAGGGATTGCCCATGCTCCTTGGCCTTTGATGAGCTCGTTTAGCTATGAACAGAGAAGGAAAAGAAGGCTATAAGAGCAAAATAGCAATTTATAAATGCTTCTCTTACCAAAAAGGAGATTACCAGAGCAAATGGACGAAAAAATTCATGATAATAGTATTTTACAGATTTTTCAACCTTTACAACGATGTTTCATAGCTCCTCTTGTTTATAATAGTGTTTTTCGAGTCTCCGCTCTTTTGCTATAGCACCGACAAAGTTACTCGATTGAAAAACACGCAGGATCCGGCACCGACGGCTCAATCCCGTGCGTAGGCTCGGGGCTCCCATCCCCACCGGATCAAAATCTCGCACGACAGAGGACGGGAGATGGGCCCCGCACTTGGCAAAGGCAGGCGGAGGAGAGATGCAGGCCACAGCCACAGAACCGGACCGCCGAAACTATCTGGGCGCGCGGCAGGCAGAGGGAAACCCAAGTGGCGACGCGGCAGGCTCCGCTTTACTCCAGAACGTTCCCGACGCCAGATATTTGTTCTTGCCTTCTCTCTCCCGCGCCGCGCCCACGCTTCGCAACGCTTCGCCTGTCCTCCTCTCCTTTCTTCCGCCTTCCCACCGCGCGCAGATATTTTCCCGCCCGCCTCTTTATATAGCATACCGCTGCACCTCCTCGTCGCCCATCTCCGGTCGCGATCATCATCAGTGATTGATTGACGCTCTAGCGCCGCGTCATCAGCGCGCGAGGCCACGGTCGAGGGGCCGAAGAGAGAGGGAAGAGCTGAGAGGGATCGCGTTGTAGTAGTGTGTTTGTTCTCGAGAGCGGGAGGCAGGGGAGGAGGAGGAGGATGCAGTCGCAGTCGACGCAGTCCTACTACGCCGTGCTCGGCGTCCGCCCCGGCTCGTCCGCCGCCGAGATTCGCGCCGCCTACCACCGCCTCGCCATGGTAAGTACTAGCACGCTCACGCACTGGCTTCGACGACCTTTGTTGGTTCGGGAGAAGCAGAGCATGACAATTTTTTGGGGGGAATTCGATCTGGGTCATTGTGTGTGTGTCATGATGATGATGCAGAGGTGGCACCCGGACAAGATCACGAGTCGACGTATGGATCCGGCGCTCGCGGAGGAAGCCAAGGGCAGGTTCCAGCAGATTCACGAGGCCTACCAAGGCACGTACCCAAGGGTTCCTCTTGTCGCTCGCTCGCTCTGACATCTCTCTGCGTCTCTCACCCTCTGTGTGTCTGCGCATGGGATGCGTTCGCTAACGTATGAAAAATGTCTCTCTTGCAGTGTTGTCGGACGAGAAGAGGAGGGCGCTCTACGACGCCGGGATGTACGATCCCCTCGACGACGATCAGGAGGATGTTGAGGTAATTACGAAGTTCGGTTTGCACGGTTCTTGTTTTGATCTGAACGGACCGGATTGATGTTTCGTTCTGTGTTCATCAATGCGATTGCTCCTGGACGGTAACCAAGACTAACAATGTGCCTGTGTTGTGTTTCAGGGCTTCCACGACTTCCTTCAAGAAATGCTCTCGCTCATGGCCACCGTGGTAACTAGCTGATATTATCCATGCCATCTAAGATCGTATCATTCTTGGGTTGGGGATTTTTTTTAGTTACCCCAATTTGGCGTGTTACTTTGTGCAGGAGCCCGTGTACAGCCTCGACGAACTCCAGTCCATGCTCGATCAGATGATGCAGGATTTTGGCTCGTCTGAGCCAGCTCCAAGCGGCCTCTTCGCCGCTACTGGTTCGTTGCCGTTCGGCGAACCCGGCACACAGAAGCGTGGCTCTTCAAGTATGCATCCCCAGGGGGTGGGCAACTCGGCGTGTTTCAGCCGGACGGCCTTCTCTAGCTACTGAGCACTCGTGAGGGTTTGCGTTTGCAGTTCATCCATCTGGTTTCTATCTGCATGTTCAGAAACCAGAGGGATCACCGATGCTTCTTGCATTTCAGTGCAGTCAGGGGATCAATGGAGACGGCGAGCTCTTGTTACAGTGCACGGAGCAGGAGCTCACCGATAATGGGACATCATGAGGGGGTGGAAAGATGGGGGATTAATCCCCATTGAGGAGCATAACTGTGGACGATTGTTTGTTTTCTTTCTTGTTTGTTGAGAGGCGCACACAGCTCTTGACGTGTATGATAATGATGAGGACGTGTACGTATGGTATCACATCATCACGAACTGTTGCCTTTGTACAGATTGTGCATGCGTGCTGGTGACGATTCGAAATTGAAGCCGTGATGTTCTGCTAGTCAGTGGACTGAATGTCGGGGTGTTCTTTCTTTTTTTGCAATGCGTGATGGTTTTTGTCTATAATTTTGGATGGAGTTTGACTCACCGATGTACGATTTATGGTAGGAACCTGCCATTCGAAGGGGACATGATCTGATGGAAATC
This sequence comes from Dendrocalamus sinicus, assembly GCA_036346575.1. Lineage (NCBI taxonomy): Eukaryota > Viridiplantae > Streptophyta > Magnoliopsida > Poales > Poaceae > Dendrocalamus > Dendrocalamus sinicus. The sequence continues at coordinate 33,742,237 of CM070642.1, forward strand.
AAACTATCGTATTACGTGTTGCGGCGCTTAAGCCTCCACCATGTACAAAAACACCAGATGACGTGTCATCGCCCATAGCATCACGTCTTGCAGGCATTGTAGGGACAGCCTGTACGGTGATACATGTTCCACGAAATCTACAGTCTATGGACCCTAGATGATGTCGTTGTCGTGCAACGACTCGAACTCGTTGTACCACAACAATTAGTGCATCGACGGTTTGCCCTTGGCCTAGTGTAGACGGGCACCAGTCCACGGAAGCCCATAGTGGGCCATCTATCAAGTCGGTGAACTCACCGAATGGATACATTGGTGTCACGATGGTATGCTCTCTTAATTTTGAGTGACTACCGCGATAGTGAGCTTCTGCGATGAGCGACTGAGATGAGCGATGACGAACTGCGAGAATTTTGTATTTATGGCCGAGCGAAAAGGGAACTCAGTGTGCTCACCCCACAAATTAAGGGCTCCTTGTTGATGAGTAGCACTTTAGGTGAGGGGGGCAGCATGGTAACACTGACAAATGTGCAAACGAGGGAGCGAGCGAGGGAGACAGCACGGATATAATGACATTAGTGCAGACAAGAGAGCGCGCGAGGGGGGATGACACGGATAGAGTGACAATTGTGTGAAAGACATAGTGGGAAAGAAAAGATAGTAGTAGCGGGCACACATATGTGCGAATGGTAGAGGTTAGACAATGCAAAAGATGCCTGAGCATCGTTAATTTCATAATTAAATTAACATAAATTAACATGACAGATTCAGATCACACAAAATTCCAAAAACATTACAAATTACTATGACCATGTTAGGAGGCTTTCCATAAAATTTTATAATTTTTGGAGCTCGTTTACTATATGTAACAACTTCTACAACTATCAAAATTGTACAAATTTTTTAGCAACATTCACACTGGATAAAATTATAAAAAAAATTACACAGCTGAGTACGTTATGTTAGGAGGCTATGCATAAAATTTCGTAATTTTTTTTAAAATTCAAACAAACAGTAAGGAAAAAATAAATTAGGGCGAGTAATTAAGCTGGATAATCAACCGACTTAATTACCTGTCGTCTTGCCATGGGGCGCAGACCCCTGTCGTCTGGTCGAGGGATGGTAGGCTGCCTGCTGTCCGCTCACGGGCGGGAGCGGCTACGCGTCAACCCACGGGCGTTGTTGCCCAGCCATCGGACAACAAAAACATCATTTTTGTCAATACGCTAGACATACAGCCATTTTTTGTAAATACAGTTGCAAACAATACCAAATATGCTAAAAGGTCGTCTTGCTTTAGGCTTAGTATATCTGTATATGATGGTACTTGTGTTCCATCGTTTCCTGTCTGCTGGTATACTTGAGCAGTAATTAAGCGCACGAGTGCTTCCAGATAAGGACTACACTACGCCGAACAGTCGTTAGGACTAGACTTGGGAGTCGGTGTCATGACTGTGCCCACCCCGCCGTGTTGTGCCAGAACGACTCATCTCTGGCAAGGCCTAAGGCACGACGGGCACAGCATGTGCCATATTGGCCCTAGGTCAACCTTGCGCGGCCTCACTTAGCCCTAGCCATGGCTGTTATGGCTCCTCGCTCAGCCACCTCCGTTGTGTCCCTACCATCGTGTTCAGGCACCGACGCTGTTCCTACCCACCGTGAAGGCGAGAATGGCGACATGGGTTGGTGCGGAACTCGTGCGGGCCAGCTAGAGGCCCCCAGGAGAGCATTGGGGCTGTAGATCATGCTCTCTCACCGCTTGGTCCAGTGCTTGAATTCCTACGAACATCGGACGACGAGGATGCAGGGCGATGGGCGCTGCAGTGCGAGTGGGTAGGTGGCTATGTCGGAATTAGATCCAAATGGCTTGGACTTAGACATGGCACGGTGGGGTGGTGGACGGACGACGGAGGGTAGCGCGGTGGAGGCTTGGAGGATCGACGGCACATTAGAGGGCGGCACGGTAGAGGGCACGGAGGGTAGTGGAGGATGGTGCGGTTGAGGAGATTGGGGATTGGGAAAAGGGGAGGAGACCGACCAAGAGAAGAATAGAAGATGAAGAAATGGAATCGGGAAAAGGAGAAGAATAGAAGATGAAGAAATGGAATGAAGAAGGAAGGAGGCCAGCCGGTGCTTCACCAACGCTGCGTACGAGAAGAAAAAGGGAGGAGAGAGAAGAGGGGAAAAGAAAAGTAGAGGAGAAAAAGGATGGATTGGGGAAAAGGAGGGAAAAAAAGAAAAAGAAAGGAATAGGGGAACATAAAAGGTTGAAATTGAACTAATTGTGTAAAAATATGGGCACATAAGTATTTTGGAGAAAAAATAAAAATTTTCTTGATATTTTACAAATACAATGTTACTGCCTCGTTAAAAACCTTATACCCAGAGTGGGGTTCTCTGAGTAAAGAAAAGAGTACAATAACAATATGTGTACATGCTAACTACTCCTTAATGTCTAGATTATTCATGCGTTTGATGTCAGCATACACCTGCATGATATCATGATCCTCCAGTTGATGCTACTGTCGCTCTTTAGCCAATTCCCAGTCCTTAAGCATGTGATTATCTTCACCATCCTAGGCATAAGGGATGATCTCCTTTTTTTCAATTATTCTCTCTACCATGCTGAATGTCACTTCTAAAGAGATGATGTACATGGAACCAGTAGAACATCTCATGTGAAATGGCATAACACATAAAATATCTGCTTGTTATTCTTCCACCACTCAAGCAAGTCTATATTGCCTCGCTAGCAAGATCAGGATCGGTGTTTGTAAAATCATACTCTAGGTAGTGGTTTAGCTTGAGACATAATTTCACTTGGGGGCCACCTGATACTAAGAGGATGAAGAGCTAGATTTGTCCTTTAGCTTCTTCCACAGGCGGGCTGTCAAGCTTGTCTTTCTTTATTGCACCCATTGTGAGAACTCTGATCTCGCGTTGCTGCCAAGCTTGTTATGATACAAATGGAGAACACAAAAAATCTCATTTTTCACATGTTCGAAAGCTTTTGAGAAATCAAGACCAAGGCATTCACATATTCCCTTCATACCGATCTGCAAACCTACTAATTTTTTTGTGTGATCGAAAATGGTAGCACAACAATATAGGTGTGAAATAGATCAAAAATATTTAATAAAAAATTTTCTCCATTATTGTAGCAATATGGACTAAAAGGGGATCCCCTAGATTTAGCAAATTTGTCTGCAATTAGCTAAATAAAATCTATAACTAAACAAGAGATAGATTAGTAAACATCAGATAGAATCTTTGTTGCTTTATAAAAAGGTCTTAAAAACTCAAAAATGATTAGTAATTTGCCAATCTAAATTAGTAACTATAAATTCATTTTTTGGAGAGTTAGTATTGATAAATACATATATAATATGTTCATACCCTTGTACTTTCTTTAGCATGATGCATGTCGAGTTCCATCCCACCTTCATATTAAGACTGAATTTTCTTGGGTCCTTCCCATTGGCTGCACAATACTTCATCAACCTGGCTACGACTTGTGAGGTAAGAAAGGGCATCACGGATATTGTTCAAATATTTGCTAATCACTTGCATACCATCTTACACAGCTAGGTTCAAGATATGGTATACGCATCTCTGTTGGAGAACATAACCATCAATATATGTCTGCAACCTTGGAGTGAGGATGTTCATTGTCATCGTATTCATCGATGCGTTATCAAGAGTTACAGAAATAATCTTATTATCTATCTTAAAATCATCAAGTACGTCTAGTATATACTAGGCAATGGCCTCTCTCGTGTGTGATTCGTTAGTTATCTCAAACCCTATAACTCTCTTATTTACCTTGTAATCATCATTTAGGCTGCAACACTAAGGTAGTTACTTCTCTAATACGATAATGTCCAAATATCTGAAGTTACAACAAAACAGAACTGAACTTGTAGGAATAGTTTTTTTAGTTCTGCTAATTCCTTACTATAGATCTATAAAATATTAGATATGGTAGTTCTCCTACTGGTATGTTGGTACTGTGGGCAAAACCTACATTGGATCATTCTTTTGAATGCGCAACTTTCACCCATTCTAATCAATTGATCTTCAAAAATAATATATTTAACAATTTCCTCACAGGCAGAAATCAGATTGTATACCCAAGTACTCAAAGAGCCATCACCCTCAAAGTTCAGCTACATATGTACTCTTCCCCCTTGCCTGTGTGCCCCCATCTTGCTCAAGCATGCTTTATAGTGCTGGTTCAAGTGCCCCATCCCTCCACCTGTACGAGCAGTTAATTGAGATTTACAATAATTACATGTTGCGATCTCTATTATTTGGTCATCTCGGATTTCTTGGCTGTAGGTCATGTGCTTCTAGCAAGGCACCCTTCATCCAGCGGTGCTGGTGCTGGACTCGAACCCGACAATGTTGACATCTATGGATAGGAAAGACAAGTCTAATGTCCCCATTGGCTCCAGACTGCTCTGGTAATCCTTGTAACCCTTTGTACCATCCATATGATGGACATCCATGCCATAGTCTCCCATGCTTGGTGAAATCTGATGAGCATCAATGGGAGTCAGAGTCGAAGAAGGACTAGAAAAGTGGCTACGGGAGCTTCCAGCAAGGTGTCATATTGTTGCTTTTGTGTCGTGACTCCTCGATAATATACCGCTACCAAGCTTGGATGCTCCCGCCCCTACCTTCATGCTATGACTCCTTGGTAGTATACCTCCAAGTACCACCGAACTTTTTATTGTACAGACTACTAAGCAGAGCAAAGAGAGAAGAGAGGATTGGTATTTTGGTAGTGAAGAAATGAGCAGAGGGGTGGGTTTTATAGCCATGGAGGAGGAGAACATTGCATCTACCTATTGTCTCTCAAGCTCCATCGCCGCTCTGCTTTCTTCCTCTTCTCCGTCTTGTTACTAGTTCTCGACAATTGCTTCAATCCCTCCTTGCCCGTTGCTTCTCTGGTCTCTGCTCCATCTCATTATTAGTGACTTGTGCCATACTAGCTGCCAGGCGGCCTAGGCAACCATTGCCCAAGCCGTGGCCATGTTGCTTACTAAGTGTTGATGCCTAGTGTGATGTTATCTTCTCTGCCAGGCCACCACACCGTCCTCACTCTCTCTTAGTCTTTCATCACTTCATCAGTCAACAGTCATCTCTGTCTCTCACTCTCTCCTCTCTCTCTCTCTAGCTCTCCTCACTATCTCTCTCTCTTAGTCCCTCATCCTCATGTTGTCCCCTCTGCATTCCGTACAAGGGCTGTGGCCAGAGGCAGCAAGTAGCTGGCGAGGTGGGCAGTGAGGAGCTCCGGGACACCGTCATGGCCTGTTAGATTTGGCAGTCCCCAGCCACACCGCCGTCGAAGCCAACCGCTCCGGACCGCACTGCTCCTCACTGCTATGCCTACACCGCTACCGTGGCTCCATGTTGCCTTGCCCATCATGCCTTTCTCATGCGGGGTCAGTCTGAGCATGGCACAGTAGGCATATCTAGCACATATAACTTCTAGGCGAAAAAAATTGGGTCTGATTGCTATGGCTGAAGAGCAAAAACCACAATAACTTGTCATATAATAACTCAAGCAATTTTATTTTACCTTGCAGGCAAGACTTAAATCCACAAGTGCCAAGGTGACTTGCAAGTTTCTCCCCACATTGCCTCTGGCAATCTTCTGTCACCTTGACCTCATAAGTTGTCCACACAACAGCCATTGATTCCTTAAAATTAGTAGTAGTAGAAGTAACCTCATGCTACAAAAGTTGTTAAGTGTGTCCTATGGACTACGGTGATGAGTACAAGCAGCAGCAAAAAGGCAAAGAAGAAATAAAAGGAAAGAAGAGAAAGAAAGGATCTTAATATGTACGAAGTACAAACCATTAAATAGGTAAACATAAATAACATGCAATATATAGTTAATTACTCAACTAAAATGCCCCATTAACAACACATTTTCTTTCTGAGCATTGTGACTCTTTGCATGATTTGCAAGTCTTCTCTCTATATAAGAACGAAAATGTTGTTTTGAGCATTTGGGCAGCTGCCCCTTCTCTATCCAGCCGTTGCTGCCATGACCGAGATCCATGCAGAAACATATCACATAAATAAAGCAAGAATTGCTAGGTATTCCACTCCCTCCCCCTCAATTCGTTCCTTCCCCTCCTGTGCCCTGTCAATCTCTGGCAGAAATCCTAGCATACCTAAACTTGCAACTAAAATTGTTTTATGATGAATTCTGGATGGTGCTAGCCCAATTTTATATCCCATGGGTTTAAGGGTGTGTTGAAACTTTGGATTGAAGCAACAAAGCAGGACACCTAAATGAGCTACCTCTAGTTACTTACCTAAAGCTCATCAGTGAATCGCTCTTTACACTATGCATTAAAACCTAATGCAATGATCTATTTTGTACAAAATTTAGAAAAAAGAAGAGCAGTTTCCTATTTTCCTTTATTTTCATCCCCTTCCAAGTTTTTATCTTAACAGAAGGTATATGTGATGGATATGTCTCATGCTAAACAAAAGATGATCAAATGTACTTTCGTTCATTATGCATTTGTGGTGATTGGTTTGGTCAAACATAATATTGCAACAGGAGAAAGTAAGCAAAATTATGATAGTAAAGAAGCGTAAGAAAGAAAGAAAGATGTATATTTGGTTCTCCAAGATCCACTTCATGCTCGCAACGCACCGATCACACATCATGCCCTGTAAGAGCCAGGCAATAGTCACATCATGCATGGACCCTGACCCTCTCACACATAATTCAAAGAGAAAACAAAAGGGAGAAAGCTCCAGATTTAGGCTAGTGGTTTGGGTGAGAAGTGCACAACTCTAGATTTAGGCTAGTGGTTTGAGTGAGAAGTGCACCTGGACGCTGAGCAAGATGGCCTCAAAGCTGGCGCTTGCTGCCTCGTCAAGTGCCATCGCAGCTGGTGAGACCAACGAGCCAATGCTGACTTCCCCGCCACTGCCGCGAGGATGCAGGTGCCACAACCATTAGTGGAGGAGAAGTAAATGGAGGTGAGGCGACTGAGAGACCATGTAGTGGTGATCCCATGTGTGTGATGAGTAATTGACAGTGGTTTAGGTGAGTCGAGTTTGGCTTGAGTGGTTCGGAGTCGAGTCGTTGCATGGTGCGATGGACTCGGTCGGTTTTGGTCATTCCTGGTCAAACGGGTTAGGATGCATATTCTGATATTTTGACAGGTTTGGACTTCATCATGAGTAAGTATGATTTGTTGATGCTATTATGCTTTGATGTATCGAGCGGTGCTATTTGATGTGTTTCTTGGTTGTGATGACTGCAGGATGTCGAAGCGGAGTCGTGGTGAGACACGAGGTGACCGGACTAGACACAGGGAGGTGTCGAGGTCAGAACAGTCGGATGTGTCGAAGACGGCGGAGATTCGATGTGGTTGCGAGTCGTGGACGACAAGGAACGCGGAAGCTTCCCGGAAGGTGCAGGAGGGGCGAAACGAGAATTTCGCAAGGCTGCACAGGTGGAGGTGGTTCCGTTCGGGTTTAGCCGGCGTAACGGGTTGGAGACCCGTTAGCGAAGGGCTATAAATAGATGTGAGGGGCTGCATGCCCATGTATGGCTTTGGGAGAGAGTTAGGGTTTGCTAGAGTCAAAAGAGGCTTTGTGAGTTTGTTTTGGTTTTAGGCTTTAGTGGTTGGAGAGTTGGTGTGGGCAGCAGGGAGTGTCTCCCATGATCATCTCCTCTCTCTGTGTGTGTTCATCCATCACCAAGCATGTAGTGTGGGTGTGTTCTTGAGTTGGGGAGAGGGAGAGGATGGATTGAGTGGCTTGTAATCATTCCTCTTGTATCAATCATGTATCTCCTTACCTCTTTATCAATATGAGATGGTGGAGTTTGAGATTGATTCAGTTCTTGTCACTCTGTTCATTTTTCTCTTCGATGCTCCTCTCTATTGAATTCTTGCCCTTTTGAGATTCTTGTTGTTTCTTGCTGGGGAGGCCCAAAATGGGCTGCTCTATGTTGGGATGATGCCTCAAGATCATTTGATCAAGTTTCCCAAGAGCAAACTTCGTTTAATCTCAGATTTGGGTTTTTGAGCCTCCCTGTTCTTCTTTTCCTCCTTCTAGGGTTTTATGCAAATCTTGATTCCTTTCGCGAGATGGCACGAAACTTGGCTTGTAGAGTCCTAGGGCTATTGCCAATCTATCCTCAAAGTTTCATGACCAAAGGATCAAAGGTTGGGAAGTAATTTGATTTTTGGCTCGGGTCTTGCAAAATTTCAGATTTTTACCCATAATCTGAAATTCTTGCTTCTTGGTGTGATTTATTTGTTTCCCAAAGTCCCCTTGCTATTTAGTATGTTGTAGTAAGGCTTTGGTCCAAAAAGATTGAAAGAAAACCTTTGATTTAGCCAAAAAAATCCGAAGCTTCTGTCGCCTGCTCTGTTTGCTGTTTTTCTCGAGAGGTACTACCGCTCCTGGAGAGGTACTACTGCTCAGCGGTACTACCGCTCGACCCAGCGGTACTACCGCTTGCAGCCAGTCTTGCGCTGAATTTGTTTTTCTTGATTGCTCCTTTCTGGGTCTAGTTTTTCCTTGTCTCTGTGATTTCCTGTGAGGGCTTATTTTCTACCTTCATAGCTTTCATAGCTATTGGAGGAGAAGATACTCTTTGGGGCGATTTTTAGAGATCGACATTCACCCCCCCTGTCGCCATTTCGTTCCAACAGCGACAAACTCCGATGAAGGCGATAGGGGTCTGGCCTTGGAGGGAGAGACGAGAAGTGGTAATCTTGTGATTAGTGTAGACTCCATTACGAGTAGGGTCATGGAGTATGGGGGATCAGGAGAATGGCGGCACCATCATCACCACACCACCTCGGGCAGAGGCGTCGGTGGTATCTCCACCCCTGGATGAGGGCTTCTTCTTAGGGCGTGGCTTGGACTCCTAGCAGGGGTGCTTGCGGGTGGTGGCCTACCACTGTGCCCTTTCGAGCTCTCACGACAACCGTCACCATCGTTGCGCTGCCGATCACCATGCTAGTCTCATCGGCCTTTGGAGTGTGAACTCCTACCACTTCGGTGAGAAGGTGACTGTGACCTAGACCAAGACCAGTGCCACGATGCCCTGCGATCCCTCATATCCCTCGACCTAGACCTGGACCCATGTCGCCGCGAGCGAGATGGGGACCTCGACCGGGGCCAAGGCCGGGACGGGGATAGGGACCGCGAGCGATGACGTGGGCGGGAGGGTGCTCGGGAGGCAGCGATGGGTTGGTGGAATTAATGGGTTGCACAGGGGAGGGGGTGGCGTCGGTGCGGACGAAGTCAGAGAGAAGGGATGAAGAGGTGGTGGTGGGTTGGAGGCGAGGGAGGCTGGGTGGGGATCGGAGGAGGAGAAGCTGAGGCCCTGTCACGGCAGCTGAAGGTGTGAACACGAGATTGTGTCGCGTCCTCCCTAACCATCACCGTCCGATTCGGCAGAGGTTGCGCCAACTCCAGCCAGTGGAGGCGGTGGCAAGGGAGGGACAACGGCGCGTGGGGAGGGAAGGGGAATGAGGAGGAGGCGGTGCGGGGTGGGGAGGAAAAGGTGGTAATGCAGGATAGAGAGGGGAGGAGGAGGAAGCGTGCGAGCCAGATCTCATCGAACGGGAGAGATGAGGTGCGTGAATCGTTTTTTAGACGGGGGAGTGAGTGGAAAGAACGTACCAGTCATCAACTCTTCTTTTAAGTAGAAGAGATATATATTTGGTCAGGTCTTGTGGTTCTGGACCAAGACATTTGGAGTGGCCCCATGAAATGATTATGAATCGTTTATTTCCTGATTGATTTCATTTCTTGACGGATATTTGGGTGGCACAGTCCATCTCAAAAAAAAAAGGGAAAGGAAAAGGAAGAATCGACCCTGTCCAACCGGCACAGTTCTATGCAAATTGCAAAGTGTGACTACCTTCCCCCAATTCTTCAGTGGGCCCACAACTCGCAGAGATGTAGACGGCTGTGGGCTTCAGAAATGGCCGCTTGGGCATTCAAAGACAGTCATTACCAGCTGCAGTACTAGGCCAGTAGCAGAAGGTGAACCAACCACGCCGTTGATCGGGTGCTTAGCGCGGCCATGACCCGACCGGGCTCCCTCGACGGCGCCTCCGGCAATGGCATCAGAACGCACAGCAGGAGTGCAAAGAAACAAGACACTGCTTTTCTAATCTAAAACTATGTACGCCTTGTATACGTATTTTTGTGTTTGTTGCCGTTTTAAAAAATATAGACAAAAACTGACGGCCGACGGTGGTCGCGTGGCACTTGATATTTCCTGTTACAGGCTTACAGCATCCATATTACATCAGCAACAGAGGTATTCGCGTTAAGCAGCACTCAGCAGGCTAGTACAAAGAGACCGGCATGCAGCTTCACAGGGACAGGCATTCTAGTGATCTAGTCCATATATTTGTACTCTACCATGCATGTTGCCAATGGTGCATGTCATCCGACAGCAGTTAATTCTACTGGCAGACCATGAAACGTGCACACACACAAAAATTCTGCACCAGTCAGGCTCAGTTTCCAGAGACTATGCCCTGCATCACATGACGACACTGCATTGCATGCAACACGAGGAGCCGATCAAGAAAGACGCAACATGTCGACACAAGTTCAAGAGCGAGGGGCCAAGCATCTATCAGAACTGCGGCGCGATCAAGGCTGCTGCTGCGATGACTGGCGTCACAAGGGAAATCCGGCAGGAGCTGAAGGTCTCCGCTCCCGACAGGTCGCGCGGCACGGACGTCGAAGGCTCCTCTATCGTCGGGGGCGCTGGTCCTGGGACGGCAGCTGCACAGACATGCACAAAAGGTTAACTAGTGCACACAAAGTATGTTCGACTATTTCACAGAGATATTGCAGTGTTCAAACGGTCAAGTGGATCAGATGATCAATGAGGTACTGTTACAACTTAACAGATCAGTGCACGCAAAGTATGAGAAGATTAATCACCAGGACACTCGATAGTCGATACTGCAATTAGAAGGCACAGTCACAACGTAATAGAACAGATGCTGCAAGTAGAAGTGGAGAGTATGCAGGCAAAATTAGACGTTTTATCATATATAAGTTTGAATCTGTACTACCGTAGTCCTATAGCTGCATATAATACGAAATGAAGAGAACACCGTAAATTAAAACAAACTAAGTTTGGTGTGGGCAGGTGAGCAGGGATCATATGGTGTGAAAGCTGAAATGGCCCAAGATTTTTTTTTTTCTCTGAATTACATTAGTCGCCGCACATTCACCGAATTACTAGACAAGCAGAAAAATGTTTACCTGGAGAAATTTTTGGCGTGGGAGTGGGAGGTGAGGCAGGTGTGAAATGCATCTCAGGTAGTGACTTGAGCTCTGTTTCAAATGGAGGGGAACAGTGAAAAGATAAAACAATCAAGAACTTGAAATTGGGCAAATCAAGTTAGGGAACAGCACAATTATACCCTTAATTTTCTGTGATACTTTTATGAACTCGTTAAGAGAATTAGCAAGGACGGAGAAAAATGCTGAACCTTAGCCTTTCTAGTTTTTTCATAGTCCTTAAGTTATCTTTCTTGTTGTTTTATGTACATCAGTTTTGAGGCTTTGAGCCTAAGAGCTCGTGTAACTTTTGGCTGTGTATATCTTTCGTGGATATAGAGGCCGGATTTTATATCCTTTATCTAAAAAAAGAGAATTAGCAAGTAACGACGTCCGTAACTGAGAAACATTACAAAGCTCACCCAGAATTGGTGAAATTGATGTCTAACGAGCAAGAGCTACAGTAACAGAAAATTGGTACAATAAGAAGAACTGCTTAACTGATCAGTAATTATGACTAACCATAACAAATATGCAAAGTAATAATACCCCTAATAGCATCTAGAGCTCGCCATTAATCTGCATCTTGCACCAACCATTACCACCAATCTGGCTGTACAAAGGCTCACAAGAACAGGAGCGCATAAACTAATTTTTCACCTTGTTCGGTGATCAAGAATGCAAGAACACGCGCATAAGGAGCACGAGAATCGATTGAAGCATACACTCTCCACGGAGTGTATTGCGAGAACAATATATAGGGATCGAGAAGGGACAAGTTCGTTACCTCGGCACGTGTCGGCAAAGAGGGCTGCGGCCTCGACGGTGGTGGCGGCGGAGGCGTTCACGGCGGCGCAGGTGGGGAGGAGCGCGCCGAGACGCGCAGCGTCGACGGGGAAGCCGAGGAGGAGCGGGTCGCGGAGCAGGTAGCAGAAGCATCCCTCCCCGCCGTCTCCGGAGGATAGGACGCGGAGGAAGGCCACGCAGCAGGCGTCCGTGGGCGCGGCCGCGGCCCGGGCGGGCGGCGCCACCACCGCGAGGTGCTCCAGGCACGGCGAGATGGACACGATGGCCGCCACGCACCGCGTCGCCGTCGGCTCCTGGGCCGCGGCTGCTGCGGCGGAGGCGAGGAGGACGGCGAGGAGGAGGAGGAGCGCGGTGGGGCCCATGTGTCGGTACGCGCGTGCCGGCGTGCGCCTCTTCTCTCTGTTCTCTGCGTGGTGGTGATCGTTTTGGGGGAGAGGAGGCGGTGGCGCCGAGAGGGGACTCAGGTGTGGTGCCGCTCGTAATTAGAGGTTTTAGAGGGCGATCCTGTCCGTCCGTTCAGAAGGCGGCGCAAACTTGGGCTGATCGGACGGTTCAAGATGCTTCTGTGCCTGTCGCTAGCTGTCATTTGTACGGGCATATCGTTGGTCACACGACCATGGTGTATTGCTGGCTGTAAAGTAGCACGCGTACTCCGTAATGTTTAATTTTTCGTTCGGTCGAAAAAAACCCCGGTGAATACCATGATAGTATCGCATTATATATGTTTTTTTTAAGTGGTCGCATTATATATGTTGTAAAAATAACTTGTACAGCAATATAATCTGAGATTGCGTGCGGTACTGTACATCGCGGTGTACGTAATCGCGTTTGCGCCGACGATGTACGAACGTACGATCGACCAAAGTTAGTTTTCGAGCAAGCAATGGCTGCAGGACGGGTAATGCTAATGCTAGAAAATGACCGAGTAGAGCTGACTTAACAGGTACTAACTAGCTAGTAGTACTACGGCCATATTCATTTTTTTGTAGTATTTTGGTTTCGGCTTTTTTGTAAACAAAATAAACCATATGATTTCTACAAGCGGCTTTTTCTCCTATAACTTGTCAAGTCCAAAATCATATATATCATTTAGGTTAGCATATTCGTCGTTCACCGCTATCTCAAAAAGCACACATAAAAACTATCAACCATAGCTAAAAGCTATCAGCAAAAAAGAACAATGAGCCTATTCTTTTTTTGGCTTATGCCTATGACTTATGGTTTTTTACTGAAAATTTTAAATTTTAGGTTGTTCGTGACAAAAATTACGGAGAGAGATACTCCCTTACGATTTTGGCTGATACAGATATTAGACTTTTAACGTATACTACAATTAATTTGTAAACTCTCATAAAAAATATTTTATTTAAAAATTAATTACTATAATAAAAAACCAAAATCGCTTTTAAAATTCGCAAAGCACAGACCAGTATCTACAAGTTCCATCCATCCACGTACTCGCGCGAGATTTGATCGATATCAACGTACTAGCTAAGCTAGGCTCTACGTACGGTAGGAAAAGCCAAAACACCTGAGACATGATGTCATATTATCGGTTCTAGAAAGCGAATGTCCGCGCGGCCAAGTCGTCGTCGTCGTCGGTGAGGCCCTCAAATCAGTAGTACTCCTCGTCGTCGAGATAATCGGAGTCTTACGGGCTGGCAGGAAACGGCGCACCTTAGCGCTCAAGCGGCGGATCAGGACTGCGATGGAAACCACGACGGTGGCGACGGCGGGACCGCCGGCGGCGAGGAGGGAGGTGAGGACGCGTGGGAGAAAGGCTGCACAAGGTATGTTCGATTATAAGCAGGGCACGGCATAATAATAATAATAATAATAATAGTATGTGGAACAATGCATCAATTTATAGGCCAAAATTTATCTCTACCCCTCTATAATACACCAAAATTTTCTTTACTAAATCCACCCCCTCAACCACCCCACAGTCATACCTAATCTAAGTCCACTCAGATTTGTGTATCAAAGTAATCCAACTTCATACAAATGAATGACCTGAATCTCTCCTCAAGCCTTCTTCTCTTACTCATTGAAGCTTCTAATGCCAAAATCATCCGGATCATGCACATCATTGAACCCGCGCGCTCCTCGAGCGAGGCGAGGCCCTCCTCCAAAGCCCGGCACGCGGCCGCCAGCGCCTCGGGGCGCTCCACGACCTCCCCCGCGCGCTCCTCGTTGACGCCCACCTTCGCCTCCGCCGCCTCTTCCTCCTCGGCGATCTCCTCGAGGAGACTGTTCCAGCTCTCGCTGCGCGCTCCACGGCTGCATCTCGGCAAGGAGCCCGTGGCGCCGCCGACCCGGACGATGACCCCTTCTTCTCCCCGCGCCTCCACTCCTTCGAGATCCGCTCCTGGAGAGCCGACATCGGCGTTGCCCACTGCGCCTGCTTCGGCGGCGCAACCGGGGGATTGGTAGACGCGGACGATCGGTCCTGGCCCAAAGTTCCCATCCCGCCCAAACTCGCCAGTTCCCACCCGCCGCGAGAGCAAAGGAAGGAGCACGCCGCGACGTGATGCTGTACATCGTGGGGCTCGGCCTCGGCGACGAGCGAGACATCACGGTGCGGGGGCTCGACGCCGTCCGCCGCTGCGCCAAGGTCTCCCTCCTCTCCCTCGGCCTCGACCCCTCGGCGCTCGCTAGCCTCGTGAGTTTCTTGGTCGCCCACCACCTGTTCGCGCAAATGCCCGCGTGGCTGACTCGATGCCGTCGCTCACGCCTCGTTGCTTTCCCCCACGCAGGAGAAGCTGTACGGGAAGGAGATCACGGTGGCCGACCGTGAAATGGTGGAGGAGCGCGCCGACCAGCTGCTGCGCAAGGCCGCGGACGCCGACGTCGCCTTCCTAGTCGTCGGCGACCCGTTCGGGTAGTGATTGCTTTCTTTGCGTTCCTCTGTTTGAGTTGGCTCTGCGATGGCGTGTGCATACAGCATACACGTGCTCATTTGTCATATAGAGGTTTGGATATGCGCGATTATGTTTGGTGCACAGCTGCGGAATTCGTGGCCATGCCGCCATGAACATGAGGATACCCATGGCATTGCAGCACTTGTTCATATGTGGATGCTCATGTGACGATTCATATACATACTCTTGTTCGTAAGTACTTATGTGAATGCGTTCTTCTACATTTGTGTTCTTTGTGTGTCAATTTACTATAGGTATGTAGTGTGATTGTGTATTGTTGCTTACATTTCGCAGGCCTCGATTCAATTTATGTCCTTGGGGTTTAAAATTTGTCTTTGTACAAAGGAAACAACCGTGTACCTCATGTCATGCTCGGTCTTTATGTATTATGTGTATATATACACATGTTTGAGTCTGCCTTTTTTCGAATGGAAAAGTGACTAGCGTATGTGTAGGCATGCTTTTTTTCCTTCTATTTGTGTGCATATACATATGGGCTTTGGATGCATGATTCTTTGTGTCATTGCATATGTATGCAAGTCTGATTAGGGGCATGGACTTCACCCAGGTGTGATATTCATGCAGTATTCTCATCTTGTGCTTTAAGGCCTGTTCGCTTTGGCTTCTATAAGCCGCTTTTCTATAGTAAATGACTTTTTTACAGTATCTAGCTTTTAAACGGATTGTCTTTTTAAAGTGAGATCTACTAATTAATTATAGTACACACTGTAGTGACTTCATTTATATCGGTTAAAATCGCACACGAGTACCTCTCTTTACAAGTTTCTCTACGAGTTGTTACTATTTATAAGATAATGCCAAAAGTCATCAGTAAAAGTCAATATGAACGCCTCCTTAGTTTTGCGAGTCGACCTTTCTTTTTTCCCTGTATTTAATTCTGATGAGATTTGCACGGCAACTACACACACTGATCTGGTTGTTCGTGCCAAGAACATGGGGGTAGAAGTGAAAGTGATCCATAATGCATCTGTCATGAATGCAATTGGAGTTTGTGGGTTGCAACTTTACCGCTATGGAGAGACCATATCTATACCTTTCTTCACATAGACATGGAGACCAGATAGTTTCTATGAGAAGATTCAGAACAATCGCCGACTTGGGCTGCACACACTTTGCCTACTAGGTTCATAATGCTTGCATGACATTTTTCAAAATGGTGACATGTTTTACAGTAAGCATATGCTTAAATAAAAATTGAATTTTGATCCTTGTAAGTAATAACCGCAAGAAATGTTCAAAATATTTATACATTGCAACACAAATAAGGTACAGCACTGATAATTTAAACGTATAGAATTGTGCTATATGACAGTACTAGATGCTTACTTTTCTTAGTCACTGTGTCCTGTAATTTAGTGGCAGCAACTATTGATCCTAGAATCCAAGATTGTCAAACGGATGTTGTCAAGGGTGATGTATGTTGCATACAACGCTTCAGATTTCTAGCCTAAGTTATTTTGAAGTTTTGACCCACAAGAATCTTTTATCATCATTATTGTTTTCCTCTTGTTCAAACAATATACATCAAGTAAAAGCTTGGGGGCCACAAATTTTCTTTGTATTCAATATTACTGCTTTACTATTATCACTTTCTCTGCTGATCAATTCAATTATTCAATGCAGATATTCGTGTTAAGGAGCCAACATTCGAGTCCTTGTGCAGGTAATTACCTTTTTTCTGTCTATGATTTTCAGTAGCTCACAGTGCAGAATGACATTTCTTATGAGAACGAGCTATGCTCAATATTCTCAGCTCTCATTGTTTAGTGTAGCTAGATATATCATTTGTCATTGGATTTAAATTTGGCTATTCACTTTCAAGGGAAAGAAGGTGTATGAACCACCAAGATTCATGACAGTGAACACTGCAATAAGTCAGCTTTTGGAGGTGGAGGAAGTGCGTGGGGGATCTAGTACAAATTTTATCTTGGTTTGTATGTTACCGTAGCGTTAGCACGAGCACATTACTAGTTAATATAATTAGCATAACACGCAGCAACTAATGAGAAGGTGCTCCAATCAACTTAGCCAGTAGAAAAATCAACATGACCTGTTTAATTTACATGGAACAATGCATCAAGACATCTTGATATTTTCTACTTTCTTAGCAGTCATTAGTACCACAAATACTTCTTTCGTCTAAATTTATAAGACATATTTTTTTCGTGACACATAAACTAAGAGGTAGTAAAAATAGCTAGATTGCTCATAATTATTATCTTTAAGCATTATATTCAATACATGCATGTAGAGAATAGCAAATAAAACTATATATTTATTAGAAATATAAAGGAAACATCACACTAATTTCGTATTGGAATATGAAATACGTCTTATATTTATAGATAATGCCATTCAAAAAATATATCCTACAAATTTGGACGAAAAGAGTATTGAGTAACTATACTAGTCCATTGTATATGTAGAAAGGGAATTAAACGCGCTCCTCAAAATAAGAATCACCATTCCCCCCTGAGCATTGAAAAACTAGGACAAATTAAACAGTGGTTTGGATTTATATATATATCCTACTTACCCAAAAGCATCACTAGTTAAGTAATTAATAACCAACTACTGTTCTCAAATCGTGCGATGAAATTAATTAAACTAGAAACATAGTTTGCTTTGACCAACGAAGATCCAAGCATCCGAAAAATCAGAAAGGGGGAGAAAATCGTTGCCTAAATCGACCAAACTTGCAATGACCAGGCACGAAATCGATCGGATTCGACTTGATGAAACAACACTAAACAAGGAGAGAAGAAGCCAGTGGTAAGTACGAACAGGCGTGCATCTTATTACCAAGTTGATGCCAAGCAGAGTCGGAATTTTGACGTTTCTAGCATTGTGTCTCGAAAATTCCAAATATAGCATCATGTACATAAAAATTCTATTTCTAACCCCTATTCCGACCGCACGACTGCCCGACGTTGACACATGGTGCACTGTAGCGAGAACGTGCAGTCGGGGACCGCACATATCTACTGTTCCGCGCTCTACATGCTTGGTTGTTGACCATCGTACATGCCGTGATTTGTCTTTAGGTATTGCTAAAAATATTATGGAGAAGCGTCCTTGGCTGGCAAGAGACGAAAACGTGGCACACAGTACTCCAATGCACGTGGCTGTACTTTTGGACAAGGTTGACGTGCTACGAGTAATGTTGGAACATGATTGGTCATTAGGGTATGTAGTAAGCATAAAAGATGGGATTCCTCTCCTTGTTTCTGCCGCATATCGAGGTTGGGGAGCGCACGACCGGGCGGAACAGTAGAGATTTGCGGTCCCCGACCGCACGTTCTCGCTACAGTGCGGTCGTGTGGTCCGGGACCGCACGATCGGCCACGTGTCAACGTTGGGCAGTTGCGCGGTCGGAACGGGGCCAAAAATGGAATTTTTGTGTGCAGGATGCTATATTTGGAATTTTCGGGACACATAGTGCTAGAAACGTCCAAAATTCCATCATCCTAAGCGCACCATGAGTTGACTCCTAATTTTAATGGGATAATGGAGATTAATTCTTAGAATTATCCTAATCCTTTTGTGGGAATGTCTCATTTGCCTTAGTTCCCAGTTTGAGTAGCCTTCTGATAGTCCTCTCTTTGATTCTTGCTACCGTTTGCTTTGCTTGCCAGGGTGTAATCTGGAGAATGTCTAATGACCCTCCTACTATCTCAGTTGTTACCTCTTCTTCCTATCCTCTTGAATTTATGTCTACTGGTCCCACTAAATCCCCTAGAGCTAGAATCAAATCTAGAGGGTGTCCTAAGACGCAGTGCACCAGCATACTCTATCTCCCATAGAGCATTGATCAATTGATAATGATCTATGAAGTTCTTTTATCTCAGAACCATGCCAAGAGAAACATTCTCCTGTGGAGATTTTGGAGAGTATGCTCAATGAGTTCATCCTCATTTATGTTCCTCCCTAACAATCGTAGGGTGCTCACGACATGAGTGAGGTCTGATTGTATGTGACCATAGATTCATAGTCTTGAATCCTCATAGCTACCCACTCATTACAACTCCCATTAGCGAGAGTGTGCCTTTGGGTATTTTCAAACCTCTCAGTTAAGTGATCCCATAGCTCACTAGGTTCCTAAATAGTAATAAGCTCTTGGTTGAGGTTCATACACAAGTGGTTCTTGAGGTAGACCAGGGCCCATGCCCTGGCCGAAAGGGTAGCATGCCCATTTGGCACAAGTGCATGATGGAGGCCACGTGCAATAAGATGCATCCTTGCCTCAATTGCCCACACTGGGCGGTTACTACAGTTGCACGTCAACTCAGGAAATACCCCTTTTAGCACGGTCCTAAACATACCGTCCATGTTACCTACAACATTGTATAGCAACATACATGATTACCATAAGGTAATGAATAGATACACAATGTACCACATGAGTCAAAACATGTGTTTCAACAATAAAACGACTTACATGAATAGTAAATATCAAATTTATGAATTTCTAGTAATTTTCTATCAATTTCCTAGGCATAGAACAAATCTCTATACTTACAAATTAATATAAATCAATTTATTGTATTTAAATAAATAACAAAAGACTTAAATAAAAGAACTAGAAAACTTCCAAGGTTTAATTTGCAAATTTCCACCGAGTGGAAGCCCTGATACTTTATTCCCAAAGCTCTAGGGTCCTTTTTGCAAATTTTGGTCTAGAAGGACCTATTTTTAATAAATCAAAGATTTACGCTCAATTTCGAAAAAAACCTGATGGGCTTTCCTGGAAAAGCTCCAAGGCCAATCGGATCCCATCCCGACCAGGCCTATTGGGCTAAAATCTAGTGGGCTAAGTAGGGCCTTTACACGGCTCGTGTAGCGGTACGAGCACGGAGGTAGATGACAGTAGCCATGGCGTCGAGGTTGTTCTGTCCTCTTTTCCTTTGACGGGTTGGCGCGAAGGCGACGGCAATGACCACTGTGTGAAGGTGTCATTGTGGCTGGTGACATGTGACGCGGAGGTGGCACACGGCACACCTCGCCCAACGGCGAGGTCCTTGCCCCAGTGGAGCTCGACAGCGCGTATGCGGAGGCGCACAACCGATTGGCCTGTGTTCAGTGAAGGTACACAGAGGCAAACTAGAAACTGATCTAGGGCATAGCCCATAGTGCAAGTGCTCGGCCGATTGTCCCAGTTAGCTGGTGACGCGCTGCGGAGGTGGTGCCCGGTTGGTGGTGACAACGGTGCACTGGCGTGTACGCAAAGGTGTACGACTGAATAGATAGGGGATGGTGCCCTGATGGCCAAAGGGATGGTAGCAATAAATAGTATAAAAAAACTAATATACTAAATTGAAACATTACTGCTATAATTGAAAATTTCGATCAAAGTTATGTACTAGGAAGCCCTAGCTTTAGAGCGTTATCGTGATAATAATGTGTTGTATATTTGCTGTCAAGTTGCCGATGAACGAAGCTCTCAACTCACAAACAAGAACTAAAAGTAGACAAGAGCACAAAGATGTAGTCCCAGCCTTGTCTCTTTACTAATCTTTCTATCTGAAGGCTTTTGTGTGTATAATGAGAGCCTCCTGCCCTCTTTATATTGGTGGAGGAAATAATACCCCTTCATAGTTTGATAAACAATAAGGTACTAAACTAGCTAATGGGCCTTGTGGGCTAGCAGCCCTCTAATAGACTTTAGTTTAGGTAAAATGTCTATATATAATCAAACCTCGAAACTAATGGATATTTGTGACCGGAGAGAGTATATAGCAAGCAACCACACCCACTTGAGATGTATTATGTCCTTAACTGAGAGATAAACTTGAGTTGCCTCTTTCTCTTTTTCCTTTTCTTTTTTGAAATATCCACTCATCTTGCGCGCTCTGATCAAATACAGTGGTACAAGTGTTTGTCGTTTCTAAACGAGAAAATCTAGAAAACGGTATACCATTCATAGCCATTTGGATGAGATCCATTGGTGTAGCCTCCTTCAACTCCAGCGCCACCCCTCCACCTCCTTGAACTCTGGTGCCACCCTCCCCTCCTCCTTCACCTCTGACGACGGGTTCTCCGCACCCCCCAATATAGAGGGAGTCCGGGGAGGTGGTGGACGGCGGCGGCGGAGAGCGGTGGGCGGTGATGGAGGGAGGCACGATGATGGCAGCACACTGAATATTAGGTTGGGCAGAGTGGTAGTGCGCGGGGGTGGGGGAGATGGCTGCGCGGCTAGGCGGCGTGGTCACCGCCGGCCGTCGGTGGTGGAGGAGGGGATGGGGGAGGTGGAGGAGGAGTGCAGAGCTACTCGCACCCAGGGATGGCAATGGTGACCCGATCCCTGATCCCTGACGGTGAATTCACCTATTAGGGGATGGGTCTGGCGGATTTTATTCCCCGCGGGGATTTTCGTGGGTAAAATACTGTCCCCGTCGGGGATGGCGGGGCCGGGGCCGGGGAAGTGATCCCCGTCCCCGTTAACCGTTGGGGATCACTGACATATGGGGTCCTCTACACTTCATATAAAAATCACCCAAAAAACCCTACCCCGCCGCCCCGCTCTCCCGGTGCCGCTAACACCTCCCCGACGCCCCTCGCCGCTCCCCCAGGCCCCAGCGCCTCCGCCCCCACCGCACCCAGCTCCCCCGCCGCCGCCCCCTCCCCACCGCGCCGGCTCCACCGCCTCTTTCCCTTCCCCTCCCGGCGCCTCGCCCCTCCCGCCGCCCCACCGCGCCGGCTCCCGCCGCCTCTTCCCTTCCCTTCCCCTTCCCCTTCCCGGCGCCTCGCCTCCCCGCGCCCCACCGCGCCGGCTCCCCGCCGCTCCTCCCCGCCCCTCTTCCCTTCCTTCCTTCCCCTCGCCCGCCTCCATCCGCCCCTCCACCGCCGCCTCCTCCCCCGGCGCCTCCGCCCCCTCCTCCACAGATCTGCGACGGCGACCGGCGCATCCACTCGCGGCGGCGGCTCTTCCACCGATCTGCGACCGACGACGCCCTCCACCGAGCCGAGCTTCTACTGCTCCTCTGGTACTCAAATACTCAATACTCATCTTCTTCCTTGCTGGTATGTGGATGTGATGTACTGCATTTCCTTGATAGTATGTGAAATTGTTGGCACTGCAAATTGATAATTGTTGGCACTGATGATAGTTGGCACTGCAAATTGATAATTGTGAATATGAGTAATGAGTGTTTATGCTACCTGGGAATGCAATGTCGACTGATAGTTGGCGGGGAATTTTGCCCCGTCGGGCCCCCGAAGCCCGTCGGGGAACGGGGACGAGTCCAACTTGGCCCCGAGCCCGGGGCCGGGGCCGGGGTTCGGGGAATTTTAATTTCGCGGGGATCGGGGACGGGGATTAGGTCCCGTCGGGGATGAGCCCCGTTGCCATCCCTACTCGCACCGAAGAAAAGAGGGGAGGGGTAGCGGCAGCAGTAGCAGGGGAACAGCCGAGGAGCGGTGGGGAGGGAGGCCAGGGAACGACGATGGGAGGGAGGCCAGGGAGCGGCGTTAAGAGGGGAGAAGGGGAGCGGCTATCCCCATGGATTGGGGATCAACGAAATACCGTGCAGTAGTAACCCTCTTTTTGAAATGAGATTCGTGCCAACATTTTACATCTCCCATAAATGAATCCATCACAGTGTACTAGTTGCATGTGTTACCACTAGGGGCAGACCCACCGGGGAGTCAAGTGGGACTGGCGCCCCCCTACCGCTGGATGCCCTACCCACCCCCGCTGGCGCCACTTGGATGCTGGGCGTGAAGAAGAACGGTCGGCGGTGATAGCGATCTGAGAGGTCATTATCGCACCGCATGCAAATCTTTAGCCGAACTGAAGTTCAGGTTATGAATGAGCGCACAGTTCATTGGACTCAAAAGATTCGTGGTTTTAGTTGCTAACTTGATTAGGGTAAAGAAAAGCTGGACTCTTCTCCAAGAGATTGATAACAATCATTTTCATGAGCACTATAATATTTTAAGTGCAAGTTCAATTGCAAATCTAATTTAAGGATACTGCCATGTCTAAAAGGTTATGACTAACCTGTATAAGATTTTGGTTTCTAAAGCGCTTCCCAATAAGCTTTGAGCCTTCCTGTACCAAATCAATGAACAATGTTAAGTGAAATGGATAAGCAATTCTAGAAGCCTAAAGTGCATCAAAGATCAGTTACAGAAATATTACTTAAACTACAAGATAATACTCTGAGAGTATTAGCACCCAGTAAATATCTTAAACAAAAAAGTGGCAAGTGAATATTATAACTTTGGTAATTTTGCCTAGAAAACATCTACAAGTGCAAGTCATGAATCATCAAAGGCATGGTATATGAGTGCAAGGCATACATCTGGAGAGGACAGAAAATGAAATAGAGCTAAAAATAGTTCAAGTCAGCTGCAGGAATTCTACAATTTCACCGCATCATGCTGTATTTAGGTTGTGTTTGGTTTAGAGACAAGGTGGGATGGGATGGTCCTGTCCCTGGTTTTGGGATGGGATGATCCCATTTTTTGTTTGGTTAGGGGGATAGAGTCATCCCTGTTTTTTGTTTGGTTGGAAGGATAAAGTGGGATGGAATGGTCCCATCCTTTGTTTGGATGGAAGGATGAAAGTGGGACATGTGTGGCCTTTGAGTTTTTTTTTTTAAAAAAAATTGGAGGCTATTGTTGATATGTTTGTACACATAAGCCTTTGAGTTTTTTTAAAAAAAAATTTAAACAAAATAGTACTTAAAAAAACAAAGAGGTGGGATGACTCTATCCCACGTGGGATGACTCTGTCCCATGAAAAAAAGAGGATTGCCTGGTCCCGGATCTACAAGGAATATTCCTAGTGGGATGTCCTTGACTCTGCTTGTCCCAGAAGCAAACACCACCCCGAGGTGGGATATCCCACCTGGGACGTCCCCGTCCCTCGAACCAAACACTTCCTTAGTTTCTTAGTTTCAGTTTGAAGTTTGCATTTAGTTCCATAGAGATTTAGGAAGTTTCCTGTTCTGTTGGTATCTCTGATTCCCTGTTTCCGGCTGAACAAGAGATTGTGCAGATCATGTTTGATTCGGCCAAGTCTGTAACAGATTTTTCGGCAATAGATCAGTTGTAATCTTCTAATGAGTAAATAGAGGAGAAAGAACCAGAAAGCGTGTGGCTGTTTGCACACGGCAAAAACATCTATGTCTCTGCGTAGTTAGTCTTCAGTTAAGAGCCACCAAACAATCTTTAGGCTACTGTTCATCATCTGGGACAGAGCAAAACTGAAGTGCAGAGCAGTCTGCTCTGCCGATTGCTCTTACAACGGACATGTTTGAGCTCGCCTGCCTTGCCGACGAGTACAGCTCCGGCGAGCTCCGCCTCACCGTTAGCCCCCTTAAAATTTGATCTGGATCCGCCACTGGTTACCACTGCACGATATTTCTCCGGCTTCTTTGCTTGTGCTTGGTGGTCTTCTTGGTCATCCACGCGACGCCGGGTTTTCTGTGGGTTGTTTGCGCGGCGTGGCTGGAAACTCTAATATTGCCATGGTACGCATCACCTTAAGTCATTGGGTCTGTTTTTTCCCTTTAAGTGGCTTTTGATTTTTTGCTTATCTCCACAATCACTATTCACTAGATCAATAAATCATAGCTAAAAGCTATAACACACAGCTCAAAAAACATGCTCATTGATGGTCATAGTACGGTATCTCGGCCCGGCGAAGCGCACACGACGAAGCTCGGCCAGGTACATGCAATGCATGATGCCCTCATAGCAGGTTCACAGCATGGCAAAAGGGATTTAGGCCACGTTGGTTTGGGCTGCGGTTTATAACTTTTAGTTGTGTCTTATTAGTTTAATAAATAGTGATTAATGAGGGAAGCTAAAAGATAAAAATCGTTAAAAAGCTACAAAGAACATGGTTGATTTGGGTGCCAACACAAGATACTGGAGTGAAGAATCAAGAGTAATTAAGTTGGAAAAAAAAAGAGGGAAGAAGATGCAGCTCATAGAATCTCAAACAGCCCAACAAATACGTTGCGGCCAAGGAAGTCTGCCATCGTGTAATAGACTTCGACTTGTAGAAATCTTTTACGCTACAGTGTGCCAATTGTAGGAGATCTCCTCATATTTTTGGTGCTCTTCGAGGTAATAATAATCATTCGTCTAGAACTGTACAAATGGCATGGGTCATACCAAACCAAACCTCTATGATGTTTTGTTATGGTTGTTGATGATGATCTGATAACACATTGCATGGATTCAGGCTCTGAAACATGAGAATTTCACGTGAATCTTGCAGGAATTTCGGATAATCAGTTCCAACTTTCAAGAAGGATTGCACGTGCGGGTAATTTCCAAGGCCAAATTGGGCCGGGCCTCCTGTGAGCGGTAATGCGGGCCGGTAAAAAGTTTGACGCTTTTTTCCTTACTAGTCACCTGCTCGTGCGTTTCAACGAAATTTATTAGATATATAAAAAATCATGCTATAAAAGAGGGCTACTATGATCAATTGAAAAGTACAGAGTGGTGAGAAGTTGATAATGGAGCAGTTGGAGAAGAAGGGACATACAACTACTAACTCATTTTTTTATAATAGTAATGATATTTCCTTTCTGTTTTCTTGAGCAGTCTCCCCTTTTCTATTCGTGTAAAGAATTGGGCCGGTCGTGCAAGTGAAGTGTGTCAAAGCAAGACTCGAGCTACTCGGAGAGTTTTCTCTGCCACTTCGGTTTGGGGCTACAAGAAGTGGGCCACCACCAAAGGCCCCGTTTTCAACGACTTTTTAGTTTTTAACTTCTCTTAGTAATCATTATTTATTAAACTAATAAATTGTATTCATAAATCGCAGACTAAAAGAACAAACCCGTGGAGATTTGTATAGTATTTTGTCGGGAACTTCAAGCTACGAAGGTCGAAGGAGATTAGTGAAACTGCACCGGATGTTTGGAACTTTGCAAAAGTTTCATGAAAGATGAAATGCCTGAAACTTCAAGCTAGGTGCCACTCGACTCGTGTCAACCAGGGCCGATATTACCTTACAAAGAAACAGGCCAACAGATGTAGGAACTGGCACTGAATTTTCAGTGGTTGCCACTTGCCAGCAGTCCAAAGTTCAAACAAAATTATCAACCGGTTCTCGGTTTCCATCCCTTGCAAGCTGGAGATTGCTACTACCATACTACTGCTGCCACCGCGAAAGATCTGAGCTTACGAGATTCAATCCACATCACATATACACTATGTGTCCGTTCTTTTCAGCTTTTAACTTTAAATTTTAGTTTTTCTATAGTAATTAGCTTTTAAACATAGTGATTTCTTAAGATAGGATCTACTAATTAATTGTAGTACATTATGTACCGATTTCATTTATATCAGAAAAAATCGTATATAAGTTTCAATTACTCTATAATCTCTTACATAAACAGCTCAAATACCATAAGTCTCAGCCATAACACGAGAAGGCATTGCTTAGCCATTATCTCACATTACACAGGCCAACGCTACACAATAGTACTATATCACTTTACAAGCAGGACTAATTGAAGCCGATAAACAAGAGGAAATTATCGATCAGAGATGAGTGGCAGCCAGCAGTACACGATCCATAAGACTAATTAAAGACTAGAGCACTTACATCCATCCATCGATCCATCGAGTGACACGAAATTAAAGCTCTTTAAGGCTGCAGCTGTTCGTCGGCGCCATTGGCGAGATGGGTGCCAGCGGAGTGCATCTCCACGGCGAGGTTCTTCTCCTGCAGCTGCAGGTGCTGGTAGTGCTTTTCCGCCTCGGGCATGGCCGCCATGATCGCCCTGAGGCGCAGGTTCACGTCGTCGAGGCGCTCGTAGACGGCGTCGTTGGTGAACATGCCCGCGCACACCTTGCCGATGGTGCCCCAGCTCTCCACCAGCGGCAGCAGGATGATCACCGCCGACCCCACCGTTCCCCAGGCGATCGCGACCGCCGCCCACAGCGTGAAGTAGCCCACGCTGTACCTCCCCGCCGGCAGCGACAGCGCCGGCCACGCCACCACGATCACGGCTGTGAAGGCCACACCCCACTTGACGATCCACCGCTTGGCGTGCACCAGCCGCTCCTCCTTGAACTCCTCGTCAAGGTGGTCGTCGCTGGCCACCCTCTCCACCGTCGTGATCTGCCTGCTGCTCTCCCAGTCGTAGTGCTGCGGCGACACCAGGCTGCACGCTGCGTGCACCGCCCCGCCCACCAGGATGGACACCAGGTTGCCCGCCAGCATGGGCGCATTCCGCCCGGTGGTGTCCAGGTCGACGCGCCCGTACTGCACCTTGGCAACCGTGAGCCAGACGACGACGCCGAGGGCACAGCCGCTGACGGCGCCGAGCATGGCCCCGAAGGCGTTGGCCTTGCTCCAGAGCAGCAGCAGGGCGATGGGGATGACGGCGGAGCCAATGATGACGCCCATGGCGAGGTACATCCAGCCGAGGGAGACGCCGGCGAGGTTGAGGACGACGGCGAGGACGCCCATGAAGCAGCCGAAGGCGAGGACGACGGCTCTGGACACGCGGAGAATCTGCTTGCCGGAAGCATCCGGGTTGATGTAGGTGCGGTAGATGTCGTAGGTGCAGAGGGAGGAGACGGCCACCAGCTCGGCCGAGCCCGCGGACGTGACGGCCATGAAGAGCATGGTGAGGAGCAGGACGGAGCCGGCCTTGCCCATGAGCGCGGTGGCGGTGGCCGGAGGGACGAGGCCCTTGGCCGCCTCCGCCGCGGTGAGGGGCAGGTCGAGGGCGAGCGCGCCGAGGCCCAGCGAGGTGGCAAGCGAGAAGGGCACCGCAAACCACACCAGCCCGCCCAACAGGTACCCCTTGTGCGTCGACGACGGCCGGGCAGCGATCGCGCTCATCCAGTACCCCTGCACCACGCCATTGCCAATTTGCCATGCATGCATTAGTTGTTAGTCACTCCATTCAGAACGATCAATACATCAATAAGCCGGAGTAGTATAGCACGTACGTTGTCGACGAAGACGGTGCCGAAGTTGCCGACGATGTTGATGATGCCGAAGACGAGGCCCCCGGAGCTGAGCATGGTGAGGTAGGATCCCTTGAAGTTGCCGTGCACGGGGCCGCACGCCTGGTCGTGGTGCGAGAGGGCACCGGAGCAGTCCCGCGCGACGCTGGCCACGGCCGTGAGGCGGTCGTACACCTCCCGTGGGCTGCCCAGGTGCGTGCTCGAGGTGTAGACGAGGAAGACGAAGACGACAAGCACGACGTGCACGACGGCGGAGTGGATGTAGCTGGCGAGGAAGGTGGCCTTGAGCCCGCCCGCCAGGGTGTACACGATGACGCCGAGCGGGATGAGGAAGCTGGCCGCGTACACGTTCATGCCGGTGAGCGCGTTCACCACCGCCGAGCCGCCCAGCAGCAGCATCGCCGTCACGATGACGTTGGTCATCAGGCAGAACACCAAGAACACCACGTGCGCCGCGCTGCCCCACCTGTCATTAGGCGCAACGATCAATTAGCAATTAGAGCAACTTAGAAATTGCAAACCCGATAGGAGCATTATCGATCAGTTGTTCGAATTAATCGATGTATCAGATCAAACTAATTACCTGGCTTTGACGATCTCGCAGACGGTGTGCGCGTTGGGTGCCTTCCTCTTGATCTCGATGGCCATGATCCCGAACAGGAGCACCTGGATGGTGGCGCCGCTGGCGTACCAGAACGGGCCGCTCACTCCGTACTGCCATGCCACGTTGGAGCTTTGCAGGATCGTCGCAGCCCATGTCCACTGTGATTCATCCATCAATCAGCTTGCTCGACTCGACTACAAATAAATAGGTAAATCTGTCTAGCTAGATCGACTGCTAAAGTAGTAGTACATATATACCTGAGAGACGATGACGCTGGCGATGAGGCCAGTCTTGACGCTCCGACCGGCGGTGTTGAACCACTCTGAAGTGTGCTGCGAGCCCACGTACCGTTTCTCTAACCACACCTGCAGCGCGCACTTATATTAATACTCCCTCTGGTCATCGGTCACTAACTTTGACCACTGATTTCTATTGCCAGCCAGATAGTTCGTACAATTTGCGCAGTTAGATTTGTTACAATTTGTACAAGATTACTAGCTCTAACAAGGTCCTTGGGCTACATCGGCGTCAGGTTCTGTGTAAGTAGTCACCCTCACCAATGTCGTAGACCAGGCCGGGGTTGAGAGCTCACATGGAACCACCCCTAGGGCGCCTCCCGGACAGCCTGCGCTGCCCTTGAGGCCCCGGTCTCCCCCAGGCTGTGGCCACTTCACATCGCCTGAGCTACCCTGAGTACCACCAGACCGCCGCCACTTCACCTCACCCGAGCTCCCCCGAGATCTCACCCTGGCCTCCCTTGGGACTCCAACGAGACTTCATCCCCGGCTCTCCCAGACCTGCCCTGGGCTCTCCTGAACTTCACTTCGCCTCGACGGTGTCTTCTCAACTAGGGGCTCCTCCAGGCTCGATGGATTCAACTCGGCAAGCTTCAACACGCCTCGATGGCCTGGCCTTGGCGTAGTTCACTTTGGCCTCGATGGATTTTGCCACTGTCGAACTTCACTTCACCTCGATGACGTCTCCTCGACTAGGGCCTTCCCTAGTTCGACGGACTTACCTCGGCGAGCTCTAACATGCCTCAATGGCCTAGCCTTGATGTGGTTCACTCTAGCCTCGATGGCTTTTGTCTTGGGCGAGCTTCTCTTCACCTCGATGGCGTGTCCTCGACAAGGGGTTCCCCCTAGTTTGATGGACTTATGTCGACGAGCTCTAACATGCCTCGATGGCCTAACCTTAGCGTGACTCACTTCAGCCTCGATGGCTTTGTCCTTGGCCGAACTTTGCTTCACCTCGATGGTGTCTCTTCGACTAGGGCCTCCCCCTAGTTCGACGGACTTACCTCAGTGAGCTCTAGGATGCCTCGATGGCCTAGCCTCAATGTGGTTCACTTCAGCCTCAATGGCTTTGGCCTCGGCCGAACTTTGCTCCGCCTCAATGGCATATCCTCAACTAGGGGCTCCCCCTAGTTTGACGGACTTACCTTGGTAAGCTCTAACACGCCTCGATGGCCTAGCCTCGGCGTGGTTCACTTTAGCCTCGATGGCTTTGTCCTTGGCCGAACTTCGCTTTGTCTCGATGGCGTCTCCTCACCTAGGGCCCCCCTAGTTCAATGGACTTACATTGGCGAGCTCTAACATGCCTTGATGGCCTAGCCTTGGCGTGGTTCACTTCGACCTCGATGGCTTTGGCTTCAGCCGAACTTTGCTTCGCCTCGATGGTATCTTCTTGACTAGGGGCTCCCCTAGTTCGACAGACTTACCTCGGCCAGCTCTAACACGCCTCGATGGGCTAGCATCAGCGTTGTTCACCTCAACCTCGATGGCGTCTCCTCGACTAGGGGCTCCCCCTAATTCGACGGACTTACCTCGGTGAGCTCTAAGAGCAACTCCAGCAGGGCCCCTACTTGAGCCCTCATCCTACTTTTGAGGGCCTAGGGGCAAAAAACTCACTCCAGCAAGGCCCCTACTTGAGCCCTCAAAAGTAGGGGGCCCTCAAATCTCCCCCTCGAGCCCTCATTCCTAGGGGGTCTGAAGGGAGCCCCTACTTTTGAGAGCTCAAGTAGGGGCCCTACTGGAGTGAGTTTTTTGCCCCTCGGCCCTCAAAAGTAGGATGAGGATGAGGGTGGGTCCTATGTGTCATCCCCTCTAAGAATGAATTTGAGAGTCCTATTTTGAGGGCTCCTGCTGGAGTGTAGTCTAAAAAACAGAGTCCTCAAAAGTAGGGAGAGCCCTCAAATAAAAAGTAGAGGCCCTGTTTTGAGGGCTACTGCTGGAGTTGCTCTAACATAACTAGATGGGCTAACCTCGGCGTAGTTTACTTTGTCCTCGATGGGTTTTGCCTTGGCGAAACATCGTTTCACCTTGACAGTGTCTTCTCAACTAGGAAGTTGTCACAGCCCAGCTGTCTATTTCAAAAATATTTCAATGAAATTTTTTAAAAATTAATTACATTTAAAATAAAAACAAGTGTTCTTTGGTTGCCCGAATTTTGGAGATTTTATTTGCCTGATTTCAACTTTTAAAAATGGTTTTTCTTAAAAGTAGTTTAATTAAAAACATGAAAATATTTTTAAATAAAGGGTATTTTGAATTTCTGTAAAATCCTATTTCAAATTAATTAATTGAAGGCATCTAGCATTTATCTGAATTTTTATATTTTTTATGGCATTTAAAATTTAATTTCAATGTTAAAAAGTATTTTTGTAAAAAATTTAATGACCAAATTTAAGTTGAAAATATTTTTCCTAAGTCCAAAATATATTTAGGAATTTCTATGGATTTTTCTAAATTTTTGGACTTTATTTGCTATTTTCTTAACTCTTGTTTATTTTTGGGAGTTTCTGAAAAGTTAAGGTTTTGAAAATCTTTTCCTCGCATGGGCCACCACGTGGCTTGCCCAAATTTCCCCATCTCAGCCACGTGGCATCATCCCCTCCATTCCCCACGCTTCACCTGCACGACGGCCATGATTTCCCCACCGCCACGCATTGCCAATCCGCCACTCCCGCTCGCCCATCTCTCTTTCCTCTCCTTTCTCACCTCTAGCTGGGCCTCCTTTTCTTCTTCCTCTAATCGCCGCCTTGGCTACATGCCCGAGTTCTTCAATGCGTTGGGTTTTCTTTCGTTTCTTCTCATGCGAGTGCGCATTGAAACCCTCTTCATTTTCGCACTCACCCCATCCGTTTCCCCCTCTTTAATCCCCATTTTCACCACTCTAACTCCCTGTGCCATTAATTCCGGTGATCTGTTACTCACCGTGCCCCTTCCCCAAGCCTATATAAGGCACCCCTCAGCACCCCCGAGTCTCGCACCGTCACCTCCTCTCCCTCTCCCAAGAGCTCTAGCCACCCCGCACCATCCTCCCCTCTTTTCGAGCACCAGTACACTTCCAGTGAGAAATCACCATCGGTCTGAGGCCGCCCAAGGTTCGCTGACGCTCCGAGGACTTGCACTGCACCTCCTAGATCACCGTCCACCCCTCCGCCGTCGAGGACCACCGCTAGAGCCTGACTTTACCAGAGTCGAGCCACCTCCATTGCCCATTCTCGCCGCCGGCCGCCGTTGATCACCGCCAAGCGCCGCCGAAGGTAGAATTGGACTCCTCATGCTCTTCTCCCTCTTTTGCACCCCTCAACGCCGTCGTCGTCCGCCAAACTGCCGCCACCATCGAAGTATGAGTGCTGCCTCTCTAGTCGGTTACAACACCCACATCGTCTATGACCGCTCTGGCTGGTTATAACACCCTCGTTGGCTACGACTGTTCTAGTTGGTTACGACACCCTCGTCGGCTATGACCGCTCTGGTCAGTTACGACACCCGTGTCGGCTACGACCACTCTGGTCAGCTACGACACCCTCATCAGTTATGACAACTCTCGACCGTTGCCACTTCCGACCATGCACTGTAGCTTCGAGTACCAATCGGTTACTGTAGCTTCGATTATTGACCGGTTACTGTAGCTTTGACTACCGACTAGTTACTGTAGCTACCGACCACTTTTCCTTTACAAAAATAATTCCAAAAAATGTGATTTATCCTTTTTCTCTCTTTTTCCTTGACTTCAAACTTCCAAAATCCCGTTCTCCTTCATCCTAGCTCCGATTGGACCCATTCAAATTTCTAAATTCATCTAAAACCAAGATCTATCCAAATTTTCCTTGTTTTCAAATTTTTGGAGTTTATTTGAATTTTGTTTGAGTTTGATGGGTTATTTTCATATGTAGATTACGGCGATTTCGAGGATTTCTTTGATGATAATTCTCACCAATTCGCAGAGCAAGGCAAATTACACATCTTGATTATGTTGATTCTAGTTTGCAAATAAAATTATATTGTTTTAAATTATTCTGCATGCATATTTTATTCAACGTATTTCTATTCAGTTTTAAACTTAGTTATTGCCTACTTGTTAATACCTCCTTTGATATTGATTCCCAGATAGCTTGTCACTCTAGAATAAAACTCTAGTTAGTACATTAGTATTGGCTAGAGAATCTTGAATTAAATGCTTAGGCATGCTTAGTAATAATTTTTGGTTTGAGATAAACTTTTTTCATAAAATGGTAAGCTTTTAAAATGTACTCTTGACTTCAATGAGTCAAGAATGAATATGAATTATTTCAAAACAAAATGTAAAATCTGGTTTAGACTTAAGCAAATAGTATGGTGGTGGGTGATTGCTGGTACACGTTGTTATTTGGTGACACAACGATGATGCCAGGCATAAGGGGTACATGAGAAGAGCCTAAGTCAAATCAAGGACCGGTCTGTGAGCTACTGCTACAAAGCTTGAACAAACTATCACAAGGTTGGTATGCGACGATCCTGGCTGACTAATTTGTGGGTCTCGACCTAAGTCTCGCTATAGGCTGAATGTGAGCATAGTGTAGGCCATGAGAAGTCTCACACGATGCAAGAGGGGGCCCAACTTGTGGATTCATGTTGTGGTGAAATCTTAGTAGAGGCGTGGCCAGGTTGACGACTTTGCATTGTAAAGTTCTTGTTATGATTTTCTCAGTCGCACTCCTACAGAAGCGTGTAATGACCGACATTATGAGATAATCATATCTTATAAGTAAAGTTATACAACCTCTGTAGAGTGTATAAACTATCCTAGATAACCGTGTCCACGATAATAGGTAAATCAGTAAAGTTTTTTTACAGATTAGACTTCGTTTTCAAAAATAGTTTACAAAATGCTTATGGATGGATGGAATCTGTTGTAGGGGTGGCCCCCACCTAAGCCCAGTAGGCCTGTTAGGTCCGAAATAGGACATGTGTAATGACATAAGAGCCCCCGAGGGGAATACTCATGTGTAAGGGTACAACTGTACAAGCACTCCCCATGCGAATATATATATGTGGCATAGGCCACGGGGGAAAAGGGGAAGCCATTCATTTACTCAACTCTCCACTACTACTCTCTCTCTCTCTCTCTGTTTGGTCTGTAACCACAACAGTTGGTGCCGTCCGTGGGGAGGACAAGAGCAAGCCTCCAGATCTAAAGGAGGATGGCACCAAAGAAAGCTTCACCGTCGGCGGCGAAGAAGAAGGCGGAGGCGGCGAAGTCTCGCGTCAGCACAAGGGCTTCGGCTTTAGCAGCCGCAGGTACGAGCAGTGGTGTAGGCGCGGCGACCAACCCCGCCACCGACGCGACGACCAGCCCCGCCACCGACGCGACGACCGACCCCACCAGCACCACCCCGACGACCAACCCCGGCGATGGTAACGCAGGCGCATCCGTTTCTCCACCCAGCGCAGAAGCGGTGAACGGCCCCAACAGCGACGCGAACCTCGTCACCGCTCCGTGGCCTCGCGATAACGCGGCGGGCAACTGAAGCGCGCAGCCGTGACCACCGCCGTCACCGGTAGCACCGCCAAGCGCACCGATGGCCCCAGCCACGCCCGCGGTGGAGGCCGCCCTACTGGCGGCCCTTAGCGCGTTTCAGCGGGAGTTAACAGACCTCCGCGGAGCTGCGCGGGACATGCAAGAGGCTCAGAGCCAACCCCCCTCCCCGGCGGTGGCGTCCGAACCCCCTACGCCTAGTCGCGTCCCATCGCGGCGAATAGATCCGAAGTCCCCGCTCTCCGTGAGCCTGCAGCAGGCGGCTTGGCCCACGGGCTTCAAGTTCCCGAACGTCAACGAGGCCTACAAGGGCGACTCCGACCCGCGAGGCTTCGTGCGCGTGTACGAGACCCCGCTATCGAAGCCGCTGGCGGAGACGATACCACGAAAGCAAGAGGGCTCCCCCTCGCGTTACAAGGCGTGGCGCTGTCCTGGTTCTTCTCCATCGCACCACAGTCCATCTACGCGTGGGAACAGATCCGCGGTCAACTCTGCAGCAACTTCCAAGGAAACTACGTCGGCGTGTTGATGCGAGACCAGCTCTTCGCGATCAAGCAAAACGGCGAAGGCTGCAGGATTACTTCAAGCGCCGCGAAAGTGCGCTGCCAGTCAGGGCGTCAACGAAACGACCGTCATCAACGCAGCCACACAAGGTCTCCGCCCGGGACCACTCGCTGAATATAACGCGCGGAAGCCGCTCAAGTCGGAGGCAGAGCTCTTCGACAAAGTGGAAGCGTACGCTCGAGCCGAAGAGGACGTACGGAGGCGCCGCGGCAACGACTCCGACGCCAGGCAAGCGGAGGGCTTGTCACAAAGAAGTAGCGCAAGAGACAACCCGAGGACGGACCACAAGGAAGTGGCCGCAAGCGACATTCGTAAGCCCATCGATGATAGGGAGCATCAAACCTCACCAGGCGATAGGCGTAAGCACCGGCGCAACCAGCGGAGACCCCAGAAGGCCCGCCACATCTTGGCTGCGCAGGGCATTCCCCGGGGGGCCGTATCAACCTCGCGCGTCGCAGGAGGACGCGAAGGAGGCGGCGATGCCAAGCCGCGCGCGGAGCAGGAAATCCGAGAATACGGTAGATGGTGCGAGGTGCACGGCTACAGGGGCCATTTCACGTGGGCATGCACCGTCGCGGTAATCGACGGCGGCCCATATCTGAACAAGACATTGACCCGATGCGACCAGGCACAAAGATAGGCAAGGCGATGCAGAACATCCGGATTTTTGCTAAAATAAAATAAAATAAAATAAATAATAAAAGAGGAATAAAATAAAATTTAAATTAAAATAAGTATTTTTGTGCCTAAGTTTTAAATTTGGAGTTGCCCTGAATTTCTGTTTTTGAAAAAGCTGTATTTGAAAAGCATTTTTTTAGAAAAACCTTAAATAAAATGATATTTTGATTTTATATAAAAATTCTATGTCAAATTAAAAATTTGGAGTTATTTGAATTTTATTTGGTTTCCTGGATTTTCTGGAGTTTAAAAATGTATTTTTGAAAATAAAAAGTATTTTAAAGTATGAAAATTAGATACCAACATTAGTTGGAAATATTTTTATTAAGTCCAAAAAGTGTCCAGGAGGTTCTATGAATTTTTCTGGAATTTTTGGAAGTTATTTGGTATTTTTCTAAGCTCATTTGAATTTGTGAGGCTTTTCTGAAAAATCCAAAATCAGAAAATAAAATAATCCCCTTCCCTCCCCCTCCGGCCGCCACGTGGATGGGCTGGATCTCGCCACGCCGCCCCCTCGGCCATCCGCTCCATCCCCTCCCGATGGCCGCCACGTCACCACCTCGCTTCCATCCGCCCCGTCCCGCCTCTTTGCCGCACTCGGCCGCCCGATCCGCTCTCGTCCACGCGGCGCCATCCGCGCCACCCGCGCCCCCGCTCCTCCCTCTCCTCACCCCGACCCCACCCGTCGGCCACTCGCCTCTCCCTCCCTCGCCCGCGGGTCCGCCCGTCGGCCGCTTTTCCCTTCCTCTCTCTGCCACCCCGGGCCCGCGTGTCAGCTTCATCTCCCCCGCACCCCTTCTTCCTCCCCGCGCCGCTGGCCGTTGCGCCCGCCACCCGCTTCTCCCGGCCACCTCGCCTCTTCCTCGGCCACGCCCCCACTCCCGCTCGTGCGCCGCCCGCTTTCGCAAGCCGCGCCACCTCCCTCCCCACGACCCGCGCCCGCTCGGCCTCACCCCTCCGCAACCGCCGCCGCCCCGCCAACCACCGGCGAGAAATTCCCGCCGGCCTACGCCTCCCCGTCCCCTATAAAACCCGCCCCGAGGTTCCTCGTCCCTCACTCCACCTCGCTCCGCCTCTCCTTCCCCTCCCCGAGCTCTCCTTCGCCCCCGCGCCGTGCGCATTTGCCCCGCCGCCGTCGCCAACATCGGCGAGCAGTTGCCGCTGCTTCGCCCCTCCTCGCGCCTCGCCGTCTCCTTTCCCGGCTTCCTCACCTCGCTGCGAAGCTCCTCCGCCCCTCGTCCGCACCTCCCCGCCGCCGGAACCCCCGAGCCGCCGGAGCCCCCGAGCCGCCGCCGCCTTCCCTCGTTGCCGACCACCTCCCGGCCGTCCTCGGTAACTGCCGCCCCTACCCCCGACTTCCCCTCGGTCCCCTCTCTCCATCCCTGCCCTTGCCGCCGCCGCCGCCGCCGGAGCGCCGCGTGTCGCCGCCACCCGCGTGCGCCACGGCCGTCGGCGTGCCGTGCCAGCGTGGGCGATGACGCGGCGCCACGCCAGCGCCACCTCGGCCTCCCCTCGCTCGGTCAGCGCCACGCCCCGGCCCCGCCACCTCAGCGCCCCGTGTGGACCGTGCACCCGGTCCATGGACCAAGGGCCACTGATCGATCGGTTCCCTCGGTGACGTCATCTTTGGCGTCATTAGTCCCTTTTCCCGTTGAAAAATAAATCAGCAGAAATTTAAATCCTTGTTGACGCAATAGTCCAGATTTTCCTTTAGGAAAATAATTCCAAAAACTCAGATTTTTCATTTTCTCTCTTTTCAAACTTCCTAGAGCCCGTTCTCCTTCTCCTAACTCCGATTGAGCCCATTCAAATTTCTAAATTCATCAAAAATTCGCCTCTATCCATTTATAGCCTCAATTCAAATATTTGAGTTCAATTTGAATTTAATTTGATTTTATTTGAATTTGGTGGGTTATTTTCACGTGTAGACTTCGACGATTCGGGAGATTTCTTCGACGAAGGTTTGAACCAAGTTCAAGGGCAAAGCAAGTC
Source organism: Dendrocalamus sinicus (assembly GCA_036346575.1). NCBI lineage: Eukaryota > Viridiplantae > Streptophyta > Magnoliopsida > Poales > Poaceae > Dendrocalamus > Dendrocalamus sinicus. Next base: position 33,779,872 of record CM070642.1, read on the forward strand.
ACCCTCCTTGATCATGTTGATCCCAGTTTTCAAAATAAAATTATGTTGATTTAAATTATATTGCATGCATATTTTTATTCAACGTATTTCAATTCTGTTTCAAATATAGTTAATGCCTACTTGTTAATCCCTCCCTTGAATTTGAATTCCTCAATACTTTGTCACCCTAGATTCAAACTCTAGTTAATACATTAGTGTTGGCTAGAGGAATTTATATCAAGTGCTTAGACTGCTTAGATATAATATTTGTTTTGGGATATCTTTCACATAAAATGATAACCATGTTTACATAAAATGATATGTACTCTTGACTTTGGTGAGTCAAGGAAGTTTATGAAATATTTTAAAACAAATATAAATCTGGTTTAGACTTGGGCATTTGGTTAGAGTGGTGGGTGCAGGCATGCCCTGTTAATTGGAGCCGCAGTGGTTGATTGTCGTGCACGGGGGTATGTGGTTGGGCCTGAGTCAATTAAGGACCGGTTTGTGAGCTACTGTTGCAAAGCCCGATCGTACTACCACATGGTTGGTGCCATGTGAAGTCTCACTTGGGCGAGCGTGGTGAAGCAATGAGAAGTCTCGTCTAGGCTCAAGAGGGGGTCCCGGTCTGGTGGATTCCTTACTGGGGTGAAACCTTAGAGTTGGCTCGACCAGGTTGAAGGCTTTGCATTGTAAAGGCCTTGTCACGACTCCTCGCCGCACACCTAAGGAAGTGTGTAAACCGGTGGCAATATGGGATGATCGTGTCTTGTGGGTAAAACTGTACAACCTCTGCAGAGTGTAAAATCTATCCTGGATAGCCGTGCCCACGGTCATGGGCATGCTGAGTAAAAGTTTTTCATAGATTAGATTTTGTTTTTCAAAATGTTTTCGAAAACCTTGTGGATAGATGGAATCCACGAGAGAATGAAAACCTTACGGATGGATGGAATCCGTGAGAGATTGAAATTTGGTGAATGGATGAAATTCATCAGAGTTGCGCAGTGAAAGCGTGTGGATGGATGGAATCCATACGTGAGCTTTTGAAAAGATGGTCCGGGTGGGATACCCGTGGATAGGTTGGTGTTTGGTCGGAGCCGGTACTGACGGTATTACTTTCTACTACAAGTATTGTTTTTACTTACTGTATTAAATTCAGCAATTTCAATCTACTTATTGTATTTCTTAAATGTTGTTTTATGCAAACTAACCCTATAAGCCTTCCATTGAAGCCTTTATCATTATGTTGCATTTTCCCGGGTGATTTGTGGAGTACAAGTTTGTACTCACGTTGCTTTTTTCCACACAGAGAAGGAAGACGTCAATTACGGTGAAGATCTGGACGAATAGGCCGCGTCTTACTATCGTTTGCCTGTGGGTAGGCTTGGGCTTCGCTATTTATCAGTTTACTTCCGCAATTATTTCCTTTATTTATTTTGCCAATGGGCGTTGATGTAAGACTTGGCCATAAGGCCGTACCCGTTTTATTTAATATAATCAGTCATTTGTGCTTGATATTTATCTTTGTTGTGACTGTGTGCACTAGCTGATCCTGGACTAGTGCAATTTACACAGAGGATCCAGGAGTCGTTACTCCGGGTTCCGACACGGTCCGTCCCGTGCTGGGTCCCCCGGAGAGACCAAATACCGCGGCATTAATGTCATCGAGGGAGGCTCTTCGTCGAGCGCTTCCTCGGCACAACTACCTCGGCGGGCGTCCCCTTGCAGCATCACCTTCACGTCAACCGATGCCCAGGGTGTAGAATTCCCCCATCAAGATCCCTTGGTCATCCAGGCCGACATTGCGGGATGCAACGTCAGGCGAATTCTCGTTGACGGAGGGAGCTCCGCCAACATTTTGTTCGCGGAGGCCCTTGATCGTATGGAAATATCTCGGAGTCTATTAAAAGCTTCGGAAGCCCCCCTTCGAGGCCTCGAAGGGCAACCTCTGAAGGCTCTGGGTCAGGTCTGCCTCCAAGTCTCCTTGTGCCAGGCCGACAACGCCAGGACCGAAGAGGTGGTCTTCGACGTCGTGGACGTCTCATATCCGTACAACGCCATACTGGGCCGGCCCGCCATCAACTCCTTCGAAGCCGTCCCACACTTCGCATTTTTATGCATGAAGCTTCCAGGGCAGCGGGGCATTATCACCATCTTCGGCGATCAGGATATGGCTCGGAGCATCGAAACCGAAGCTGGACGTTTGCACCGCAAGGTGCACGCCTTCAACAAATACCGGGCGGACACAACGCCATCCGCCCCGGGTTGGACACCTAAGCCCCACCCGGAGGGCGGAGTGAAGAGGGTGCCACTCCAAGCGGAAGGCGATTCGTATCCATGGCGAAGACCTCCTCGGAAGTAGAGCAAGACTTGCTCCGGGTCCTCGAGACAACATAGGCGTCTTTGCGTGGTCCCGGAGGATATCAAAGGAGTGGACGCGCCCTCATCGAACATAACCTCGCGATCCGCCCGACGCCAAGCCCGTCAGCGAAAACTTCGCCGTATGTTCGCGGACCGGCGACAGCGGCTAAGGTGGAGGTGGCGGCTCCTTCGGCGGGGTTATCTGCGAGTCCAACATCCGGTGGCTTGCCAACCGGTGTTGGTTAAAAGGCCAGCAGCACTGGCGCATGTGCATCGACTTCACCGCCCTTAACAAGGCATGCCCGAAGGACGATTACCCTTTACGCGCGCCGAGCAACCGGTTGGCGCAATCGCGGTGCGAGCTCATGAGCTTCTTGGGCGCCTATTCCAGCTACCACCGGTCTACATGGCCAGGGCGGCGAGGAAAACCAGCTTCATTACCGGTGGGGACCTTCGCTTCATAAGGATGCCCTTCGGCTTGAAGAACACGGGCGCAACTTTCACCCGCCTCGTCGCGCTGGCCTGGCCGTCCAGCTAGGGAGAAATGTGGAGGTTTACGTGGGCGACGTGGTAGTAAAACCGGCAGCTTGCCTCACACGGCGGGATCTTGAGAGACTTTGACAACCTCGGAAGGCGGGCATTAAGCTCAATCCGGACAAATGTCTTGATTATGTCAGAGCGGGCAAGCTCTGGGCTTCCTCGTATCTGGCGAGGCATCCAGCGAACCCCGACAAGGTTGGCGCTATCTCGGGCATGGAACCCCCAAGGCGACGCGGAGGTCCAGGGTGGCGGTGCATGGCGGCCTTGAGCCGTTTCCTCTCTAGAGCGGCGGAGAGGGGCTTACCATTTTTCAAGACCCTCCGTGGTTGAGACGGGTTTCATTGGGACGATGATTGCGCAAAGGCCTTCGACGACCTCAAGAAGCACCTCGCAACCCTCCCGCTCTGGTGGCCCCAAACGAGGCTCCTCCTACTCTACCTCGCTGCCTCGGCAACAGCGGTCAGCGCCGTCCTAGTCCTGGAAGAGGGTGCGCTTCAGCAGCCAGTGTACTTCGTCTCTGAAGCCCTTCAGGGCGCCAAGACGCGATATACCGAGCTCGAGAAGCTTGCTTACGCGCTGGTCATGGCCTCAAGGAAACTCTGGCATTACTTCCTGGCCCACCCGATAACGGTGCCATCATCGTTCCCCCTGGCAGAGATGCTCCACAACAAGGAGTCCATGGGGCGAATTGGGAAATGGGCGCGGAGTCGGCCGTTCTCCTTAACATACGCCTCTCGGACGGCGATCAAGTCCCAAGTTCTGGCGGACTTCCTCGCGGAATGGACCCCACTCAGCCCGCCCTCCAGCTCGAAGACCCGGTGTGGACACTTAATACCGACGGAGCGTACGGTGTTGCGGGCGCGGGTGGCGCCGTTATCACCACCCGGAGGGGCGGCGCTGTTTTACTCGGCGTGCCTGGCGTTTCGACTCACGAACAACACGGCTGAATACGGCGCTACTCTTGGCCTCGGGAAGCTCAAGCGATGGGAGCAAGCGAGTCCTCGTCCGCATCGATTCCGGTTAGTGGCGGGCCATGTGGACAAGTCATATCAAGCCAGGACCGGAGCTAGCCAAGTACCTAGCAGCCGTCGGCGAAGGAACGGCACATTTGGGTGTCACGGTGAAGGCCATCCTCGGCGGACAACGAGCAAGCCGGCGTCTGGCCAAGGCGCGCGGTCGGCGGCTCCCAATTCCGAAGGCGTTTTATGAGACCACGCGGCCGCGCCATAGCACAAGATAATCGTTACGCGACCCTCGTCCACCAAATCACCCAGCAGGGCGACTGGCGAGAGCCCCTTCTCGCTTTTCTACAAGGCATCGCGGAACCGGATGACTCCTCCGAGCTCCGGCATTTGCAACACCGCGCCAGGTCCTTCCAGGTGCTCGACGGGGCACTTTACAAGAAGGGGGTCTGCGCACCGCTCCTGCGGTGCCTCCCCCGTGAAGAAGGCAAGCGCCTCCTCGCGGAAATTCACGCGGGTCTCTGTGGCTCGCACCTCCAACCAAGGTCTCTGGTGGGCAAGGCATTCAGACAGGGTTTTTATTGGCCAACAACACCGCGGTGCCCGAGGACCTCGTCTTGCCGTTGTCAAGGTTGCCAATGGATGGGAAGGGCTATCCACCGCCCCGACAAGCCTCCACCCCATACCCCGGTATGGCGGCGCGAGTGGGGCATCGGCGTCGTGGGACCACTTCCCGAGGCCCGGGGACTGCGATTCGTCGCAGATTACCCCGAGTACTTTTCAGTGGCGAGGCGGTAGCCACGCCAAGATTACCTCGGCGGCTCTGCGGCGCTTCCTCAGCAAAACATCATATGTCGATTCGGCGTGCCGGGAGGTCACCGTCGACAGCGAGCTGCGATTCGATGCAGCCCCATTCAAAGAATTCTGCGGCAACATGGGCATCACCCTCGGTTCGCCTCGGTTGGACACCCACACCCAACGGGCGGTGGAAGCGAGCAAGCGGCGCCATCTGCGCGCAATCAAGAAGCGCTCGTCGGGTTACCAAAGGAAGTGGCGGGCGAGCTCCACGGCGTCTTCGGTCCTTCCGCTGCGGTCACACGCCCAGCGGGTTCCGCCTTTCAAGCTCCTCTTGGTGACGCGGTCACACCAAGAAATAAAGCGGGCTCGCGGCGGTCCTCGTCCAAGCACCGCAGCGAGGCGCCAATTGTCCGTGGATCTCCTTGACGGAGACCGGGCAAGCGCAACACAAAGACGTCATAAAATACGCGCGGCGGATGGTGCGCGATCGCAATCGTTCACGCTGTACCCACGCGATTCGGACGGGAGACCTCGTCCTCAAGATGGCACTCCACGCGAGGCGGTAGGCAAGCTCGAGTCCAAGTGGGAAGGCCGTACATCGTCGCGGAGGCCTGCGCAGAAGGAGCGTGTCGCTTAGCCACCTTGGAAGGGCACATGCTCCGCCACACGTGGAATGCGGACAGGCTACGGCGGTATTACGCCTGAGTCAAGCACACAAGGCCAAGGGCCTTCCCCGGCTTCGGCGGACGTAAGCGGCTAACGGTTAGTGCCTTAACCCTTGTAACCGCTCACCCGCGCAAACGGGAATTTAATAAAGTGCATCATTCATGCAAATTCTCCCGTTTTCGTACTAAAAACGTGCCACCTTCCTGCGCACTACGCAAGCATGAGTAAAGATGCGTGGGGGGACGCCTCCGCGCGCAGTCTACGGACTCTAAATAAGACGTAGCGCGAGGTCCGCCTCGGCACGCACTCCACGGAGTATAAATAAGATGTAGCGTCGAGTCCGCCTCGCGCGCAATTTCACCGCCCACAACGCGCGGAGGTTCGCCTCGCGCGCGATCTGGACTCTAAATAAGGCGTGGCGCGAGTCGCCTCGCACGCACTCCACGGAGTATAAATAAGACATAGCGTCGAGTCGCCTCCGCCGCGCAATTTCACCGCCCGCAACGCGCGGAGGTTCGCCTCGCGCGCGATCTCGGACTCTAAATAAGGCGTAGCGTGAGGTCCGTCTCCGCACGCACTCACGAGTATAAATAAGGCGTGGCGTCGAGTCCGCCTCGCACGCAATTTCACCGCCCGCAACGCGCGGAGGTTCGCCTCGCGCGCAGCTCTCGGACTCTAAATAAGGCGTAGCGCGAGGTCCGCCTCGCACGCACTCCACGGAGTATAAATAAGGCGTGGCGTCGAGTCCGCCTCGCGCGCAATTTCACCGCCGCAACGCGCGGAGGTTCGCCTCGCGCAGCGATCTCTGGACTCTAAATAAGACATAGCGCGAGGTCCGCCTCCGCACGCACTCCACGGAGTCTAAATAGGACGTAGCGTCGAGGTCCACCTCCGCACGCAATTTCACTGCCCGCAACGCGTGGAGGTTCGCCTCCGCGCGCAGTCTACGGACTCTAAATAAGACGGAGCACGAGGCCCGCCTCCGCACGCACTCCACGGAGTATAAAAAAGACGCGGATGCTATCCCTGCGCACTCCACGGGAGTATAAACAAGATGCGAACCCCGCGCACGCATGGACGTTGCCCCAGTGCGTACTCTTCGGAGTATAAATAAGACGTGGATGTCGATCCCGCGCACTCCTCCGGAGTATAAAAAAGACGCGAATGCTATCCCTGCGCACTCTACGGAGTATAAACAAGACGCGAACCCCGCGCACGCATGGGCGTTGCCCAGTGCATACTCTTCGGAGTATAAAAAAGACGTGGATGTGGATCCCGCGCACTCCAATGCGGATGCTATCTCCGCATTCTTTGCGACGTACAACCTCGGCTTGGATACTCCCAAGCACGCACGGCCGCGCCCCTTGCGCGCACCCCCTGGAACATACAAAACAAGGGGCGTGGCCGAGGTTCCCATGCATGCCCCAATTAGGCGCCAGCTCCGCTGCCACCACCTCGAAGGGTAGGGGACGAAGCGCTCGCGCGTCTACCTCGACTAGGCGCCAACTCCGCTGCCTCCACTTCGAAGGGTAGGGAACGGAGCGCTCGCGCGTCTACCTCGACTAGGCGCCAGCTCCGCTGCCACCACTTCGACGGGTAGGGGACCGAGCGCTCGCGCGTCTACCTCGACTAGGCGCCAGCCCCGCTGCCACCACTTCGAAGGGTAGGGGACGGAGCGCTCGCGCGTCTACCGCGACTAGTCTGGGGTCCGAGGCGCGAAGTGTTTGCAAGCCCGTTTGCTGATACCCGAGCGAGGAGCGACACAATACCCGCGCTTTACACGACCCCCCAGCTCGCAGTATATTACATAACAACATAACAACAAGTGCATGGGAGAATTGTCGCTTGGCCCGAGCAAGACAATTACATTACAAAAGCAGACACACGCATGGCGAGGAACGCGCCAAAACCTGATTATTCCTATGAGTCCGCGCCATCTTCGCCGCGACGAGCGCCCGCATCGCCCGCGCTACGCCGAGGGACCTCTTGAGCCAAACAAAGCACGTCCCCTCGTTCGCGGCGTCGCCGTAAAGCAAGCTGCGCGGCGCCCTCCCGACATAATTCCAAATTCGGTCATGGAAGTTTGGTCGCGGGCTCGGCGGCACGAACGGCATCGAATATCACCCGGGCTGGGTAGGCAAGTCGGTGAGGTTCGCGGCTCATTGACATGCTCGCACCCACCGCGTGCAAAGCAAGGCGAGGGCAAGCCCGGCACTCTTATAGCGCGATGGTGCCGAAGCCTTGGCGCCCGGAGAGGCGGCGCTCGAGCCCTCTTCGATTCGCTCAGCGTCTCCATCAGTCTTGGTGGCCATGAGTGGCGTCCTCCACGTGCACACAAAGCCCCCGGAGGGCCCGCTCTAAAGACTCCATCGCATTCCACGCGGAGGAGCACGCGTTATCCCAGGTTAGCGTCTTCTCCACAATGGAGGCGGTAAACTGTTCCTTCTCCGCCTCTAGCGCGGAGATTCACTAAAGAAGGGCGGTCCGCTCCTCCGTCGCGGCGCGCTGGGCCTCCTCCATCGCAAGTTGTGCGGCCACTACCGCGGTCTTCGCGTTCCTGCCCACCAACTGCGCATCGTCAATAGCCTCGTCCCGCTCCGCCATCAGCACTCGAATGACCTCGTCCTTGGTGGCGTTGGCGTCGTCCGCGACGCGCAGCTAGTCCTCCAGTACCCTTCGCTCGCGAGCACGAGTCTCTTCAAGGGCTTTGCTAATTGCAAGCGTCTGCACGAAGTATAACAAGGATTACCTATCAGGTAAGCAAGGGGTATGCAGCGAGAACGGAGACCATTACCCTCATCTCGGAGGCCCCCAGCGCGAGCGCCAAAAGGTCGCCCGCAGAGTGCGGCGCTGTCGATCTAGGCGGGCACCGGCATACTCGCCACCTCGTTCGGCGCCGGCGCCTCCCACCGAGGTGCGCGATCGGAGACGTCAAGCCCTAGAGCCCCGCCCGATGCCTTCGCGGCGGTTGGGGCACACGATCCGGCTCAATCGGTAGGCGACATCGCGAGGCCCCATTGCTCGATTCTTGCCCACGTTTGGGAGACCTGTCTCGCTGGCGTCGGCGGAATAAGCGAGCAAATCGGGAGAGTTTCGCGGTCGCGCGGCAACGAACTCGCCTACCTCCGGTCCCCTCTACGCGGCCTCCACTGGTCATGGCGCCTCGCCGCCGTCGGGGCGCGATCGACCCGCCACACCGAATCGCCCCTAGAAGATGGCGGCGCACGAGGCCGTTCGCCTTGGTCGTAGGTGAAGCCTCCGTGGCTACCTGGGCAGCTGCGGAAGCCGCCGTCAGCGACAACGCGGCGGTTGCCGCTGGAGGTGACGAGGCGTCATCCTCAAGAATGGCGAGGCGCATGCTCGTCGCCTCGCCACCATATACGGCCTCGTCGGGAGTTACACGGCCCCGAACCGGTCGATCGAGCCCAGCGCCGTCTCGCCCCGTCCTCACGTTCTCGGCCGGCACGATGGCGAACTAAGGGCAATGACCTCCGACTGGACCCCACTCCGAGAAGATGGCGCTACCACCGTCGCACCGCTCGACGGTTCCGCAGGCACTGGGCGCTCCGGAACGGGGATTTCCAAGACCTCGCACACCCGGTTAATCCGCCCTTGCTTCGCCAAGGAAGCGCGGGACGACGGGGCCTTGTGCTCCTTCGCCGCACGGCCCAAGTATCGCGACTCTTGCACTCCGCATCTTCTAACCGGCGTACTGCATGCACAAGCGGAGTGTCACACCTATGGGTTTGCAACCACCCACGTGGTACTCGGCATATCGCAGGGATACTTACAGGGCGCGGAGGGCCTATGAAGCGAACACCCCGGGTGGATGCCGTCCTTCCGATCGGGCCCTCGCGCTCGTACTTCAGTACAAGAAAGCGGGGATATCCGTACATGGTGAACTCCTCTGCAAGGTCACGCATGTTGAGCCGAGTGCGACCCGGCAAGTCTTCGTGCTCGCTGCGTCGGCTGGTCGAGGCATCACATTCGGACAACGGTCGAATGACATCGGCTCTCCACGGCTCCGGAGGCCGCTCATGCTCGTCACGGTGTAGTAGAACCACCGCCATGTCCAGCCGGTCTCCCACTTTTCCGCGTAGCCAACGCGGAAGCAGTCGCGAGCACTCGGCCTCGGCCACGAAGTCCACGCCGCCGGTTCGAGTAAGCCCCCTTCCACTCTCCTCGGTTGGCACCGTGCGTCTTGCAGGATGGCAAACAACTCGGCGCGGGGGCGGGTACCCTCCGTCCGCATCGCCCAAGTGAAGATGGCCAACCGAACGATCGCGGTCGGTCATTGCGCCGACTCAACCCATACGCTCGCAGCGCGTCGCGAACAAAGTGTGTCGCGGGATTCGGGCCCGCGTCGAAGAATGCCACGAAGCGATCGCCTCAGACTCTCCGGGTTCGGCTCCATTTCGTCGGGCACAGGCGGCGAGCCGGCGCGCTCCTCCGGCTTCTTCTCTGAAGAAGGGTTTGGAGGGTCTCCTCGTGACGCGGCTCCGCCCGACACACGGAGCGCGACCTTTGGACCTTTTCACGGCATCCCGGTATTGGTAGTTTGCTTCTGTCGCGCGGAACCAGCGGTACTCCGCCGGTGGTAGCGTCGGCGTGCCCAGCTCGGCGAGCGCTCGCTAAGGCGGCGCGAGGTCGTCAAGGCGGCACCGTGTTAGCTGGGAGGTCGTCGCGCGCAGCCATCCCTCTCTCACGGCGGCGGCACGCGCGGGCGAGAATAGCGGCGGAGGTGCAAGAAGAATAGGAAGCAACGCACGAGCGATCAAGCAGCCAAGCGGAACGACTGCATGCCCACAGGGGCGGTTTATAAAGCCCCGTCTCCCCACGAGCGTAAGAAGCGGCGAATTACATCGGTTCGGCTACACACGATCGGGCAGTGCAACCGCTGGCAACCGCGGCAGGCGGCGGTAGGTGGACGCTCAGCGCCCAATGCGCCCATACACTCCCGCCGCGTGGCCACTTTTCTTGGGGAAGAGGCGAACGGCCGTGGTCGAGGCGGCATCCCACGGCGCTCAATTACAGCCGCCACGTGCCCACATCGATCACGCAGGCGACGGGCAGCCGTGCAGCGTACCCACGACAAAGGCGGCGCGATTCAGGTGTCATTAAAGCGCACTCCGGACCAAGCAACCATCTCCCAGCGGCGCCACATCGTGCAACGCATTTCGAGACTTCGGCGCCAAGGGCAGCCCGACCAAGTCGGCATCGCCCATAAATATCCGGGCGCGGTAGAGCGCGCCGGACCCGGCGGTCGAATCCCTCGGCCTACCCGGTGCCTTCGGCCTCGAGCGCGCCCGCCGGTGCGGGAGGCGACCCTCGCACAAGCCGCGACCTCGGCCCGTCGAAGCCTTGGTCTTCCGGCACCTTCGGCCTCGAGCGCGCGCCGGAACGAACCAAGCAGCCCTCACGCCGGCCGCGGGTGGACGTGCGAACTATCCAAGTCATCAAGCATCACAGGCCGATGGGACGGAAGGGGCCAAAGGACTCAGCAGCATGACTTCGGCCCGTGAATCCCTTCACCATGAGAGGCTCCTGTTGTAGGGGTAGCCCCCACCTAAGCCCAGTAGGCCTGTTAGGTCCGAAATAGGACATGTGTAATGACATAAGAGCCCCCGAGGGGAATACTCATGTGTAAGGGTACAACTGTACAAGCACTCCCCATGTGAATATATATATGTGGCATAGGCCACAGGGGAAAAGGGGAAGCCATTCATTTACTCAACTCTCCACTACTACTCTCTCTCTCTCTGTTTAGTCTGTAACCACAACAGAATCCATATGAGATCGATGGTCTGAGTGGGATATCCATAGATAGGTTAGTGTGGGGGATGGACCTACACTAATGGTATCAATTTTGATTACAATGTTGTTTTTACTTCCTGTATTAAATTTAGCAATTTCTAATGTATTTACTGTATTTCTTTAAATGTTGTTTTATACTCAACTAACCCTATATGCTTTCACTTGTTAGCCTTGTATTATTGTGCATTTTGCCATGTAACTTGCGGAGTACATTTTATGTGCTCACCTTACTTAAATTCTGTTGCTCAGAGGAGAACTGCTTCGACTTCGGTGAGAATCAGGACGATTAGGCCGCGTCTTACTATCGTTTGACTGTGGGTAGACTTGTTGGGCTTCTTTCACTTCGATTTTATCTTCCACTGCTTATATTTAAATTTGGCTTATGGGTTGTTGATGTAAACTTTAGCTATCAGACTCATATTCAGTTAAATAAAGTTTGTCATTGTGCTTAATATGTATCCCTGTTACCATTGTATGCACTATCTAATCTTGGACTAGTGCGATTTACACAGAGGATCCAGGAGTTGTTGCTAGACTTACCTCAATGAGCTCTAATACGCCTCGATGGCCTAGCCTCGGCGTGGTTCATTTCGGCCTTAATGAGTTTCGCCTAGGCCAAACTTTGTTTCACCTTGACAGTGTCTCCTTGACTAGGGAGTTTGACGGATTTACCTCGGTGATCTCTAACACGCCTCGATGACCTAGCCTCGGCACAGTTCACTTTGGCCTTGATGGCTTTCACCTCGACCAAACTTCGCTTTGCCTTGACGGTATCTCCTCGACCAGGGGCTCCCCCTAGCTCGATGGATTCAACTCAACGACCTTCAATGCGCCTTCAAGACCTGGCCTTAGTGTCGTTCACTTCAGCTTCAATGGCTTTTGCCTCATTGTCGTCACCTCAACTAGGGGCTCCCCTAACTCGACGGATTCAACTCAGTAACCTTCAATGTGCCTTGATGGCCTGGCCTCATCGTGATTCACTTCGGCTTCAAGGGCTTTTGCCTCGGCCGAACTTCACTTCACCTCGATGGTGTCTCCTTGACTAGGTGCTCCCCCTAGCTCGAATGGTTCACCTCGGCAATCTTCAGCATGCCTCAATGGCTTGGCCTTGGTGTGGTCGATGGTATCCCCCTCTTTGGAGTCAAGTGGTGGTATCCCCCGATCTGGGATCGAGTTGGCGATCTCCCCCGATCAGGGGTCGAGTGGTGATATCCCCCGATCTGGGGTCGACTTGGTGATCTCCCCCGATTGGGGGTCGAGTGGTGGTATCCCCTGATCTGGGATCGAGTTGGCAATCTCCCCCAGTCGGGGGTCGAGTTGGCGGTCCGCTGGTCTAGGGTCGAGTTGGCGGTCTCCCACGGTCTGGGGTTGAGTTGGCAGTCTCCTATGGTCTGGGTATTTTATTTGGATTTTATTTGAGTTTGCTTGGGTATTTTTACGTGTAGACTACGACGATTTGGAAGAATTCTTCAACGACAATTCACACTAATTCACGGAGCAAGGTAAGTCATATTCCTTGATCATGTTGATCCCAGATTGCAAAATAAAATTATGTTGTTTTAAATTATATTGCATGCTTAATTTTATTCAATGTATTTCAATTCCAGTTTTAAACGTAGTTAATGCCTATTTGTTATTACCTCTTTTGATATTGCAAGTCCTTACACCTTATCACCCTAGAATAAGACTCTAGTTAATACACTAGTATGGTTCGAGAATTTTTGTAGTAATGCTTAGACCTGCATAGTGATAACTTTAGGTTTGAGATACCTTTTCACATAAAATGATGAGTTTCTAAAATGTACTCTTGACTTCGGTGAGTCAAGAAAGGCTATGAATTATTTCAAAACAAGATATAAAATCTGGTTTAGACTTAGGCTAATGGTTAGGTGCTGGGTGTTGGCATGCATTGTTATTCGGTGACACAATGTTGATTGTCAGGCACAGGGGGTATGTGGTCTGAGCCTAAGTCAATTAAGGACCAATTTGTGAGCTACTACTATAAAGCTCTTTTCGTACTACCACAAGGTTGGTATGGGACAGTCATGGCTAACTAATTTGTAGGTCCCAACCTGAGTCTTGTCGTAAGTTGAAAGTGAGCGTGGCGTAGGCCATGTGAAGTTTCACTCGGCTCAAGAGGGGGCCCCGATCTGGTGGATTCCTTATTGGGGCGAAATCTTAGTGTTGGCTTGGCCAGGTTAAAGGCTCTGCATTGTAAAGGCCTTGTTATGATCTCTCTGCCGCACACCTAAGGAAGTGTGCTAATTGCGTGGCAATATGAGTTAATCATGTCTTATGGGTAAAGTTGTACTATCTCTGCAGAGTGTATAATCTATGCTGGATAGCCATGCCCATGGTCATGGGCATGCTGAGTAAAGTTTTTCATGGATTAGACTTTATTTTTCAAAATGGTCTATGAAAAGCTTATAGATGGATGGAATCCATACAAGATCTTTTGGGAAAGATGGTCCAGGTGGGATGCCCGTGGTTAGGTTAGTGTAGGGGATGGATCTGCACTAACGGTATTAATTTCTTTTACAATACTATTTTTAATTATTGTATTAAATTTAGCAGTTTTAATCTATTTATTGTGTTTCTTTAAATGCTATTTTATGCTCAAATAACCCTATATGCCTTCCTTTGTTGCCTTTATCATTATATTGCACTCTCTCATGTGATTTGCAGAGTACAACTTTGTACTCACCTTGCTATCTCCACACGGAGGAAGACGACTTCAATTACGATGAAGACCTGAACGAATAGGTTGCGTCTTACTGTCGTTTGCCAGTGGGCAGCCTTTAGGCTTCTTCCGCTTGGGTGTTTTTCTTTCGCTGCTATTATTTAAATTTGGCCTATGGGCCGTGAATGTAAACTTTGGCAATCATGCCCATATTTAGTTAATAAATACCATTATAGTTGATATTTATCTTTGTTATCTACTGTGTGCACTAGCTGATCCTGGACTAGTGCGATTTACACAGAGGATCCAGGAGTTATTCCCGGGTCCGATACTCAGCGAGTCGAGAACTCCTCGTAAGGTCATACCTAAGGCGAGTTGAGTATCCAGCACATCTGTGCACACCCACTCGCACCGCAGGAGACCCCACTGGGAGTAAGTAAATAGGCGCTTGGCATATGTCTCATCACCCCATATGAAACTCATCAGTCCGTAGAGCTTCATGCCCAAGTGCACTACTAGTCGTCGGGTTAGTTTGCCTAGCAAGGGGCAACACTCTACAATGGCTCTGCCTCCGTATGATACGACTCGACATACAGGGTATTCTCTCTACCAAGCTCAGCTCGATCTATCGGCATCTCCTTAGTTATGCACGTCCGTTGGATGGATCGTTTTACATTGACAAGCGCAAGCATACCACCTCAACACGGTGTGATTAGCCTCGAGGGCCATCCCTTGATAGAGCATAGATTCACGTCGGACACTCCTTGCTTGATGGGCCACACCTCTACGAGCCGAGCGCATGGCACACCTCCAAGGTTCTGGCATCGTGCTTCATCGGGCTGAGCAGGCAACAGCTTAGCACGTATCCCCTCACCTTGAAGGTTGGATCTCGTCGGCCTAGCCTCAGGTATGCTCACCGACCTAGAACACCTCAGCGTGTTGGCATATATCAATCAATCACATCTCAAGATGTCGTCCAACTCAGTATTACCAATTGAACTTGCGCAAAGGGGTGCATACGCCCTAGTCGGCTTCATGCGCCTTAAAGCTCCATCGCACCTCAGGCTAGCAGTATATCCATGCCTATTCCGATGAGTTCACGCAATGACTCGATTACCTAAGGACTCCACGCATCTTAAACCGACAAATTAGGCACTTATTTCTAGCATGTTCACATGGATCAATTTTTCACACCCCCGGGTTTTGACATCCTGTGGTGACTATGCATAAGCAAGTCAAGCTTGACACTCCCGTGCATACCTTCACCTCTCGAAAGCCATGGATCGAGAACTAACTTCACGAGGCCCTTCTTTGGGCTAGGTACTAACCCTGCGCCTCCACATAACTTTGATATCTAGGCGGTCGGCGCTTGACTCCATAACTGTTCACGACCTCACATCCTTCTATGCCACGGTGAACTCCACCGATACGACCCAAAATCGGCTGAGCAAAGCAATGGCTCTTTGGCAAACACTAGGGGAACCCAACTCCAAGGCGCGAGTGTGACCCATCATCCAAGGTTTGCGCAAGGACTAAGGTGCTTAACATGTTATCGGAATGCATTGCAGGCTACTAGTGGGACCGTCGACCTAAGGCAGTGTGCCGACCCATTTTGCAAGTTGGTGTGTCGGCCCAAGCGAGCGGTTAACAACCTCCTGAATCGGCGAGGGGCTACTATTGAGAGAGAGTCTTGACACTACCTCAGGCCCACAACCATGTGGAAGCGATGGCACCCATTGGAGGATCTACCCTGAGCTAAGTCCTCAAGTCAACCCCGAGCGAGGCCAACCCCAAAAGGGTCTGGGGCTAACCCTGGACGAGATGTGCGAGACTGACCCTAAAAGGGTCTGGGGCTAACTCTAGACGACGTGCGCGAGGCTGACTCTGGAGGGGTCCTAGGCCAACACCAGGCGAGGTGTGCGAGGCCGATCCTGGAAGGGTCCGAGACTAACCCCGGGTGAGGTGCGCGAGGCCGACCCTAGAGGGGTCCGGGGCCAATCCCAGGCGAGGTATGCGATGTCGGCCCTAGACCGGCCCCAGGGTCTCGAACGTGGCAGAACCCACGCGGGGCAAATGATGTAGATACCCATAAGAGTAAACTAGGCTCTGAGGGCAAATTTATAACTTCACATGCCCACCTCTCTTCCTCTATAAATAGGACTCCTTGTAATGGGAAAGGGGGAGGCTATTTTGTAACCCTAGAACACTTATATAGAATACACTTGGTGGTTGTGTACTCCTTGAGTCTCTTCGCATTCTCGGTGGTCTCCGCATCTGACTGGGGTGTTTCTAAGTTTATTATTTGGATTCGTACCAACGACAGATGGCTAGATCTTTTCTCTTTTTTTCTATGATTAACATGGAAATTTCTGGCCCTCAAGAGCGAATATAGTTGCTTTTTTCTTCGCTTTAATAATATAATAAATAGATGTATATATTAAATCCAATAAAACTACTGTGTTATGAAAGCATATTCGAAACAGGTCTCTATATGATTTTTATGTTTCTACTGTAAATATTTTTTAAAAATATCAATAGACAAAGATTCAAAAGTTTAAATGCATGCATGTATCCCACAACGACGAGTTTCGTGGCCGGAGGAAGGACATATGTTGTATTAATTCAATTTTTTCATATAAATCAACTACAATTACGTAAAGAGGCAGCATGCACCAGTTCAGCTGTCGTCTTCACAAAGCCCAACTTAATTAACTCGCTTGTACTATTATTATATAGGGTGCTATTTGAAAAATATAGGCAACAACGTGCCACTCTAATCTCTCTGTTTAAGTTTATAGGACGTATTTTTAAAATAATTTATGCATAAATATAGGACGTATTTTATATTTTAATATAAAATTAGTATGATATTTTCTTTATATTCATCATAAATATGTAGTTTTATTTATTATCTATGTATATATATATTAAATATACTGTTTAGAGATAATAATTAAAGTTAATCTAGTTATTTTTACTATTACTTTGATCTGTATGTTAATAAAAAAATACGTTTTATACATTTGAACGTACGCAGAATTTGTTTATGACGAGAGAGCAGAGTGCGTGACTAATGTGAGTAGTCATGGGCTCATGGGCCATGGCGACAGATAGTCCGGCTTTTACGAGCCAATGGTAACTAGAAAATAAAAACAAGCAGAATCCAAAGTCAAATCGGCCGCACACAACTCGATCCATAATCATATTGGTTGGTTACTTGCGCATGCATATGCCTATAGTCAATTCAGGGCGCAGTGAAGAATTCAATTTCTAGCAAATCAACCCTCTTTTTTTTCATTTTCTCCCTGCGTTCTAGCAAGGAAAGAACGTACTGTACATTAATCCTATCTTCAATATAAAGATCGAGGTTGATCTGTTGATGACTCCAAGATCAGATATTGGAAATTAGCATGATGCTATGAGTATGATAACGATGCGGAGATGAGATGAAACGAAATGGCGGAATGAATTATTACCAGGAAGGAGGTGAAGAGGGCGAAGAAGGCACCGAAGCCGAGGACGATGGCGTATCCGACGGCCTGCCCAAGCACCGGCTTTCCCCCGAAGAAGCTGCCGGCGCGGCTGCAAACCCCGTTCACCACCGAGTAGTACTCCCCGCCAAAACCCACCTCCGACGGGGGGCACACGCCGCCGCCCGCCATTGACTTAGTGGACGACTTATTAGTGAATGGTGGAGACGGGGAGGGAGGGGGATTCCAATCAGAGAAGATATTTCTTGGCGACTAGTAGGATCTGGATCGCGCGTCTTGGGCATACACACATGAAGTCTTGGTCAATTAGCCGGATAGTTGCGATCAACTTTGAAAAGAAACTTTATGAAAGTAAGGTGTTATAAAAAATTATTTACTATAAAAAATAGCTTTTAAAAAATAATATAAATAGACCTTAAATGTATCTTACGGATGCCAATAGTCATTTCCCAATACTTACTTCCATGTTGATATCTTCTATTATTACTAGATATGTTTATGTTTTATTATAGATAAAAAATCATATTATCCTAGCACGTCGAGTCGATATTATCGAGATTAGGGGACTAACCCATGCTGTCGACTCTGCCTCCGTGTTCTACCACATCGTGTTTTCGCACCCTCAGCTTTACCTTGTACAAGGTAGAACTTTATTTTTTAGAGAATTTATAGGGCGGTAAATTTACTTTTTGGGAGACTGTTTTTTTTTGTTTTTATTAGAGATTTTTTTTAGAGATGTACAAAGGGGAGTTGGGACTATCATCACTAACTTTCTCTTTTAAGTAGTAGAGATATATTAAAAATCAATGATAACGGCTACTAAGAAAAAAAGATAAATACTTTAAAAAATTTGGAAAAAAAGTAAAACATAGATGGTTAGGTATTTATTAGGTTAACAAACTCTAACCAATGGATGCCGGTTGCGTTTTCAATGCGCCTAGACCAAGGAATCCTGCACGCTCGGTAGCAAACAACGCCTCGTAGACCCGGTGTTACAAGATTTGTTATGGCCGACTTGTGGACCCGATGCTAAGATAAAAGTATTGATGTACACCTTCCTAAATTGCCATATCATTTTCAATCTTTATATCACGTCTCACAATCTTCCAAATCTGCACATCCTCTCGGCAACGCAACTGGTCACAGGTCTGGGCTCATCTCGGTTTGAGCTTATATATTTTAGTTTATTTTTTATTTTTTAAAAAAACTTTTTTCACTAGTTCTTTTTTGTATTTGTTTGTATTGTCTGTGATAGATAAATATGTTCATTAATTTTAAATTTTTTTAAATTTAATTACGTCAAATAAGCCACTATTAGCTACAGTACAATTTCATCTCACTACATTGAAATTTCAACTATAAGTGACTTTTCCAGTCCAAATAAGTGGCACCTTAAGCTTCTGGCTTATTTTTTTACTATTTCTAAATTTTGTCTTTTTTTTACTTATTGGCTTTTTTTAGCCTTTTGTCGATTTTTTCCGTATTCATTTGTATTGTCCGTGATGGGCTAACCTGTTTTTTAAATTTAGTTACGCCAAATAACCCACTGTCAGCTACCGTATAATTTCAGACAGTTATAATATAATTTCAGCTATAAGTCAGCTTATTTCAATCTAACCGAGTAGCACCCTAGTCTCTCTCTCAATAGGAAACAAACTCAATATACAACGGAAGAAACTGAAGAAAATAATGTATTGTAAAACTGAATACATATCAAAGATTAGCACACATAAACTCCTTGCTCCCACGGTCATTGAAAATCGTGCACAACAACGACGGCGCGTTGGCGGCGGCGGTGCCGCGCAAAGGTTGCGCGTCGTCGCCGAAGACGTTGTGTCGTGCCGCGTCGAGGCACGGCGAGATCAACAAGAGAGGGGTTAGCATGATTGCTGAACCTGTGTGGCGAAGGTGCTGCTGCGGCGGAGCTCATCGGAGGTCGCCATCGCGGCCAAGGAAGGCTGCCATCGTGTAAGAGACATCGACTTGTAGAAATCTTTTATGCTACAGTGCATATAACTATAGCAGATCTCTCATATTTTTGGAACTCTTGTAGATAATAATCATCCGTCTAGTACTATACAAAGGGAATGGGCCACACCAAACCAAACCTCTATGATGTTTTGTTATGGTTGTTTGATGATGATCTGATAATACATTCCATAGGTTCCGGCTTCATCTAGAACACGAGAATTTTACATGAATCTTGCAGGGTTTTCGGTTGGTTGGGGAGGACCGGCTGCACTATCACCTCTGGAGTGACGCGGAACCCACCGCCGCCGCTTCCTTGCCTTGCCCTAGGGTTTGGCTCCTCGTCGCCAGTGAGATGGCTTTGGCGGACGGAGAACTCCGACATCGCCGGTGAGATGGGCCATTCTATTCCACCAGAGCAACCGAGAGAGAGAGGGAGTCGGCGAGCCATAGAGGCATGGCGATGTGGGTGTTTAGGTACGGCTCCCTCACTGGCGGATCCCATATAGTTCATAGATGTTCAGTCCAACACCTAAATTTTTAGACGAAATACACTCTATTTAGTAGATATATTTGGTATATATCTTGGTAATTGGTCTACAAATTTCATACTTATACCCCTAATAGATTTCAGCCCACTCAGACATCTCCCCCTCCCAATTCATCTCAAAAACTACAACCCAGTTGAAGGTTCAAGAAGGTTAACTAGAGGGGGCAGGTGAATAGACAGTATAAAAATTTTTTTGGCCAAAACTGAGTTTGTGTATTGAATTTAAATTCAAGGTGGCAAGCGAGCCGCGGCGAGCACCAAGCATGGCTTAGCCGGATCGCCTAGAGCCGGGGTCCCAGGAGAGACCATGTGGCAGCGGTTGTGCCATCGGGCCAACAAGGCAGGTCATGCACATTGACAACAGCACAAGTGCATCTCTATTTTCATGTTTCAAATCCCATATTCTCAATTCAACAAATTTTTCTAAATTATTTGAGATGTTGTTTCTACTACAAATAATTTATACTTTGATTTTGCTACTATAAACCTCTACTTTAACTCTGAACACACATCCTAAAAATTCTGGATCTGCCACTGGGCTCCCTGATTTGGAAACCCGGGTTCTCCTACAACGCCCGCCTCATCGGCTTCGTCCAGGGGAAAATTTAACTATTTGTCACCCTTATGACTCGGGTGGCAACAGATTTGCCACTCGGGCCCGTTGTCAGTGACTCAGGCGACCCCACATGTAAGTGACAGAGTCTCGGTGTCAATCTTAAAGGTGGCAAAAAATTGAATCTCCCGAGTTCCCCGGGAGGACCATCACGCTCGAGCACCTGCCCTGTGGTAACATGCGTACGCGCTCCTCGTCTCTATACTCCTCGTTTTGTGTCATGGCACTTGCTAATCAAGAACAGCCTGTTTAGGATAAACGTCCTGTGCTAGGATTGGTATAAACGTCCTGTGCTAGGATTGGTATAGATATCACTTTTACTTGATTCCTTTTTAGTTTGTGTGTGCGAGGTATTTGGTCAATCATAAGATGCTAGGATTACTTGATCAGATACTCCTATGTAAGATTTGGATGGAACAAGGTAATTTCTTGATACTAACGCTAAGGGTGTGATTCATAAATGGCGATTAAGTTGAGAACTGACGTTAGGGTCAGTGTGAAGCTCAGTAGAAATGGTAAATTTGTAGTTGCCCTGTGAATTCTCTCTCAGAGAAATTGTGGGTAATATGTGGTACAATCGAAATGGGTAGTATATTCATAGCTACCTGGAGGAAAAAGCTTTTGCATTATACTGCCCATCCTGTTATGTTATTCTGTATTTGCTTCACGTATGTGTATTGATTTTGCGAGTGAATCTCTCTATTGTACGACTGTAGTGGGGAGTTGCTTACAAAATTTCAAGGGAGCAAGATAAGCATATAGCTCTGGAGGTATGTTTCTGAAAGGTTAATCAGATATGTTTTGCTCACATTATTATGCACAATTATTTCATAATCCGAATTACCCTGTTGTTGTTTATCTATTGTCATGAAGATAAATAGATTGGTCTGCACACTCTATTTTATAGTCCATTGATACATTGATGTATGACTCGGTCATGAACTGATTAGAAAAGCAATTTTGTGATAAAAAATCTCCATTTGAATTCTGATATATTTATGTAGATGCTACTTGTAGCAACCTGACTAAGCGCCAAAGTAAAAATACCCTTGATCAACGCTTTTCATATACTGTCATAAACTGACTTTTGAGTTGCTTACTTTGCTTGTATTGGCTATTTACCTTCATATTTGAATTGCAGTATCTAGAGAAGCAATTCGATGATAAGATTTATCTTGACTTGTACACAGTAAGATATGAGTGCTGGAATTATTTTCCTTCTAAACTTGTTCATTTCTTTTTCCTATAATTTGTAATAGGTTGCAAAAGAAGCTTCATATATGGTGCTTGCAGATGATGCTGATGCAGTTTTTTTTTTTGGGAATATTGAAGTATTCATGTCAACTAAATGCTGGTGTAATATGTTCTAAAGCACATCTAAGTGCTGATGCAGTATTTTTTTTTTGAATGTTGAAGTATTCATGTCAACTAATTACCTGTTAAAATGCATTTTCGGAGTATAAATGTGTTGTTTTGTTGTTTTAGATTTTTTATATTATTCTGAGATTTTTCTAAAGCATTGCCTAGCTAATATGGACTAAAACTAAGCTAAGCAAACTAACTGGCTGCAACATGCGGCGATTTGTGGGTAGCCACTAAACCCACAACGCGGGGTTGGCGTAGCCTGCCCTCCTTACACCAGGCCTATCCGAGCAAAACAGGCCAACAGAAATGTCGGAAATGGCACCGAATTTTCAGTCGTTGCCACTTGCCGGCAGTCCAAAACTCGAAACAAAATTCTCAACCGGTTCTCGATTTGCATCCCTTGCAAACTGAGGATTGCTAACACGACACTACTGTTGCCATCGCGAAAGATCTGAGCCTACGAGATTCGATCCACATCACATATGCAAGCTATAACACGAGAAGGCATTGCTTAGCCATTATTTCACATTACACAGGCCAACGCTACACTCACTTTACAAGCAGGACTAATTGGAGCCGATGAACAAGAGGAAATTATCAATCAGAGATGAGTGCCAGCCAGCAGTACACGATCCATAAGACTAATTAAAGACTAGAGTACTTGTATCCATCCATCCATCCATCGAGTGACACGAAATTAAAGCTCTTTAAGGCTACAGCTGATCGTCGTCGTCATTGGCGAGATGGGTGCCGGCGGGGTGCATCTCCACGGCGAGGTTCTCCTCCTGCAGCTGCAGTGCTGGCAGTGCTTTTCTGCCTCGGGCATGGCCCCCATGATCGCCCTGAGGCGCAGGTTCACGTCGTCGAGGCGTTCATAGACGGCGTCGTCAGTGACATTCCTAGGGAATAATTTTCGGGCCAAACGAATTTTGGCCTTTTCGATCTATCCAAAAAAACCCCCTAAATCTAGAGGAAAATTCGGCCCCATTTAAAAATTTTCTAGTCTTGCCAAATCGAGGATACTAAAACTGGGCCGACTCTCTCTCTCTCTCTTGTTCCGTGACTCACTCTCTTCGTTCCCCAGACCCCAATCACTCTATCTCGGCCCCTGACTCTCTCTTGTTCTCCAATCATTCGCTATCCACATCCACCGACCGAAAGTGATCGGCGCTGTTCCCCAGACCCCCAATCATTCTCTTTTGTTCCACAAATCCATAGCCTTCAAATCGACCGGCGCCAGCTGCATCTTTGGCATTGGAGGGGGAGGCGGTGCTGGCAAGGGAGAGCTGTGCAGGGGAAGGGGGAGGCGGTGCTGGTAAGGGAGAGCTATGCAGGAGGGGGGGAGGCGGCATCGGGAATGGAGGGAGGCGGCACCGACAAGAGAGAGTTGTGCATGGAAGGTGGATGCGGAGCCGGCAAGGGAGGGAGAGTCGGTGCCGGCAGGGGGTAAGGGAGATGACTATAGAAGGTGAATATTTTGGGCTTTTTTTTAAAAAAAAACTGAAATTTTCGAAATTTAGATTTCTCGGAGGACCTGATATTTTTCTTAATCGAAAATATTTACCCTGAAGATGCCCGCGCACACCTTGCAGATGGTGCCCCAGCTCTCCACCAGCGGCAGCAGGATGATCACCGCCGACCCCACCGTCCCCCAGGCGATCGCGACCGCCACCCACAGCGTGAAGTAGCCCACGCTGTACCTCCCCGCCGGCAGCGACAGCGCCGGCCACGCCACCACGATCACGGCCGTGAAGGCCACGCCCCACTTCACGATCCACCGCTTGGCGTGCAACAGCCGCTCCTCCTTGAGCTCCTCGTCAAGGTGGTCATCGCTGGCCACCCTCTCCACCGTCGTTATCTGCCTGCTGCTCACCCAGTCGTAGTGCTGCGGCGACACGAGGCTGCACGCAGCGTGCACCGCCCCGCCCACCAGGATGGACACCAGGTTGCCCGCCAGCATGGGCGCGTCCCGCCCGGTGGTATCCAGGTCGACGCGCCCGTACTGTACCTTGGCAACCGTGAGCCAGACGACGACGCCGAGGGCGCAGCCGGTGACGGCGCCGAGCATGGCCCCGAAGGCGTTGGCCTTGCTCCAGAGCAGCAGCAGGGCGATGGGGATGACGGCGGAGCCAATGATGACGCCCATGGCGAGGTACATCCAGCCGAGGGAGACGCCGGCGAGGTTGAGGATGACTGCGAGGACGCCCATGAAGCAGCCGAAGTCGCGGACGACGGCTCTTGACACGCGGAGAATCTGCTTGCCGGAAGCATGCGGGTTGATGTAGGTGCGGTAGATGTCGTAGGTGCAGAGGGAGGAGACGGCCACCAGCTCGGCCGAGCACGCGGACGTGACGGCCATGAAGAGCATGGTGAGGAGCAGGACGGAGCCGGCCTTGCCCATGAGCGCGGTGGCGGTGGCCGCAGGGACGAGGCCCATGGCCGCCTCCGCCTTGGTGAGGGGCAGGTCGAGGGCGAGCGCGCCGAGGCCCAGCGAGGTGGCCAGCGAGAAGGGCACCGCGAACCATACCAGACCGGCCAGCAGGTACCCCTTGTGCGTCGACGACGGCCGGGCAGCGATCGCGCTCATCCAGTACCCCTGCACCACGCCATTGCCATGCATGCATTAGTTGTTAGTCACTCCATTCAGAACGATCAATACATCAATCAGCCGGAGTAGTATAGCACGTACGTTGTCGACGAAGACGGTGCCGAAGTTGCCGACGATGTTGATGACGCCGAAGACGAGGCCCCCGGAGCTGAGCATGGTGAGGTAGGATCCCATGAAGTTGCCGTGCACGGGGCCGCACGCCTGGTCGTGGCGCGAGAGGGCGCCAGAGCAGTCCCGCGCGGCGCTGGCCACGGCCGTGAGGCGGTCGTACACCACCCGTGGGCTGCCCAGGTGGGTGCTCGAGGTGTAGACGAGGAAGACGAAGATGACAAGCACGACGTGCACGACGGCGGAGTGGATGTAGCTGGCGAGGAAGGTGGCCTTGAGCCCGCCTGCCAGGGTGTAGACGATGGAGCCGAGCGGTATGAGGAAGCTGGCCGCGTACACGTTCATGCCGGTGAGCGCGTTCACCACCGCCGAGCCGCCCAGCAGCAGCATCGCCGTCACGATGATGTTGGTGATCAGGCAGAACACCAAGAACACCACGTGCGCCGCGCTGCCCCACCTGTCATTAGGCGCAACGATCAATTAGCAATTAGAGCAACTTAGAAATTGCAAACCCGATAGGAGTATCATCGATCAGTTGTTCGAATTAATCGATGTATCAGATCAAACTAATTACCTGGCTTTGACGATCTCGCAGACGGTGTGCGCGTTGGGTGCCTTCCTCTTGATCTCGATGGCCATGATCCCGAACAGGAGCACCTGGATGGTGGCGCCGCTGGCGTACCAGAACGGGCCACTCACTCCGTACTGCCATGCCACGTTGGAGCTTTGCAGGATCGTCGCAGCCCATGTCCACTGTGATTCATCCATCAATCAGCATGCTACATTCATTTTACGGTGATGTCTAGGGAGAACTTAAATATTTTTTATTATAGCAAATTCCATGCTCGACTCAACTACAAATAAATAGGCAAATCTATCTGATTAGATCGACTACTGAAGTAGTACATATATACCTGAGAGACGATGGCGCTGGCGATGAGACCAGTCTTGACGCTCCGACCGGCGGTGTTGAACCACTCTGAAGTGTGCTGCGAGCCCACGTATCGTTTCTCTAACCACACCTGCAGCGCGCACTTACATTAATACTCCCTCCGGTCACCGATCCCTATAATACAACTTTGATACTAATTTTTAATGTCACTAGCCGGATGGCCCGCACAAATTGCTCGACTAGATTTGTTGTAATTCGTTTTGTATTAAGTGAAAATTTAAGTGCTTTAGCTGGAAGGTACAAGGAGTGGAATTTGAAGCTGAATTAAGGCTGTTGCCATTGGTTCCTTATATTGTTGCAGTGTTTTGGAATTACTACATATTGCTGCTAATGATTTTTTAGGTGCTTTAGAAACATGGGAAATGATAAGAGAAGTTCAAAGCTAAAATACATCTTAAAAAACATAATTAGAGAATAACCTTTGACTAAAAATACAGTGAGCATGATACGTTGTGATAGCATCCGAAACATGGTATTTTCAAGTAAGACTTCTTTTGGTTGAAACTTATCACTTTTTCAGTTCTCTACATCCTCTATGTACCTCTCTTTCATGTTGTATTCCCGACTCCCGAGTTGGCAAAAAATGGCAAGGTCAACATGGTTGGACCGCAAGTCGCCACGAGAGAAGCATAATGACATTGAGGGCCACAACATCCAGCATTACTCTGCTCTTGCTGTGGTTGACATTATTTCCTTTTATGCTTTCATCAAACTGTAGACAAACTTCGTCTTACATTTAGTCCGTTGCATCCATGAGCGTTAAGAAAATAATTAATTTTCCTATAATCTATTGGTCACTTCTCGGACTTGGCTACCTTGATTCTTTTATATCATACCCCTAAATGCCTCTTCTATCCAGATTAAAAGAAAAGCCCATAGGCCACACATAGATAGCTCAAAGTCTACATGTTACGAACAGCTAAATGAGGCCAATTTAGTCTTGATTAGCATTAACTCACATCTTTCTATGGCATGAGAGAAGCAAGTTATACATGAAATTTTTTTTTCTTATATTGATTATTTTCTTGGATGTTTTAGATTGTTTAGGTGTACACAACAATTTCTTGCTTAAAATTAGAGTTATATTTGTTAGTTGTCTCGGTATTCAAATATATTTTTGTTTAATTTGCACCGTTAGAATCTAGAACAACCAGAATTGGTGGTGTAGATTTTTTCTTTTTCCACCAATTATTGTGGTAATTTCTAGTCCTTGAGAAAGAACGTGGTGACCTTTTGTTTTTAGATAGAATTCGATCAAGGCTATGCATGAGAATTAACTTTATCGATTGACAGCCAGCCCTCCCTGACTTGTACATGTCCTGAATCCTTATCGATACGCACGAAGCTGAATTCTTCCATGTTTTTCCTCTATGGAATCCAACTTTTATTCACTATTTTGACCAATGTGTTGATGAATTTCTATCTTGGTAGCGCATTCTCGTTGCTATTAGATACTCCATCTGTTATTTTTTATTTGGTACCCTAGAATCCGTGCAGTTAAATTTTCTAAAGTTTGACCACTAATATATTTAAAATTATCTAGATTAGTTACATGAAAATTATATCATTAGATTTGTCTTAAAAATACCTTCATAATATTATAATTTTATTAGTATATAATAAGATAAATTTGCAACAAAAAAGTAACAGTCAAAGTCAAATTTTGGAGACCGTCAAAAGTCAAAAGTGTCACTTAAAAAAGAACGGAAGGAGTATCCTTCTTCTCTATTGCTCTAATCATGTTGCTGTTTTCTCTTGTTGCTAGATACTACATATATAGATTGACATTTTTTTTTAGTAATATGTGTTGTATTCATCTATAACAGTAGAGTCCTATTTGTTATTAAAGTGTAATGTCTATTTATAGCCCATTAATCCAAACTATTATAATCTGAACCCACTACAATCAACGGTATAGATTTTTCTCTTTTTTTCACCTATTAACATAGTAATTTATAGTCTTTAAGAGCAAGTATTATGACTTCTTTTGTATCTGCATATGTTTGGATTTTATATGATATGGAGTTTTTTTTTCAGTTTTACGTTGGAATTTGTATACAAATACAATTGCTAATTTGTATTTCATTTTTGTTCTTAATTTTAGATATTTAGATATTTTAATTTGGAATTCATATAAAAACTAAATCAGTAATTTTCCTTTGATTTTTATTCAAAATTTGCATATTGTTGGATTATACATGACATGGAGTTTTACTAATATAGTTTTAGGTTGAATCGTATACAAATCAAACTGGTAATTTTTCTTTAAAATTTTATTTTGTTTACTTTGAAACTTGTATGGAAATCAAATTGCTAATTATATTTTATTTTTATTCTAAATTCCAGTTTATCTTAGAATTCATATACAAATCCAACTATTAATTTTCATTTCGAGTTTTAGTTTTACTTTGAAGTTCTTATGGAAGTCAAATTACTACTTTTTATTTTTTTTCCCGAATTTCAAATACTAATTTTCATGTAATTTTTGTTTAGAATTTCAGCTTCACTTATTAGTTTGTATGGAAATCAAATTGCTACTTTTATTATTTTTTATTCCAAATTTCAATTTTTTATTGTGCTTGCGATGGACTCTTTCTTTTAATCTAAATCAAATTGCCAATTATATTTTATTTTTATTATGAATTTTAGTTTTATGTTAGAGTGTATACAAATCCAATTGTTAATTTTTCTTCTAATTTTTATCTCAATTTTACTTTGAAGTTCGAAAGTCATATTGCTATTTTTATTCTAGATTTCAGTTAATGTTTGTTGCACTTGACATGGACTCTTTGTTTGAATATAAGCCGTAATAATCTAGGCTCACCATATGGACTACTAGATCTTTTCTCTTTTTGTCTGATTAATATGGAAATTTCTAGCCCTTAAGAGCGAACATGAATGCTTCTTTTTTCTCCGCTTTAATAGTATAATAAATAGATGCATATATAAAATCCAATAAAACTACAGTATTATGAAAGCATATTCGAAACATATCTATGTAAGACTTTTATGTATGTAATCTAAATATATTTTTAAAAATATCGATAAACAAAGTTTTGAAAGTTTAAATGCATGCATATGTCCCAGAACGACGTGTTTTGTGGCTGGAGGAAGTATATGGGTTGTATTAATTCATTTTCACATAAATCAACTGCAATTACGAAAAGAGGCAGCATGCACCAGTTCAGCTGTCGTCTTCACAAAGTCCAACAGAATCATAGTCAATTCAGGGCGCAGTGAAGCACTCTATTTCTAGCAAATCAACCCTCTTTTTTTCATTTTCTCCGATCCCTGCGTTTTAGCAAGGAACGAACGTACTGTACATTAATCCTATCTTCAATATAAAGATCCAGGTTGATCCGTTGATGACTCCAAGATCAGATATTGGAAATTAGCATGATGCTATGAGTATGATAACGATGCGGAGATGAGATGAAACGAAATGACGGAATGAATTATTACCAGGAAGGAGGTGAAGAGGGCGAAGAAGGCACCGAAGCCGAGGACGATGGCGTATCCGACGGCCTGCCCAAGCACCGGCTTTCCCCCGAAGAAGCTGCCGGCGCGGCTGCAAACCCCGTTCACCGCCGAGTAGTACTCCCCGCCAAAACCCACCTCCGACGGGGGGCACACGACGCCGCCCGCCATTGACTTAGTGGACGACTTATTAGTTATTAGTGAATGGTGGAGAGGGGAGGGAGGGGGATTCCAATCAGACAAGATATTTCTTGGCGACTGGTAGGATGTGGATCGCGCGTGTTGGGCATACACACATGAAGTGTTGGTTCATGAGTTGGTCAGTTGCGATCAACATGAAAAGAAACTTTATTTGAAAGAAAGGTACTATAAAAAAATTATTTATTGTAGAAAAATAATTTTTAAAAATTAATAGCAATAGACCTTAAACGCATTTTGCGGATGCCAACAGTCATCTCCCAATACCTACTTCTGTGTTGATATCTTCTATTATTACTAGCTATGTTTATGTTTAATTATAGATAAAAAAATCATATTATTCTAGCACGTCGAGTCGGCATTGTCAGGATTTTCGAGCCAACCCATGCCGTCGGCTCCGCCTCTGTGTTCTTTTGCATCGTGCTTTTGCACCCTCAGCTTTGCCATGCACCCGATAGAGTCCTGTTTTTTGTTAGAGAATTTGTAAAATGGTATAATTTATTTATTTTTGGATATTGTTTTTTTCTGTTTTTATTAGAGATTTTTTTGAGATGTACAAATAGGAGTTGGAAGAGGTAGATAAACCATCATCATTAACTCTCTCTTTTAGGTAGTAAAGATATACTAAAAGTCAATGATAGGTGTTTAACGGCTAATAAAAAATAAATACTCTAAACATTTTTATAAAAAATAAAACATTCAACTCTTAATTAGATGGGTGGGTCTTTATTAGGGTAACCAATGGATGCCGTTTGCCTTTTCAATGCGCCTAGCCCTAGGAATCCTGCACGCTCGGTAGCAAATCTGGACACATTTAGACCCCTAAACACCCGAAATTCCACTTTTGGCCCCTAAATCAAAAAAATTCCGTTTCTGGACCCCTCCCGACCGCGCGTTCGCGAGCTGGTGCCACGTGTCCCGGGCGCTGCGCGTGCGGCGCGATCGCGCGGCGGGCGGACGCGCCGCGTCGCGCGGTCGGCGGGACGCGCGCGATCGCGGGCGGCGGCGGCGGTCGCGTGATGAAGCGGGCGGTCGCGCGGCCGCCGGGACACGTGGCGCCATCTCGCGAAACGCGCGGTCGGAAGGGGTCCAGAAACGGAATTTTTTTAGTTTAGGGGCCAAAAACGGAATTTTCGGGTGTTTAAAGGTCCACATGTGTCCAGATTTCGCAAACAACGCCTCGTGGGCCCGATGTTAATATCTCCCTAAAAGTATTGATGTACATCTTCCTAAATTGCCATATCCTTTTCAATCTTAAATGACACGTCTCACGATCTTCCTAATCTGCACAACCTCTCGGCAAGGCAATTTGTCATCGATCCTGTACTGTGACGAGGACATCCCCAGTAATTCTAACATCCCCAACAACTCCCACTCTACTTAAAGTACACCAATTTAAAATGACGTGCTTCAGGAGATATACAAAGGATCATTCACACGAGCAAAGACTAAATTAATTAACCAGCAGTTGAACTCGCTCCTAAATAATTTTAATCTTGATTCTAATGAATATTTGTTACTGCCTGATAGCCTCATGTTGTGTGTGTGCAGTTTTACACGTGTTTGAAAGCATGGGAGCCAAAAGCAAAGGAAAGTATGCGGAGGAAAGAGAGGTGTCTGCGTCTCGGTTGGAAAATAATCCACAGGTGACGAATAGAAATGGAGGCCTCAACGTGTTATGCATTGTTGGGTCTAGCGCATTCATATGGCCCAGCTTCGGTCGTGAAGAGAGGACAGCATAGGTGGTTGGCAAAACGTGTGAAGACCTCTCATGTGTACACGTGACTTAAGGCTTTCGTTGCCAATAAGTTGGGCCTGAGCATGAGTCTGCATGGCCAGCCGGTGGGAAACACTAATCTATCTAAACTAATAATCCACCAGTTCAAATTATTTTACATCCACCCAACAATTAACTGCTCCACAGTCATGACCTTAACTACGTCCACACCATAATATGCACCCATAATTACATCATCATAAAAACGTCCGCACCAGATTAACTCTCCTCTATTCTCTCTCCTTACCCAACCATATCCGACGGTCATCCTTCAATGGATCTGCAGTACCCCTCCACCCGCGCCCCCGCTCGACCTGCGCTGCGCTGCCCCCTCCCTCCGCCTCCCCCGCGCCTCCCCTCCTCCCCCGCGCCTCCTCCGCTCCTCCGCCTCCCCACGCCCCCCGGCCTCCCTCCTCCCCCGCGCCTCCCATCCCTCCGCCTCCCCCGCGCCTCCCTCCTCCGCCTCCCCATCCTCCCCGCGCCCCTCCCTCCGCCTCCCCCCTTCCTCCCCGCCCCAGCCTTAACCCTAGCCCCGCTTCCTCCTCCCGCGCTGCCGCCGCCACCCCGCCCCGCGCCTCCTCCCCTGATTTCTCCCTCGCCTCCTCCCCTCTCGCGCGCGCCGCCTCCTCCCCGCCATGCGCTCCGCGCCGCCTCCTCCTCCCACGCCCGCGCCGATGACCGAGCGACGGTCCACGTGAGGCGGCAGCGGGGTCGGAGGAAGACGGCGCCGCAACGACGCGAGCGGCCGGATCGAGCTTCGGTCGCGGTTCCCGATCGGGCGGCCCAATCAGATCGGATCGGCCCGAGGCAGCCGGATCCGTGCGGTGCCGAGCCGCGCGGCGCCGATCCGAGGCGGCGGCGCGGATTTGTCGATCCCGGTGGTGGTGGTCCGACAGATCCGGGTGACAGAGCGCGTGGCTCGGATCCGGCGGGAGGTGGCATATGGAGCAGCGACGGTGGGCTTGTGCGAGACGACGCAGCGGCGCGGCGTCGTCGAGCGCCCAACAAGATGGCACGGACGCGGCGGCGGCAACGTGAGCGCAGTGGGCGTGGCAACGACGGCCGCGCGCGATCTGGCCGCGCCGGGAAGAGGTGGCGCCCTCCCGTCGTCGGCTTCCACCCTCCTCCACCTCCTCGCCCCGCGGGCCCAGCGAGGCGGGTGGCGGAACCACCCGCGCGGCGCGCCACGCGGCCGTCGCGGTGCTCGTTCGCGCCGGTGGAGAGGCGGCGGATCTGGCGATGCCGCGACTCGGGGTGACGGCCGCCGCCGCGCATCCTCGGCCTCTTTCTCGCTGGATGGGGCGAAGAAGAAGCCGACGGCGGGCCAAGAAGCGGCGGCGGCGGCGGACAAGGAGCGAGGTCGGAGGTGTTCGGCGCCGCGCGCCACCTCAAGTCTGGGCGGCGTCGAGGATGACGACGACGACGACTACTTCGCCACCACCGCGCCGCGCGCTCGTCTGGGGCCGAGGAGGATGCCGCCGCCACGACGACGGCGACAAGGAGAGTGCTGCCTGGAGCAGTCCGCCGCGCTTCTCTTCTATGCTGTTCATGTATGTGTTGTCTCTGAATAATCCAGATTGCGATTCGACTTACAAGGCTCCTTTTTATGCTGTTTATGTGTGCGTTGTATGCATGGCATGATGTTGCGTGGACATGTGGTCTTGGAGACTTTAGGACAGAATTGCCTGCAGAGCCAATTTTGGCTTGGTGGCTTGGTGTTGTCATGAACACGGTTCGCACCTTCACTTAGTGCATCGCAGGTAGAAAAGCAAGTGAATGCTACGCCAAATTGGTTGTTGGATGATGATGTGATTAGCTTCTTTTATCCGTTGCCAGAATGTTTTGCGATTGTCATACATACCCTATAAATGCTTGAATCTGCAGGTTTTGCGATAGTCAAATAAAGGAATTTGGTTAAATTGGTGTCTGATGTGTGACGATATAGTATAGCTCTAATTAATTGATTTTGTGGTGGTGTGAATGGTATGTGCACTGACCTCGTTCCTTTGTAGCAATTCATTCGGTCATAAGCCGTAGCTCGGTGACGTAAGTTAATATATACTTGTATGGAACTAGGCAAAGCAATCATGCGAATAATTAAGTAGAAAAATCTTGATTACGTTTAGAGAAGTGGGTACTTGGGTAGTCATGTTGAAGTTACAGATAGATTGTTTTGCTGGCGTTACTAGCACCTGCCTATTTTTGATATATGCCTGAAATGTACTTTTCAGATGCATATGTACTTTTTGGCATTTGATTCTTGATTGACAAGAAGCATCTTGCCATATTCATGCTTAGAATCTATCTCCATTTTTCCAGATTTGGCCTTCTTTTTGCCATTTTAGTCACTCCAGGAATCTAGCTTGAGTAATTTCAATGCTTGTAATTTCACTTGCAAACATAGTAACATTGTTTTATAGTTTTGTAAATTTCACTTGCAAATCTAACAAAATCATAACCCTAAAGTTTACAGAACATAAATTCATTTAGGCAAAGTTCAGCCAAGTCATTCCCCCCCAGTATATATTTATTTAGTTATATCATATTTTTGTGTGTTTTGAAAACTTTTATATGTAGAATTTCATGTGTGGTTGAGCTGTATGTAGCACTATGTGATTATATGAGCTGTATGTAGCGACTATGTGATTATACTTCAGATAATTTACACCATCTCCCACCTTCCATGTGCGATTACTATCTATCTTGCTAATGTGCACCTTATATACAATCGACTTAGCTGTACCACATCCATGTTTATGTAGTGACGTACATTGTTTCTGTTCTTTTCTCCACAATGACGGTGAGACTTTCATATCAGCAGATGATTTGCGGATAAATCTTTGGAATCTGGAAATTAGCAATCAAAGTTTTAATATTATTGATGTTAAACCTACAAACATGGAGGATCTCAATGGTATAACTTCCAATTCTACAAACTCTTAGCTGTGCTG
The DNA here is from genome assembly GCA_036346575.1 of Dendrocalamus sinicus. Lineage (NCBI taxonomy): Eukaryota > Viridiplantae > Streptophyta > Magnoliopsida > Poales > Poaceae > Dendrocalamus > Dendrocalamus sinicus. The sequence continues at coordinate 33,813,730 of CM070642.1, forward strand.
ACTAGATAGTATTTTACTTGGTATAACTGTATAGGTATTAGAATAAAAGCATTTACAACTTCAACTCACAATCTCACATAGTGGGAAAAGGATACCCTTCTATACATCTATAGCAAGCGAAGTAATCTGACTTATGATTCACTAATGGTCTAATCCTTTTGAAACATACTGTATATAGATGTGTTTTGACAATCCTCCTGCATTATGGTATAACACAATATTGAGCTAAAATTGGTTTTATTGAAATGGATGTGGGTGTTATAAATGAAGTTCTTAGGTCAAACATGAGTTTTTATAGGTCTATTCTAACTAATCTTTATTATTTTACCACATGTTTTAGAGGTGTCATCTGCTTGCATAACATGTTTGCTGTTAGTCATGTTTTTATTCTACAATGTGCAGAGGTGGTAACATCTGCTGAGTTCCACCCTACTCACTGTAACACATTGGCATATAGTAGCTCAAAGGGCTCAATTCGACTTGTTGACCTGCGGCAATCAGCCCACCCCGCATCTCCCTCTCCCCATCCAGCACCGCCTCCTCTTCCGCCCCCACGCGCCGGCGCCTCCTCCTCCCGCGCCAGTCGGCGTCGCCTCCGCCCCTTCGCCCCCGCTGCTTTCTCTCCTCTTCCCAAATCCACAACCGCTTTGAAGCTCGCGAAGCTTACTCGACAGCTATGTACCGGAGCGGCACAAGAAGGTATTGTATACTAGATGGGAAATTTTCTATTTATGAGCACATGCTCTTTAACCGCATGAACTTCACTTTTCTCACACTTATTAAATATTTTTCTTAAATCTGTTGGGTTGAGCTGAGATGGCATGCTTAAACTTTAGTGGTTGTGATGTTGTATTGTGCTTCAAGTGCTAAGTAAGTTGAGTTTCTTAAGCCATGTAAGTGGATTCCAATAAATATATGATTTCTATGATTGCATGCATTTCTTTTATTCAGATTTATGATTATGTTTATACTTGTATTTAAATGCCATGTTGATTTCTCAAAATGAGCACCTCTCGGATACATGTACATATAGGGACTAGAGATATATACATCCGGGCACCTGTCTTACGTATCATGTAGTCATGTCCTTCGTAGTCCTATCCATTAGTTGTTTTGTGTATGTTGTTCAATCAGATTAATGCTCCTGTTGGTGCTTCATTTCTTAGATGTTATTTTCCACATTTTTGTTTGTAGGATATGCATGTCAAGTTGTCAAGAAGAGGCGCCGCACCACCAAGAAACCATACTCCAGGGCAATTGTTGGTGCTTCATTGGAAGTCATCCAAAAGAAGAGAGCTGAGAAGCCCGAAGTTCGTGATGCTGCTAGAGAAGCGGCTCTTCGGTATGTTTGAGCTGCTGTTATATGCATCACAGTGGCAACCATTGGTTTTGGTGTCAAATTTCCTTGGTGATTGATGCATGATCTAAACTAATAAACCACCAGTTAAAATTATCCTACATCCACCCAACAATTATCTGCTCCACAGTCATGACCTTAACTACGTCCACACCACAATATGCACCCAGAATTACACCATCCTAAAAACGTCCGCACCAGATTAACTCTCCTCTATTCTCTCTCCTTACTCAACCATATCCGAAGGCCGCCGCCTCCCCCGGCCTCCCCCGCCTCCCCCGAAGCGAATCGAGGACTCCCGCGCCGGCCGCCGCCTCCCCCGAAGCGAATCGACGACTCCCGGCCGCCGCCGCCTCCCCCGCCCGCGAAGCCCTCCTCCGAAGCGAATCGTGGTATGGCATAAAAAATTAAAAATTGAAGTCAGGTACTGAATGCTCTACTCTCTTTTAATAAACTGAAATCGTATGTGCACCTTTTACGATTCAGTTCTTGGACTAGACTGCATCATAATCGACTCAATACTAATAGCATAAGTTTCTCAGAGAAGAATCTCATGTGTTCAACTTTCTGTAGAAAGCATAGATATGACATTATATGGATGCTTCAATTATGTAGGTCCTGAATAATGGCTATGTATCCATGTAGATTGTCAAATAGTGATAAAATGTGATGAGAACAAAACTTCCTTGCATTTTATGTTGTCTTTTTAGCTGTTGTCACATAAGACAAATTTGATTATTATATTTCTTATGAGCTTAATTAAGCTCACAGAACTTAAATGGACATAGGAAAGGACTTTTCGACGTTTAATCACTCAAATCAACTTAAAATTTATTGCAAACGCAGTTGCTTGTTTTATATCTTCAGAATTAATGGATGGTGTTGGCCATACTGTGTTTGTCTGTCACAATAACCTTTGCAAGTTGATATGCACAGCTATTGAACATATACTTATTGCAGTTGAGGACTTAGAAAGGGTGTTGAAATCCTTGTGGCAACTCCCGGTCGCTTGATGGATCTGCTGGAGAGGGCTAGAGTATCACTGCAAATGGTGAAGTACTTAGCTCTTGATGAAGCTGATCGAATGCTCGATATGGGCTTCGAGCCACAGATACGTAAAATTGTTGAGTAGATGGACATGCCCCCTCGTGGTGTAAGACAGGCAATGCTGTTTAGTGCTACTTTTCCAAAAGAGATACAGGTATGCCTTCTCTTTTTGACTCCCCCACTTTAATAATACATGTTCAAATGTCATTAGCCTCTTCATTACTTACTATTTTGTTGGCAATCTAGCAATTTAGCTGAGGTAGTGGGGTATGCAATGTCCATTTGCTGTCAACTTGTACGACACAATTATCAGTTTTCCTAACATATGGTGTCATGTTCTCAAGTCGCAGTTTATCTTTATGGCATTGTAGATTGTTCATTTTTACTGGACCTCTATTCCGAATCCAAAATTATTAGATATTAGATTCTTCTATTATACTGTATGAAATGGTCAGAATAATGGTAGGAATTAAAATTTATCTTTACTAATTGCATTTAAATCTGAATAACAATAAGATGAATTGTTGGCTTGCACAATCAATGCTTTTTGCACGTGATATGAAGATATGATACTGGGTGAATCAATATGCAAATATTTGGTTGGTTTTTTCTAACATGACAGGAAAAAATTATTTGTTTGGTTGTAGCATGTGATAATGATCTCTACTGTTACTTGTGCTGAAAATGTCATAATTTTTTCTGCAGTGTCTGGCTTCAGATTTCCTTGCGGACTACATCTTCCTTGCTGTTGGAAGAGTTGGTTCAAGTACTGATTTGATTGCTCAACGGGTAGAGTTTGTCCTTGAAGCGGATAAAAGAAGTTATCTCATGGACCTTCTTCATGCGCAGAAAGCTAATGGTGCTCATGGGAAGGTACTATGCATTAAGAGTTTTTGATCTACTTTATTTTTATGCCACCAGTTCCTTTCACTAGACTAAAGCCGCTGTAAGGAAAGTTTCTAGGAATATTTTTTGACGTACTTAAAATTTCAATTAATTTTTAACTCAAGTCATAATTTCCACCAATATTGGTCCACCAACGTGTGTTTTCCTCTTGTTTGCAGCAAGCTCTTACTTTGGTCTTTGTGGAAACAAAGAGGGGAGCTGATGCTCTGGAGAACTGGCTGTATACAAATGGGTTCCCTGCAACAAGTATTCATGGAGATCGTACCCAACAGGTACGTCCGAGCTGTGGCTTACATTATATGTTAGTTACACTTTTTGTAAGCAAATCCTGTAGACATTTTGTTATTGTCTGAAGTATCCATGCGGCTTACATTATATGTTAGTTACACATTTTGTAAGTAAATCCTGTATTCCTGTAGACATTTTGTTATTGTCTGAAGTATCCATGCTTACATTTTTGTTACTGTCTGAACTATCCTTGCATACATAATTTTGTTTTGGAAAGGACATAAGAACTTGGATATTCCAAAAACAAATGAATTTTTATCTGAATGTGGTACTGGGAAGTGATGATTTATCCTTTTCAAAACAGTTCAAGGATACTGCTATATGATATGGTTGCACATGAGCGATCAATATTTCTGTCCCATCCAGGTTGCGCGTGCTTTTGTCTGTATGCCTTATGGTGCTAAAGATATACGTCTTCTTGATGTCATATAGGTCTGATTGAATATCACGTTGTTGATCTTTCTGCTTGATTGATCTTATTCAGGAAAGAGAGTATGCACTGCGATCCTTTAAGAGTGGAGCAACTCCTATCCTTGTTGCAACTGATGTGGCTGCTCGTGGGCTTGTTGCAACTCCTATCCACGTTATCGAGAGTTGCGGTCGGTAGTTGAAGTTTCGACCACGTTGTGACGTGCTCAGGACGTGGTCGGACGGGACTTCGACCACTGTGAGCCCATGTATGTGGTCAGAAGGGGCTTCGACTATGGTGAAACACGTGTCATTGAGTTGGACCCTCGCGATTCTGCCTCTTTATGTTCTGCTATACAATTGCGTGAAACTTAAACTATGAAAAAAAATCATCATTTGGTTGTTTTCATGTGCATCCCCGAAATGCCGCCGTGGCGTTAGCACAGGCACTATACTAGTTAGAGATTAAATGCATGGGTGTCGTTCGGTCCTAGATGACTGTTATATCGAACTTGAGTAGACGTCATATTTCAGATTAAAAATATACTCGTCGTTCTAGAGTTTGAGCAATATTGCTCTTACTAGAGTAGGAAGTTTCGATCTATGTGCTGTTTCATTGTTTTTGTGTATTTTTTTGGATATTGCTGTAGCACATCTACTTCTTTGCGTAGCAAGTAAACAAATACCAACTCATGTAGTTAGGCAAATTCAATCATCACAGGTTTCGGTTACTCATATCGTTGTTGGCGCCGTTCGATTCGTTAGGTTTTACGGATTCTTCATCGATGACCACACTAGTTATCCTTAAGAATAATTCTACGTCGTAAAGATCGAACACCCCGTATCACTTTGGAATTTCTAAAAGGCCTAAAGTTTCTTTGAATCCCAATCCACGAGCTAAAATCAAAAGTTGGTCTACCAGTGATGTTTCCCCGTAATGTCACCCAAAGTGCAGGGTTAACGCAACTTGGAAGATCCATTGAAGCACAGATCATAGCAAGGATGTACGTAGTTGACAAGGTATATATTCCTCGACTAATAATTTCGCCAACTGAATGGAATTGCCCATTCGTGACCAAAAAAAAAAAAACCAAGACAATATGTCTCTCAACGTGCTCAGCAATGATTAACAACAAAAATCAAGGGCAATCTCTAAACAAGGTAGGCCTCTATCTACCTAAGAAGATATTTATGTATGGACATGTGTATGTAGCATTCTCATGGTTCACAATAAGGGACGGACTAAAGATACTGGTCAATGATGAAGAAAGCCTAGGTGATATATGGTGAAAAACATAGTGCAAAAAGAAAATTTTCCAGAACATTTTCAATGGTATCTTCTTATGTCAACTCATTTTTGTAAATAAATTTACCCCCCATGGAGTATATCGAGCACCACCTACCGTTCGCACCATACATATTCCCCAGATTCACGAACAGAATGCCACAATTAATCTTTGTAGGATTCAAACCAGAAAAAGGGAAAAGAATAAATAAATGCATGGACAGCCGCATAAAAAGGTACCAAAAAAGTTTTAAACTTCTGATCAGTACAACTGAGACATCTTCATTGTTAGAGCAGACCAACAAGCATTTCTATAATAAGGAGTTACAAACTTCTGATGCACATGGAACAGCATATAAGGTACAACTAAGACAACCACAAAACCCAAACCAGGTTAGTTCTATAGCCCAAGCGGTTCGAGAAATTTTGTTAGCTACCCATTTTGTCATGTGGTCATCTCAAGCAGCAAACCATCCTGTTTATATATCATCTGACCACAGAATGTAAATTCCACATGGACAACTGTCCCTATTTTACAAGTCATTTCCAGAGCTTGACAAACCTGTCATGGCTTACTGAGGCAACCTTCCCTGTTGCGCTCGATGCTGCTAGGGCTGTAATTAAACCATCATGAGCATTGTTGAAGGTCATGGCATTCTTCTCCCTTATGTCCCAAAGTTCCAAAGACTGCATGAAACAAATAATACAAACAAACACTACTAAGCGTGCTCACAAAATGATTCAACTTGCCTGACAAAATAAAGAGAGACTTGCCTCGTAACAACCAATGACTAGCAAAGATGGGTAAGTTGGGTGGAAAACACATGACTGGAACTGGTTCCCACTGCAATTCAACTCATGCACAAATTCACCATTATGTCCAGAAGTAAACGACCATATTCTGACAGAATCTTCACTGACAGAAGCCAGATAGTCTCCCACAGAATCCCAACAAACTGATCGAATATTCTTCTTGTGCCCCTACACATACGAACAAAATTTCCAATTAAAAAAGCCTGCAACCACCATTTGACACTTGTGGACTATCAAGATACTTGCAAGCTGCCATAATTAAAGTAGGTAATAAAAAACCCTAGCCATAGCAGTTGAATGATGATCTTTAACGCGTAATATACACGTCAAGTTTACAGCAAAGAATACATTGATCTGAGCGCAATGGGCTAAACCTTGCAGCTTGTGTACAGCTTATGGGAATTACCTTGCTTAGTTTGACTATAATAGCAGGTCAGATGGAAAATGTTGAACCAAGGAACATTGCAAGTTTGCAAAAATCAATTAAATTCTATCTGAAATCTAAAGAATTTTCAGTGTTACAAAATCTACTGGTTAAAACCTCTTGATGCCAAACTTATGGAACTTGTAAAGTATATGCAAGTGTTCCAAGTTCTAACAAACCTATTTTTGTTTCACTGGTAATCTGATATATAGTGAACTATCAAGAATGTCAATCACAAATTGTGTGACTACTACTAGAGAATCTGAAGGCATGGCATGGCATAAATTGCAAATAGTTTTGAATATGAGGGGTTGTAAATGCATCAAAGGCTATAACACATTTTGGCTGTTATCTTTGGTAACAAACCTGTAAAGGGCTTCTACAAGCATGTTGCGTCTCCCCGTCAAGTATGTAGATGGCCTTCTCTGAGGCAGCTGCTAGATATTTTCCCTTGCGAGGTTGAAATCTCATCTGAGTAGCAGCTCCCTGTGGAGATAAAAATATGATTGGAATCAGAAGCAAGCATCATAAATTAATGTTTGGGCAGAAGATCCCATGAAAAATAAAAATTAGCACTACATACCTTAAAGACATTAACACGGGTCAGGCAGCTACCATTATTTATGCTCCAGCTGCGGACTTCCCCATCACCATCACAGGAACAAATCATATCCTCTTTATTCGGATGAAAATCAAGTGACACAACAGACGTTGAATGACCCGTGAAAGTACGGAGCGAATAGTCGGTCTGCGCAGAGTCAAATCAGTTAGTCACAGCATTCTACAATGTGGAACACCTTATAATAAAATACCACCATAGAAGAATAACATTGCAAAGAAAAAATAAATGCGAAGGAATATACATTGTCAGCATCCCAAACCCGTACGGTTTTGTCAAAGGAAGATGTAGCAAGGCGGGACATGCTTGGGCTAAATCGAACATCAGTGATCAAAAACGAATGCTCTTCTAACGAAGATTTTAACTTCAGGGGCTCTGTACACCATAAAAAAACCTGCAGAACAAGAGCAGGTGTGTGATTGAAGCTTTTCTAACACTGGCAAACTTAAAATTACTTCTGTGTCGGCAACCACACCTTTTTATCATGACCACCAGTAGCAAGCAGTTTGCCGTCGGATGAGAAGTGGCAACAATTAACTTTGTTTGCACTTGCACATGCTTTTGCAACCTCAGCAAAACCAAACCCTGCAACAAACAGATCTTGAGATATGCATTGAGCCCCAGCGAAATAATTGCAATCAAACAGAAGCTCCCTCATATGGCCAAGACAAGTAGATACATGCTTTGTAATAGCTATGCAAAACTGCCAATATCAAAGATCAAAAAATGATCTCTTTAGGAATAAGATCTGATATGGAGACATTTCTTATTGAGAAAATTGTACTGTAGTTCCCTAAACTTACATGGATGTATCACTTAGCACCCTGAACTAGAAATAATACTCAGGTCCCAAACCTTGCTAATATCTACACATTTGGTCATAATCTCAATTGACTAACAAAATTACACAATGTGGCGTCCAGTCAGCTTAAGGATCCGATGTGGCATATCCATTCAGGGAAAAAACAGAATTGATGTGACTATGGTATAAACACATTAGAACTTTTTCCTCCATCAGCATGATCTTGATGTGGCACAGTTAAGAAGCCACTGAAGCGAGCGGCAGCGCCGACAAAGGTGGCTGTTGTGACATGGGGGGAAAATTGAGTTGAGTCAACAACATCGGCCATAGGTGGAGGCGGTTGAGAGATGTGCAACTTGGGGTGAGAGGTGGTGGTGGAGAGGGGATTGGATGCCACATCACTTGACAAGATGCCACCTCAGCCTGATTATGTTTTTAAACTTAGATTATGACCAAACGTGCAAACATTAGCAAGCTTAGAGACCTGAGAGTAATTTTCAAGTTCAGGGAGCTAAGTGATATAACCATGCAAGTTTAGGGAGCCATAGTGCAATTTTCACTTTTTCTAGCTTTGACCTGTAAAGAGACATAGTGAAACATTTTTAAAAAGCAAAAGAACCGCTAACATGTTTTCTTACAAAAAAGGCCTGTGGACAATATACCCAAAAACAAAAGCATGAGATCAAAAATGCAGATTATAGATGAGTGCATTCCATCACAACTCACAAGGGTCAAACTCAACAAGAACCATATCAGCAGGAATCGAAACAATACCTTTACTGGCATCCATGCAGCGTCCCAAGGTGTCCCTAGGATCCATGTCATCTTGTGATAGAAAAGATTCAACATTTTCATCCAATGAACCTTCTTCCAGCAAACGGTCCACATCACCCTGAAATTGAAGACTTTTTGTTATCAAAGTGTCAGAACACAAATGGCAAATCAAAAAGAAATGCCTTTATTTCAAGATATATATAAATAAATGCATACCAGTGGATTTGCTGGAGATGTCAAGCTTCCAGTTCCATCAGCGCCAAACATTGCCAAGGGTTTCGCTGAACCACCATTCTGCTGCAGTTGTGGCACAGACATCACATCTCCTGGTGTATGAGTGGAAGGTGTCGATGGTGCAGAACTTGGAGAGGGGCCAGCAGTATTTGCAGTTCCTGAACTATTAGCTCTACCTGAGGATGAGCCGGGCTTCTTTCTCTTCTTCGTTGTCTGAACCACAAACAACGTAATGTAGTTTATGTAACTGAACCACTGAGATCAAGTTATTATTCACTTTACCGATCTAAAGCAGCGCAAAACAGCTTAAGCTCTTCATCAACAAAATTTGAAAGATCATGAGCAACAGTGAGGGATATGGTGCTTCCGTGATCAGGAAAAGTCACATCGCAGCGCCGAAGACAACTCAATTGCAATGCAAAGCAAAGAACACAATGTTATGTTCTTTATATACTCTAGAAAATAGATAATGGAGCTAGGAAAATCTGATCCAGAGCTTTACGAGATTAGTTTCACAGAGGTTGCCATGAAGGTGTACGCATGTACCAATCATGTAACACAGCAAACATAGCACAGTTATTGTACTAGACTTCCAATTTAAAACCAAAAGCAAAATGAGATGCATACTTTCATTATAAGTGTTGTATTATGTAGAAACACATTTGCTATATATCAGGATAGAGGCAAAGTGGGTAGATTAAAAAATGTCAACCCATTCAGACCACATGCATACAATGAGCAGTAGCATGTTAGGTTTAAACGTCCATGCAAAATGAAACATAATAAGCATTGCAATTATACAACTAAAACATACTTGATCAGCTCCTCCGAAAGAGTTTGGCATGCCCCCTTCAACAGGCATACTTCCAATTCCTGGCTTTTCTTGTTGGAGAAGCTGATTTGAGCTTTGAGACTGCTGACTGGAGACAGCAGGTTGCTGAAGCTGATGTTGTTGCTGTGACTGCTGTTGACTATTGCTTTGCTGTTGTAATATTTGTTGCTGTTGCTGGTGTGCATGAGCAAATTTCTTCTACTACACAGAAAAATCTATATAAGAACATGGAAGCAGAAAAAAGGGCTGGAAGACTTAACAGAAAGGAAGGTATCTTTATAGGTTGAATCATCAAAGGTAAATATAACAGTAATCCCGGTAACCTTATATGCATAAGGGGAGCATACAAATAAGATCAGAAGAAACCAATGTAAAAATAGATAAATTGGAAGCTCGATATCAGAAAAGGTATCAATACAAGTATTAGGAAGATGATGTTATGAATATTGTGTGTATATTGATGAGGCCCAAAGGGCAATATATATAGAGAGTACAAGAGGGTATATGGAAGGAATACAAGTCATATAAGGAAACAAATAAGAGTCCTATTTTATCTCTAATACCTTATCTCTAATACCCTTAACACCCCCCGACAAATGCAAGGCGTATACAATAGCATTGCATTTAAAAAAGGGTTAACACTAAAACAAGAAAAATCCGAAGTCCGAGTCTTGATGTCGTTGTTGCGTGCAGCCTTTGAATAAACTGTCAAATCAAACCGAAGAGGAATATATAAAAGCCTAACGGCGCATATCGAAGCCCGAGATGGCGGCGGCGCAATGCACAAGAAGTGCAACGGAGGCGCAGTGCAAAAGAAGCGCGGCGGCTTTAGAAACTCGGGGCGGCGGCTTGAAAAGAAGCGGCGGCATCATAATGACTTCTACGATCTGCACGCGGCTCAGAAAATAGAGCGGCGGCTGCTGCCATGCAAAAGAAAATTCCTACACTTCTATGACTGACAATAAATTTGTAGACTCGCACGGCTTGAACGAACTAAAAATTAGAGACTATGGATTTTGGGTGGACACAACGAAGGACTCACGAAAAATAACTAAAAACTGCCTCACTGAACTCAGAAAAACAGAAGAAAAAAAATTCCGCAGCTCCCCAGGCAACGGCAGAGATGGCTCCCCAGGCGACAGGCGGCTCAGATCAAGCAGTCCACGAAAACGAATCAGACACAGCTCCCTAGGCGACGGCAGAGGAGCGACGGCAGAGGCGGCTCCCCAGGCGACGGCGCAGATGCAGCAGCCCAAGAAGAGGAGTGACGGCAGAGGCGGCTCTGGCGAGCGGATCCCCAGGTGGCGACGCCGGATATGATGAGGCGCCGGCGGTTCGCGATCGCCGCCTCCGAGATCCGACGGACAGATCGGCGACGCGCCGCAATGGAGTCGACGAGATGAAGACGCGGCCGGCGCGACGGCGACGGCGGCCAAGAGAAGCCGCGAGGCGGGCGGCAATGGCTGCCGAAGAGATCCGCGACGCAAAGACGGTGCGAGAGCCGCAACGCGGCAGCGGCGGCGAGGACGGCGGCGAGGACGGCGGTGGTCGACGGAGTGGAGCAAAGGCGGGCATGGCCACCGGACGGGCGGGGAAGAGCCAGATCGGGCGCGAAGGTCCCAGATCCGGTGGCGGAGCGGCCGGATCTGAGGCCCAGCGGCCGGATCCGAGGCGGCCAGATCCAGACGGCGGCGCGGTGCAGATCGGGCAATAGTCGGCGCGGATCCGAAGGCCTAGGCAGCGGCTTGGCGGTGGCAGGCACCGATGGCGTCGGCGGAGGAGGTCGACCCAAAAAAACGAGCCGGCGGCGCCGGACGCGGGTGACGGCGTGCCGATCTGGCGCGGATCTGGTGTGGAGACGGCCGGATCCGAGAGAGGCGAGGCCAGCGACGGCCTGATCTGGAAGAGGCGACTGCAGCGGCGGTCTGATCCGGAAGAGGCGACCAAAAAAAACAATGGGGCGCCGTGGCGCGGTCGGTGAGGAGATGGCTGCCCCTAGGAGCAGAGATCGATTCTCCCGGGGGCAGCGGCAGCGGAAGACGAACTTAGGCTAGGTATAGAACCTAGGCTCTGATACCATGTTATGAATATTGTGCGTATATTGATGAGGCCCAAAGGGCAATATATATAGAGAGTACAAGAGGGTATATGAAAGGAATACAAGTCATATAAGGAAACAAATAAGAGTCCTATTCTATCTCTAATACCCTTAACAGATATTTCGCGTTCTCTTTGCACAGCTGAAACTTTTAAAAGTCTGGTAAAATGGAAAATAACTCACATTCATTTCTATGTCATTACAGCTGCTGCTAAAATACAATTTTGGTAATAAAGCAACATCGTCAATTATAGTCAACTTGGTTCTAGAAGTTTAGGAATGATACATAATATTATAGCACAAAAAAATATTACTGCAAGTCTGCAAGGAACAACAAAACATTAATAGTTCCCATTAAATATAAATTATAGTATGTCCATTTTAATCACAGTGAGACAGTAGTAGTAAAATGTCCATGCTAATCTGATTGAGGCAAATTGCCATTTTGCCAGGATGTTCTATACTTCTATGATACATCCTCCTATCTCTCATGAAAAGGGAGTTGCTTTGTCCCATACAGTAAGAAGCTAAGAACATAAAATAAGCACTAGCCACAACTACTATGAAATAAAGATAAAACTTCAATAAACAAAAGCTTTTACAGAAGTTAGTGGGAGAAAATAAACAGTCGCAAGGTAGAACATCAAAAGATATACCTTTATTAGCATATCTATATCTCCACCACTTTGACTCGGAGAGCCAATATTTGGAATAATATCACCGCTGCTGTTTGTCTGCCCGTCCCGCTCAAGAACCACATTTCTGTTGTTAAGCATCATCCTCATTCTTCTGCTGTCAACATCACTAGATGTTGGGGAAGCCATATTTTGCTGAGCCTGCAACATAAGCTGCTGCTGCTGTGGAGTCAGAAACTGGACCTGTTGTTGCAATTGCTGTTCATTCTGCATGAACGACTTCTGCTGTAGAATTCCAGGTCGAAGTTGCTCAAGTCCCTGTGAACATAAAAAGAGAAATGGGGTCAGAACAGAGGTTGACAAATAGCATGTGTAATAGCAGATGTCAAATCACATAATTGCCATTTGTCACTATATTGAAAAATATAAATTTCAGCTTGCCCCCCAAATTGCTGACAACGACATTATCTGCGATGCCACTATATTTTAATTGTACACAACCCACCGAAAATTGCTTGTGGGAAGTACCAAGATCAGAGCCATAGACCCAAAAGATCAAGGATGGGATTTAAATTAGGTGAGTTCAGTTATGCCAGTGTTAAATTTTGCAAAAGATGGTCAATGGAAGGAAATTAAATACAATCCTACCATACCATGTAAACAAGAAACAGATGACATTGCAAATTTAGATGCTTCCCTTGGTCAGTAGGGGCACTACAAGAAAGATTAAGCCATTAACAAACTACAGCAAGCATGTGCGCCCCAGAACAAAGAAGTGCTATAGGGGAGTTCAGCCTAAGCCAAGTCTACAGCAGGACCATTAATAATAAGCAAGATACATATAATCAGGATTCGATTTCCCGGCACTGGACTGGTTCCCTCCAGCAGGAGAGTGGCGGTTCTTGACTGGTCACTGGCAGCAACTTGAAAAATCTCAGTGTCTGCCAAATTTATATCGTAATTTAAATTTAACAACAACCATGGAGCTGTTGCTGGCCAATTTTCAACTTTTAATTGAAAAATAAAAAAACAAATTTAATAAAGAGTAAACTGCACTATGGATCACTTTACTTGTCCAACCGGTTCAAGTAGGTCACCGAACTCCCAAATTGCATATATCAGTAAAGTTGTTGAAGTGGGGTCACTCTCAGTGATTAGCATGCCAACCCGGGTACAACAGATGGCATGGCATGTCGACCCATGCCACTGTGGCATGGCATGAGTGGCACGTGAAAACAGGCATGGCCATCATAGTTTGCACTCAAACCTTAGGGTCTATTTTTTTTCAACTTTTAAAAGCCTCTTTTTGGCTTTTCTACAATAACTAGGTTTCAAACAGAGTGTCTTTTCAAAATGAAGTCTACAAGTTGATTGTAATACACACTGTAGCAACTTCATTTATATCGGCCAAAACCACATACGAGTTCCTGTTATTCCATGCTTTCTCTCATAAACAGCCCAAAAGCAATAAACCGCAGCAATAAACCATAAGCCGCAGCCAAAAAGAACATGCCCTTAAAGTTTTCGCCTTTCAAAATTTTCTCCGCCGTTCAAAACCCCTATGAGCTGCGGCAACTGAGGCAATCACAATGGTGGTGACACGTGCCAATGTCTAGACCCTGCGACTGCGATTATTTTGGGAGCAAGGAATTGAGGCCGAGCAAAGTCAATGGTGGTGATAAAGGGACGATCGTGGATATTGGAGAGGCTGTGAGGAGAGGATGAGCCACATTCCGGCCTACTGTTAATGATTTTTGCGACAAGATGTGGGTGCTATGCCAAGGTGGCACAAGTCAACATGCCATATCATCATTTGTACCCAGGCTGGCATAGGTAGTCCCCTAGAGTGACCCACTTAAACGAGTTGTGACCTAGATATGCGGTTTGGGAGCTCAGTGACTTACTTGAACCAACTAGAGAAGTTTGGTGACTCACACTGGCAATGAATTCTTTAATAAAATTCAAGCCATGCAGTTTATATATAAACCACTTAGGTCCAAGATCTCTAGTAACAGGTTTGAACCCTGCATGCACTGCTGATGAAGAAGTACAAGATAGTCAAAAGTTTAATCATAAACTAAACATTACCGTGAGTGGCCAGCCTTTCAGAGTCAAATTGTTTCCAGCTTGATTGGATCCTGTTAAGAACCAATCTAATTTAGATTCAGAAAACTGATCACTCAACAAGATTGAATATGCCAGGTATAATTTTTGACAGGCTAAGGATATTATAGTAGTTGAAATAAGAAATAGTTGACCGATAGAAGTGGAGAGTAGTAATTCCAGGGAGTAGACTGAACAAATATTACCTTGGAGACCTATAAATGACCCCTCAGGGCCTGCAGCTCTGGGTGTCAAAACGGGATTCATCTCTGTCTTGATACTCTGCTAATAAACATAAATACTATGAGAATAGAGATATGGCATCCCCCCCCCCCTCTCGTTGTTTTTGAGGTGAATACGGTAGAGGTTATAGATACTAGGTAAATCAGGATACCTAGAAGACTAACCTGAGCTGGCCCAGGAAGTTGTGGACTCCTGGCCTGAACTTGTTGCAGAGTGCCTGACAAACCACCAACAGTACCATGCAAAATTTGCCTATAGAAGGGAAAATGTTAACTATCTGAGAGCAAATTTGCTAAAAGCTACCTGCTACAGCATATATATGATCTGGTCAATAAAAAAAGGTAGTCCTTCCTTAGGCATCTACATTACATTTACATTAACAACCAAAACTTTGGGCATGAGATGACACTTCTGGGTAGTGGGTATTTCCATCGTTCGGAACAAAATTACATGATTTGTACCCAAACAAGCAATTAAGGGTGTAGTACCTAACAAAATTAGCTGGTCTCAAAACCCAAAACAATATATGCATGTCTCCACCATGGTTGTCACGGTGTTGTGGCGGTCCAAGGGGACACCACGGAGCTTCGCCGTGACCGCCCCCGTCTTCCTTGGCTCCGGCCGGCGGGAACGGCCGGATCCGGTTGTATTCGACGGGGATGAGGCGGGAGGCACCGGGCAGAGGAGGCGGCAGGAAGGGAAGGCAGCGGAGGGAGGAAGCGCCAGGGGAGGAGGTGGCGAGTGGGGGGAGGCGGCGGCTGGGAGGGGAGGCGCCGGGGAAAGGAGGCCATGGACCGGGGGGGGGAGGCGGCAGGGAGGGGAGTAGGCGCTGGGGGGAGGTGGGGGGAGGCCGCAGGACGGCGGGAGAGAGGAGTCGGGAGAGCAAAGGCGAGAGAGGAGTCGGGAGAGAGCAGAGGCGAGAGTTATGAGGGGAGGAGGCCGCTCATGTATATGTATTGTATCATTTGCAATGGCATCCTGGTGCCTCTTAGGCGCCATGGTCACCAATTACGCCGTGATAACCATGGTCTCCACCATGAAAAAAATAACAACAAATTGCAAAAGTACCAAATCCAATATAAATTTGAAGCACAAATAGAAGTATGTAGCACTGTATCTGATTTGTGTCCAGGACAAAACAAAAGACCAATAGGAGAAGTTCAAAATAAAAAAATATTTGTGAACGGACAACCAACTCTATAAAGTGCATGCAGAACAGAACCAGGAATGGGAAAAAAGAGAAAAAATGATGGAAATTAAATTAAGGAAATATTATAGTTGATGTGAATGCAAGCTGTGCAATTGCAAGATTATTAACATCGTAAGAGAAGGTAACAAAGATGGCGAGCCAGGATACCATATGTACTAAGTGTGAGATTGAAATAATGATTTTCTAACAAGAATACTTAAATCTCATCAGCTACTGTTGTAGGAAATATAAAGTTTGTTAAACACTTCATAATTCACAAATTCAGCAAGTACCCTGAAGATTGTCCGCTTGCAGCTGCTTTCAACAATGATGCTTCATTTGAATCAAGTAGTTGCGCAGCATTTTCTCCGTATCTTTGCTGCAACCGAACTTTCCATGTTATGACAAAAGTACTGACAAATAAACATTTTGGTGAAGAGTCAACTAAAAGAACATGGAACAACAAATCTAGCCAACAGTGATACCTTCATTGATGCCTCTTCCAAAGGATCTCTTTGGGAAGGCAACTTTAATCTCTCCTCGTACATTTTTGTTGCCATCACATTTGCAGCACTTTGGTTTTGTCGCATTAAAGGATTGTTTCCAGAAAGTCCACTTGCAGTACCATTAACAAGATGAGAACCATCTCTACGCTGCTGCTGCTGCTGCTGCTGCTGTTGCTGCTGCTGTTGCTGCTGCTGCTGCTGCTGCTGCTGTGCCGCAGCTCTTTGTAACAACATTTGTTGCATTTGTATATGCTGTGATTGCTGCTGCCGCTGTTGAGGCGGCAGCGGTGGCTGTTGCTCCCTGGCTTTCATGAGCTGAGTCTGAAGGAGTGCAGCGAGTTGTAGCTGAATTAGAACTACCAATTCAGGAGAACAGACGTCCCCACTCTCATAACAATTGATGCAACACAAATAAACTCAGGATTTCCAAATGCATTTAATTAGATCGCTAGGTATCAAAGTGTTCCCGGACAAGAAAAAGGGATAACAATTCAAAGCACCTTAACACGTAAAACCAAAATAAATACATATAACGGACAGGGAGACTGCCAGGCTATTGTGGATCTGACAAATATAACAAGCAGTTGAATTGTGAGGTATTTAACAATAGCGGCAAACAAATAGAAAGAATTGTAACAAAACAAAAGGAGGTTGTTGACAAGCTAAAATAGGTGAGACTTGACTTAATCAGATTATTTTTCACATAGGATTTCTTCGAAGACACTAGCATGATAACCACTCAAGTTTCTGCTATAGATGGTTTCAAACAAGCAAAACAGACATCACTCTAGGTGCCTAGATTAACATGCATGTATCATTAAAATTTTGCCCACAAAAAGATAATCAGATGCATAGATCAGTACCTCAATATATGACGCTGCAACATCCGAATGCTTCTCGTTTGTTCTTGCTATAAATATATCCCAGAAAACTGACCACCACTCAAAAAGAAAGCCACCAGGTGCATCAATTGCTGCAAAAAAAACTCAGCTCAGAAAGTAAGCATTAAACAACGGTCTTTACTCTTTACTAACAAACAGTAAAAATGTGCTGTAAAACTCAGGACATAAGTAGCTTCACGCAACTTGCTGGGAAATACATACCAACTGGATCTGAAGAGACCTTCCCTTCTGCTTGGAAGGCCTTTGCAGTTGCGTGCAAATTTCTCTTCATAAAATAGTCATATATGTAAACATCCAGCCTGTTTCAGCAAGCAGTCAAATATTTAGTAGTTAGGGCTCCGGATGGAGGTCAAAAGCAAATGTTCAAACATCTCTTCATAAAATAGTCATATATGTAAACATCCAGCCTGTTTCAGCAAGCAGTCAAATATTTAGTAGTTAGGGCTCCGGATGGAGGTCAAAAGCAAATGTTCAAACATACAACTCTTCATCCACAAGTACTTTGTCCAAGCAGAATGATGCATAAGCAGTTAATAGACATAAACATGAAGACAAAGAGAACACAATAGTTAACAAATTGGAAATGTAAACATCTTCAATTCAACATTTATACTACATTAATATATACTCATTTTGTTTCTTCAACTTCTATTTTCTCAGTAGCAAATCAGCAACTAGAGTGATCTAGGTGCCGGTGTTCAACTTGCAACATATTTTATTTCGCCGATGATAAAATTGAGGCTTCCTAGTGTTTCTATGTACACAAAATGCTTAGATTAGTTAATTATATGCTTTCCATAAGACATTATAGATATCATGAAAAAACACTAGTAGGTCTAGTCCCCAGAAGCAGAATAAGATATTTTACCTACTTTCCCATGCAAATCAAACTGCAGTTTTTGTGCCATATCTATCTTCCGGTGGCAAGACACTCTAAAAAACGATAGTTGTAAACGGAAACTCGAATGTCCACTTAAATCGTGCCTAAACAAAATCAAGTTATTCGCTAGTACTCCCACCCATACTATCAGCAAACAAAAGGCTGAAGAGCTCCTCGATTCGTGAAGAACCCCCACCCCACGAACCAAATGGAACTGCCTTTTCCGATATCCATAATAGCCCAACTACTGCTAGAAATCAAGTTATTTCTAACGGCATTTCAAATCGCATAGAGAAGTTCTCCTGATGTTTTATAATCCCCCAACTCAGTTCTCCTGCTATTTCAAATCCCCAAACAAGTTCCCCTGGTATTTCAAAACCAACATAGCAAATCAGCAACGAGGTATTATAGCACCCAAAGCACTAATCCTGCAAGCCAAAAAAAGTGGGTTCGTCCACTAAAAACCAAAGCTCGGGACGAAATCCTCCTAAAAACAAGAGCTCCCGTGAAACCCTAGCGGCCAAACACGCCACCACGGTTTTCCTCCCACCAGTAGAGATTAAAATTCGGACCCTCCCCCGTGATTTTAGCTCAAAAAATCGCCACCCAGACGAAGCAACAACCAAGAGAAACGCCGCCCACCAAAACACGCCGCGAATCAACGCAAGGAATAGAAAGGAAACCGAATCCTCACATCTTATCCGCCTCCCAGTTCGTCTGCGACATGGCTCCTGCGGCGCGCCGACCTGGCGCCCTTCCTCCGAACCCCCGACACGCCCGCGAGAAGAATCGGCCACGGCTAGGCCTGGGCCGCCACCGACGCCTCCGCAGCCGCCGGGCGGTGGGTGGACGGGGGAGCTGATCGAGCCGAGGCGAGGCGCCGGGGAGGGAACCCGAGGCGAAACCCCAGAGGCAGCACGGCGCGGACGGGAGGGGAGGCGGCGGCGAGAGAGACGTGAGGCGAACAGCTTGGAATTGCAATTCCAGCGGCGGGAGGTGGTGCGCAGGAGAAGGGGAGAAGGAATGAGGAAGGGAGATTAGGAGGTAGAAACGCGAGGGGGACCAGGATTTATAGAATAATAATATTTATGGTCTCTCGTTATCGTATGGCGCTATTATTACTCGGAAGTCGCTGGAAAAAGAAGTGAAGAAAAGGCGCGTCGTATCCATACTCCCAGACCAGTCCAATGGATCGTACCGGGACACGACACGAATCCGATTCAGGCACGACCTATTCAGGTCCGATAAATAAATGAGCCATATCGGGCTAATCCATGGGCTACGGTCTTAGCCTAGTAATGATTCAGGATCTGCTGGCATAGTTTGCCCGGGGTGCGGCTCTGGTGCTAGGGGCACAGCACTCGGATTCTCTACAGTTATGTACGGTGACTGTAGAGTGAATTCGCGAATCTCAGCCATTCGGTCGGGAAAAGAGCGATCGGATCGGTTTGCTCGATGAAGCGTCTTGTAGCTACGATGAAATTCTTCGTAGCAAAAGCGTGCCGTCCGCTCTTTCGATCGGACGGTGAGATTCGCGATTCACTACGATCGCCGTCTGCGATCGAGAGAATCTCATTCGCAAGACACATATAGCGCGTGCGGGTGCTGACACATACGTGTCCCCAAGACACAAAAAATTTTTGAAAAATTCAAAAAAAAATACTTACAAAATCCAAAAAATTGTAAAAAGTACTTTTTGTAAAAATACTTTTATTAAAAAGTATTTTTTTTGTAAGTACTTAATTTTTTTGATTTATACTTGTATTAAAAAGTATTTTTGTAAGTACTTACAAAAAATACTTTTTAATAAAAGTATTTTTACAAAAAAGTACTTTTTACAATTTTTCGGATTTTGTAAGTTTTTTTTTAATTTTTCGGAAATTTTTTGTGTCTTAGGGGACACGTGGCGGGTGCTGGGGGCACCCCCGCACGCGCTATGTGCTGTGCCCCCAGCACCTGAGCCGCACCCGTTTGCCCGTTAAGCTAAAAAAATCAGAAAATTAATAAAAATTATCTAAAAATTATAAAAATTTATAGATATTGTTAATCATCGAGATAATTATTTTCAATGACATAATGAACTTTATTAACTTGTTAAATTATATGGGATGGATGTCTCGTTAAAAACTTTACTAAATAAAAACTCAACTTAAGAAATCTTGATAAAGAAAAAAGAATATTGCCTATAAAGCTCACTAGTAACTATATCTGAAGAAAAATATTAAAAAACCTATTCATTGCTATCTACATACAAATTCTTAAAAGATTCTTCTAAGTCTCTATTTTCTGCAGTATGTTAGAGTCTTAGTTCAGCTTGTTCCCAGTCTTTGATGGTCAGGAGGATTTTCACCATCTCGTTCGAGAAACTTGTTCGTCGCTCCTAGATTATTCTTCAAAATAGACTGAAGGCTTACTTCGAGAAGACCGTAGAGACAGGAAAAGTCCACACATCTTGTGCTAATAAGGATAGCACTGGATATGTTACTTTCTGGGGGTTGCCACAATGAGAGGATGTTCAACTCTTGCTCGAACCTGACGCTATCACTATTAAGATAGCTTAATAGGTCTCTGGTGCTTTGTCACCTTCCTCCTCATGATTGATGTGTACCTGCATGAGAATTTCTAGAGGAAGAACCAAAAATCTTGCCCCATTGCATAGTCCCTCTAGAGGTGCTAGGGTCTACAGGGGGTCTTTCCAAACGCACGGACCCAAACTTATTTTCGTATTTCTCGTATACCTCATATAATTTATCCTTAACTATTTTATAGTATGTACAATAATCTAAACCGGTAATATCACTTAAAAGTTGTAATACATTTATAAATCCTTGGAGTTTGACCCTAAGATCCAAAATAAAGGTGAAGGCATATAAAATAGGAATTTCCCTCTAATATTTTAAAAACTTAGTTTCATGGCAATTACAGCATCCCGTAGTATAGGATCATTTTCAAAATCCTTTAGGTCAGTGGTAATTTCAAGAATGTTATGAACAATTAGAGCAGATGTTGAATAGTATACTCCAGAAAGACAAAGTGTAGCTTTATGAAAAGTTCTAAAAATAAAAATATTTTTCACCAACAACCCAATCGTCCTCAGTAAATTTAAGATCTTTAACTTGGGTTCTACTAGAGGAGCTACGAGATTGATGACCTTGGGTGTGAAGAAAAACAGAAAAGGTGCTCTTATATGGCAATATATGTTTACGCATAAGGTAAGTAAAGTTCCATCTAATAGGCATGTTTAAGCCAAATTTTCTAGGATGGACGTTCATTGCTATGCAAAAAGCTCTTATATGCGGCTATTCGTTCGTTGGAACAATTAATATATGAAATTATATCCCTAAAAGAATCAATACAAGCATTTAATCTTTTTGAACCAGTTTTAACAATAAAATTAATAATATGACAAGCACAACGCTGATGCAATAAGAAAGATTGTGCATAAGTATTAAACAAAAGGAGTAAGAATTTCTATAGCCTTAGTGTTTGCAACTGCATTATCTAAAGTTATAGAAAAAATCTTATCCGTGAGGCCAAAATCTTCTACAACTTTAATAATGCATTTTACAATATTTTTAGCATTATGCAAACATTAATTAATTTAAAGCCTATAATTATTTTTTTCCATTACCCAGTCATCATTGACATAATGAGTAACAACACTAATATAATCCTCCATGTCCCTACCATTCCATATGTTTAATGTCAAAGCAATAGAGAATGTACTGTATGAAACAGTTTTTTTTTAATTTTTCACGACAATTGTTATAATATTTAATTAAATCTCTAGTTATGATTTGCCTAGATACAACACTAAATCGAGTGTTATGAGCAATCCTAATATATTTTTGAAAAGCATTAGACACACCAAAATTCAAAGATAAATCTTGAGAAGTAATTAATCTATAAAACGATTCTCAGGCTACCTCTGGGTTGTACTCCTAAGTATGTACCAAGCCGTCGAGGTTATATTGCAGCTGCGTTTGGCGCATTTGTATTCTTTGCCTTCTTTACAGTTTGCAGCATGCCGTTGCATGTGACCCGTCCCACCTGAAGATTTCGTAGATAATTCATTACCATAAATTTTACAAATAGCATACATCACCGAATTCCCGTCATCATAGGTCTTGAACTTTTTGTCAAAATTGTTCCAGACTCCTGATGTAGTAGCTCTTGTTCTTTTTGCACTCGTGATATGGGTTGTGGATGTACTTTTGAGCTAGTAGAAGATGGATCAATTGGAGCCTACGCCACTGGGGTCGTCGCTTCTTTGGACTCTCTAGTTTGTTGTGGATGTGAACTTTCTGCGGATAGATATCCTTCTTGAAAGGATTACATATCCTCTGCCGAGAGGCCAAATTCGGAGAGATGAAAATCATAGCTCTCTATCGAATCAATTGTAAAATTGAAATAGTAAAATTAACTTACTATTGAATCAACAAATAATAGCAAAAAATTTAAATAAACCATCGCTATTACCTCTTTTGCAGCTCACAAATTTCTCACTAATTTTGTCAAATTTGCGCAAACACTGCCAGATTTTTCACAGCTAAATAGAGATATGAGAGTCAGGTTTGAGGTATGAAGAATGGAAGCCGGATACCCACTATTTATAAAAAATCCATATTTTTTCAATTGTTTGCTATTTTTTAGAATTTTTTATACCCAACAGTAAAAAATGCCAGAAAACGGCTATTTTCGATAGCCCGTTTACACCCGTTGCAACCGTACTAAGCCGGCACGGCCCAATACCGTCATCGAGCCGTGTTGTGCCGGCCCAGGATGGCACGGTCTACCAGGTCGTGCCGGCACGACCCACGCGCTAAACGGGTCGTGCCATGCTTGGACCAGACCAATAGTAGTGGGCTGCTGGCCGGCATGGTAAGGCCCGGTCCATTGGCCACTACTACATACTCCTGAGAAATAATTTAATTGTATTTTTAATGGATTGCCATGAGAAATTTGGTAATTACACTATAATCCTTGGTACGATCTCTGTCTATCCTGTACTCCGTCCGTCGCAAATTCTTGCCGAGACACGAGCGTGCAGGTATAACATGTGATTCTATAGCGTTAACATAGTATGACAACTAATAATCAAATATATTAGTTTAAAAAATTAGGGCATGTTCGGCTATTGGCTTTGGTGGTTTTTGGTTTCGGCTTCTGGATTTTCTACAGTGACTAGCTTTTAAATGAAATGTCTTTTGAAGATGGGAATAGTTTATTATAGTTCACATTGTACTGACTTTATTTATATCTGTCAAAACCACACGTGATTATCTCTCTCCGTATTTTTGTATGATCAGATAAAATTTAAAAATTTTAGCTAGTTTTAATCATAAGTCATAAATCTTATCCTAAAAGCATAGGTTGTTAGAGTTCTAGAGACAGTAAAAAAAGTCAAAAAAAAACGTTGGACGAAGTACGATGTACGAAAAAGGAGTTTTCAATTTCAAATTGACCGCACTTTTTTTCGAATTTTTGGTACAGATAATCCATTTTTTATTCGAAATTACGGAAATATACCCGCGGAATTTTTTTTTTTACAAAAATAGGCTCAAGTCGCTCAATGGGAGGCGGCGGAGCCTATCGCTAACAAGCGATTACATTTCTGTCGCTCAACCATTGGGCGACGCATCCGATCGCCCTCCCATTGGGCGACTTTAATGCAGTCGCCCAATGGTTGAGCTATAGGTATCAAATCTACGCCAAAAATAGTGAAAATTGGTGGGGCTATTCTTCATATATCCAAAAGCCTTCAGAAAAAAATTTGAGCAATTTTGGCTATAGGATCAAAAGTTATAGCAGTTTCAATCGAGGCCGAAACGAATTTGAGTCCGTCTATAACTTTTGATTCCGTAGCCGAAATTGCTCAAATTTTTTTCTAAATGCTTTTGGATGTATGAAGAATAGCCCCACCTATTTTCACTATTTTTGGCAAAGGTTTAATACCTATAGCTCAACCATTGGACGACTGCATTAAAGTCGCCCAATGGGAGGGCGACTGGATGCAGTCGTCCAATGGTTGAGCGACAGAATGAATCGGCTTCTGGTTACGATAGGCTCGATCGCCTCCCATTGGGCGACTTGAGCCTATTTTTGTAAAAAAATTTCCCGCGGGTATATTTCTGTAATTTCGAATAAAAAATAGATTATCCGTACAAAAAATTCCTTTTTTTTCATGGGCAATGTTTGCGGGAGGACGTTCGCGCAACAGGGACAGTGGGGCCCACCACCACCCCTCTCACGAAGTGCGCCTTTCCGCGCTAGGCAAACGTCCGCCATTTAGCGAAAGCGTTTCTCCTTTGCCTTTTTCAATGACTAGCTAAATACCCATACATTACTATAAATTTTAAAAAAATAAAATATATTTGTATGCATATTCTAACAAATTTTACCATCCATTAGTTTTAGAATATATAGTATGATAAAATTTTAAAATCCATAGAAGAGGAGATGAGATATGGTAACTGTTGGTGGAAGTGGAGAGGAGGGGTAGTTAAATATAAGATAGACAGATGGATGTTAGATAGATAGTTAATATTTCAGTATTCAGATCAGACGGTTGAGAAAGGAGAATGCACCAACCACCAACTCAAACTTTTTAAATAGTAAAGATAATCTTAGATACAGTAAAAACTCAAAAATGTTAGGAATTTTCATTAGACATAGTACAATATATAGAAAGGGAGTTTTGAATTTTAAATTGACCATGCTTTTTCCTTAGACGACGTTTGTGGGAGGACATCTGTGCAGCGTGGACAATAGGGCCCACTGCCACAGTGCCACCCTCTCACGAAGTGTGCATGTCCACGCTAGACAGACATCCATTTATCAAAAGTGTTTTTCCTTCTCCTTTTTCAACGAGCCTCTATTAGTTATTGAGTATGCTTCATCGTCGGGTAAAAATACAAAATGTTGATATAACATTGTTACTTAGATTCACCTCTATGTTAACTTTGGGAGAAACTAAAGGAGGAATCTAACTCACCTCAAATAATCCCATATGAGTACACTTCACCGCTGGATCAAAAGTACAAAAATATTGATAATATATTGTTATCTAGACTCGCCTATCTGCTAATTGTGGAAGGAACTGAAGGGGGAACCTAGAGACTCACGTCAAATAACCCACCCAACTGTGGCCTCTAGTTGTTGAGTACGTTTCACCGCTGAGTCAAGAATGCAAAAATATCGATAATACATTGTTGGGAGTGTCTATATAATATACGTCTGTTTTTTAGATAAAAACAGTTATATTTTTTTGAAAAAGGCTTGTATGAGTGGATTCGTTGGATGGAGATCTAACATTTTAGATCAATCTAACTGTTTTTATCCTAAAAAACAATCGAATGTTGTATAGCAATACTCAACATTGTTACCTAGACGCTTCACCGCTGGGTCAAAAGGAGAAGCTGGGCTTGGCTACACAAATATGCGAATTTGGCTCCCGTCGTAGGAAACGGCTTAACTTTCCCTTTTAAAAAAAGTGATATACTTATCCAACTAGCCTATGAAATTTTTTGTTCCAATGAGCAAGATGGTGAAAGGTGTTGTTCCATTATTTTATTAAGACTCACAATTCACAAGTATAGATTCAAATACCAGATAATTAAAGTGAAAAATTCACACAAATAACTTACCCCCACTGTGGTTAGTAGGAATTGAATTCTAGTCATCGGGCAGAAATCAATGTGTCATGTTGCTAGACTATGCTACAGTTGGCACTTATGGTTAATTTAGAAATAGATGGTCAAATCTACATTTCTGCTTGGGTCTTAAGTTATACATAAATAGGTTGTATTAAATCAGTTTGCTAGGGATAAAGCTCGTGTATAAAACAAGGTATTTGCGAACTTGATTTTTTTTTGGAAAATGAGGATTTAACTGTTTTCACAATTAAACAAAATACTTTTCTTATCAAACAACAATCTTGCTAAACACACTGGCAATTTCCAGTAGAGCACTAAGCACATAGCGTTTGCCTGAAGCGCATGGAACACATAGCGTTTACAGTAGAGCACTAAGCACACTGGCAATTTTGGAGAAATTGTGGCAGAAAAGGGGAAAGAAGGGAAAACAGAATGAAGACAAGCAAAAATAAATAAGTAAAAATAAAAAATCAAACGTTTGTATGCTTGTGAATTGTGATCAGTCCAGGACAACACTTTCGAGTTTGCGCTGGCCACTAGAGTATGGGACATTCTACAAGGAGAGTTACGAACTTATCCAAGAGCACATGCATCAACTGAGGCAACCACAAAATACAAACTGGCTTAGTTTTTGAACCCTGTTCAAGAAATTTGGTTAGCTGCCCTTTTGTCATGTGGTCATCTGTAGCAGAAAGCCATCCTGTTTCTACATCATCCTACTGTGACCGGAAGACGCTCACAACTAGCACCGCCATGTAAATTGTGACGCAGACGAAGGTTGCTATCTAATGTCATTTCCAGAGCTTGACAAACTTATCATGACTTACTGAGGCAACCAACCCTGATGCATTTGATGCTGCTAGGGCTGCTATCAAGCCGTCAT
Organism: Dendrocalamus sinicus; assembly: GCA_036346575.1. Classification (NCBI taxonomy): domain Eukaryota; kingdom Viridiplantae; phylum Streptophyta; class Magnoliopsida; order Poales; family Poaceae; genus Dendrocalamus; species Dendrocalamus sinicus. Next base: position 33,840,613 of record CM070642.1, read on the forward strand.
GAGCGTTGTTGATTGTCACAGTATTCTTCTCCCTTATGTCCCAAAGTTCCAAAGACTGCAAGGTATCAGTGATAGAAACAAGCACAATAAAAATGTGATCACAAAGATTATTAACATGGATCTGACAAAGATGCGAGAGAACTTGCCTCATAACAACCAATTACAAGCAATGATGGATAACTTGGGTGGAAAACACAACAATGAAACTTGTTTCCACTGCTGTTCAACTCATGCACACATTCGCCGTCATTTCCTGAAGTAAATGACCACACCTTGACAGAATCTTCACTGACAGAGGCCAGATAGTCACCCGCAGCATCCCAACAAATTGACTGAATAATCTTGATGTGCCCCTACACATGAACAAAAGTTCCAATTACAGCGAGTGCAACACGGAGTAATGCACAACTTAATTGCAATACCCATATGACAATGTCAAGTGATAGCATAGCTGCTGAATTGGACACTTTGGACTGTGAGTCAGCAACATAATTGAAACAAAGGGTAGTCACTCATTCATCAAAGGCAGCCCTAGCCAAGCGAGTGCCACAGTGATCTAATGTGTAATGGCAATGGACCTTCTAGCTAAAATCTTGGACCAAGATGTATACCATAGTTCTGCAATTATATCATCAAATTTTGAGAAATTCCCATAGAAATTCCAGCATACAAGGACCTATTAAGTATTAACTGGAACCTGCCAAGCCAGTTGAACTCCCAAATTACCAGCACAAGTATGGCAAAACTTAAGTATTGAATTTCATGCACCAACCAGTTCAGCTGCTGCGCAAAAAGTGGGTAGTATACTTCAACATTATGTTTAGTACACCCGTATGGCCGTATCTGGTCAAGAACCAAAAAATTGCAACCAGAATTTATATGTTGATGGTTTTAATGGCATTTCCCAAAATTGGTACAAGACAATGCCGGTAACCAAACATTACTCTAATGAAAGCATGGCACAAGCCCAGAAGGGTCTAACTTCTTGATGACAGCTTCATCAACCTAAATCAAATCTGAAAATAATACTGGCGAAGCTAGAATTAAGATTTTAAAAAATGTAGCATAACATACACTGCAAATAGCTAAGATACAAGGAATTGTGAAAAGAACTCCGGGATGTATTTGGGCCATTTGGCTATGATCTCTGTTAACCAACCTGTAAAGGGCTCCTACAAACTTGTAGTGTTTCTGCATCCAATATGGATATCATCTTCTCCGAGGCAGCTGCAAGATATTTTCCTTGGCTAGGTTGAAATCTCAACTGAGTTGCACCTCCCTGGGAAGACAAGATATGAAACGGTAACAGGAGAAAATTTGAGCATGCCATCAACATAACAGTTTTTATGAGCATTAAAGAAAAAAATGTTTTGAGAAAGAATAAGTGTTGCATACATTAAAGACCTTAACATAGAGCACACAGCTACCATTATTTATGCTCCAGCAACGCACTTCCCCATCACTATCACAGGAGCAAATGATGTCTTCTTTATTTGGGTGAAAATCAAGAGATATAACAGATGCTGAATGACCTGTGAAAGTACGGAGCGAATAATCTGGCTGCGTATAGTCAAGTCAATTAGTAAGTGCATTTTAAGGTGTATAACTAATTCTCAAGCAACATTGCTGTAAGACAGCCAATAATGGAAAAATATATACATTGTCAGCATCCCAAACCCGCACGGTTTTGTCAAAGGAAGATGTAGCAAGGCGAGTTATGCTTGGGCTAAATCGAACATCTGTAATTAGCAAGGAGTGCTCTTGTAATGTAGATTTAGGGTTTAGGGCATCAGTAAACCATAAAACAGCCTGAAAAACATAAGAGCAAGTATAAGCATGCAGCTTTTTTAGCACCAGTAAATTTACAAATTACTTCTACGTTAGCATCCACACCTTTTTATCATGGCCTCCGGTGGCAAGCTGTTTTCCATCTGATGAGAAATGGCAACAAATAACCTTGTTTGTACTCGCACGGCCTTTTGCAACCTCAGTAAAACCAGACCCTGCAAAAGAGACACCAAGCAATGCATTCACCCCCTCCAAGTAATTGCAACAAAGCAGAAGGAAACAGAATTCCATGGCACATTGGCACCCACTACATATAGAATCATATATCACTTCTAGAAAGGACATGTAGCAAACATGAATCCTAAAGCAAATACATCCCCGCAGAAGGAAACAGAATTCCATGGCACATTGGCACCCGCTACATATAGAATCATATATCACTTTTCTAGAAAGGACATGTAGCAAACATGAATCCTAAAGCAAATACATCCCCATCTGTCCTTCCCAAAACTGTTATCCTCCTCTTTGCCCCATGTACTAAGCTCAAAGAAACCAATTAGTCCCAAAGCACATCACCTGCTCGGGGGCATCCAATCCCACCCTATTACCTTTACCATAATCACCACTCACCAGCAATGCCTCTACCCTCAATCAAATTACAAGATCAATGCTAGATATCACAATTAATTCTGAGGGAATTGTGCAAAAGTTTTCAAAACTTTGTTACTTTGGAGGTGCAAGCTAGAGTGGGGATTAATACTGAAATGTCAAATTCAACAGTTGATTGACAGTGAGCTTGGTCGGCTGCTGCTATGAGGTTTGGAGCAGAGCAGGTAGCTTTACCAAGGCATGGAGGTGGCTCAGTGGAAACGTCCCTAGGGATCTATGGTTTCTTCGGTATCTTCAAGCTTGCCACTGGTGAGTCGTGATGAAGCCTTTAAGCAAAGAGGATGTAGTAGTTTTTGGGAAGGAGTTGTGTTTGGTTTGGAATCTTTCTAGTCATGCCATATGATACTATATGGCATGGGATGCCATATGATCTTTTTCCAAGTAGAGTGTGCTTTCCTACCATTTTGCTCCCATAAGGCCAACTCAAGTAACATAGCACGCTTAGTGTTAAACTGGTAATTAATTAACAACAGCAGAATCAAAGGCCGAAAAGTGTTACATCTTTAGGCAAAGGATATGCTATCAAGCCATTTTTATTTAACAAGTAATCAGATACAACATCAAACTTGCTTAAAGAAACAAAGGAATTGTAAACTTGTTAAAACCAAGAACTGCACATGACATTCCAAAACGAAAGGCATGGGAAAAACAATGATAGTTATAGGTAAAGCTATTTGTTCTCACGAATGGTCAAACTCAAGAAGAACCAGGGGTCAGAGGGAAATAGAAACATACCTTTACTGGCATCCATGCAGCGTCCCATGATTTCCCGAGGATCCATGTCCTCCTGTGATAAAAAAGATTCTACATTTTCATCCAAGGAGCCATCTTCCAGCAAACGGTCCACATCACCCTGAAATTGAGAACGTCTTCATCTTGCTGACAAGGAAATGTGCTAATGGCACTTTTGAAAAGGAATGTCTGATTTCAGGACATAAATACCAGTGGGTTTGTTGGAGAGGTCAAGCTTCCAGTGCCATCAGAACCAAACATCATCAATGGTTTTGATGGACCACCATTATGCTGCAGCTGTGGCATGGACATTGCATCTCCTGGCGTGTGAGTGGAAGGTGTCGAAGGTGCGGAACTTGGAGATGGCCCAGCAGTGTTTGCTGTTCCTGAACTATTAGCTCTACCAGATGACGAGACAGGTTTCTTTCTCTTCTTTGATGCCTCATGAACAACAAAGAGCACATTGTAAGTGATTGAACCACTCAAATCAAGTCATTCTCCAATTTTCCAATCTAAAGCAATTGGAATCAATTCTAAATATTTTCTAACAAATTATAAAACCATATGTAATAGTGAAGGCCTGAATGGGCATATCCATAGATAATTAGGTACAGAATACCGGAATAATTCTTAAAACAAGTGCCAAAGTAGCATATCAAATATTCTTCAAAGAATCTGGGAAGCAGAAGATGGCTGATGTGGCTTTACAATGAATACTCCTTTCATAGGTTACCCTAAATGTGTGTTTGTGCATAGAATACCATCTAACACTTAGCAAGCACTCAACTCAGTAATTGTATGTGCCGAGTTAAAAAGTAGAACCAAAATGAAACGCACAGCACATTATAGGCATTGCTTGACAAAATACCTTCAATATCTCAAGAAAAAGGCAAACAAATGATAGATCTATAAACATTAGGGCCATCAATCCTCTAGAATGCAGCATATAACAAGCAGTAGTATGTTAGGTTTAAAACAACAATATCAACATCAACATAGAAACATTGTATTTCTATAACAATAACATACTTGGTCAGCTACTCCAAAAGAGTTTGGCATGCTTCCATCAATAGGCATACTTCCAACTCCTGGCTTTTCCTGTTGATGGAGAAGCTGGTTTGATCTTTGTGACTGCTGACTGGAGACTGTAGATTGCTGAAGCTGCTGCTGCTGTTGACTATTACTTTGCTGTTGCAACTGTTGTAAATGAGCAATTTTCTTCTACTACATAGAAACACCCATATAAGGACATAATAGACTAATGGAAAGGAAGGTAGTATTCTGTTACAGGTTGTCATCGAAGGAACAACAACAACAATTAGTCTAAAGCCCAGTTATTCAACTATCAATATTACTGGTTTAAGCTTCTTTTTTTGGTCAGGTTCATTTCATACAGGCAGTATGAAGATGAGAAAACAAGTCTCCGTGAGCTGACAAAAGATAGCTAGGGTCTCTTGTCTCCGTGAACTGACAAAAGAACTGGCCAACCAATGGTTTTGGCATTTGACCGACTACTAAAGCCTTCACTCACCCATAAAATCACCAGAAACCAATTCACACAACGCCACACCTGGCCTGAGAATGAATTGGGTGCTTTCCAAAACCTAGGATAACTGATGGGTGGCCAGAAACTACAATAGCTAAAGAACAATATGTAGCACACAAACATGTGGATATAATGCTAAAAAGTAGTAATTCTAGATGGTCGTCTGCCCAAAAAGAGATACTTGGGAACATATTCATTGCCCTAACATACTCACAAGACAGACTTTTTTTTAGATAAAGGATATAAAATCTGGCCTCTATATCCACGAGGGATATATACAACCAAAAGTTACACGAGCTCTTAGGCTTAAATCCTCAAAACTGAGGAGCAAAAACAACAAAAAATAGAGCTAAAAGACTATGAAAAAAGCTAGAAAGACTAAACTTCAGAACTTCTTCTCCGTCCTTGCTTTCAACTAAGTCCCTATCCTCATCCGACCGTGCCATCCAACTTTCGGTCTACTTTGCGTGAAGAAGGACCTCCGAGGCGACGCCTCCAAGGAGGCGACAAGAGTCGCCGACGCCGCCCGCCTCACCGAGGCAAGGTTTTCACCTGGAGATCAGTAAACATGAAGGCTATGGAGTACCATGACAACACCTCCAGGAAGGAAAATGGCGCCCGAAGGCGTCATCGTTGTCGAGACCGGTAAGGATTTCGCCAGCACCTCCACAGCACCCCACGCACTAACCACACACAAAATAGACCGCCACCAACACACCGGAGTCCTGCACGCCTCAAGGCCATGGCATAGCCACTCTTGAACTCCACGACGAGCCGCTTCCTACAATGTCCGCCACTGAAGAAACCACAAAGCGACGCCTAAGCGCCACCACTGAGCAGATCCAGGGACATGAGCCGCCCGAATTTCCTTCTGAGTTGCTTCCCACACGGTCCTCACCACTTCGGTGTATGACCGAGTACAAGAAGTGAGCGCGACGCACTCTCTCCGGCACCCAGAGCAACCACCTTCTTCATGCTGCAGAAGCCCTTCAAGCTCTTCTCCCCCTTTGATTTTCTACTAGCCCTTACATCCTTCCCCCAAACATCACCAAAGGAAAACTCCTGTGGCGACTTCGGTATAGGAAGAGGACCCTTCCAAGGCTTGACTACTGGCGACAAACGCAATAGCGCCACTGCAACAGCAAACCTCGATGCCAGCTTTCGATGCCAGCAATAGCGCCACTCACAAGACAGACTAAACAACTAATCCTTCTAATACTCATTTCATACTGCATCCTCCTCATATCTTAATTATCTTTTAAAGCATTGGCTGTTAGCAGGAGGCGATCTTGGTTTTACTGTTTTCCCTAAAAAATGAAGAGGCGATCTAATTATTCAATTAGCTGTGCATTCCATTACAGAACCTGCCAGAATACAATTCTGTCAACAAATGAAGTACATTATGAAACTGAATTTTCAGAACTTCAAAGAAAAGGATCGGGGAGATCTAAAAAGAATAGGAGGAGGATTATTCTCTATTTAGTTCTTAAATGTTTGAAATGAAATATGTTATAAAGGGAAAATATTTGACTATTGGTGAACAATAAAAAAATCTCTATGATAGGAAACTACAAATGCATATGTTTCATTTTTATCAGATCGGAGCAGAACTACAGAAGTGCCATTTGGCTAGGATGTTCCCACTCCATCCTTCCCTCAACAAATTGGGTATACGGCCTCTATACAGTAAGAAGCTAAAAACATGGTAATTATTATTACGACTTTAACTAAAGTAAACATTATACTTCATAGAGAAAATCATATATTTTGGATTAGCAGAAGAAAATTATCATCTGCATAATAGGGCATACCTTTATTAACATGTCTATATCAGTACGTGATCCACCACTTTGATCAGGAGAACCAATATTTGGAATAATGTCGCCACCACTCTTTGTCTGCTCATCCCGCCCAAGGGCCATATTTCTGTTGCTAAGAAGCATCCTTAACCTTCTGGTGTCAACGTCACTAGCTGCAGGGGAAGCCATATTTTGCTGTGCTTGCATCAAAAGCTGCTGCTGCTGTTGTGGAGTTAGAAACTGGAGCTGTTGAAATTGTTGTGGAGATTGCATAAAGGACTTCTGCTGCAGAAATCCGGAGCAAAGTTGGTCGAGTCCCTATGAAGGTAAAAAAGGAATACGTTAGAACAGAAGTTGCAAGATAGCACCCATGATAGCATAATCTATGTCAATCACACGATTTGCACTATTAGAAAACTACATAAATTGCTGCTTGCGTCTTGAATTGATGAATGCATAACGCAGATATGCTTTTTGTAACATTCCAAAGATTTCATTGTACACAAACTGGCAAATTTTGCTTATTAAGGATACCGCAAAATCAGAAACGGGACTAGAAGTTGGTGACAAGAGGGTGGAACATGTAACGTACAAGGGCACGGTAAGTAGGCAAAACGATCACAAGGCTTCCTCAAGCAATGCAACCATTGTGGTATATGGAGACATCAACAATTTCGTCCAGGACGGCCGACAAGGCCACCCAGCCATGGTTCTGTAGTTCCGCTACTACCCAAAATGCAATGGGTACGATTACAACTCTGTTGTAGTCGGAGTTCGAGTCATAGTCGTAGTCGAACCCGAGTCGTAGTCGTAGAGCAGGGTATAAAAAGGCAGAGCATTGTAACCGAGACAGAGTGAATCGAAGCCAATGCGATTGATGTGATTGAGAGGCAAGGAAAAGGGGAGAGCGATCAGGGTGATCGTAGCGATCGGTATGATCGAGAGAAAGAAATAAAGAAGAGAAGAAAGAACGGTTTGCCTCTGGGAAATTACCGAGTATCGAGTTCATCGTGTGTTCGCAGACATGGTCATAAACGACTTACGACCACGGCGAGCGAAGGATCGTAGACGTGGTCGTAAACGGAATTACGACCACGACGACGAGCGGAGGTGTCCGCAGGTGCTGAAGACATGATCGTAGGAGTTACGACCACGGTCACAGAGCAGAAAATGTGGTCGTAAGTGTTACAACCACAGCGAGAAGGCGTGGTCGTAAGCGATCACAGCGGGGAAACGTGGTCGAAAGCATTACGACCACAGCAATCGACAGAGCATTCAACGTGGTCAACAGTATCACAGTGTGGTCATAATCGGGTTACGACTACGGTGATCGACCGTGGTCGAAGGAAGCACAGCGGCAGTGAATGAGGTTGTAACTTTTGTTGAAGTTACAACTACGTGGTCGGAGCAACGAGGAGTGATAAGAGAGGTCACAATATGGTCGTAACGATTGTCAGGGTGGTCAGAGAACTAACAAAGTGGTCGTAACGGCACAAGAGGCGGTCGTAGTCTCTTCAACGTAGTTGTATGGCTACAGGGAGTGGTCGTAGCGACTAGAAGGTGGTCGTACGACTGCAGTGAGTGGTCGTAACGACTAGAAGGTGGTCGTACGGGTCCTGAGAGCGGTCGTAGGACTGCAATAACTAGGTTTCAATATTTCATATTATAGCTGTTAATAGAATATCACATCCCTCCCTCCCTCCATGTCCCGACCAGCCACAAGAAGGAAATTTTCAAGTGCAGGTATACAACACATGAGTAGAGGGGCTACACTTGCAGTTGAGCAGTTCCATGGACACCAACTAATTCATTTATTAGATATAACCATGCCCCTGAAATATGCAGTCATGTCAAGCATGTGCTCGATCCCCCCAACATTAAAGGAGAGGGCAGCCTAAACCAAATCCAAAATAGGAGCATAAACGATAAGCAAAGCACATGCAAGATAAGAATTACTCCCGTCAGTTCAAAAAAAAAAGTTGTTTTGGACATCGACACGGTCCTCAAAATGCAACTTTGACCACTAGTTGCTATTGTAATATATTTGTAAAACCTAATAATATTATAATATTATGAAAGTACTTTTCGAGAAGAATCTACACATATGATTTTCATACGTCCAATCTAAATATTCAAAAAGATATTGATAGCCAAACTTTCAAGAGTTTGATTGCATTTATCCCAAAATGACATGTTTTTGTGAACTGGAGGGAGTAGTATATAACCATAAGATATAGCTTACCGTGAGTGGCCAACCTTTCAAAGTCAAATTGCTTCCACCCTGATTAGATCCTGTTAAAAACATCTAAATTTAGCTTCAGAAAATGAATCACCAAAAATAGTAATAATCTCCTGAAGAAATTCAGCCAGAATAAAAACTCGCATTATAATTCTTGAGTAAGAATACAGTAAAAGTTGAAATATAAATAGTTGACTGAGACAACAGCAATTCCAGGCAATAGGCTGGAAGAATATTACCTTGGACACCAATCAATGATCCCTCAGGACCTGCAGCTCTGGGTGTCAAAACTGGATTGATCTCTGTTTTGATATTCTGCAAAGAATATATGTGATGAGAAACAAATATTGATAGTGCTTTCTGTTTATTTTCTCTTGTTGTTTTGGAGGGGGGTGTAGTTAGAAGTGAGAAGCCGTAGGAAAATCTAAGTAACCTGTTCTGGCGTAGGCAGGTGCGGGCTTCTTGCCTGAACTTGTTGCAGAGTGCCTGAAAAGCCACCAGCAGTTCCATGCAAAATTTGCCTATGAAAGGTAAATGTCAACACTATTTGAAAACAAATGTACCACAAGTTACTTTCTAGATGCTACAGGATGCAGATCATCCAGTAGTCAACATCAACAATTAATCCTTACTGGTGTGATTATTTTTCTTACTCTATTGGCCTGATCATGATTCATGAGTCATGGCAGGTCTTAGTACTTGACTATTCAGAGCAAAGTTACATACCTTATACACAATCAAAAAATTGTAAATTTACAATGGAATACCTAATAAAATTACCTGTTCTCAGATTTGAAAAATGAATGCACATATACAAAATGCAACATTAGTCTGTTGTTTATTCACAGCAATATTGCAAAAGTACTAACGTCTAAATATAAATCTATAGAGTGAATAGAAGTGTACAAGTGATTAATCCTCAAGGTACAATCAACAGATGAAAAGAACAAGTTCAGAATATACCAAGTGTAGAATATACCAAAGTTTCCCTTGCAAAAAAAGAGAGAATATACCAAAGTCTAGGAAAAGGGCCAGCCCCATCCCAGGTTTATACCATATGTAGGATTCAGATCACAGTTTTCTCAAAAAGAGCGTTGCACTCAAGAGCAAGCTAGATCTTATGCAAGTAAAGTTTGCCAATGCACATACAAGTACAACTCAGAAGTTCAGAAAATACCCTGAAGATTGTCCGCTTGCAGCTGATTTTAACAATGATGCTTGGTTTGGATCAAGTACTTGCACAGCATTTTCACCATATATTTGCTGCAAATGAAGTTTTCATACCACAAGGAAATGTTTTACTGATTTTTGTGAGGAATCAATTAAAACACAAGAAACAAGATCTAGCTAGGAGTGATACCTTCGTGGATGCCTCATCCAAAGAATCTCTTTGAGGGAGCTTTAACCTCTCCTCGTACATTTTTGCTGCCATAGCATTCGCAGTGGCTGGGTTTTGTCGCATTAAAGGATCACTTCCAGAAAGTCCACTTGTAGTACCATTAAGAAGATGAGAACTATCTCCTCTCTGCTGCTGCTGCTGCTGTGCAGCTCTCTGTAACAACATCTGTTGCATTTGTATTTGCTTCTGCTGCTGCTGCTGCTGCTGCTGCTGTTGTTGAGGTAGTTGTTGTTGCTGCTGCTGATGGTGTTGATGTTCCCTTGCCTTCATTAGCTGAGTCTGACAGAGTACAGTAAAGTATAGTTGAGTTAGCATTATCCATTCAGGAGATATCTTCTAAGGATTTGTTTACATATTTCGTTGGAACTGTAAGCAATACATAGGTCTGCAGTCTAAAAAAACAATAGTTTCAAACCCAAATACTTATAACAAATATAAAAGAGACCATTGACAAGGTAAAATTGTTATCAACCCTAACAGGACTAAAACAATTAGCAGTCCACACAGAATCCATAAGAATAATATATAACGTGGCAATTAGCATACTGCATTTTTTAGTAGACTTAAGTTGAGTTTTGAATGGTATAGCTATCTTAGCTGTAGATGGTATTTGTATTCAACATAAATTTACTGTGTTGCAACCTTGCAGGAAAGGCAGAAAGGAGAGCCCAAATTTAACATCCTTATCTCATAGATAGAAGATTTAACCGTGATCAATATTTTTTAAAAAAGCATAGAAACATACCTCAATATATGATGATGCAACATCTGAATGCTTCTCATTTGTTCGTGCTATGAATATATCCCAAAATACCGACCACCATTCAAAGAGAAAGCCACCAGGAGCATCAATTGCTGCAAGAAAGAACCTCATAAAGTGAACAGTATCATTGAACATCAGTGGCAAAGATAAGCCTACTCAAATAGCTTCATGGCAACTTGCTGGGAGATACATACCAACTGGATCTGATGAGACCTTCCCTTCTGTTTGGAAGGCTTTCGCAGTTGCCTGCAAATTTCTCTTCACAAAATAGTCATATATGTAGACATCCAGCCTGTTTTATTAGACAATCAATCATTAAGTCCTTCTGACGATGGATGTTGACACAAACAAGTTTTCATTCACAGGTACATTGCCATTATAAACGGAATGAAAGGATAAATATCCGCAATACTACTGCATTTTCTTTCATTTTACGTTTCATCTTTGATGTTCTCGGTAACAAATCATGAGCTAGAAGGAAACAAAGCAATTTCTAACGTGTTTTATTCTAGCGCTTCCAAAACTGAGGCCTCCTCATGTTTCCATTCACATAAAGTACTTACGTACATTGACATACTAGAGGGGCGGAGCCAGAACTGGCCCACAACCCGGGCTGGCTAGTGCGTCCTGTGGGCGGGGCCCTTCGCACCTTCTAACTTGTTGCAATTTCTCTACGGTGTTTTGTGGGCTATGCTTTTGGTTCTAGGCAAAGGCCCTGGCAGCCCTGGGCCTAGATCCGCCCATACCATATGTGCTTCCACAAATAATTACAGAAATCACCAAGTATCAGTAGGCTTGTGAAAAGTGTAACCTCGTGAACCAAAATGAGCCCTTTCGCCTTAAAAAATGCAGCCTTTTGTGAAATTCTTAAATGCCATAGCAAAGCATTAAAAATCCGCAATTGCACACCGGAATGTTCACTAAACTAACAAATTCTATGTTCCACCATCAAATTGAAACACAGCGCTCGCGCAACCAAGACCTAAATAGTTCCTGAAATGACTCGCTCAATAGCCCCTTGCTAGCTCTCTAGATTGGCTATACGAAAATTAAATCATTAGATTTATCGTTAAAAATACTTTCATAATATTATAATTTTATTAGCATATTTTAGCATGAAATTATAAAAAAATATCCATCAAATCGTATCTTGAAGACAGTAAAAAATCAAAAATGTCAAGAAACAAAATAACTCTTCCGCAAGCCGAACGAACAGTCTAGCCTGCTGAAAAAAAAACAGAGCAAACGAAAACCCTCCAAAAATGAGAGCTCCTCCGAAACCCTAGCGCCCAAGCCCACATCTACTCCCCTCCCACTCGCAAGTCCACAAGGTTAGATGCATCTTATGAACCCGTCCCAGTCGGAAATATACCCAAAAGAAAAAAAAAAACACTGAAACGCCGCGAACACCAGCCAAGCGGCGCCCAGGAAGCACCATCACCGCAGCACTCCACGAATCAACAAAAGGAAGCAAGTAAGTAATCAAACGATGAGCACATATATCCTCACATCTTATCCGCCTCCCAGTTCGTCTGCGACATGGCTCCGCGCGCGGCGCACAAACCGAACCCTTCCTCAGAAAACCCAGAAGGCCCCACGAGAAGGCCAGGGCTGTGCTCCGGCTTCTGCTCCGCCTCAACCGCGGCGACCGAGAGACTCGCGCCCCGCAGCCGTACGCCGGGCGGTGGGCGCGCGGCTCGAGGCGATGGATGCTACGCGAGGCGCGAGACCCGAGGCGGAAACCCTAGAGGCGGCTCGGTGGCGAGGAAAAGCGGAGGCGAGGGGAGCGAGAAGGGGAGGAAGCGACTGCAACGGCGGGACGAGAGCGCGGAGCAGAGCAGAGGTGGGAGAGAGAGAGAGGAGGAAAACAAAACAGGAGCGAGAGCTTGTGTGTGTTGTGCGCGAGGGGATCGGGTGTGCTGCGTGCACGAGAGACTTCTTAGGTAACTGACGAGATAGGAGCCGACGTGTGGGCCCTAGAGGATTAAATCAGGCGATGGGGCCTGCCGTCAGCTACTGTTTCTGACGGCACCGTACGAGAGGCGTTGGTACGCTTAGCACCGTTCTTACAGAAACAGAAGGAAAGGGATGCTAGTGGGGCCCAGGGGACAAGCAAAATAATGGCGGTACGAGTACTAGGGAATTCGCCACGGCGACAGGAGTGAAATGACACCGATGTCCCTGTGGAACAGTTTATTTATTAAGTATGAGGAGTCAAACTTGAAAAATAGACATGTTGTAAGAAGAGCCAAAATAATTGACTTGAATTATGCGTATCAAGACAAGCATGTTTCAGATGAGATACGAGAACAGTCACCTCCCATAACCATCACAAGAAAAGAAAGACAATGCAATGTTTTTTAAGATGCAGAGATTGATATAGGTGCCATTCGGTTGGGCTGAAATAAGCTAGCTTATAGTTGAAATTGTATTGTAGCCGACTAAAATTACACTGTAACTGATGATGGCTTATTTGACGTAACTAAATTTAAAATAGAAAAAACAGATTAACATATCACGGACAATGCAAACGAATACGGGAAAAAGTACTAGCAAAAAGCTCAAAAAAGTCAAAAAATAGAAAAAGACAAAATTTATGAAAAATGAAAAATAAATCAGAAGCTAGAAGTTCAAGCCGAAATGAGCAGGGCATAGTTGGCGGGATAATAGAGAGAAAGACCCTGTTTGGCACGGCTCCACTTCAAAAGTGGGTGTTTTTTTGCTTGACTCACGAACAGCTCCACCGTGGAGCTGGAGCTGCTTTTGTAGATTGTTTGGCAAAACAGCTCCACTGTTTTATCATGCATGGTTGAGAGATGTTAATTGTCTAATATACCCCTGTCTATTTGGCTTGTAGTAACATCAAGAGCTGTATGTTTCTACATGATTTTTCATTCGAGTAAATTTGAATTCAAAAAAAAATTTAAATAACACAAAGTATTAGCAACCAATATTTAATGGCGGCGACGCTCCCTTCACGGTCGAAGACGAGAAGACCGAACAGAGGAACGGGAACAGGAGAATAGAAGAGCGGTGGCGGTCGCGTAAATTCACGAAAGTACAAGGGCGGTGGCATGCGGGCTGCGGATGGGCCGGGTGGAGCTACTTTTTCAGCTCCATCTCGTACATATCTTTTGTCTCAGCATGTTTTAAGGGACTCCTTGGGTGGAGCTATTTTATTTTACCCCGTTTGGCACAAAACGGCTCCAAACAACTCCAGGAGCCGGTGGTGGAGCTGTGCCAAACGGGGCCAAAGTATGCCTAAGGCAACATGCTAGTAAACAAATTATCAAAAGTAGTAAGTATTTGAAAATCGAGAATACATACAGTGTAACAAGTAGTAATATACGTTTCATAAAAATTACCTGGTAATATTGTTAATTGCAATTTACAAATTACAAAGAGAAAGCAGGACACCATTACAAGATGCAGGTCACAGAATGATAAGCCATTAAGCCTCATAGCTGACGGATCGGGAGGGGTATAAATATTCAACACTTGACTGATCGGGAGGGGTATAAATACGAAGATGCAGGAAGATGACAAGCCTCATAGCTGGCGGAATGTTTGTTGTTAATAAGTTCACGTCGCTCTGCAGGTCATTCAATAACCTGTTTTTCCGTTTTTTAGGATTTTCAGTAGATACTATTTATTAGATTAATAAATTATAATTAAAAAATATATATTTTATTTTAAGAAAGTAGAGTCAACTTTAACAAAAAAAATAATTGATGAAAAGTGATCGCCATGTGTGTGATGTGAAGATTGAATGATGAAAAACACGCGATGCCAGACGTTAACAACACTGGATGAAAGCTTCTGATCTAATCCTTCACTATCTTCACTATTTCCCCTCCAAAAATTATTTAATTTCTACAGCTTTAAGTGGTAAGAATATTTTGCATGAGATGCTTAACCTTTCTTTAATTAGTAAGGGATGACATGGACACGCACGGCAAACTGGCAGCGAAGAAACTTCAACCCGACAGGACTGAGGAGGAATCAGGTTTTCCGGTGATGGATTTGACAGCCGCCGGGCAAATACTCACGAGAGCACCTGACCTTCTGCACAATAAACAAAATGCCCTTGCTGTCAAATCATCCTTAGTAGTTTTGATAAATTTTTTCATCTCATATATTTTACTTGGCATATATAAACTCGTTCAATTGACCAAGCCATCCTTACTTTTATAATCGGTGGGATCGAAACTGTTTTTTATTAACTTATGTTTGTACTATTTATAGTAATTAATTTTTAAATCATATATTTTTAAAAACAAGATTAATAGAAAGAGTATAGTAAAAATTATGTTGAGTTTAGTTGTACCGGTCAAATTCGCATATGACTAATTTTCTATACGTACTACCTCTCATAAACAATCAAAATTCAAATCTTTAAACCATAAATTATAAGTAATCAGTAAAAAAACCTTCGTATGGACAGAATTTTTCAGGGCTAGACAAGGACTTATAGGGCACGTTTGGTTCGTTGATGAGTGGAGCCTGGCTCGCATCTGGGAACCAAGTTCTCGTAGGACAGGTTATAGAGATGCAAGCTATTGCTGTTTGGTTGTCTGTACGTATAGAGTCTGGCTGAGAAGAGGCAGTGTTTGGTTGCCTGCATGAAGTCGTATCGCATGAAATAAAAATAAAAAAACAAGTGATCTTATAATATTTAACTTGTGTAAGTGCACTCTAATAGTTTCAATTTTACTTTTAATATCTTGATCTATTTTAAAATACACTAATATCACTTAATACACGTTAATCACATGTTAATAGTATCGTTAATAGAATCCTGTGCTGCACCATGCGAGCCTGGCTCGCCAGAAACGCAAATGAAATCTGTATCTCGAGAGCCAGGCTCTGAGCTGCCTTTTGCATCTGGAGAGCTAGGTTCAAACCTCGATGCGGGCAACCAAACAACTGAAACTTGCATCTGGGGAGACTGGCTGGGCATCAACCGGGCAACCAAACGCCCCATAAGCTACTTTCAGACCTCGTAGTGTAGCTAGGTTTGGGACCGACCACCCCATTTTGTGAGCTGTACGGTTCAAATTTCAAGTCAGCTCCATTGACAACTCTGCATCATCGCAATTTTTACCGTCTATTTGGAATGCATGAATGTTCCATAAGAAATAACTCAATTCATGTAGGAATATAGAAAACTCCCATCACGTTAGAAACACGAGAATATTTCCTATTAAATGCAAGTGAAATCGTATCATTCCAAACATGCCCTTAGCGGATCCTTAGTGGGCCTAAGGTTCGTTCTAAACAACTTCAGCTTCAAATTTTTTAATTTGGCTTTTTGATATTTTTTTATTTTTTGGTTTTTCTTTCCCCTTTTATTTCTTTGTATTTGTCCCAAAACATATAGCGGTATTTTCCATATTTTTTTTCTCATTATTATTTTTTACTTTTTTACTAAAAAATTACAGTCGCTACAGTACAATTGCCTCACAAAAAACCAATAACTATGGCTGCCAGCTGTTTAGAGCACGCCCTAAAAACACCAAGAGAGTGAAATCATAAGTAGGAAAGTTGAACAAGAAAAGAAAAGGCAATGGCTACTTTGATTGAGGCTCGTTCACTCTGGCTTTTAGAAGTCAGAAATCAAATGGAACATATTAACTTTTTAATTTCTTTTTTTCTTTTTTGCTTTTTTGTTTCGCATTGTCTATAGAGATATAATAATAATTTTATATTTTAATTAAATAATTTATTAAAATTAATAGCTATTACAGTACAATTTAAACATCCGAAAGCCAAAACTTTTAACACCGCTTTCAGCCAACACAAAATGATGTACCCGGTCAAGTCACAGGTCATAATAGGTAGCGTCAAAAGTAACATATCATTATTTGCACGACTTTAGACCGAGCAAAATATCTCGCCTAGTCTTCCTAAGAACAGAATTGTACTAGAACTTGTTCTGGACCAGCGGGGAAAGGGATAAAAGGACAGAAGTCTATGAAGAAACAAAATCACAGAAAAACCCCCTACTTATTGGGAAGCAATTCGTGCTTCTACTAGGAGTGTTTATGTCACTTTTCCATTGAGAAGACAGGGTGCAACACTGCGAATCACAGGTTAGCTTAGTTTTTTTTTTCTTTCTTCGGTTTATAAATTTTGACATTGTTTTATTTTTAGGTTGTTTATAAAAAATCGTATGAAGTAACAGAAATTTATATATAATTTTGGTCGATATAAATAAAGTCACTATAGTGTATACTATAGTCAACTTATAGAATTTGACTTAAAAAATACTCTTTTTAAAAACTAGTTATCTTAAAAAAAATTGGAAAGCAGTCTTTTGAAGATGAAAAAACAGCCCCGTTACCACATCGGGGAATCGATGGCTGATCTTTACCACCGGCCAATGGCTGGCTGCCACGTACGACTACCTCTCTCAAAGCGGCATGCAACCAAGTAAAATCAGTAAACACGAAAAAAAATACAAATTTGAGAGAAAAATCAGTAAACAACGTGATCATTGATCTCATTGATCTCAAACAACGGGAATAGGGTGATGGAGTCGTGGGTTTAATGCCTTTATGTACATTGTAGGAGTATGTCTTAGTGAGAAAACGTCTCTGCTGTTCATGAGGCTATGAATTAATTCTAGGATTTTGTGATTCGTGAGGTTATGAATTAATTCTAGTGTTTAGGAAAATTCTGATTTGTACGTGTGCATCTACCCTGTATTCTCAAATAGCAAGCGAGCCGAGCACGTCTGCAACCCGGTGCCGTTGCGTTGGGTTATAGAAAGACGTTTTTTTTTTGTTCTTTTAGTTTTTAATTTCTTCAAAGTTGAAATAAACAAGGCGGTTTCTTAAAATTAATTATCTAAATAGCTTTTTAAATCTAAAATTATATGTCACATCTATATTGATGTCTCTATCATTTGTTACTGTCTATACAAAGCCCCTCCAAGTAAAATACTCTCAATCCTTTCCTTTGACAAAGAATATAAGCCTAAAATAGCCTAAACGAGGCTCAATTGAGGAAAAGGCCCAATAGTCCATGAAACATCCACCTCACGGCCCTTACCCCCCTTATCTTTCACTTCACAGCTCTCTACCTAGACACAGCGACAGCTCCATGCCTCTACGCCCCTCCCCTTCCTACCACTCCGGAACGTCCCAAACCCCATGAGGCCCCGAGGCCCACCTCCCTCCACTCCGCGCTCGCCTCCCTCTCCCAGAACGGCAGCAGACACTGCAGCCTTCGCGACGCCTTCGCCCTCATCTTCCGCTCCGAGCGCTAGTCGTGCCCTACCATCCCGTGGGCCCAGAGGTGTACGCATCCCTCCTGTAGTGCCGCGTCACTGTGGGCTCCCTCCACGTGGGCCACTAGGTGCACATTGTCGCAGTCAAGCGTGAGCCCTGTTGGAAATCTCTTGAGATTTCTCACTCTCTCTTTTGTATTTTCTATATCTCTCAAGAAACAAATACAAACTCACGGGAGACAAATGACTTACTTTAAATGGCTCGTTTATTCCATTCAATTAAGATACTTAAATAGATACAATTTGACCGCACGCGTAGGCTACTCACCCACTACTAACGATCATGCACTGATCTCTTAAAAACTCTCCACGATCCACATGACTCGGTCCTCTAACTACCACTCGACTCCGACTATAACCGTAATATGCACTCGGACGTTTCGATTGCTATATTACTCTTCCGAGTACGACCGCTACAGTACTCTTCCGACTGCTATGGTATTCTCCCGACTACTACTTATGACCATGGTGCCTTACAAGCACGGCTGCCTTACGACTATGGTTTCGAGCACTGCTACGACCATGACCAACGCAGTCTACGACTACAACCACTCACGATTACTACACGAGTACTCGTCTACCACAAGTACTCGACATGAGTCAAGATTAGTTCCAACAATTTTCCCCCTAATCTTGACACATCAATCTTCGATGCGTACAAACATATTGTCTTGCCACACACAACAGCCATCTTGTCTTGCCACATGCATCGGCCTTAATTCTCTTCTTGCCACACGCAGCGGCCTTCTCTTCTTATGGACGATGTCTTCCCAATGTTGATATCAACCTTATAGCGGCCTCACACCACTACTCATGGCCTCCCAACGCGAGCGAGACAACATTGGTTGTGGCTTCTCTCCCCAATCGATATCTCCTCCATAGGTGCCTTGCATGACTCATCATGCTGTTGTTGGTCTCATGCCAACTCAATTCCAGGTGGCTTCCACTGCCTCACCTTGCCGCCACCAGCCTCCATGTACCCCCAGTAGAGACTACCGTCGTCAGCCATGGCCTCCACCTTGTATGGAGTCTGCCACTGCGCCACCACTGGCCTCCACTCATGGAATCTGCCATTGGTGCGCCTATTGTCGAAGCTACCGCTTGTAGCGGCATCACTTGATGACCCATCACTATGCGACATCACGTCATTGTCACCGGTGTGCATGTCCCATGTGATTCTGGCACATCGTGCTGGCGTCACCATGGCTGCATGGACCTTCATCGCCGTGCCTCCTAAGCACTTGGTGCTGCAGCGGACTCGTGGCCAGCACCTGCGCACCTCCACCCAACACGCGCCGTTGTGCACGGCATCACAGCAACCAGCGAGTCATCGCCAAGCAGCTTCTCCTCGCACCTTGCTCTATATCTTGAGGCTCTGATACCACTATTGAAAATTTATTAAGATTTCTCACTCTCTCTTTTGTATTTTCTATCTCTTTCAAGAAACAAATACAAACTCACGGGAGACAAATGACTTACTTTAAATGGCTCGTTTATACCATTCAATTAAGATGCTTAAATAGATACAATCTGATCGCACACGCAGGCCACTCACCCACTACTAACAATCATGCATTGATATCCTAAAAACTCTCCACGATCCACACGACTCGATACTCTAACTACCACTCGACTCCGACCGCAATACACACTCGGATGCTTCGATTGCTATAGTACTCTTCTGAGTATGATTGCTACAGTACTTTTTCGATTACTACAGTGCTTTTCCCACTACTACTTATGACCATGGTGCCTTATGACCACAGCTGCCTTACGACCATGGTTTTGAGCACTGCTATGGCCACGACCAACATAAGTATACGACTACAACCACTCACGACTACCACGTGAGTACTCGACTACCAAGAGTACTCGACATGAGTCAAGATTAGCTCCAACAGGCCCTACTACTGCCGCCACACCTACATCGACACCAAGCTTGCCATCTTCTACGCCCGCTGTTGCACCCTCGTTGACGCCAAGCGCATGTTCGATGCGCTTCTAGACAAGAACGCCTTCGCATGGGCCACCGTCATCAGCCTAGGGAACCGCGTCGGATTGCACGCCAAGGCCCTTGTCGGGCACTCCGCCTTGCTCGAGGCGGGTGTTCCCGTGGACAACTTTGTCATGCCCAACGTGCTCAAGGCATGCGTGGGGCTCGAGCAGCATGGGTATGCATGGAAGGTAGGGTTTGGGGAATGTGTGTATGTTTTGAGCAGCTTGGCGGACTTCTATAGGAAGTGCGACGAGGTGGATGATGCGAGGGAGGTGTTTGATGCAATGCCGGAGAGGACTGTGGTGAGCCAGAACTCGATGCTGATGGGGTATATACACAATGGGAGGATTGACAAGACCATGGAGTTGCTCTATGAGATGAGGGTCGAGGGTGTGGTGCTGACGAGGGTGAGTGTCTTGGGCTTTCTATCTACGAGGCGGATCTTGAGGCTACTGATGGGGGAAGGTAGGGCCACGTGGTGGCGGTATCGAGCGGTTTGGAGATGGACGTGATTTTGGAGAGCTCAATGATAAACTTTTATTGTAAGGTTGGGTTGGTGGAGGCTGCAGAGGTAGTATTTAAGCAAATGGTGGAAAGAGATGTTGTTGCATGGCATTTTATGATAGCGGGATATTTGTAGTGGCGTTAGTGGGTTGGGTTCAAATGAGTTAAATTGGTTGGGTTTTTTATTGGGTTGGTTTTGGTTGGGTGGAAATGGGTTGAAAGAATGAATGGGTTGGGTCGGATTGGGTTGCCTCATAGAAAGGGTTGGATATGGTTGGGACGGGTTCTGAAATTTAGGGTTGAATTGAGTTGAGAATGGGTTTAACCCATGATGTTGCAATATGGCTCAACTGTAGCCCTTGGGTTGGCTCCACCCATAGGGCCCATCTATCATTTGGGCATTGTTATGGCTACTGACCAAACAATAAAGAGGGGACTAGCTAAAGAGCCAGTGAGTAAGAATAAGTGGACCTCCTTCCTCTTGCCTCTCTTAGGGGTTTATATACATGAGTGGGGTACGATGTGAAACTTTCATCCTATCCCTTAATAACTACAAAGGGTGAGGGTACATTGGTACATTTCTCTATATTACTGGGCTTATCACGTATTGGGCCAGTTGCAAGGCCCAGTCACGGGGGTTGGGTCACCTCCACAACAGTACTTCCTCAATAGAAAACGTGGAGGTCCCGATGGGCGAACTGATATGACCAACTATCCTAGCCCCCATCCCTTGCAGCAAGTGCAAGGGTGCCAACTAGAGAGCCAATGCAATTGGTAGCTTGCAGCCCCTGGAAGAGGGTTCTTTGACTAATAGTAATACAACTGCAGAGTCCGTCGACAAATCATGAAGCGGAGTCCCCTGCTGAAGCCAGGCCGTCCCGCCGAGGCCATGCGTATAAGATGTGCGGCAAAGTCTGTCGTTAAAGGAGTGCCATCCCACTGAGGCAATGCCTATGGTGCAGATGGTGAAGTCATGCCCCCCCGTCAAGGCGATGCCTCCAAGGTGGACGACGAAGTCTCCTAGTGAAGGCGGTCATCCTACCGAGGCGATGCATACATGGCGAATAACAAAGTCTCCCCACGAAGGCAAGCCATCCCACCAAGGCGATGCCTCCTAGGCAGACAGCGAAGTCGGGCCGTCACGACCGTGAGGTGGTCAGACGTTGTCTTGACCGTGAGATAGTTTGATGAAGCGTCTACATCCACTAGGAATACGAGGTAGTCAAACATTATCTACGACTGCGAGGTGAGCGACGTGGGAGCTCGACGCAGAGACCAACATGGAGACCTCGTGTCGTGGAGGCTTGGTCATAGAGACTTGACGCGTAGACCTCGTGACGGCTTGGAGCGGAGCCTGGGCATGAAGATGTTGCGACGTGGAAGCTTGGCATGGAGACTTAGCGCGGAGACCTCGCGACGTGAAGGCTCAGCACGGAGACCTCGCGATGTGGAGGCTCGATCATGGAGACTCAACTCAGAGACCTCACGACGACTTGGCGTGGAGACTGGGCGCGAAGATGTTGCGACGTGGAAGCTCGGCGTGGAGACTTAGCATGGAGACCTCGTGATGTGGAGGCTCAACGTCGAGACTTGGCGCAAAGAGGTAGGGAGGCAAAGTTGCCATTCGCCTACATTCAAAAAATGGCGCCCATGGAGGACGGCACGAGCGGCGTAGGCTGCGGGTACTATGCACGCAGAGACATGGAGACGGAGCTGCCGTTCCCCTACCTCGAAAAAGCAGCGCCACGGAGGGCAAGCTCGCACGATGTAGGCTGAGCAGAGCGCTACACACGCGGAGGTAGGAAGGCGGAGCCACTGTTCCCCTACCTCGAAAAAGTACTGCCCGCAGAGGGCAAGCTTGCACGACGCAGGCCGAGCAGGGCGCTACACACGCGGAGGTAGGGAGGTGAAGCCGCCATTCCCCCACCTCGATAAAGCGGCACCCGTGGCAGGCAAGTTCACACGACGTAGGCTAAGCAGGGCGCTACACACGCGAAGGTAGGGAGGTGGAGCCGCTGTTCCCCTACCTCAAAAAAGCAGCGCCCATAGAGGCAAGCTCGCACGACGTAGGCCGAGCAGGGCGCTACACATGCGGAGGTAGGAAGGCGGAGCCGCCGTTCCCCTACCTCAACAAAGCGGCGCCCGCAAAGGGCAAGCTCACACGATGTAGGCTGAGCATGGCACTACACATGCGGAGGTACAGAAACAAAGCTACCGTTCGCTTGCCTTAAAAAAACGGCGCTTGCGGAGGGCGGGCACGAGCAGCATAGACCGAGGGTGCTACGCACACAGAGACAAGGAGACAGAGCCACCATTTCCTTACCTCGAAAAAGCAGTGCCCACGGAGGACAAGTTCGCATGATGTAGGCCGAGCAGGGTGCTACACACACGGAGGTAGGGAGGTGGAGCCGCCGTTTCCCTACCTTGATAAAGCGGTGCCCGCAGAGGATTGAACATGCATGTGGATTATTCGATGCCACGAGTCCGAGAGACATGGTCATGTGGAAAGCGATGATTTCTGCTTATGCAGATCGTGGCAGGAGTTCTGAGGCTCTGAAGGTTTTATATCAGATGCAGCTCGAAGGCATATCTCCACCTGAAGCATGTTGGAATTCTGTAATTTTAGTTTTTGTACAAAATGGGCAGATTGATGAGGCCCTTGACATCTTCAACGAGATGTTACTAACAAAAACACCCCAATCTGCGCACATGGAGCCTGTTAATAAGTGGCTTGTCTCAAGATGGTATGCATCGTGTTGTAATGAATCTATGTTGCAAGATGCAGGAAGCGAAAAAATGACTAGTCCAATAATTTTTACGCAAACACTTCTTGTTTGTTATAATCAGTAGCCTCGATACAATATGGAAAGGCAATGCATGCATGCATTGTTAAAAAGGGCCTATTATTGTCCAAATCCATGATACAATCGCTGCTAAACATGTATGGTAGTTTCAATGATAGAGGTACAGTAACAGTGGACAGTTTACTAAGATTGCTTGCTACTGTACAATAAATAATGCAGGACGTGGCAATTCTAGGAATGAAGTATGGACTCAATCAGTGTGGTTGTGGAGTAAATCTCTCGTGGCTAACAGAGACAGGTTTTTACGTCTTTTACACACTTATGTTAACATCTTTGATGTCGTACAGAGTCTGCATCTGATTTTGAGAGGCATTTTCATGAGCCAGGAGGTTCCAATCAGAAAACGAGCAGCTTAAACAGCCCGGACCAGAGAGTAAATAGTCCTGCTGTTGGCATAGAGCCCTCTTCGAAACTTGTAGCAACAGATGGTTGAATTATTTGCCTAGCAGCATACTGTTTGGCATCTGTTAACTATAGATAGCATGTTGACAGATATGCTGCATTTGTGATGTCTAACCACTAGATATGTTGACAGAAAGCTATATGAGTAAAATTCATAGATCGTTACCACTAGACACGTAGTACAATGAAAGTAGAGTTGAAGCTGCCGATTCAATGAAGCACGCTTCGGTGTAGTGGAAATAGTTGATCGTCCTCTAGCCTATTGTCTACTCCTCGCGATCATCTTGATCAGTGCAGTAGTCGTAGCATCACCTCTACCAAGATCCACAGGTCTAGTGATGAAACGCTGTGTGTTAGTATGCTAGCACCAGCGCGCATGACATGGGTTATGAGAGGTGATGGCTAGGATTTTGATGGGTGTATTTTGAATGTCTCCCTCAACCCTGCACTTCTTTTTATATATGTTGGACCGAAATGGCGACAGAGGGGGTGAATGTCACTTTTAAAAATGCCCCCAAAGTACTCACGACACTTTGTTCTCCGATAGCTAGCGATGCTATGAAGTGAGCAAGATGGATGATTACTTGAAATGCCAAGAAAACAGTCAACAAGATTCTCCTCCAAAAATTTGACTTCACCGACCAAGGGCTGAAATCTGCATTGCTATTTGGCTGAAAATTGCACTGCAATTTGGCTGAAAACTGCACAGCAAAATGGCTGAAAATTGCACTGCAAAATGGCTGAAAATTGCACTGCTATTGGCTGAAAACTGCACTGCTATTTGCTGAAAACTGCACTGCACAAATGCTGAAAACAACAGCTAACAAATGCTGAAAACAACAATGAAGTGGTGCTGAAAACAGCAGCTAACAAGTGCTGAAAAAAGCAATGAAGAGATGCTGAAAACAACAGCTAACAAGTGCTGAAAATGCAGTCTGAAAATAGCAAGCAGTAAAATTTCAGACCACCCACAAACTGAGGAAAAAGATGAAATCCAGCTGCACTACTTAGCCCAAAAGATCAAGAACAAGAATTAAATAGCAGAGAGGCATCAAGCATTAAAAGAATTCATCAAGAAGTCAAGAAAATTAGATTTGAGCCAAAATCTGAAAGTTACAGAGTGCTGAGACAAAGACTTAAATTCCCATTTGCTCTTTGATCCTTTGGCCACGAAACTTTGTAGGTAGATTAGCAATAGCCCCAGGACTAGAGAGTCCAAATTTCATGCCATCTCATAGAGGGAAACGAGATTTGAGCCAAACCCTAGACAAACTTGGAAATATTCAATGAAAAGCATAAAAACTTAAATTCCCATCAAACCCTTGAACCTTTGGCCATGAGATTTTGCAGATAGCTAACTAATAGCCTCTAGATTCTACATGCCAAGTTTCATGCCTTCTTGCACAAGGAATCAAGATTTGCAACAAAACCCTAGAAAGGAAAAGTGAAGAACAGAGGAAGACCAAGAGCAAAAACTGAAATCAAAAATGGGTTTTTGGGATTTTAACTGATCAAATGATCTTTAGGCATCATCCCAACATAGAGCAACCCATTTTGGACCTTCCCAACAAGAAACGACTCAAGAACAAGAAATCAAGAAATCAACCTAAGAGAGCATCATAGAGCAAAAACAACAAAGAGACTGGGAACTCAAACAAACTCAAATGAAATCATCTTGGATTGATAATGAGGAAGAGAGATACATGATTGCATAGAGTATCAACTCATACCATCCCTACAACCCCATACATGCTTGAAAGATCAAGAACTCATCTCCTATCTCTCAAGAACACACACAGAGAAAAGCATCGAAGGGGACACAACCCTCTGCCTCCTCCACCCACTCTCACCAACTAAAGCCTAAAGCCAAAACAAACTTCTAAAGCTCATTTTGACTAAAGCAAACCCTAGAAACTCTTGGAGTGCATAAGTGGGCATGCAGCCACCCACCTCTATTTATAGCCTTTGGCTAACGGGTCTCCAACCCGTTACGCCCGCTAAACCCGAACGGAGCCCACTCCCGCTTTTGCAGCCTCACGAAAATCACCATTTCGCCCCTCCTGCACCTTTCGGGAAGCTTCCGCGCTCCTTGTCGTCCAAGTCTCGCAACCACATTGAATCTCCGCCGTCTTCGACACATCTGACCGTTCTGACCTCGACACCGCCCGTGTCTAGTCCAGTCACCTCGTGTCTCGCCACGACTCCGCCTCAACGTCCTGCAGCCAACACAGACAAGAAACACATCAAATAGCATCGCTTGATACATGAAAGCACATTAGCATCAATGAAATAGCCCAAACTTGACAAATCGACATAATATGCATCCTAACCATTTTGACCAGGTTTGACCAAGTCCGACTGAGCCCGATTTCACCACGCAACGTCAGGGTCCGAACTAACCAAATCAAACTCGACTCTCCTAAACCGATATCAATTACTCATCACACACACGGGATGACCTCCACATGGTCTCTCAATATAGCCTCCAATTAAATCCTTATTTGATATGATCAGATATCGTATCTAACTCAGAAAGCATCGGACTGGATCTTTATCTAATGTAAATAGAGATCGCATCCCACTCAGAAAACCTCCAACCGGATCCAATATGAGTAGAGATCGTATCCCACTTGGAGTCTGTCATCCAGATCTTTATCGTTCTGACCCATTAAGTGTGCAACCCTATATGTTCATGTATGTTTAGTCATGGATAGAAAAACTCATTTTTGGTCCATAAGTCGGTAACGGTCATTAGCAGGATATAACGACTCCCAAATATACATAAATACCATATCGGACAAATCTATATAATGCTTATATACTGATCCCTTTGCCTCATAATACCAGATCAAATTCAAGGTAAGAAACATGTCATCCTATGATAGCTCGATTTTTTACTCGAACATGTAGTGGATTACTCAGTTGTGATTGACTCCTTAACCATATTTGGCCCATGGTAACGCACTTTTTTAATCCAACCATATTAATGGGCCAGAGATATCTCTCCTGTTATATTGGAGGAGCAAATTTTATTTTGATCGCTATATTTCTCCACATATTTCATAATAAATTCGAAAGCTATCTTTATGATCACCCAGTTAAAGAGTAGTGTTTGGCAACCCCAAGTAAACTATTACATATATTGAAAACCGTGACGATCTAAGGTCTAAGGATCCTATATATACTATATATGAGACAAACTGATGGCACTTAAGAATATAATAATTTTCACAGTGTCTCAGGTAGGCTAATCCAACACCATATTATCTAATATGTGTCTACATTATTGATTTGATATCCTCATATCTGTGATCCGTAAAACACGACCATCAATCAATACATGTGTTGATCTGTAAATCATAATTGCCCCATACAACAACACAACATTAGTAATAATTTAGAATAACATCAAAACTTGAATAAAAAGTTTCGCGAACAAATCATATACTTGTTGATCAATATAAAAGATATTTATTTAAAGAATAAAATAATATATTATTCAAAAAATTATACACATAAAAGTGATATAATTATCTCAATGATTATCTTTAGCATACCAGTAACAAATTTGTACTGTGTTTTCGGGGACTGTCAGAAGACCAGGTCTAGATGTTCTGGACAAATTATTGTTTTAGTCCTTGTTACAGTCAAAACAGTAGAGTAACTGTATATCCATACAATAAACTGTAATATTCTTTAGCAAAATCAAGAACATTTTCTAGCGGCAGCGAGCATGCAAAACCAATAGAATTTTTTGGGCAACAAACAAACAAATAATCTCGTTTTAGAATAATTTGAATTGACTTATCCAAAAGAATAGATCATTGCACATATGTTTCGGATAAACGTAGAAGAATGCTTCTGCAGAGTTGCAAAATTACTGCGTGAAATGATAAATGAAACTTTTATTGTTTGCTTACTTGAAGATTCTCTTCGGCTCTTCCTTTCGATTTTCCTCTGATAAGCATCATTTTTTTTGCATTCTTGTAACGCCCCCGTTTCCAGGGGCGCGTACGGACACGGCATTCCGTAACTATTCAAGCATGAACAGTTATGGAGTGTCGCGCAAGAGTATACCATTGCATGCTTACAACAAAAGTCCAGCATATATTTGACATAAGGATTAACATCCGTGTTTTTACAGGGGCGTGCAAGCCCAAAGCATATTTACATTACAAAAGCCTTCCAGAATCCGCTTTGAGCGCCGAGACCTACTGACCAAGGGTCCTCGTCGAAGAAAAGGTCCTCCGGACTTCTTCAACGGGAGACCTTCTCCTTCGCCTTGATCCTCTAAAGATTAGATTTAGCAAGCCGTGAGCCAACCAACCAGGCTCAAAGAAATCCCAAAGGATCTTAACTTACTACATGCACGGAACTTCAAGGAAGGGAAATATATTTGGTTTATTATCCTTGAGTGGATGCAGTTTTATTTGCAATCATTTTAATAAGACGGACTCAAAACTTACTTCTTAAGATCTCAGGGTTTTCCACAAGAGTTCATTAACCAACCTAAACAAGTTAAACGTTTACAAAACTACTTAAGCTTTGCTGCTGGAATCACCCAAGTGACACAGCTCCAATAACCGGGAGCACGGCGTATTCGAATACCATTTATTTGACTCTGCAGAGTTTGCTCAGCTTTACCCACACGATCCCTTAACTCCCGCTAAAGAGTTAAGAAAGCCAGGTCGTTTCACTGCTCAACTCTTTATATAGGCTCTACCCGGTAGAATTCACTCGGGTCTGGCTCTCACACGCACACACACACACCCACACACACAAGAAAAGACGGTGTCCGCTTCGAGTGAACTCTACCGTTGTTAGGCACCCAAACACGGCTTGCCTAACCTCACTGCTAAACCTCCTGTAGAGTTTCAATCGAGTTGAGCAGCTACTAGACAAGTGTTGACAAGTCAACTCCTGTGGTTTGAGCGAGTTCTATGACATTTGCTCAAGATAAGGGTTTCATCCTTATATTTTCACATGGTCCACAACCTCGCCAGCCCGCGACCCAACCTAAGGTAAGCGGTGGGCGTGACTGCCTCGCGATTTCCCACTCACCCTTACCCTACTCCAAACCCTAGGGTAAAGATGGGCGAAGGCCGTCTCGCGGCTCCCACTCCTTACCCTACCTTGTGCACGCCGGCACTCTCGCTCTAAGATACGGTGTCCCATACCACCCTACCTTAGAGTCGGGTTTTCCAAATTCTATTGGCCCACACCACAACCTTATCAAGACAAGACTTTGCATGATGATAATAATCTCTGATTATCTAGATTAATGATAATTAATTCTAGGGTTTCAAGGGCATGGCTACAAATTAAACATGGCATTTAACGGTGGTAGGATTAACTACATAACAAGTCATTCTAAACATTTTATTTTATTTCAAACTAACATTTCACAACTAGCTCAATGCAAATAGCATATTAACATATGTAAACAGCATGGGTTTCAATATGATCAAAGGATTTGGGACTTGCCGTCACTCCGAATGATTTCCGCTAGCTCGAACGAAGAACCTCCTGGCTCCTGGGTCTGCAACTGAACTTCCGGAGACTCCGACACTAGCGCAAACATACAAAACAGAATTAAATCCAGCTTGAGACTAGTCAAGCGAGGGAAAATAAACTATTTAAAAAGGAGTAAATTGCATAAACACCCCAAATGGATTTTTAGGAATTTATTTGGGGAGAATCTGTGGAAATGGAGTTCACCAGAGGGTCTGGAATAATATTTGGAATAAAGTGGTGAAGTTTGGGAATTTTTGGGATTTATTTTGATTTTCTGGGATTTTAGAAATTAATAAATCACTGGAAAATGGGTGAACAGTGTGGCCCGGCCGCTTTGCTACTGATGCGGCGCGCGGCGAAGGCAGTGCCCAACGCTTCGGCGGCGGGCAGGCGGCTTGCCCACGCTCGCGCAGCCACGCGGCTCGGATGAGCGACGCGTGGCTCAGCGGGTGGCGGAGATGTGGCGGGGTGAGGGTACGGGAGAGATCCAACGGAGGGAGGGGCGGTGTTTATGATGATCCGACGGCGACGATAAAACGGAGGCGGCGGTAGCGGAGGATCGGACGACCGACGCGTTAAAAGCGCGGGCGAGATCGACGGATGGGAGGAGGCGCGTCGTCGTCGTCAACCTCCACCGGGTGGGGCGGCCGAGGAGCGGGCGGTGGAGTTGTGGCGCTCCGGCGACTGCGAAGGCCTCCGGGCCGGGAGGATCCACTGGTGCTCCTTGACACGGGAACCCATTTTGGGCACCGGGAGGCGAGGAACAACGGAGAAGGCGGGAGCGAAGGGAAGATTCGGGGCCCAAGCGGCGAGGGCGCGGCGGCGAGATAGCCCAAACGGCCGCGGTTACACAGAGAGGGTCATGGAGCTCACATTGGGAGTGGCGCGGGCGGGAGGCGGCGAGAGAGCGCCACGGAGCCGGTTCGGTCGGCGGAGGAGCTGCGGTGACGGCGTTCCACGGCGAGCACTGCCAAACAAAGTTACCAGCGTGATCAGACACCGAGGAGGAGCTCGGGGAAAGCAATTGGAGAATGGGGAGGGGAGCGGAAGATCCGCTGCGGGTCGCCGGCGTGGGGAGAGACGACGCGGAGCTTCGAGCGTCGCGGCTCGATTGGCGGCTCAGGGAGAGGCGGGGGAGCGGTGGGAGGTGAATGGGGGTGCTGGGGGTGTTCGGGAAGCAAAGGAGGGAGGGGAAACCGAGGTGGGGTATTTGTACCCGGGCGGAGGGAGGGGCTCCTTCGGG
Source organism: Dendrocalamus sinicus (assembly GCA_036346575.1). Taxonomy (NCBI): domain Eukaryota; kingdom Viridiplantae; phylum Streptophyta; class Magnoliopsida; order Poales; family Poaceae; genus Dendrocalamus; species Dendrocalamus sinicus. Next base: position 33,871,362 of record CM070642.1, read on the forward strand.
GTGAAGGCAACGGCGAGCTCCGGGGTCAACAGGGCATGATGGGAGCAGGTCGGGGAGCGTCTCCTCCGCGAGACGGGCGGTGACCGGGCGCTGCGCGGCGTTTATGGCGACGGGACAGCACGGGCGGGGGTGGAGCTGCGGCATGGGAGGGGAGCGCGTCCGCGCGCGGGGAAGTGACGGGCGGGGACTGCCAGGTGGGGTCGGCCGCAGGAGCTGGGCGACGCGTGGCGCGGAAACTCTGCGGCGGTCGGGACAGCGCGGCGGAGGCGGGAGCGAGAGCTGCGGGCGGGCGTCCGCGCACACGAGCGGAGAGAGAGCGGCGCGCAAAGGGGCCAAGCGCAGAGGAGTGGCGGCGCGTGGCGTGGGAGCGCCACGGTTTCGGACCGTGGTGGTCGGGTGGCGCGGCGCGAGGGGAACTCGGGGCGGCGCGTCGCGCGCGAGGCGCGCGCGGCGCGGCGCTCGCGCGTCTTGCGCGAGGCGAAAAGGAGCGGCGCCAGCGGAGGGAGGAGGAAGCGTCCGTGCGGGAGAGGCCAGGGAACGGAGAAAGCGGAAAAGAGCGGGGGCGCCGGAGAGAAGAGGAAGCGCCCAGCCGAAAAGGGAAAGCGAAACAAGGGAGACTTTCCCGAAAAGGAAAGTTTCCAAAATTCACCCAAAAACCGGCAAAAATTCACAAATTTTTGGATTTTGAAATTTCGGGGCTTTTCAATCATTGACTGTAATTCCTTGCTTGCTTACATGATCTGAAGAAGAAACACCCAAACTTTTACACTGGGACTCCAAGCCTCTCCTCAGTAACTGTCATGATCGAGCTGCCAACTCGCATCCATTTCCACCTTGGCCCAAGTTTCCATCACCCTTCTTTTCCTTCCCTACCTATGTCACTAACTCACTATATGTGACTGACTACTACTACTACTCCTCGATCTGCTTGGAGGCTTCGATATGCCTTTGTTCTGTTTTGCTGGGGAAGAATATAGCTGAAGTAGATCAGATCTTGCATATTCCCTTGCTGTTGTGTGTAGCGACCAGTGGTAGTGCCAGTGAGTGAGCCCCGTCGTTCGTGCATGATGGGCCACGGCTCTTGTGCGTTCCTGGTCAGAATGGCAAATCATGCCACCCATGTGCGCACGAGATTACACACAGGAAGGGTATATGCGATCTGGGGATCTCACCTGAATAATATGGAACGGCAATGGTCCATTCCATTCCATCAGGATCAGGGTTCAGCGGAGCACAGTTCTTGAGGCCCCTCTACAGGAGCGCAGAGAGGTCCAGGTCTACGGCATGTACTAGCTGACTTCTATCTAGGCTTATGACCGATCTTTCTGTTGGATGGCTCAGTCCTTGATTGGCAGGTGCCGATATTTTCTATCTTTCCTGAGTGATTTCTTTCAGAGAAGACAGAACACTGTCTCGAGTGTTAGTATCATGCATGTTCATTTGCATTGATCATAAATTCAGAACACACACACACACACACACAAAAAGATGATAGCTAGTGTTGTATGAAACGCGGTTTCAGCAAATATTTAACAATAATTTCAGAGTTAAATATTAATGAGAATATGATTCCATGTAAGATAAACTGACATGAGCATCAATGTAATTATCATAAGACATTTACCCAATCTCTAAGTAGGAAATCATACGTATTAGACCAAATAATAGAAAAGAATCAATTAGCATAGTGCTCAAATTGATTTTTATTATGTTGCTCTCAGATATCGGCTACACTTATTTTAGAACAAGGCCATCTCGACATCAAGGTCTTAAAACCTCCAATAGTGTGATAGTAATAACATAAATGCACTATAAAAATGAGCTGTTCTAATTACCTAATAGTCAATTCACAATAGATTAAGAAACCGCCACCAAGTGATAGCCAACAACTGAAATAATTAAATAACAGTGAGATAAAGATAGCTAGTTAAATATCCGAATACTATTAACTATTCTAACAGAGGTAATAAGCAATAGACTGCCAACAACAACTCAAGAACTAGAACAAACTGATTATCATCATACTATTTTCGATTTGCCTAATCCTCATCGAGCAATCGCTTAATCCCACAACGAATCATGCACAACCACCCACTATTAGAGATAATAAACAGATATGAATAATTCAACTAATATGACACACTGTACAATTCAGCCGAAAGTAGGAATAGTCGTGAACCAGATGTAACTCAGTGTTGCAGTGGTAATCAAAACCACTAGAAGGTAATCATAGTTAGGCACGTAAGTAGATGTGCTGAGACTGCCACCATAGACGTCAAGACACACATCGACGAGAGAAGTCCAAATCCGAGTGGATTCAAGCGGTGGAAGAAGAAGAAATGTAGAAGCTCATCGATCTCACCCTCAAGAGGGAGGAGGACACTAGTATGTGAAGAGAAGGGAGGGAGACGATGCGGTCAAGCCGGTAGCCCAACTTTGCCGGACATCATACCCTATTAGAACCGGGGGACTCCTCGCGCGGAGAGCCCCGCCACGTCGCCCCTGCGCGCGCTCCGGCCGGCGCGTGGCGGGGGAAATTTGCGTACGGTCGGGTGCCTTTTTTGCGAAAAAACCCTACATTTTTCTGAAATTACGTAAAGGTCCTCTGTTATCGCAAAAAAGGTCCCTGGATTTTTCAAAAAAAACCATGCACATATTTATTTTTCGTTGATAACGATCCGCAGTTTCTAAAATTACGTATAGGCCCTCGGTTCTTTCAAAACAGTCCCTGATTTTTACGAAAAAACCCCTCTGGTCTCCTTTTATTGTGAAAAGCCCCTCGCTTTTTTTTTGAAAAAACCCTACACTTTCCTTTAGCTACGAATTTTCGCCTCTTTTATTTCGGTACACACGGTGGCTGGCGCGGCGTGCCGCCACGCCTATGAGGCTAGTTTTCAATTGTAAGAGCCTACGTCCAATCCAAGGCCTTATCCCCATTGCTTCCCAATGACAAGTGGGACCACCAGACTCCACTCTCTTTTTTTTTCTTTTAATCACAATTAGGGAAATTCCCAAAATACCCCAAAAGATCAAACAACTAGGACAAGTGGCATCTTCTTTTTAATTTCTAAAAGTTACTTTTTGGCTTTTCTATAATCACTGGCTTTTAAACGGTGTGACTTTTCAAGACGAAGTCTACAAGTTGATTGTAATACACACTGTAGTGACTTTATTTATATCGGCCAAAACCGTACACAAATTTCTTTATTTCATACTCTTTTTCATAAACAACTTAGAAACTAGCAATAATAACTATAAATAAGTTGAAGCAAAAATTAATAAGCTGGGACAACGCAGGAGATGCCAGGCCACAAGTAAAGTGCACCCGGCCGGCCGAGCACGCCAGCCTAGCTTGTTTACGTGTACCCTCCTCCTTCCAGTCCCATGGCCCATCGCGTTGTATGCACTGTTTGCCTGACTTGCCCTTGCGCGGTTGCGGCGGTGCCGTTCATTAGAGGTTCAACTTATGGCTCTAGCTTTTTAGTTTTTCAATTTTATCTTTTTATAAATTTTAGTTTGTTTTATTCTTTGTTTTTTCTCTTTATTCCTCTGTATTATCTATAATGATATAACTTTTTTATTTTTTTATTTTTAAACTTAATTACGTTGAAAAAGCTAATACTAGTTACAATAAAAAAATCGCTATAGTCCCCCCTAAAAAAAAGAGAAACTCAGGTTTAAAAGCCTAAATCCTAAATGAGTACTACCGAAATATTACCGCTGCGCGCAAACAAGCTTACGACTGTTGAGCTCTGCGCTTTCACAATTCACAAGGCAAGAATTTCGTAGGATTCACATGAAAATTGTACTTTGTAAAATACATGCTTTTCAAGGAAGCCCTACTAGACTGTATATATTTCGGCTGCAAAATCGAGCGGCATGGTTCATTACGCAACATCGGCACATTTACCGTTCACGCGTTGATGGTTTAACCCAAACCGTACAGTACAAGATCCGGCGAGCCATGTTCCAGGGACTTCGATTCCAGTGGATCCTGCCCATGCCGGTAGAACAGCTCACTAAGGCCCTATTTGGGAGAGCTCCATCAGCTTCAGATCCACGAAAAACAGCTTTACTCCACGAAATTTTATCCAAACGCTCCAGCTCCGCAAAATCTGAATCCATTAAGGGCCTGTTTGGGAGAGCTCCACCAGCTCTGGGGAGGCTCTCCCCGATGAAGCGCAACCTGTGGCCCGGGGGTCGCACGCTCTTGCGTGCGGTCAGTCGAGTGCGGGGGCCTGACCCCTGCGGAGGAGGTGCCGGTGCTGCCGAGGGAGCTGTAGCCCGCTGGGCTGGGCTGAGCCGCCGCCGCCTCGCCTTGGCGGCCGCCGCCGCTCGCCCGAGCAAGCTGGTCACGGAGGGTGGCCACCTCAGTGTGCCGGGCGACAAGGTGCACCCTGAGAGCGGTAATCTCTTCCAAATGGCCAGTATGGGCGCTCCATGGCCCGGGTGAGTCGACTGATGAGTCGAGATCGGGTCATCCTCATGAGCCGGCATGTTGGTCTCATTGTAGAGCATTCCCTCCTGACGCGAGGGGTAATAGCAGTAGGGAGTGTGGCGCAGGGAGATTTTGTAGAGGTCGCAGAGTCGTGCTGCGGCGAGACGCGCAGCATCCTGGAGTGTCGCGGCCCTGGTGCTCCTCTGGTGTTCTGTCTGGAAGACGTGTGGCGGATCGTGCTCGCTCTTCGCGTAGATGAACACTTCAATCATCCAGCACTCTTCTCCTCCGGCTGTCGTCCGGCGCCCACGGTAAATGGGCTGCTCCGGGTACTCCAGGTAGTGGAGGAGCTTGCGTAAGATACTCGCGAACTCCCCCTCGTAGGCACCATGGGCGAGATAATCCCATTCACCTTCCTCCCCTGCCATCTGGAAATTAGATTACTAGTGTTAGTATCTTTCAAAATATTTAAAAGAACAGTGGAATAGAACAGATCTAAGAAGGGTACGAAAAGAGATAGTATGCTTATATTTTTCGAAATCATTTTTATAAGTTTCGAAAATATCGTGGTCCTAACCCATCCTAAGGCTTTTACCCTACGGTCGTATGCTCTGATACCAGCGCTGTCAGACCCAGATTTTGCAATCCGGAATCTACTGTGTCTCACTGCACGAATCCCTGGATCAGTAGTTAGTGCACACAGGTACATTGCTGAATCATGACATACATCGCAAAATAATATTACAGAGTCTGAAATACACCACATCGGGCGAATGTTTACAAAAAGGGCCGCTTTGGCCAAATGTCTTCATTACATAACTGCAGCGGAAATAGTAGCAAAAGTAAACCCAAATCCACAGGCAAGCGACCAGTAGGATAATGTGTACAATATATGCCACCAGGTTCCTGGTAACATAAATGTACACATCGCCTAGAGTCTACTTGTCTATGCCTAACCATCGAGGCCTACGCCTTAATTATCGCCTTTGCTTCCGTCGACGTTGGCAGGGGCCTCCTCATAGGCGTAATGTCCTTGAGTTCCTGTTTCTGAATTTTGTCGCAAAAGCTAGTGTGAGCACTCCAACCCCGTGCTCCGCGAGCCAATACACAGAATGCAATTAAATAGTATGCATGGCTTATCAAAGGAGAGGCTCGGGTTATTTTGTTTTGCAAAGAGTGCTTTTGAATACAATTAATTAAAAAGCCCTATGACTTAGCGATTTTGGAACAAATCATAATGTACCAGGAAATGCATTGTTAATATCGATTCAGATTCCATCCACCGTTACATGGCCTCTGCACCATATAACAATTCCTTCAGCGTTATAGCCGCTTTACTTACCACTGGGACGACACCCAGGACAATTCCAAACTAGGGCCTTCCACTGCCCTTCACTTTTCCATTCCCACCCATAAAGCATTTTGAAATAGAACTATATCTGGTTAAGTTCCCATGTCCGCCCTTGACCGTGGGCACGGCTATTCGAATAGTTTTGACTCTGCAGAGTTTGCACACTTTACCCACAAGAGATAAATCCACTCGTTGCCCCACATGATTCCTTGGCCATGCGGTTGAGTAGACTATCACAGGACCTTTACAATGCATTTTTCCTAGCAGAGTTACGTCCGCTAAGGTTTCCACTTCCTTCGGGGTACAACCACCCTTCCGGAAGCCCCCTCTTGCGCCGTCACGTCAGAGAATGTGGCCATCCTCTACCCGCCCGTGGTCACACCGGCGCAACTCTTACTAAGTCCATGCAAATTAGTCAGCCCTGCCTACATTTTGCCAGCTTGTGGTTGTACTTGTTGTACACTAGGAGGTCATGACAAGATTCAGTCCTTAGTAGTATCTGGGCGGTCTACCACTAACCACTTTGTGCTTCCACTGCACCACACTCTCACACCATCGAACCAATCCGCCCAGATATTTAAGCAAGTTGGGATTTTTGGGAGCATAAAATAGTCATATCAAAATATACCAGTCATTCCCACCATGACTGTCCAAACCAGTTTCTCATGATTAAAAATGACAATGATGTTTGGGGCATTCAGCGCCCCCTGAGCATCTATGCAATTCTAAGCATAGCATATCATTAGGGACTTATTTCCGAAATATTACTATTATATTTTTGCTAGGGCGACAAGGTTAGCACATTCAAATATTCCAAAGGAGGGGTAACATTATTCAAGGTAATCAATGGGCACATAACTAGATTATTAAATTAAACATGTATTTTCATATGACATAACAGCATGCAATTTGATAATTTAAATCAAAGTAATTTGCAGAAATGTAGGATCAACATGATCAAAGTATTGACTCGCCTGAGTCTCGGGGGTCTTGATCTTGATCTTCAGAAGCTTCTAGGGTGGCAGCCTCGGTCTCTTCTTCTTGCGCCTCGTATGCTATTTAATCGCGCGAAAAACCCAACATAAAGAAAAGCGACAACCATTCAAAATACCACCAGAAATTCAAATGAACTCTAAAAATTATGATTTTAAGTCCATTGGATATATCTTGAATTTAGATGAATTTAGAAATTTGTTTCACCCCAATCGGAGTTAAAATGAATAAGTTACATTCATTTAAAGTTCTCAGTTCCTAAAAATCCCAGAAATTATGAAAATCTGACATGTGGGTCCCACTGGTTGTTTTTAGTTCATTTACATTATTTTTATTCCCATGTGCAGCGTCTATGACATGTGGGACCTACCAACATTTTAATTCAGTTTTGTTATTTAATTATTTCGGTATTGTATCTATGACAGGTGGGCCCGGGGTTATTTTATCACATTCGGTCTACGGCCCACAGGTCAGTGAAAGCATTATCATTAATCTCTAATTAGTGGCTACTAATCACGGTGTACAGTAATCACCCCTACTTAACCCCGGCCAATATTAGCAAAAATGGGTCAATATTCCTACAGTGCTTGCGGCCAGGGGAATTCGAACGCGGGTGAGCGAAGTGAGAGAGCGAGGGGGTAACCAGTCAAGCCACGGGTATTACCTGCACGGTGGGAAGGAGGATTTGCTGATGAACCGGGTGGCTGAAGTGTAGAGCAGGGGAGGTCGAAGGCGGCGGTGAAGTTCGCGGCGTTGCCGGCGAGCGGTGGTCGGGGAGGCTCGGACGACTCCTAAAAGGCGTTCCTGGTGGCTTGCTGGTGCCGACGGTGGGGTCAGCTAGGGTCGAGGGAGCACGGTGGTGGCCGGCGGCGAGCGGGTGCGGCGGTTCGGAAGGAGCCCTCGGTGCCGACGGCGTACGGCCCTCGGAAGGCGACGGAGAGGTCGGGGATGAGTTCACGATGCCATGGAGACGGTGTGGGCGAGAGGAATTGAGTTCTGGTGGCTTGAATCAACGGGGAGCTCCGGTGGTCGGAGTTGGGGAAGAAGCACGGCCGGCGGCGATTTACGGGTTATTGGCTCGATTGGTTTTGGTGAGAGGGAGGACTGAGTGTGGGGAACTCGAGAGCGCGCTCGGGGGTCCTTATAGAGAAGCGGGGAGAGCTGGCAACGGCGCCTGCTCGATCGGTCATTTCCAGAGCGGCGGGAGCAGCGACGAATGCAGGCGGTGCAAGGGGGTCGGCCGAATGATGGCGTGCACCGCTCGAGAAATGGCAGGGAAAGCTAGAGCGCGCGTGGGCGATGAGCTCGAGCCGTCTTGCTGGAGGGGACGGTTGGCAGTGGGGAGAAAAAGAGAGGAGCGGGGCAGAGGATAAAGGCGCGGCGGTCCTCGGGCGGAGGCGGCGGCGTCTGCTGGTCCATTTGCTACCGTCCATCAGTCCGAAGGGGAAGGAGACGGGCTGGGCTACAGGGCACGCGCGATGATATCTTGGCCCGGAGAGAGGGAGAAAGAGGGAGCCAGGGAGGAAGAAAAACAGTGCGAGGGGGGGTGTGCCACTCGGGCAGAGAGGGGAAAGGGGGAGGTGGGCCGCGCGCGCGCCTGTGAAATGGAAGGTGGGGGTCGGGCTGGGCCGATTCGGCCTGGTCTGGCTCCTACCCATTTGCTTATATATATATTTTTTGGTTATAATTACCACATGTATATGATCATGTACACATACACTTATGGGTTTATGTACAGGCATTTCGAATTCTTCATTTACTGATTTAATTTCCTTATGTGCCTTTCTCATGTAGCCCAATATTGGGTGTGTATATATGCATATATTCATATGTTGACCCTTTTATTTTACTTGCCACTTTGCTTCTCACACCCCTATCTTTGTAGATGACATTCTATGCTTAATTATCATTCTCTCCTTATATTGTATGGATCATCTTTTCAGATTCTTAATTTAGATTTTCAAATCTCTACTATTCAAACATATCTGTTTCTTTTTGGATCCTTTTAACTCTTAAATCCTTTTGCCAAGTTTTAGGAAAACATTATAACTCCAAATGCAAATGGAAATACATTGCAAAATAATCAAAAACTTCACATTTCCCTAATGTCATTTTTCAGGATGTTACATGGTGGGATCCCAGATCCACGGTGGAGCTGCTCTATGGTGGAGCTGCTGCTCCAGATCCACGTTTTCAGTGGTGGAGCTCTCCCAAACAGGCCCTAAATAACCATCAAGTTAATGTTGCTGCAAGAGTGCTAATTGCGTAACAATACTAATACCTAATGGTTGAGTAATGCTTAGGAAAATTTCAAAAAAAAAAAAACAAAACAAAAACCCCAAAGAAGGTATTCATATTCAGAGATTTAATTTACCAACTGTTTATCTGTTTGCATCAATGGATACTCAAAACAATATAGAATAGATTATCACGCACAAGAATTCACTCAGCTTGTAGCCTGGATACATGCAAGTTCATAGCAACATTACATCCTTCAGGATACATGAAAGTTGATAGCAACAAAAGGCGCAATACAAAAATTGCCAAGCTTGGTAGCACACAATCAGCACAACAGAAGTTGGACTCATGCTGCATTGATCATATAGATTCACCCTTAAATTCTGCAAAACGATAACATGTTTCAGCCAAAACATACATACCCTGCATGGCTTCTAAGGGAACACTCCCAACTTTGTACTTAAACTAGCGTATAGAATTGATACTGAATCTCTACTATTATATAAAGAGGAGTTGGTGGTCGTCGGTGCGTTCTCCTCTCCCCTCTCTATAGCCATCCGATTTGATCTGGACCATTCGCCTCTCTCCTCCTCTCTCTCAAGATACAACCGCCCACCCCCTCCACTTTTCCCATCTCCTCGCGCATTCTGGCCACCATTCTCTCTCTATCGTTTGCTCTCCAATGGTTGATGTGTGAAGTTGGCCGGACAGTAAGTTCCGTCTCATCATTTTTATGACTCTGTTGCAACGCACGAGTCTCTAACTAGTACTAGAGTAAAAGATGTGATGAGCATGAGAGCATCAGGGTTCAGGTTTTAGATTTTTGTTACTCATCCAACAAGATATGCATCCTCATTGTACTTCAATATAAATTGAAACAAATGATAAACCAATACTGTTTACTACTAAGATATGACCACAACATCAAGATCAATATATTGTTTTCTTTTCTAAAGAACATGAATTAGCTAATGTTTTCAACTAATGCGGCAGCCAACAGAAGAGGAATGCTACCATTAACAAAATAGTGCACATACTATTTTCTTTTGTAAAGAACTCTGCCATTAGCACAGTTTGGTAGTGCACTCGTAAAATTAGAACTTGCTAGTTACAGGGACATTTCACTACAAGTAAAGCATATACAACTTCATGCAAAAGCAAGAAACCGAGTGCCCAGTTAGTCTTTCTATGAGAATATGACTTTATTCAAGCAGAAGGAAAAAGAGCATACATGACTTCATAGACAACACCTGCAACAGCACAAAACCCCGATCATGCCAAGAAATCAAAGGCTCAATTTATTCTGAAGATTGGGCCTCCAAAGACGATACCTGCAACGGCATAGAACCTCAATCATGCCAACAAAAAAATAAAAATAAAAGGGGGAAAAAAGGGAAAGGGCTTTTGTATCAAAACCAAGCCTACTGTCTCATGACTACTCTAATACTAGGTGTCTTCCATAAAAAACAAATCAGAGCACACAAAGACAAGACAACAGTAGGCAAATGATTCACGCCATGCTATGCTTTCTATCTAGAATGTTGAACTTGAACATCTATTATGTACTCCTGTGTATCGAGTATTGTCAATTTTCTCTTTAATCCTTGCCTCTTTAATTCTACAATCCTTAATTGAGTGAATAAACTTGTCGACGATTGAGTCACTGATGTTACGAATAATATGACAAAGGAGCCTGGATTTCTTGGAAGTATTCAGCAAGAGAAAAGAATGATTTTTTGTTACTATGAACTAGTTACAAAAGGTTTTACAGAAGGGGACTTAACTAGCCCTAATCTATAATCTACCACTACTTAGAAGATTCTAGTTGCCTTGCATTGTTCTTTGAACTTCTTGTTTTGATTTGTGATCGATTGTTCTATCTTTTCTCGTCCACCTTTAAATATCATTGAAGAGGCGTCGGTTATCTGTCTAAGGAGATGACTTATGGAATCAACGCGTCCAATTAGAGGGGCGGTTGCTGTCCGAGAGATATCTGATGATAAATGATCTTCGGTTGTTATCAGTGGGAGATAATTATGGGAACAACTGCATGATGGTTGTTGTTAGAGATACATGGCTGAAACATCGTGCTGTTTGGGATGGATAAGGCAAGTGTTTTATCCATCGCGTGTTCTCTAGATGCGATGCACGTGTTTTATCCATCACACAAGAGTTCTCTAGATGCGATCCTTTATACCAATTCATGAATTCTCTGAGCGGTCTACTGGTCGGACAATGTGCACAGTAGTCCTCCAACCAGGGTACTCGGAGAATAGCTTTGGAAAGCTTACAACAACGGGGGTCTTAGGGCATTAATTAAATATTAGAGCCATATTTAATGGATATTTTAATCCTCGTCAGCTAGCCCCCAAACTTTAAGTGAATGTATAAGTTGAATTTTTATTAAATTTCAATTTGGAGAATACTCTTTTAATGATAAGAGTAAATAGGCATTTTTCATTCACTTAAGGTTGAGAAAACTAATTGGAAAAACTGAAAGGTTTTCTGTCCGGTGGGCTTCGAATCTAGCAACTACTATTTTGCAGTTGGAAAAACCTTATAAAAACCCAGTGTGGCACCTGTTGGTTAAAAGTGCAAGAGTAGAGAGATACTACTACAAGATGACGAGGAGAGCTAGGAAAGCGACGATATCACCCAGGAGCTGTACTCTGGGTCTCCACGATGGGAAGGCAAGGGAGTGCATCCCAATGTTCTCCAAGTCCTCGTGGCCTTCATAGAAGAAGTTTTGGTTCTACATGAAGCTCAACAAAGAAGGCAACCTCTCCTTCGTGGTTGGATCATAGTCGAGAAACCAAGGTAGAGGTCTTCCCCAAAGGAGGGTAGAATAGGGCAATGGGTCGATGCCATCGTCTACCTCAAAGGGACTAACTTCATGGCACGTGGTGAGGGATTTCTCCATGTGCCAGATCAGTCCTCTAAAGTCATGCAACCATATCATCCTATGGTATGAGGGCGCGGAAGATTCAACCAGGGACTCCTTGGAAGGTACGCATAAAAAAATCCGAACAGTTGAATTTTTATTTTTGTTATATTTTTCCAACCTTAAGATTTTCCTTCTGTTTTGACTTTATAACCCTGTCTCCTTCCGAAGTGAGGGAGAGAATAAAGGTGATCTACGAGGGGTAGCCCGAATAGAAAGGAGTTCCCTTCATCCTGAAAGTTACCTTTCCAAAGGACAAGATCAAGAGACTTAAGGTAATAAAATAATTCTTTTCATCTGAATTTCCTTTTTATGATTGATGTATCATAACATTTTTGAAATGTGGAAATAATTGAGTCATAGGGTGATGAGTCAGTTGAGAGCTTGGAGGAAGTTGCTCCGAGCCCCAAGAGGCGCCGAAGTGTGAAGAAGTCGTATAGAGCATCAGTATCACATCGTGCTCGTTCAACTTCTCCTCTGACCATACAAGCCCCTGAGAAGCAAACGAAGATCCCCTTAGAGGTAGGCTTTTACTACGACTCTGAGAGTTTTTCTTACAAGCCTACTCCTGCTCTTATATGGAGAATAGAGAAATTGCATCGACAGGAGTATGTTTCTTGGATGAAGGATTTCGCCGCCAAACTCATTTCGGTCGATGACAAGGTGGAGGACAAGGGTCATTGATAAAAAATGCCCGGACTATAGAGCCATTAGATCTGTTCATCGAGGGCTCTGAGATAGTTATTACCGACCGGACCAAAGAGACGGTGGTCCACACTAAGGATTCAACAACGACAACTTCGGCGGTTGAGGAAGTTTAGCCTTCGGAGCAGGCGATAAAGAATCTATCTCCGACTGCCCTAGGAAGGAACTAAGGATGAGTATATCCGGAAGACTTAAATGGTTCGACCATCCCTACCAGTGTTACACTGGTGAAGCGCGTTAACAAGAAGCGAAAAGTGAGCACTCTGGACTATGCACCAGGGTGCTTCAACTTCAAAACAAAAAACATCATGTATGAGCTAGTTACAAAATTGCGTACATTCATAACTTTTGGTTTCTTGGCATTTTGAATCTCTTCTTTCTTATTTTTCTTGCTTTGTAGTGCCTCTACTATTCTGATAAGTTTTGATCAGAGTACTCCTAGTAAAGAGGCATCTAAGGAAGGAGTGGTTGTGGCAGCCCCAATGTTCAAGAAGACGCTAGGCGCTAGGCGGACGGTGAGGTGGGGCCTAGCGCCTAGAGGACCTAGGCGGCCAAATTAAAAACAAGGATAGCAGGCAAAGATAAGCAATCATATATACGTATTCGATGTTTAAATGAAGAAAATTGTTACCTTGAGCAACAATGATAGCTCTCTATCCATTGATGTAAAATTTTAATGTAAATACTTGATGTAAAGTTGTAAAACCTGCACATTAAGCAATGTGTGAGTTTTTGGTATTGAATAACTATTGTGCATTTGTACTTCAAACTTGTAAATTCAAAAGAATGAAAGCAATAATAGCAATATAATAAGACATATGTAATGAATTATGAAGTTCATAACAAAACACACATAAGCATCGTTCTCAAATGCACGCAACTAAACACACATAAACATAGTTCTTCTCACAAGTCACAAACAAGCAACATAGTTAAGGTAGCAAGCATGATAATGTGATGATGAAATGAGTCAATCTTCGTCCTCTTGTCCATAATCTTTGGTTGGCACCACTTCACCTTGGTCGAATTCAAATTCAACATTTTCAAGATCCTCATTGACCTCCTCTTCTTCGGATTCAGAATCGAAATCTTCATGAAGCTTTCTCACTCTAGTTCTTCTACGAAGTTGCATGGTTTCATTGGCTTCTATTGCCTCATCAATTGGATTCCATGAAAGACCTGTTTCGGGATCAACATCATCATCCCCGCCTTCAATCATCCACCCTTGAGCATTACTAGCATGTGAAGCTAGAAGGATATCAATGTTCTTCATGTTGCTCTTTTCTTTTTTGTTCAATAATCTCGCATTGAATTGAACATAAACTAGATTATTGAGACGGTGAGCATCAATCTATTTCTTTTCTTTGTATGTACCTACAAGCCACATAGTGAAGTTTAGTGCTAGACTTTCTTGACTACTTGAGTTGTAACATGTAATTTTTTTCTTGAATAGCAAGAGTAGAGAGATACCATGTCAAAAGTGCTCCAATTTCTTTTACATCCCGATGAATTTGAGGTCAAAGAGAGGATTCTTATGGCAAATCTTTGCAAGTGGGGAACATGACATCCATATTTCGACTACAATTAGCTACATAATAGTAAGAATGAAAGATGAGTTATTAATAAATGATGAAATGCCAATTTATTAAATGTGTTTAATTAAGAACAAGTTTACTTTACTGGGAATAAGATCTCTTTTTTGACATCCAAGTCGGGCGGGGTTTTTCCCAAATGTCTCTTTTTTATCTGTAAATATATCAAAGTTTACATTGAGTACTTGATCCATTGCTTCATCATCACCATGATAAAATATTTCAACACATTCAATAAACCCATCCATAATATCTTGTTCCAAAAAAAAATAGATCGATCACAATAGCTCCTCCCCCCGCAGGCTGACGCTACTCCTTGTAGGCCGGCGCAGCGGCGCTCCTCCCTGCACTCCTCTCCCCGCAGGCTGTCGCTCCTCCCCGTAGGCCGACGCTCCTCACTGTGGGCTGGCGCAGTGGCGCTACTCCCCGCAAGCCAGCGCTCCTCCCCACTAGCTCCTCCCCGCAGCAGAGGTATTAGCTCTCCTCTTGGCTCTTGTTCTTGTACTAGCTTGGTAGCTCCTCCCCGCTAGCTCCTCTCCGTGCCGGATGAGCTCCTGGATGAGAGTGTGGCCACGGAGAATCCGCGGAGGCGGCGACAGCGTGAATTCAGATAGGTCGCGGCAATGGTGCGGAGGCGGCGCGGCGATGGCGCGGAGGCAGCAACATAGAGAAACCTTAGCCTATTCTCGTTTCCTACTCTTGTGGTCCTGTGGAGTGGCTTATGGTCCTGTGACTCCTCTATCTTCAGAGCTCTAGGTGCTTGGGCCGCCTCACACCGCCTCGACGGTTCCTCCCCTGCCCAGTACCCTAGGCGAGGCGCCGGGTGGCCGCCCAACGCCTAGGCGAGGCCTAGGTAGCCACCTAGACCGCCTTCACTGAGCAGCCCCCAGCCAACGAGGGAGTCGCAGAGGCTGCTACGACCAAAGAACATTGTGGCTTTGAGCCCATCAAAGGATACCAAAGCGGAGATGAAATCCTAGTAGACTCTTGTTTCTGCTGGAAGGTGGAGACATGCTTCCTTCGTTCTTTGGAGGATCAGAGGTGGATAGTTTCTCCTTGATCAAGAGGTCTCCACTAAGGGATATACTCTACCAGGCTTGAATCATCAACAATCAAAGACTCGAGGAGCTTTGGTGGAGGAAGGTCTCGGACCTGGAGCTGAGATTGGTCCCGAAGCACTCTAATCTTCATATGCAGATAAAGTAGTCTTGGTAAGTTCTCAAGATAACTTAGGATGCATTTTTTGGTCTTCTCAACACTTTCTAAGTTTATTTTTGACATGCGTCATTTTTATATATATTTACCCGTTATTTTACCCTCATATTCTTCACATTTCGAGATCATTTATCATGATTTACACGCTTTTCTATATTTAATTGCTCAAAATGGACCATTTTACATTTTTTCATATTTTTCTGCAGGCCAGCGCGATCTAGGCGCATAAACGACAAATCTGGACCTTCGGGCTGCTCCGTGCAGAAGTATGCGTCATCACGAGCGTGTAGGATTTTTCCGCGCTGAAAATGGATCTCCGGAGGGCTAGAACAGAAGAAAACAATAGGAAAGGATCTAACTGCAAACCCTAGCTTCTTGGAGGACTAAATCGCAAAAATACAAAAAATCCCCATTTCCTTAAGCCGCCGCCTCCTCCTGTGGAACCCTTGAGCCCGGCCATTTCTTCTCTTCCTCTCCTCTATCCTTGCTCTCCCCCCTTCCTCTTCTCCGGCGCCGGCGTGGGCCGCGCCATACTCGCCGGCGGCCAACCACCTCTTCGCCACCATCACACCGCCCCCTCTATTCCGCCACCAAACGCTGCTCCTCACCACCACTTCTCCATTCACCGGCCGCTCGCCTCCAGCGCCATCTCACCACCGCCGCCGCACCTTCTCCTTCCCTCCTCCTTCTCCATCCGCCCCTCTGGATCCACCAACGCCGCATCCTCCCTTCTCCACTGCCTCCCCCTTCCCCCGCTTCTTCACCGCCGCCGCTCCTCCCGTGCGCTTCTCCGCCGATCTGCGCCCCTGTGCTTCCTTCCCCTACCGCGCCGGCCGCTCCTCCTTGTCCACTGCACATCCCGCCTCCCTCTACACTCGCTTCCCTTCTAGCGCCGCCTTGTTCCCTTCCTCATCTTCTCCACCCTACTCCGCCGCCTCTACCTCTCTCCGCCTCCTCTCGCCATCCGTGCGTCGCCACTCACCACCTCCTCCTCCGCGCCTCCCCTCTTCTCCGGCAACCATCTCCAGATCCGCCTCGGCGCCGTCTTCATCTTCCCCGTCTCCGGCTCCTACCTCTACATCGAGCGCCGCCCCTGCAGAACCACATCGCCGCCAACTCCACCGCCGGCCACGCCCTCTGCAACATCTTCCCCAACTCTTCTACTCCCTCCACGTCGCCGCTCTACGGTCACCGCAGCACCGACACCGGCGACCCCTTCTTCACCGACCCCTCCCGCTTCCACTACACCGAGCCCTCCTCTGCTACTACTATTTGCTCTTCGGTCTATCTCCAAGTCTTCTCCTTACTCTTTTTACTGACTTTTGTTGCTCAGTGATTGCTTCGGTTAATTACTAATTTCTGTTAATTGTGCACTGTGGATGTTAACTTGTGATATGTGATGGTGATATTTGATCTGTGCAATGTTTTGTGATGTTTATGTAATCTGTTAATGCTGTTGGAAGTTGTTTAGCAATGGTAGTATTGTTCACTGTGATTTTGATTTGTGGATGACAGTGGACATGGATATTGGTTCAGCTCATGTGATTTTGTTTAGCTCTGTTAATGGTTCTCTGTGTTAGATGTCAGTGTTAGTTGAGTTTGTCTTTGTGTTGTCTTGCGCGGATTAGCGAACCGGCAACCGTCTCTCTTTCCTTGTTGTCTCGACCCACCTAGTGCTTCTACATTCTCCCTTGTGCTTCTCGACCTCCCCCCTTTCTTCTTTGCACGGTTGGTTGTTAGCGAGGTCGTGTAGTCGTTTATAGTTGTTTGTTGTGTTGTCCAGCCGTCGTCTAGTTAGCCGTCGATCGATTTCTCCCTCGCTCTCTCTCTCTCTCTCGTCCCTTCGTGCTTCTAGACTTCTTCCTTCTGTCTCGCGGTCGTTAGTTAGTTAGGTCGTCGGTTGGTAGTCGTGTTTGTTCGTATAGTCGTTAGTGTTGTTCGTGCGTCATTTGTTTAGTCTTTCGTCGTATTGTTCGTCTGGTCGTACGACGTCCATTCGTACGGTCGCTCGTTCTATCGTCCTTCGTTTGTTTAGTTCGTTTGTCATTTCGTCTGTTTGAGTTAGAGTTCGTTTAGTAGTTTAGTTTTCTCCCCCGTTTCGATTGGCCTAGCTTTAGCTGAGCACCGGTAGTCTTAGTCTAGTCCCTGTGGAGAACACGACACTCGCCGCTATTTCAGTGGCAGCCCGTGCACTTGCGGGTGTGCTATTTTCGCACGATCAAATTTTCCCTCTTTTCTTTTAGCACATGGTGGAGGGAGTTGCTTTGGTTGGGGAGATGACTAGACGAATGTTAGCCCTGGAAAAAGAAAGGGCTACCTTCCACTGAGAAACCGACAAATGATAATGATCTTTCTTCTCATTACATTCTGGTCGTAAAGTTCTTCGCTTAACTCTTCTCATATTTTTATAGATCGGGCAACACTGTTAAGGTGCTCAAGGATACCCTTAAGAAGGATAGGGAGCAGTTCAGGTCTACTTTGATTGAGAACAAATAGCTTCTCAAGACCCTTAATGAGAAGAGCCTGCAACTGCAAAGTAAGTTTCTTCTTATTGTTTCTTTTATTGCTTCCTAACCTTTGCTTCCTAGCCTTTGCTTTTTCTCACTTCCTTCTTTGTCGCGGTCAACAGAATTAGAAGAATATATAAAAAGGGCCAAGGCAAATGGTGCTTTTATCCTAAAGCTTGAGATGTGCAAGCCTAACGATCAGTCAATCGGAGACTGGTCGACCAGATTTAATAACAACATCCTTCTACATAAGGAATGTTAACCCTAAAAAAAAGAGAAAGGGCTACCCTCCGCCGAGAAACCGATGAATGATAATGATCTTTCTTCTCATTACATTTTGGTCGTAAAGTTTTTCACTTAACTCTTCTCATATTTTTATAGGTTGGGCAACACTGTTAAGGTGCTCGAGGGTACCCTTAAGAAGGATATGGAGTTGTTCAAATCTATTTTGATTGACAACAAATAGCTTCTCAAGACCCTTAAAGAGAAGAGCCTGCAACCGCAAAGTAAGTTTCTTCTTATTGTTTCTTTTATTGCTTCCTAACCTTTGCTTGTTCTTACTTCCTTCTTTGTCATGGTCAACAGAACTAGAAGATTATATAAAAAAAAGGCCAAGGCAAATGGTGCTACCATCCTAAAGCTTGAGAAGATGTGCAAGTCTAAGAATCGGTAGATCAGAGATTGATCGACCAGATTCAATGACAACATCTTTCTACACAAAAAAGCCATTGAAGCCTACGAAAAGAACCAATATAACTGATCGTTAATCCGACCAGTCTTCATTTATTTGTAGGATGTTTTGATCAAACTTTGAGTTACTTGTGTAGAGCAAGTTTTCAAAGTTCAAGAACTAAATAAAGCTCTTAGTTCCGAGGAGAACAAGAAGGAGATTAAAAGGGCTCTTCAAAACAAGATCATTCTCTTCAACAGCATAAATGCCGAGATGGGCTCAGAAGCACTTGCCCCCTCCTCAGAGAAGGTGATCGAGAAGATAAGTTATCTTGATTGACAACTTAAAAACCTTCAAGATTTGCTAGCCATCTCTCAAAATGACCACGACCGAACCCTAAGGGAGAAAGCTTCTAATCCTTCACTCGATCTTCAAGCACTAAGAGCGGACTTCGAAGAGACGTCTTGTGGAATCACTGGCTGCCACTGGTGTCGACTTGCGCAGACGCATGGCTAGAAAAATGCAATGCGAGCAGCGCATGCATCACAGGTGCGCGTTGGCGCGTTCCTTGCGCACGACGCGTGTTGCCTTGCAGCCGAGCGAGGACTCCTTGCGCTGGCGATGCGACAGCGGGCGCGGACACATGGCGGTCAGGCGGACGTGTGTCACCAGGAACGTAGGTGGGCTGCGTGGCAGCAATCGCTAGTTGAAAAGCGATGTGGCGTGGAACGCCAGCGAAGGATCTCCACGGTGCGAGGTGCGCGAGTTGATGCGTGAAGGCGATGAGAATTTTCTGGTGACGGTAGCGCACGGGAAAATATAAAGGAAAGAGGCTAAAGTGTTAGTTTCACCTCTCCCACGATCCTTTTATCGTGGTGGACCCCTTTCGGACGAGCACACTCATCGGCGGGCAGAGCATTGAGCTTCCCCACCAAGGGACCCAATGCACCATGTGAAGCGCTCACGGCCACCTTCGGGCCTGTTCTTTATGATCGTGATTTATGATTTTTAGTTAAAATTTTTGAATTTTAGCTGTTTGCGATGGAGATTACGTAGAGAGATATTCGTTTATGATTTTGGTTGGTACATATGTTAGGCTTCTAACATGTACTACAATTAACTTGTAGACCCTGTCTTGAGAAAATACTTCGTTTGAAAGTTAGGTACTGTAGCAAAAGTTAAAAGCCGTTTTTAGAAGCCGTTAAGAACAGACCCTTCATCCCTCTCTCATTCAGTGATTCAAATGCTGCATGTTCCATTGATTGGAGTGGTACGTGAAGGCTCATAAAAAACGAAGCACTTAACTGATTTATTGGTGTATAGGGATATATATACAATGGTGACGCTAATGTAAATACATGCATCAATTGCTAATGTGAATACATGTAGCAACTCGAATTAATCTTCTTGTTGAACCGAGGTGTCACATGTGAATTAATCTCCTGGTTGAACTAAGGCACCGGTTATTCATCCGAAAAGACGTCTTGTGGAATCAGCGTGTCTGATCGAAGGGGCGATTACTTCAGAGAGATATATATGATGATAATTGATCTTCAGTTGTTGTCAGTGGAAGATAATTATAAGAATAACTTCATGATAGTTGTTGTTAGAAATACAGGGCTGAAACGTCGTACTGTTTGAGACGGATAAGGTACGTGTTTTATCCATCGCCCAGAAGGAGTTCCGAGTTCCCTGGATGCGAGCCTTCATACCAGTTCATGAATTCTCCAAATAGTCTACTGGTCGGGTAAAGCACATAGTAGTCCTCCGACTAGGGTACTCGGAGAATAGCTTTAGAAAGCTTACAAACCAATGGCGGAGGAGATGGTCGCGCCATGAGCACCGACGATGGAGGAGGCAGAGGAGGCGGCCACACCGACGATGGGCTGATGAGGGCGACGGCGAAGAACCCACAGGCGGCTAGGGTTCGAGCGAGCGGAGCGACTAGCGAGTGCGAGTAATGAGTAAAGCGAGTGCGAGTAATGAGTAAAATTCGGTGCACCCAACTGGCAATACAGGCCGGCCCGTTTAAAATGCTAGTCGCTTGGTGGGTGATTGCGGACAGTTTCGTGGGCTCTTTTTGCGGGACGGGCTAGCGGCTTAACGGAAGGCCCGCCTGCTTGCACCTCTATCTGCGACAGAACTGGCACAAGAAAGTCTTGTCCACAACACTTTTAGCTTCACACATCAGCAGCATAATTTGTCCAAAAATCATGTAAAACCAATGTAGCACTACTGTTGCATCGACGTGTAAAGGTGTATGTAGCCTTGACAGGTGAGCAACAACAAAATAGTTCCAACTGCCAAAGCAAGATAGCTACGGGAGTCCGTGCAAATGATCAATTTTGGAATTCCTTTTGCTCCCAGCTCAACATGTGATTACTCACTCTCAGAACAACAAACGAAAGGAGGATGAGAGAACGTCAATCACAAAGGGGGCAGAGAAGGTGAAAAGGAAAAAAAAATACATTTACTTGGAAGAATGAAGCCTGAGAGAGAGGGGGAAAAACAACTTGATCCGACAATACAATGCCCATGGAAAAGAAAATGCAAAAAAGGCAAAGAACATGGCAACATGACATACAGGCACCAAGGACCTGTGCAATTTTTTACCTTTACCCTGACCGGGCTCGCGCGGGTGTCCGCCGGCGTCACGGCGTCGGGGCGGCCGGAGGCGTGCCCCTCGACCGCTCCTCCTCCGACGTGCCCCGCACGACCACCTCGCTCTCCTCCGTCGTCGTCCGGCCGTGGCCGCCCCCGATCTCCTCGATCATCCTGACCACGTCAGGGGCGTCCGGCCGCGCGACCGGCACGGTGGCCACACACGCCATGGCCACCTGCAGTAGCGCCACCATCTCCTCCTCAGCACTCGCACCGAGCCGCACCAGCTCGACGTCGAACACCTCCGCGGTCCACTCCTCGCGCACCACGGACTGCACCCACCTCGGGATGTCCATCGTGCCGTCGCCCTCGAGGGACGCGTCCGTCGGGGACTTGCCGGTGAGGAGCTCGAGTAGGAGCACGCCGAGGGAGTACACGTCGGCCTTGAACGTGGGCCGGTGCGTGTCCACGACCTCCGGCGCCCGGTACCCGCCCGCGCCGGCGCGGTTCGACGACGGGGCGAAGATCGGGTGGAGGCAGAAGTCGGAGAGCGCGGCCGCGTCGGGATCTGGCCGGAGCAGGACGTTGGATGACTTGACGTTGCCGTGCACGAGGTTGTGCACAGAGTGCAAGTGCGCCAGCCCGCGAGCGGCGGACAGCGCGGAGCGCATGCGCGCGTCCCAGTCCAGCGGCGTCCGGCCGGAGCCCCGGCTCCCTGCAGGTAGACGGATAAATTCCGGTGAGAAATCCTTTTTTGATGACGACAAACACTAGTGAACTTGCAATGCAATAAAATGCAAGGAACATCACAGCATTTTATTTTCCCTATTGTTGCTCACGCTCGACAAACTTATCAATCATGATACCATCTTATTGTCAATTGAGCAATGCAATACTTTTTTAAACATTGTTAAGAAACCAAAAAAAATGTTTTTGCACAAAAGTGTTTAGATTAAAACTAGCAACAACTTAAGTGAATGCTTCCATAATTTGTCCTAACTGCAAAATACTCCTAATTATGTAGGATTCTCTAGAAAGATTCGAGGAATGCTCAATTTGTTTATTAATCAGGTGAATCTTGAACATGTCCAGAAAACAGAGGTTGATCACTGTCAAAGGAATTAGTGATGCACTCAGAACTATTTCTTAAACAAAATGTAGTCCTAGTAACTTGCATGCAGAGAGGACAATACGGCTGGGTTCTTTTGGGTTTAAATTTGGCTTATGCTTGTACCGTCTACAATAACTAATTTTTAAACGGTGTAATTTTTTAAAGCGGGGTTAATAAGAAAATTATAGTAAAAAGTGTATTGAGTTCAGCCATACCGATCAAAATCACATATAACTATTTCCTTTTGTATACTACCTCTCACAAACAGTTAGAATTTAAATATTTAAACCATAAGTCCTACCATCAGCTCAAAAAAAAAAATCCACCCTACATCTCCATTGGTCAAGTACAGTTGGAGAGCAACAAGCAGCACACAACCAATGAATCAGCGCCGTAGTAGGTTGAGTAGGTCTAATAGGAAGCGAATCTGTTGGTACTTATTTAGGTTTAAAAGGTTTAGTTTATAGTTTATTTTATATCATAGTTGATGATGATTTTTTCAGTATAATTTATAAAAAATAAAAAAAATCATCATGGACAGTGAAACGGAATAGGAAAAAAAAACTAAAAGTCAGAAAGCTCTAATAAACAGTGCCTAAGAAGGGACTAAAGTACATTACACAGAGCAAGTACATTATTTATTGGCGATTCATTTGGCTACCAAATAAGCACATCTTGTAGATAGTACACGACAGACCAGCACACACACCGAACTAGTAGGTGGTACCAGCTCACTGCGAAGTAAACTGTGCTACTAATCGTATTTTAACTCGAAAAATCGACCAACTTCATTTCAAATTTGAGCACTGAACTTCTTCTACTACAAAAAATTTCTGATCCCTAACATTAGTACATTAGGTTTCTGCGGTTAGACAAACTGAGCGGATGAGCAAGTGAGCATAGCCACTGGCGAGTATCCAAATTCCAAAAGCAAGCTTGTGGTTTTTGTCAAGTAGTGGACAAATTGACCAGCAGTGGACCCACACGGCAGAGGCAGCACTGACTTCTGCTAAGCTGCTATGCACTGTCAGATACATATATCATATATGTGGATGGCAGCAATGCATTGACTGGGGCCATGGACCCATAGGCCATGTTTCGATTGCAAATATTTAAACAAATTTTTAGAATTATAAATAAGTAATAATGTCTGCTTCCAATATAGATTAAATGATGAGGAAAATTAAAATAATTGTAAGATCACAAATCTCTTCTAAGTTATTTAAAATGAAATCATGCTTAACAAGGCTATTGAAAATAAATAAACAATTAGTATAATACTCAAATTGTTATTTGTTATTTGTGCTCTTTGATGTCAGGTTGCTTCTGTTTTAAACAAGACCTCCTCGCCACGGTGATCTAAATCTAATCAATGATTAAAATGATGATCTCTAGATATTATGTTAGTTTTGAGCTAATTATTTACCACAATAATCAATTGCAATTCAAGACAATTAAACAAGTAATGAACTGCATGATCAGATGCTATGCTATGATATGATAATTAAACCACTAAAACAACAAGCATATAAATATAACATCAGTAGATTATAGTTTTAGCAAGAACAGGACAGCAATAACAATTGCTAAAAAAACTCATTAATTAGCAGAACATCCTAACAATGCCCACGATCCAGCACAGGCCTCTATACGCGCAAGCCACGGCCGGCCCGAGCCAGCCTGCCTCTCCTTATCCCTTCTTCCTCTGACCGACAGGTGGGTCCCTCCCTCTTACCCTCCCTTTTCTTTAAATCCAAAACAAATTAGGAAATCCCCAAAATGCCCTCTCGTTCAACAGGCCATAGCTACCACAATAGAGACCAGGCAAGAACATGCAAGTGCATTTCTGTGGCCACCCTAAATTACTTGCAGGATAATGCAAAGTTGCCACTAGCCACAGTAGGATCCGAGCACAGTCAAAAACCACATTTCCTCAGCTTTGACATTTGGGATATTCTTGAGATTCTACACTCAAGATAAGAGTATATGGAGTACAAGCAGCTGCAACTTTAGACTAAACAAACGCACGCTTTGCACCTCTTTATGATTCCTTTTCCAGGGAGTTGACCAAATTTGGTGCCATGCCCATGATGGATAACCGGCAAACACCTGACCGTTGATTCACCTCTTTATCATTCCTTTTCCAGGGAGTTGAGGCCTTGAACGCAAGCAATTAAGATACCGCGAGAGTTGATCAGGTGAGGCAAAAATACAGGTACAGCATCAATGCCGTCTTGTTCACTTGTTCCAGTATCCATCAGCTAGCCTATACCACTCGGCAGCCGGCTAGTAAGTTGCATGCACAGTTGGGCAAGCAAGCCCTTTTGGGCAATACCACTATATCAGCCGTCAGATTATAAAAGAATGAGTGGTAGTCGTACGTCTCTTTCTCTCCAACTGTTCTATTCTCAACTTCTCATCACTTTTCTATTTTTTAATTGATCAGAGTAGTCCTCTTTCATAGCATGATTATCTATATATCTAATAAATTATATTACAACACACGATCAGATGACTAATCAACCATCAGATTTGGGTGAGGGACGCGCATCCATGGGCAACTTGGACAGTGGACGCGCTGGTGAAACTAGGCCATGCACACAGTCGTCTCGTCCACGAACCATGAGGTGAGGTGAACTCCCCACCCACCGGCACGTAGCCGAGCAACACGCCCAGAGGCCCCCACCACGACAGCTCACACCTCACTTCATTATTCGTTCACTTGCCCCAACCTTGCATGCATGCTAGCCAACATAGGACGTGCATCTAAGTAACAGCACGATGTGCTATGTACATTTCGCTGCTGCCATTGAAGATACTATTGACTTTGGAACACACACTGCAGGATTTTACACAAGGCTAGACGGTACACCTGATCTCTTTTCTTTGCGTGGGGGAAGACTTGCAGTTGCACACCTTTAAGCCCGGTAGTGTACAGGGGCACGCAAAAATAAGTGGTGCACTACACATTTTCCCCTTTCACAATTGGTCCCTACGGTAAGTGTGCCAGCCCCATACACACCCAAATACATTTCATCGCTTCCTACATGAAATGCAACTAGTGAAGCACATGATGACACAGGTATGGCGCGAAGACTACATTTCCCTCGCTGCTAGTACAAGGCCAATGCACCCATGCGAGGTTCCCGTGGCAAATTGCATTTGCATTTCTGGATTGCATTCTGCTATGGCGATTTTACCAGCTATGGCGTGCACCCATCCAGCATGACCATGGGCGGTGAGGGCCGTCGCTTTACAGCCCAAACCTCGCAGCCATCGCTGACACGCACACGCGCGCAGCTACCACCACACCACTAGTCCATCCACACTTCGGCGTCAAAGAAAAGCGAAGGGAAAGAGTCATGAGGGCTTGCAAAAATAAAATTGAGAGAGAAAGAGCAGCAACAAGAACCACCACCGTCCACACCGCACGCCGGCGACATGCCGTGAGAGCCATTGAATTCTTTTCCGCGATGGATTGGGAAAGAAAAAGGAACAGGAGTTTTCGGAGTTAGGTGGTGCTCGGTTAGACTGATTTTTTATGGTTTATGATTAAATTTCTACTGAAGCGTGCTAAAATTACTCTATAGGATAGTGGTTTATTTGATATAATTAAATTTAAAAAATTTAAAAATGAAAATATGGGTTAGCCCAGTAAACGTGTAATGCAAGCGAAGCTCAAAAATAATCCAAAAATTTAGAAAAAAGATGAAATTTTGAAATAGTAAAAAATAAGACAGAAACTAGAAGCCCAAACCCAAATAAACGGGCCTTAATCGCTACGTCTCTCTACCTACTTGAGATGATCATCAATGCCGGCCAATTCCGGCGTTCATTCACGCGCGCGGCCGCGGCCGACGCGACGCACTGTGCGTCTGCCATCATCCGCAAGTGTAAAAGATCACTTCTTGGTGAGTTTCCCGTGCAATGCCGGCCCGGATTTTGGGCGAATGCGGCCAATTCATGACAGTCTCGATCCCCGCGCGCAATGCCATCCCGAGAAGGACTTGGAAACTTCAAGTCCCCGAGTCTTCGGCTACGCGCAAGTCGCCGCAGGCAAAACCCCAAGCAAGCTAGAGTACAGATCGCAATCGAGCGAGGCAAGTAGCAGGCAATGCAGTAACACCGCGAATGCGACCGAATTCTTGACGACGTGAAACGGTAAGGTCGAATGATGCAATGCAATACAATTATGTACAAGTGGTTGGTGTGGTGCTGACCGTGGAGCATGGCGGAGAGGCTGCCGTTGGGGAGGTAGTCGTTGACGAGGAGCTTCTCGTCCTTGGAGAAGTAGTAGGCGCGGACGGGGAGGACGTTGCGGTGCTCCACCTTGCCGAGCGCGTCCATGTGCGCGTCGAACTCGCGCCGCGCCACCGCCACGTCCTTGAGCCGCTTCACCACCACCGTCGCCCCCTCCTCCAGCACCGCCTTGTACGACGTCCCCACGCTACCCTTCCCCAGCACCTCCGCCGACGCGCGCAGCAGGTCCTCCAGGTCGAAGCTGTACCCCGTGCCCTTCGCCACGAACACCAGACGGCTCGGCTCCACCGCGCCGGCTCCGGCAGCGGCCGCCGCGCCGCCTCCCATGTCCTCCTTTGATGAGGACGTCATGCCGGTGCCCTCGCCGGATGCTGGGGGGGCCGCCCCTCTCCCTGCCTCCGCTGCCGTCGCTGTCGTGCCCTTTGGCCCCTCGTGGGTGCCTCTGCGTCGCCGGGACACCGCGCAGAGCACGATGGCGGCGAGGAGGAGCAGCGCCACAACTACGGCGCCCACAACGATGCCCGCGATTGCCGCGCCGGAGAGCTTCCGCTTCTTGGAGGAGACCGGCCCGGGGAAGGAGCCCGGGCTCATCCCCGGCGCCGGCGACGGGGACGGGAAGAACGGGCTGCAGGGCGTCAGCGGTTTACCGCAGAGCTGGAGGTTGCCGGCGAAGGAGTCCGCCGGGAAGCGCGTGAGGGACTGCGGGATGGAGCCGTTAAGGTTGTTGTAGGAGACGTTGAAGGCGGTGAGCCCCGGGATGCTGATGCTGGGGATGTTCCCGGAGAGGTGGTTGCCGTCGAGCAGCAGCGCGCGCAGCGCGGTGAGGTTGTTGAGCGAGAAGGGGATGGGGCCCGATAGGTTGTTGTGCGAGAGCACCAGCCTCTCGAGGGAGCCGAGCTTGCTGACCCCGGCCGGGATGGCGCCGGAGAGCAGGTTGTTCTGCAGGAAGAGCGAGCGGAGGCTGGAGAGCTGGAGCATGTCTTCGGGGATGCTCCCGAGGATGCGGTTGGAGCGGAGGGAGAGCACCTGGAGGCTGGGCAGCCGGCCAAGCGTCGCCGGCGGGATGGTGCCAATGAGCCCGACCCCCGGGAGGCGCACCGCGACGACGGTGGAGTTGGCGGCGTCGCACGTCACCCCGACCCAGCCGCAGGCGGGCGTGGAGGAGTTCCACCCGATGCGGCGCTGGTGCGGCGTGGCCGTGAGGAACGCCAGCAGCGCCGACCGCTCGCTCGGCGGCGGCTCCGCGGCGGCGCGGCAGGCGAGCGAGGAGGCGACGGCCAGCACCGACACCAGCATCGCGGCGACAGCCATTGCGACGGACGGGGAGCCGGGCGCGCGGCTACGGAAGAGCCATTGGAGAGGAGGGAAGCTGAAACGGCGGCTTTTTCTTGGCTGTCGCTTGTTGGGCCTGGTGGGAAATTTGTGAGGAAGAGGTGGGAATGTGCGTGTGCGAGTGTGTTTTATGTACAGGAGCGGCTTGCTCTGGATGAGACACGCACAGTGGGCGCGCCCGTGACGGCTTCGGGTCAGGTGTCTCATGTGCGTGCCGCGCTCTGCCTAGTGATCCGTGGACGCCGCCGTATGTTTTAGCTCTGCTCCTCTCGCGGGAATCAGTGTCCCATCGCTGGCCCCGCTCAAGGATCTTTCGCTTTTCTGGCGTCAGAGTTTTAATCTCGTTCTCTTAGGGAGCTATCAACTAACTATAAGACTTTCACATCATTTATATAGTACACACTAAAGCTAATATTCTAAAGAACTATCTATAAGGATAGCTATTTGATGCTTACATGCACACACAGAATTTATAGAGGCTGTCTCGTTTGGCGTTATAGACTAGTGCTTAGGGCATCTCCAATGGATCTATAGCAGCTATCTACAAGAGAGTCCATGTCATCAACTGTTCTACGTGGAAGATATTAAATGAAGAAAGAGAACGCAGCTCTCTACAGCTCTAGAGATAGTCTATAGCACCAAACGAGGCAGCCTTCATAAATTCTGTGTGTGCATGTAAGCATCAAATAGCTATCCTTATAGATAGTTCTTTAGGGCATCTCCAATGGTTATAGCTAGTAACTAACTATAAGACTTCCACATCATCTATATAGTACACACTAAAGTTAGCATTCTAAAGAACTATCTATAAGGATAGCTATTT
Source organism: Dendrocalamus sinicus (assembly GCA_036346575.1). NCBI lineage: Eukaryota > Viridiplantae > Streptophyta > Magnoliopsida > Poales > Poaceae > Dendrocalamus > Dendrocalamus sinicus. The sequence continues at coordinate 33,900,139 of CM070642.1, forward strand.
GATGCTTACATGCACACACAGAATTTATGGAGGCTGTCTCGTTTGGCACTATAGACTATCTCTAGAGCTGTAGAGAGCTGCGTTCTCTTTCTTCATTTAATATCTTCCACGTAGGACAGTTGATGACATGGACTCTCTTGTAGATAGCTGCTATAGACCCATTGGAGATGCCCTAACTAACTTTAGTGTGTACTATATAGATGATGTGGAAGTCTTATAGTTAGTTGCTAGCTATAACCATTGGAGATGCCCTTAAGGAAGAGCTGGCTCGATTTTTTTTGCATACTCTCTTTCCTCCACATAGGATATATGCTGATGTGTACATGCATATAGCTAGCTGACTCAGACCATTGGAGATGCCCTTAGGGTAAGTACAATAGAAGAGGTGGCTGCCACCTCTAGGACTAGCCACATAAGCAAAAAGACTACATGTGGCTCATGTGGAGGTAGCTAATACAATGAGTAGAGTAGAGGTTACCTTTACTAAAGCACTCAAACATTTAATACTTACATAAATATATCAGGGGTCACCTCTTGTATGAGGGGTAGTTTATCTCTCTCTCCTCGTATAATGTGCTAGAGGTCACCTCTTGCATGAGGGGCAGCTTGCTTCTCTCTCTTCTTTTCTCTCTCTTCCACTTAGGATTGTGCTGATGTGGATTTCACTAGAGGCAACCTAGTCAGCACCATTGTACTTGCTCTTATTATTTTTTAGTTTTCTATGTTTTTTATTTTTTATTTCTTTGCCTTGTCTATGATGATATAATTTTTTATATTTTATATTTTTCTAAATTTAATTACATGTAAAAACCAATTGTAGCTATAATATATTTTTAGCCGTTATAGCTGAAAAATAAAAAATGAGCTTGTAAATCTTTTGAAGTACCATTTTAGAAAGTTAAGTGTGTGGTGTAGCTCTACAAAATTCGAATGAGATGTTGAGAGCAAGCGCTGTATCAAAAAGGTCCTTTGTGCTGCCTGGCTGGCCGGCTGGCTCACGCGTTGGAGCATGATGTAGCCATGTACGCATGGATTGGATGCTGGATTGCACCACGTACGGTTTGCTAGCTAGCTCGTTGAATACGATACGGTATGCCGGTGTACACGCGGATCAGTACTGGAGGGAGGTCGAAATGATGTCATGTACCGTACTTTTTGCGGGCATTATTCCGTGTCCGCAGCCGTGTTCACTAGATCGATCCAAAACTACAAATCGAATTGTTTCCAGCGAAATTATACTTTTCCAAGCTTGAGTAAGGAAGGAGGGGTCACTTCTGCATTTGCGCTTTCATATCAGTGTATGTATTTGGAGCGTTCAGACGTACGGTTCTCATTGCAAGCGTGCTTTTGGCAGTGTTAAGAAAGGGAGAACGAATGTTCGCGACAGAAAAACACTCACTAACAATTAACGAATAGGAATCTCTAATAGCTTGGCGCTGCAGTAAAGTGAAGAATTTCGAGGGAGACAATCCCGTCACACAAGAGAAAAGAAGCGTAGAAGATTCAGGTGCCGTTCTAAACAACTTCCCAGCTCCGTTTCTAGCTTTTAACTTTTTAGTTACAAGTACATTGTAGCGGATATTAGCATTTTTTGAGTCAAAAAAGAGAAAAAATAGTAGAAAAATAAGAAAAATTACAAAACACCGCTATATCTTTTAAGATAATGCAAAACAATAAGTAAAAAAAACCAAAAGGGCCAAAAAGCCAAAATTAAGAAGCCGACACATTTCAAGTGACTTTTAGCTTTTGATAGATAGATGTCGAAGGCTTAAAAACCGTTTAGAGTAGGGCCAAACGGATAAAACCTGGATAGCTCCAGCAGCATGCGACAGTCATCGCCTGCCACGCCAACCACATGCACGCCCATGTGCCAACATGCCATACACCGCCAACGGTTAGCCATTGGTTACGCCAAGAAAGTTTGCGGGAAAGCTCGTCGGTTGCCATCGCGGAACAAATTAGGCGAACAACCAAGACCACATTAACGATGAAAAGCACGCACGCAGCAGCAGACATTAGTGTCAGGGTGTTAGGGGCGCTTGAATTGGTAGGGTTTTTGTTAAAAATAAATAGTAATAACTGAAAGAAGTGATTTTAGAAGGAGAGAGCGAGTGGTGTAAAAAGTGATAGAGATATATGTGTATGTGATGTGAGCAAGAGAAGTGGAGTGCGCGATGCACCTATGATCCTTTTATTTTATTCTTAGAGCGGACGGTAGTAAGAAGAGTGGAGAAGTCGAATGTTTATGTTGGTTTTTGATTTTTTAAGTAAAGTCAATACCAATAGAGTGCAAGCGCCAAAGATGTGACGAAAGCCAACCGTGTCCATCGCTCGTCGCGCGGTCGAACCGACCGCCACCAGGCTTGGATCGGAAGCGAGCACGACGACCGGGCGCTTTACATTGTTACACTTTTGGACCCTGGCCGCATGCCTAGGTCCAACTGAGTGCCACATGTTTAAATGGGCTGAACACAACTAAGCCCACGGAGCAACGGAGCAACAACCTTATAAGTGGTACTGGGCATTCTCCCCCCAAAAGACTAGTCCAATGGGTGGGGGCTCCCCCACACTTATAAGTTGTGCTTTCTCCTCTTCCACAACCAATGTGGGATTATTCCCAACAATCTCCCCCTCACACATTGGTTGGACACATCTACAACCATGAGGTCCAAGGAGGTGTTAGGCACCTGGGCTCGATACCAAATGTGAGATCTGGACTGGCCGCATACCTAGGTCCAGTGGGTTTTACTCCCGGCCACAGTCCACATGGGCGGAACACAACCAAGCCCACGGAGCAACGGAGCAACAACCTTATAAGTGGTACTGGGCCTTCTCCCCCCAAAAGACTAGTCCAATGGGTGGAGGCTCCCCTACACTTATAAGTTGTGCTCGCTCCTCTCCCACAATCCATGTGGGACTATTCCTAACAATCTCCCCCTCACACATGGATTGGGCACTTCTGCAACCATGAGGTCCAAGGAGATGTTAGGCACCTGAGCTCTGATACCAATTATTACACTTTTTTGGACCCTAGCCGCATGCCTAGGTCCAACCGGGTGCCGCAGGTTTAAATGGGCTGAACACAGCTAAGCCCACGGAGCAACGGAGCAACAACCTTATAAGTGGTATTGTGTCTTCTCCCCCCAAAAGACTAGTCCAATGGGTGGGGGCTCCCTCACACTTATAAGTTGTGTTTGCTCCTCTCCCACAATCCATGTGGGACTATTCTAACAATCTCCCCCTCACATATGGATTGGACATACGCAACCCCGAGGTCCAAGGAGATGTTAGACACTGGCTCGATACCACTTGTTACAACTTTTGGACCCCGCCGCATGCCTAGGTCCAACCGGTGCCGCAGTTTAAATGGGTGAACACACTAAGCCCACGAGCAACGGAGCAACAACCTTATAAGTGGTATTGGGTCTTCTCCCCCAAAAGACTAGTCCCATGGGTGGGGGCTCCCTCACACTTATAAGTTGTGCTTGCTCCTCTCCCACAATCCATGTGGGACTATTTCTAACAATCTCCCCCTCACACATGGATTGGACACTTCTGCAACCATGAGGTCTAAGGAGATGTTAGACACCTGAGCTCTGATACCAATTGTTACACTTTTTGGACCCTGGCCGCATGCCTAGGTCCAACTGAGTGCCACAGGTTTAAATGGGCTAAACACAACTAAGCCCACGGAGCAACGGAGCAACAACCTTATAAGTGGTACTAGGCCTTCTCCCCCCAAAAGACTAGTCCGATGGGTGGGGGCTCCCTCACACTTATAAGTTGTGCTTGCTCCTCTCCCACAATCCATGTGGGACTATTTCTAACAATCTCCCCCTCACACATGGATTGGACACTTCTGCAACCATGAGGTCTAAGGAGATGTTAGGCACCTGAGCTCTGATACCAATTGTTACACTTTTTGGACCCTGGCCGCATGCCTAGGTCCAACTGAGTGCCACAGGTTTAAATGGGCTGAACACAACTAAACCCACGGAGCAACGGAGCAACAACCTTGTAAGTGGTATTGGGTCTTCTCCCCCAAAAGACTAGTCCCATGGGTGGGGGCTCCCTCACACTTATAAGTTGTGCTTGCTCCTCTCCCACAATCCATGTGGGACTATTTCTAACAATCTCCCCCTCACACATGGATTGGACACTTCTGCAACCATGAGGTCTAAGGAGATGTTAGGCACCTGCGCTCTGATACCAATTGTTACACTTTTGGACCCTGGCCGCATGCCTAGGTCCAACTGAGTGCCACATGTTTAAATGGGCTGAACACAACTAAGCCCACGGAGCAACGGAGCAACAACCTTATAAGTGGTACTGGGCATTCTCCCCCCAAAAGACTAGTCCAATGGGTGGGGGCTCCCCCACACTTATAAGTTGTGCTTTCTCCTCTTCCACAACCAATGTGGGATTATTCCCAACAATCTCCCCCTCACACATTGGTTGGACACATCTACAACCATGAGGTCCAAGGAGGTGTTAGGCACCTAGGCTCGATACCAAATGTGAGATCTGGACTGCCGCATACCTAGGTCCAGTAGGTTTTTACTCCCGGCCACAGTCCACATGGGCGAACACAACCAAGCCACGAAGCGGAGCAACAACCTTATAAGTGGTGCTGGGCCTTCTCCTCAAAGACTAGTCCAATGGGTGGAGGCTCCCCTACACTTATAAGTTGTGCTCGCTCCTCTCCCACAATCCATGTGGGACTATTCCTAACAAAAGATTGTTAGGAATAGTCCCACATGGATTGTGGGAGAGGAGCAAGCACAACTTATAAGTGTGAGGGAGCCCCCACCCATTGGACTAGTCTTTTGGGGGGAGAAGACCCAATACCACTTATAAGATTGTTGCTCCGTTGCTCCGTGGGCTTAGCTGTGTTCAGCCCATTTAAACCTGCGGCACCCGGTTGGACCTAGGCATGCGGCTAGGGTCCAAAAAGTGTAACACCCTAGAAAGCTAGCTAGCGGCAAGGCGAGGGGGAAGCCAGATGTCATTTTCAAGCCATCGATTAATTGGCGTCTTGTCTTGGGTTTAATCACTGGATGTTGTTGGTCGACGGTACCGCCCTTCAAGGCTGACAGCGAGATTAGATTGGCTTTTGTTTTGCGTCTAATTAACACATCCAAAAGGCGACCAGCCGGATGCTGATCTAATCCGTCAGGCCATCATACAATGTACCCGGCCCGGGGTGCTCCAGAGTCTCCCACTCCTTCCTGCGGGGGCCAGAGTCCAGACAATTGGCCATGCCACTTGGAAACGCTCTGCTCGGGTCCTCTGCATGTCAGTCACGGCAACAGGGCGTCCCTAGCAACTTTTTTTACAGAAAGAAAAGGATAGCAGGGGATCGTTGTCTGTAAGAAAATTCTGAAATTACCTTTCGTCTCTTGAGAAATTGGCACGTTCAATACAGCCTCGCTGTAAATTCTAGCCGCTTTTCGGAAAAGACGGCAGGAGAAATGAAGTTTTGTTGCAAGGTCCTAACTCGTAACTGGCTGAGCATCATACATAAATCATGTGTTACTTCCCGTTGTCGAAGGAATTGATTGGTTACGGTTAGTAGTATACTCCCACCCTTCTAAGATAAGTCTCGCATCCTTCGGATTTGGCGTTGGCGAAATCAGTAACGAGATAAAACTCTGACACGTGCGGTCCGTCCCACACACTTCGGACTTGATGTCGACGAAGTCAGCAGCGAGACGAGGCTCTGACACGTATGGTCCGTTCCCACCATTCGGACTTAGCATCGATAAGGTCGGCGCGAGATGAGGCTCTGACACGTGTGGTCTGTTCCACATCCTTCGGACTTGGCGTCTACGAATTCTGCGGTGAGACGACGCATCGACGCGTGCGGCCCGTCTCGCACCCTTCGGGCTTGGCGTCGACAAAGTTGGCGGCGAGACGAAGCTCTGACGCGCGCGGTTCATTCTGCATCTTCGGACTTGGCGTTGACAAAGTCGGTGGCGAGACGAGGCTTTGATGCGCGCGGTCCGTCCCACACCCTTCGGACTTGGCGACGATGAAGTTAACGACAAGATGACGTTCTAACGCGCGCGGTCCGTCCCCCACCATTTGGACTTGGCGTCGACGAAGTCGGCGGCGAGACGACGTTCTGACTTGCGCGGTCTGTCCCCCACCCTTTGGACTTGGCATCGGCGAAGTTTGTAGCGAGACGACGCTCTGACGTGCACGGTCCATCCCGTACCCTTCAAACTTGGTGTCGACGAATTTGATGGTGAGATAACACTCTCACGAGCTCACGGTGCAGCCGAAGGCACCTCGTCGAGGTGGAGCCTACAAGGTGGAGTCGTGGGTCATGCCACCCTTCCGAGGTGATGCCTATGAGGAGGGTGGTGATGTCCCGCAATGCAACCGAAGGCGCCCTGTCGAGGTGACGCTTTCGAAGCGGAGTCGTCGGAATCTCGGCCACGAAGTGGTCAGACGAAGTCTCGACAGCGAGGTGGTCGGACGAAGTATCTAAGACCACGAGGTGATCGGATGAAGTCTCGACCGCAAGACGGTCAACGAGCATCTACGACCGCGAGACAATCGAACGAAGTCTCTACAACCACGAGGTAGTTGAACGAGGTCACGACCGGCGATCAAACAAAATCTTGACAGCGAGATGATTGGACGAAGTGTCTACGACCACGAGGTGGTTGGATGAAATCACGACCACGGGCGAGGTTGGATGAAGTCTCTATGACCACGAGGTGGTCAACGAGGTCATGACCACGAGGAGGTTAGACAAAGTCACGACTGTGAGGTGGTCAGATGAAGCAACTATGACCACAAGGTGGTCAAACGAAATTATGACCACAGGGCGGTTAGACGAAGTCAAGACCACGTGGTGGTTCAACGAAGTCACGACCACGAGGTGGTCGGATGAAGTCTCGACCATGAGACGGTCGGATGAAGTCACAATTGTGAGACGGTCGGATGAAGCGTCTACGACCATGAAGCAGTCGGACAAAGTATCAATGATCATAAGGTGGTCGGAAGGAGTCTCGACCATGAGATGATCGGATGATGTCACGACTGCTAGTCAGTCGGACGAAGAATCTACAACCACGAGGTGGTCGGACCAAGTCAGATACGCAAGGTGGTTGGACGAAGCATCAACAACCACGAGGTGGTTGGTCAAAGTCACGACTACAAGGTGGTTGGACGAAGCGTTAATGAGCACGAGGTGATCGGACAAAGCGTCTATGACCATGAGGTGGTCAGACGAAGTCTCGACCGAGAGGCAGTCGGACGAAGCATGTATGACCACGAGTGGTCGGACGAAGTCTCAATCATGAGACGGTCGGATAAAGCGTGTTCGACCACGAGGTGGTCAGATGAAGTTATGACCGCGAGACAGTTGGACGAAGCCACGACCGCGAGGTGATCAGATGAAGCATCTACAACCACGAGGTGGTCAGACATTGGATGCTATTAGTGTGGCGATCTCCTTCACGCAAGGTTCACCGGGGTAATCGGTAGGGCAGGGGACTCCCTAGTGCCCCCACCACGTGACTCATTTATTCCTTGTAGAGCTCACGCGGAGGCCGTGGACTTCGCACGGGTATTTATACTCCATAGAGTTTCTCGGGACAATTAAGTTCCCTGTGCTTTATACTTCACAGAGTACGTCGGGGTGCTAGGCCACTGTGTGAGTTTACCGTGGTCATCGAAAACTTGCCGGTTTCCCCTAATCCACGTTGAGGTTAGCCCGAATAAATTGGACCGGCTCCACGAATTTAGTCGAAACACCTCGAATCCACTAGTGGTAGCTCTTCCCCGCTCCGGGTAGGTGAGCTCCATCCTTCACAACTTTCCCGGGTCTTCTCATAACCTTCTTTGAGAAGATCACCGCGCACGACGCCTCCCACACTGTCTAGGAGTCAGCAAACTCCAAGAGTAACAAGCCAAGTCCCTCACTTGACTCTCACCACATGCAACGAATGCACAAACTCAATCCGGACACAAAGTCCTCTAGATGCAACACATGCACTCTAGATCACCTCTCCTTTCTCACAAAGTGCAACACATGCACAATTGAGTGGAGAGGCTCATTCTAGCTCAAGAACATAGCAATGAGACAAGCAACAACCTCTCCAACCAGCCTTGAGGGGGTATTTATACACCTCTCTCAAAAACTACCCGTTGGAGAAGAGAGAGGGCTGAAATCAGCCCTCCCAACGGCTAAAAAACTAGCCGTTGGGCTGGAAAACTGGTCAGACCGCCACACAAAAACCGGTCTGACCGTCAGGTCCGGTCAGACTGCCCACACAGGATCGGTCAGACCGCTATCGAAAAGTTCGCAAGGTCGCTCTGGAAAAAGGGTCCGCATTTAAATGCGGTAGTTCCATTGGCGGTCGGACGCCGCGTCGGGCGGTCGACCGCCAGACCATGCCGACAGACGGTTGGCCTCGTGCCGCTCGACCACCCTCTCTGCCGATCAATCGCAGGAGATTCCGGAGATCCCAAAGCCCGGTAGTACCGCTCATATGGAGCCGGTACTTCCGATTTTCCTGAGAAGTGCAGATATCTTAATAGCATTTGCAAAACACATTTGCAAGTTACGATATCATGCACACAAGGCTCAAAAATAATTTTCAACAAGTTGCAAAACACATTCGCACTCTTTTGAAATCATGACACAAGGAATTGATACATGGACTTCTCACGCTTGCAAAACATATTCGCAAACCTAAGTCTCATGTCACAAGGTTCATATATGAGTTTCAACCATTTGCAAAACACATTTGCGAATACAAGCCTCATATTCCAACGAATGGAAACATGGATCTCAAGCACTTGCAAAACACATTTGCAATGCATAGTCTCATGTTGTAAAGAGTCAACACATGAGCTAGAGCTAGTGAGGTTTGAGCTATCAACACATGATGAGACTCAAACTACTAGACATGACCCCTCTTAATAGTACGGCAACCTATACTAGTAGCCATATCTTCCAACCAAACACCAAGATCGGTAAAAGACTAGAAGCACATTCTTAGCCCTAACTGGTCATACCTTTGCCTTGCGCATCCACTCGAAGCTTGACAACATATGATTCAACTCCAAGTTAGGGTCATGACTATTCAACACATTTGAAGTCTTTACAATGCTCGAGAATAATCAACCGCATGAACTCATCTTATATCATCCATCACCATGAGACATATCATGTTCATTCATCTCAATGAAAATATTAGTCCCACAATTTGATTGTCATTGATTACTAAAACATGTCATTAACGCATAATGACGTGTCTAGATTCTTCAGGGGATGGAGCGTAGGCTTCAAGGCTTCATCTTGCCATCACCTTTGTCAATGCCAAGTCTGAATGGTGAGGGATATGCTGTCATCTATGACCACGTCGTGGTCAAGTCTAAGCCGACGGCTATGGCCACCTTGTGGTTGAGACTTCATCGGTGCCTATCCAAAGGGTGGGGGACGGAGCGCGTGTTTCATGCCTTCGTTCTTCCACCAACTTCGCCTGACCAACTCGTGGTCGTAGACTCGTTGGATCACCTCGTGGTCGTGATCGTCCGATCACCACGTGGTCGTAGACTTCATCTGACCACCTCGCGGTTGTAGACGCCCGTCTGACTACCTCGTGGTCATACACAAGGCTTCATCCCGCTGCCGCCTTCATCTATGCTAAATCCAAACAATGGGGCACGGAGCGCACGCGCATGCACAAGGCTTCGTCTCACTATTCCCTTCGTTGACATCATGTCTGAGCGGTGGGGGACAGAGCGTACGCTTTAAGGCTTTGTCTCGCCGCTGCCTTCATTAATGCCAAGTCCAAATTGTGGGGAATGCATCATCATCTACGACCACATCGTGGTCAAGTCTAAGCCGATGGCTACAACCACCTTGTGGTTGACACTTCGTCGGCGCTAATCCAAGGGGTGGGGGGATGGAGCGCACATTTCGAGCCTTCATCCCACCATCAACTTCGCCCGACCACCTCATAGTCGTAGACTTCATCCGACCACCTCGCGGTCATAGATGCTCATCCAACAACCTCATGGTCGTACACAAGGCTTCGTCCCTGCTGCTGCCTTCATCGACGCCAAGTCCGAACAATGAGGGGATGGAGCGCGCGCTTCAAGACTTTATCCCACCTCTGTCTTCGTCGATGCCAAGTTCGAATGGTGGGGGACGGAGTGTGCACTTCAAGGGTTCGTCCCACCGCTGCCTTTGTCGATGCCAAGTCCAAACGGTTCGGGATAGAGAGTGCATGCATGCATAAGGCTTCATCTCGCCACCACCTTCGTTGACGCCAAATCCGAGCAGTGGGGGACGGAACGCATGCTTCACGGCTTCATCTTGCTATCGCCTTCATCGACGCCAAGTCCGAATGGTGGGGGACACATCGTCATCTATGACACAAGGCTTTGTCTCATCGCTGCCTTCATCGATGCCAAGTCTGAGCGGTGGGGGACGGAGCGCGCACTTCAATGCTTCATCTAACCACAGCCTTCGTCGATGCCAAGTATGAACGGTGGGGAACGAAGCGCACGTGTTCACAAGGCTTCATCTCACCACCGCCTTTGTCTATGCCAAGTCCAAGTGGTGAGGGATGGAACACACGTTTCAAGGCTTCATCTCGCCACCACCTTCGTCGACGCCAAGTCCAAACGATGGGGGACACATCGATAACCACGTTGTGGTCAAGTCTAAGCCAACGGCTACGACCACCTTGTGGTCGATACTTCATCGGTGCCAATCCAAAGGGTTGAGGACAGAGCGTGCGTTTTGAGCCTTTGTCCCTCCACCGACTTCACCCGATCACCTCGTGCTCATAGACTCGTCGGACCACCTCGTGCTCATAGACTCGTTGGACAACGAGACCACCTCGTGGTCACAACCGTTTAACTACCTCTCAATCGTAGACTTCGTAAGACCACCTCACAGTCGTAGATTTCATCCGACCACCTCGTAGTCGTAGCCGCCCTTCCTACCACCTTGTGGTCATATACGACCATCTGACCACCTCGTGGTCGTACACAGGGCTTCGTCTCGCCACCGCCTTCATCGACACCAAGTCCGAATGGTGAGGGCTTGTAGCGCGTGCTTCAAGACTTTGTTCCGTCATCGCCTTCGCTAACGCCAAGTCCGAACGGTAGGGGATGGAGTGCGCGCATGTGCACAAGGCTTTGTCTCGTCACCGCCTTCATCGACACCAAGTCCGAGCAGTGGGGGATGGAGCGAACGCTTTAAGGCTTCGTCTCATCACTGCCTTCGTCGACGCCAAGTCCGAACGATGAGGGACGAGCCGTCATCTACGCAAATTATGCTATAAAAGTGGATTTTTATGAAATTTTTTGTGGAATTCACTTCAGAGTATATTATAATCATTATTAGAGTATACTTAAATAGATAAAGAGGTATAACAATACCATTTAAGCTGTATATAAGAAGTAGGATTACCTACTCTCAGGAGTATGGAATACACACACACACACACACAAGTACTCCCTACTAACTACAATCAATGCTATTTTTTCTTTTCTCATTCAGCCACATCACTCATATTGTTCACAACCTTTATATGAAAATTGAGTGTCATATATCCCTCATTTGCATTGTCTTCTAATTCTTTTAGGCTCTACCATATTTCATCTTGATTTGTTCAAATATTACAACTAACAAATTGACTTATACAAATTCCCGCTGCACCGTGCGAGGTATCTTCTAGTTTTGTTAGATTGAATGTCTCTCTTACGAATGCGCACACATTACTTAACCATTATTGATTATTATCATGACGCCTGCGTTGGCTTCAAGTTTTCATTATCTCAAGTGATCAAGCGAGCAGACCTCTCGAGAACGCAATCTAAAATTTCATCTACAATTAGGATGGATGACTCCATACGACCACACAAACCAATACTCGGAGAAAAGACGGACGGTAGTTAGGTGGTTAATTTCTACCTAGCTTCTATATTGCACACAAACCAATCCTAGCTAGCCAGTGAATCCACCAGCCAATATGGAGTCCACGAACAACCAAACCAAACACCTGCATGACCATCGAGCCAAATCGCCACTGAAATGATTGAGCGCAGATTTTCACACTTAGATTGTAGGAGGTATCCTGGTCCTCCTAGCCTACCGAAACCACCCGCACTTTTAATTAACCCTGACTGACGAGTTAAAGAGTTATAATGGAATTTATTTAACGTCTAATGACTGAATTACGGGAAGAGTAGGTTTCTACAAACATACACAAGACCAGAGTATAGTATAAGAACTTTGAATAAATAAAATACATTCGTAAGTCTCATCTCAGTGAAATAATACACTGCAACTCACAAACTCAACGACTCTATACGCACAAGTTCATACAAACGACTACACATAATTGTCCATACATATGAATAAGTACAACCCAATACAATTGCAATTGACAAATTTCTTCGAAATTGGTAACGTTGGCATGACCTGTAGTAGCCGAATCAAGCATCTTTAAGGAGAATCAATAATCGGGAATAGAGAAGAACCAAATTAGGAAAGCCTACAATGCTGTCAGAACCCTTTTTAGAATAATGGTAATGGGCAATTCGCTCATTGAGATACCAAACTATTCGGGGCCAGTTGGCATCTCTCGTAGACATATGGTTTCATCATTTGGCGTAAAAACAAACATGAATCAATTTTGAGCTTATTTTTTTCTGCCAACCAGTTCCAATAAAAATAGTTTAATAGAGCACACATCAATCCACCGACAGCTGTGATTTTCATAGCCCATCCCATATGGTGCACAAGCAGAAAGGATAATGACCAACGAGGGACCGAGAGAGAGGGAGAGAGCATTAGCCACCTTAACCATTGTGCAACTAAGGTAAGAAACCCACCGAAAGATCCATCTACATTTCCCGCCAAATCCAGCCCATCGGTGTAAGGAGAACAGAAGATGAATTGAGCCGTGGTAGCCTGACCAGAAGAAGGTAGCCGAACCAGAAGAGGGCGACATTGAATAGGGAGAGATGAGCCATGAGGAGAAGGCCATGCTGAAGGACAAGGGAGCCGAGACCAAAAGGAGCTGAAAGGGGAAAGTAGAACCACATACACGCAAGAGGAGGAGGAGGACACCAACCCTACCCAAATCGAGACCGACAAGATCAACCAAGGTATCCTACATTTATCCCCACCATTGTTAATATCATAAGGCAGGACCACACACACATGCAACTCTAAATGCACATGTACATCATAGAACCAACTAGGATCCACAACTAGGATAGAGTATATTAGTAAAGGGCTAGAGGGAGTAGAATATACCAGAGAGAGCTGACCATGGCATCGATAGTACTCACCGTTGACAACCCATGCACACCCGACAACCTCCACATGCTTCTTGGCACATGAGGAGATCCCGAGCCCCATCATAGCATATCAACCTCAAGCACGACCCCATCCCCGCAAGCACAAGTGAATCAAGGAGAAAATTCCACAAATCAAAGTAAAATCAAATAAAAAGAAGGCGTAGGAGAGTATATTGGGGGAAATAATGGGGGTAGAGGCAAGGAAGTTCAGATCCTGATAACTAGCAATGAGATCTGTCGTTGCTATGGGTGGATTCTGTTGGGGGTAGGTCGAGATGAAGAGATCCGTGGACAGCGACAGCACCAGGGACAAATTTGAGCGACAGTGACCCAGTTGGTGTCACCATGGCTAGATCTAGAGTGGCAATGCCAGGCAAAGCCGGCGGTGCCTTAGGAGGTGGTGGCTTGAGAAGTGGGAAGAACGGAGCACAGTGGGGGAGGCGTGGGGGACCGGTGGCATTCACTGGGAACCTGGTAGCCATCGATCGAGAGCCGGTGACAGGGGTGGTGGCACCTGGAGGTAGAGCAAATAGGGAGTAAGTGGAGTCAGTGGCAGATCTAGAACAAAAATGATGTGGGGGCCTAATGCTCCATGTATGTACTTATCAATGTATCCATCTGCGCGTATAATTAGAGTGAATACGATGGATATTGTTCATCTTGTATCCTATTCCATATTTTTTCTTGGAGTTAGAGTCGAACATGAATAATGCCGGATACCCATTTCTCCATTTCGTATTCGTTCCATAAGCGTTCGGACGGTCGATCGGATGAAAATTATCCGTTTCTTTTGCACCCCTACACAGGACATTGGATAGTACGGTGGAATCAGAGCGAGCACAGAGAGACTAATCACCGAGATGTCAAAGAAAGAGCACTAAATATTTCCTATATGTTTAGATGTAGCAATCTGCTTATATGTTCTCATGTTCCTATGTGAAGTCACAACAGACTTCCTTATATCACTTGACATACATATATATACGGACAGATATCACTTATTCCATATTCTATTCCATATTGTTCCATAGATTTGGATACGGATAGTGCTAGATACCCATTTACCCCTTCTGTATTTGTTCCACAAGCCTTCGATTGGTCGGTCAGACGAAAATTATTCGCTCCGTTTGCACCTCTACATCCATCAATAATATAGTAGATAATAATGCATTCTAAATTTTGTAATATCAAATAACTTTATGACAAAGTTCAATGGTAAATAACTATTTGTCAGACAACATACCAAAACCAAGAAACTTACCATTAGTGAATGATCTAAGATGAATATGAGAACCTACTATTACACGCATTTTTTTGGAGTGTCTTGCTTTGTCAACATCATGTGTTTTTTCTTTTCTTTTCTCCCACTGTTTGTCAACGTGTTTAAGCCTTCTTTCTTTTAGATAGATGTAGTTCTTGGCATGTGGTGGCACTAGTTTTTGACATATGAGGTACACACTATGTAAGCTTAGACTATAAGTAACTAAAAATAAAATCGCGTGGGGAGCTATGCCCCCACATTTGTGAACGTGCATCCGCCCTTGGGTGGAGTGAGCGAGGGAGAGGTAAAGGGAGGGATGATGGGCCAAGGCCTGTCGGGCCGGCCGAGAGAGAGAGAGAGGATTATATATATATATATATATATATATATATATATATATATATATATATATATATATATATACATACATACATATATATAGGACGCGTGTTTCATGCACCATGGTGCCTAGGCACCAATATCAATACCCGTTGATTTGCTTTGAGATTCGCAACGTTTGATGTGGGTATCTTCATATACCCATAAAAAAGTATATTTGAGATGTCAAACTCCGAAAAAAAATTAAATTCAACTTCAGTTTAATTAGTTTGAACTATTTTTATGGTATATACTCACTGTAGTCGCATTAAACTCAAAAGTAGTTCAAACTAGTTTGAACTGAGTTCAAAACTTACTTACCATAAATATATCAAGGGTATAAAACATTTTCATACCCAAACTCAAAAAAAATATCAATAATACACGTGTATCGGATGTGGGTGCCTAGGCACCATGGTGCCTTATGTAATTTTCCTATATATATATATATATATATATATATATATATATATATATATATATATATATATATATATATATATATATATATATATATATATATATATATATATATATATATATATATATATATATAAAAGAAGCCTTTCCATACTCCTGAGTACATACTCTCACTTCTAATATATCACTTAAGAAACTATTCTATATCACTTTATCACTTTTGGTATACTTAAATACAAATTCTAAGATACTCCAATGCGACTTGGTTGAAAAATTTTCATTGGAGCCCTTTATTTTTGCTATATGCACTTTTCCATGTATAAAAAGAATACATACATAAATTATGCTATAAAAAGTGGACTTTCATGAATTTTTCATAAAACTCACTTTAGAGTATCTTATAATCATTATTAGAGTATGCTCAAATAGATAAAGAGGTATAACAACACCATTAAAGTGGTATATTAGAAGTAGGAGTACGTACTCCTAAGAGTATAGAACCATTTTCACACATACACATATACATTCAGTGGCTACGAGTAGAATAAGCACTCGACCCCCGTAGCGACATGACCCAACGACCTAATCAACCAATCGCGCCACCCCCTTTCAATCGAACGTTATCACCTGGCAAAGTTTCTATATCATGCACAAACAGTTATCATTTACAATACATGAAGTTACTTACAGTTATCATGTGCGTTAACCCTGTGCCCTTGGGTCCCAAGCAGACCATGTGCCATTTTTTTTGGGATTTAGTAGGGTATGAAAAATGAATGGGTTTTAAGCCCACTCAAAATCTCTCTCTTCGTCATCCCCAATCTGATCTCTCCCCATCTCCCCGTCTCTCCATCTCTCTTGCTTTCGTGCCTCCCTAATCCAGCGACCTCACCGCCTCATCATCGGCTGCACATCCTAATCTGGTATCTTCTCTCATCACAGCCGATCGAGCGCTGTCACTCATTGCTTCGACCGCGCGCTGTAACATCCTGATTTTCAGAGCCTTTTTGAAGCTTTTAAAATAAAATTCACCATTTGAATTTTTTTGGAATTAATTAAAAGCTTAAATGAGTTTTTATGAATTAAAAGGATTTAATATGAATAATCCGAACATGAACACTTGCCAAAGTTATTTTATTTGAGTTCCCTGTGTCTCAAGGAATTTATTGGAATTTTCCTGGATTTTTCTGGATTTATTTGCTATTTTCTAGAGCTCAAATGAATTTATTTGAATTTCTGAAAAAGAAAAAGAAAAGAAAATCCCAACCGCCATGGGCGAAACCCACCACCGCCCACCCAAAGAGCCTCACCGCGCCCCTCCGCGCGCCACGCGTAGCCGATCCGACCGCGCCGCGCGCGCTTGCCCTCGCCGATGAACGACGCGTGTCGCCATCTCGCCGCCGCCACGCCGCGCCATCTCGGCCGCGCTGCCGTCGAGCGGCCGACGGTGGGGCCCACTGCCGAGTCGTCTCGACCGGACTCGCCCCGTCTGCGATCGGGACGCCGCCGCCGCTCCGTTTTTTTTCTCCGCTGTCTCGAGTCGAACGCCTCGGCGTCGTGTATTTAAGGGGCGACCTCGCTTCTCCCCGCCCCGCCGCCTCGCCGCCGCTCTCGCCATCCGCCGACGCCGTCGTTCGCGCCGACGCCGTGTTTTCGCCGGCTTCGCTGCTCAGGCGCTGCTGTTCGCCGCCGCCGGTGAGTTCCGCCGCCGCCGCCTCGCCGCGCCGACCGCCGGCCGCCGCCGTCACCCCCCGCCGGCGACCGCCGCCTGCGTGTCTCACGCCGCTAGCGACGCGCGCGCGCCTCGGCGCTCCGTCGCGCCGCCTCGGTCCCAGCGCCACCACGCCACGCGCCGCGCCGACGCGCCGCGCCGCTGCGCCTTCGTGCACTGTGTCTCCCATGCGCCGAGCCGGCGACACGCTGGGCCCACTTGTCACCGTGGCACCAGAAACCCGCCGCACGCCTATGCCTGGTCCACCGCCACATCACCAAACCGCCACGTGTCGCCGTCGCCAGTCGGCCAAGACTCACCGCTTGCGCCAGCAGCCTTGATGAGCAGCATGCTCCGTGAGCCGAGCCTACCGTAGTCCCAGCTCTCCATGCGCCCGGTCCACAAAGATGCAATTTCCGATTTTCCCGATTTTCCTTTAGATCCAATTTTCCAAGAGCCCGTTCTCCTCGTCCTAGCTCCGATTGACCCGTTCTTTTCCTAAATTCATCTAAAATTGAGCTCTACCTTTGGTTCAGGTTTGAAAGTTTTGGAGTTCATTTGAATTTTATTTGAATTTATTTTGTCTTTTCGTCTCGCTTTCTCTCGTTAGATCGCGTGTTCGAGGGAGCGGAAGTTGGATTTGAAGACCAAGAGCCCTCACTGAGCAAGGCCAAGGCAAGTCGTGTCCTTTGATCATGTTGAACCCAGTTTTCAAATCTATTATGTATTACTTTGTTTTAAATTATCATGCATTGTTACTTTATTATAAAACCCTTGTATTGGTAGTTATTGTCCAAATTGATTAATCCTCCTTGATAATTTGAATGCCCCGATTATATTGTCACCATAGGATGGGTAATTATTTAGTGATGCAATAATAGTTGTCACATGGGCATACGCCTCAAATGCTTAGCCATGCTTATTACTAGCACGTTGGGTTTATCATCACATGTGGTTAATTAATCTTGACTTAATGGTATACTTGAACGTGGTGGTTAACCACAGTTATAAAATTTGTTTGCCATGGCATGGGTATTGTCATGAGCATCGGTTATACAAACTTGGTTTTCACTTGGGCGAATGATCGTGCAAGAAAGGGGTGCAGTTGCACATTGGGATGTGGATGTTTCGCTGGGTAATTCTTAAGGACTTAACTTTGTGCGCCATTGATCCATGCTAAATCGTGCAAACCACATGTCTAGTATGGGATAGACCTGGCATAATAATTTGTGAAGTCTCCACTTTGGTTTTACTACTGATGTTGTTGTGGCGCAAGAGGGGGCAATTATCGACTAGGGGGGTACCCTACTCGACGGCGAATCCTTAGCGAGTGGGATCGGGTGGAGATGGATCATTGTAAAAGCCTTGTTGTGATTTTCTTTAACGTGAGGATTATCACATCGTGTGGGTACAGTTGTGCAACCTCTGCAGAGTGTAAACTATTCGAATAGCCGTGTCCTCGGTCATGGACAATGCTCGGTGATTTCACACGAGGGGTAGAGTCTTTATGAAATCTGGTTTGGTTTGAGCTGGGAAGTGAATGGTTAGTTCACCTGTGGTTTTATTCAATTCCTTTGGATATCTACTTAGTGTCTGTTGTTAAATTCGCTTTACAATCTATTTATTGTATTTTACTTCAAATTGTCGCTTTATGCAAAATTAACCTTTCAGCCATCCATTGTTAAGCCTTGCATATTATATTGCATTCATTTGTTACAAACGACTTGCTGAGTACCAATGTACTCACGGCTTTATGCCCATGTTGCTCAGTTGAGGAGGAAGGACCAGATCAGCAGGAGTTGTTAGAAGGAGGCTACTACGAGGACTTCACGGATTAGGACTTCGCTCCCCAGTCGATTGCCTGTGGGCATGTCGAGTGGCTTTTACGCTTAAATATTGGATTTCCGCTGCTAGTTTCTTTAAAGCCCTTCAGGCTAATAATTGTAAGCTTGGCCATAAGGTCGTACTCTGATGGATATTAATATAATTTGGATTTTCTTTAGAATATCGTGTTGTGGATGATATTTGTCTTTGTTTGCGCTGTGTGCACTAGCGTGATCCTGGACTAGTGCGGAATACACAGTAGAGTCCGGATTTGCATATTCGGGTCTCGACAGAGATGGTATCAGAGCCATATCGACTGTAGGACGAAACCCTAGTCAGTTTAGTCGTTATCTCAAAAATTCAAAAACCTATTTTCTAAAGACTAAACAACTGAACCTGATATCTAGCAAATTCTTTACTCTCTTACCTTATTCTTAGGGATTCTTGCCTCTCACCTTAAAAATTTCTGCAAAATGGAAAATTTTAAATCGACTCTTATCTTGTGTCATGTCTTTGTAGATGTTGCAAAGCAACTATAGTCTGGGCAGAGGATGGAAGAGACTTCTTCGAGTGCGCTCACGAAGTCTTGGTTTCAAAAGGACACCAATCTACAGCCCATGGATGATGAAGTAAGAGGATACCACCTCACCAGTCAGACTTCACTACCAAGCTTGAGGTCACGTTGTACACCACGCCTTCAAGGGCTCAAATGCACAAGCAAATGCACGCAAGGCCATTACTCACCTGGGTCGACGGTACAAGATCAGCATGACCAAGTTCATTCGGGAGTACAAAAAGAAGTCCGAACCTGAGGAGTACACTCCGCGGCCGCCGATGCCTTCACCTACGCCGCCCAGCCCGGAGGAAAGGCAACGCATGGCAGATGATCGCCGAGAGTACCTTCGACTTGTCATTCCAGCGAAGAATACCTACAATGTAGTTCCGCAACCGATGGACGTTCTACAGTGATGCAGAAGAAGAGGAAGAACGTACCCCGTACCTCGTAGGACCTGAGTGGGAGCCGGAGGAGTAGACCGTAGCATAGGATAGAATCGGATAGGAAGTGGTTTTTGTTTGCATTGAGTGGGATGTGAGCTGCAGTTTTGCCCTCAAAAGCAATATGTTGCAGTCATATCAATTCTTTTATTAATGAGATTTATTTGGTTCTTTTGTTAGCTTTTCGCTAAAGTGATTGCTTAGTTCAGAATTGCCATTAGAATATCCCCTTAGACGAACTTACCACTTATCTTTGCTCTTCCTCTTACCTAGCAAGCCCTGTGAAGCCGCTCAAGCAAGTGAATTTTCTTTTCAGATGGTTGATACCCGAGCTCCGCAGACGTGGTCGATGAGTCAGATCCCGAGGCGCCAGCAACGCCGAGCAAAGATGCAAACCCGGTTGGACTAGATCCGACTTTGAGTCATTTTATGGCAGCCTGCATCGCTTGATGAACACCATGATGCGAACATGAACACCATGATGAATCGACAGATCAAGACATGGCCATGCCTCCACCGATTCGCCAAGCGGTCCAAGTTTGCAGAGTTTATGAGAACAAGGCCTCCTACCTATTCCCGGTCTTCTGAGCCTTTGGAAGCCGATGACTGGATGCGCTCAGTGGAAAAGAAACTTAACCTTGCCCAGTGTACTGATCGCGAGAAGGTGTTGTATGCAGCCCATCAGCTTGAGGGTGCTGCAGCCGAGTGGTGGGAAAATTATTGTGCCGCCCATGAGGATCCAGAGAGCATCACTTGGGCTGAGTTCGCAGAAGCTTTTCGTCATGCCCATATCCTGGATGGGGTGATCGAAATGAAGAAGGAAGAATTTCGGGAATTGCAGCAGAAGAACATGTCCGTGAGTGAATATCTCAACAAGTTCACTCAGTTGGCCCGCTATGCTCCAGAAGATGTTGCCACAGATGATGCTCGCCAGAAGAGGTTCAAGAGAGGAATGAACCCAGGGTTGAAAGTTCAAGTAGTGGGACAGGATTATGCCAGTTTCCAAAATATGGTGGACAAAGCAATGCTCATTGAGGAAAGTCGTCGCGAGTTGGAAGAATCTCGCAAGAGGAGAATGATGCAGCAGGATCGCAGATGCACCAAGCTCGAGAGGCCCGCTCAGCAATTTTCAGCCACTCGAGTCCTCAAACAGACGGGATTCAAAACTCCTGCACCAGCTCCCGTCAATTTTCTTGATGCCAAAACCAAATCCAGTGGGAAACCAACAGCAGAGAATTTCCAAGCCCATGACAGCAGTCACTTGTTTCAAATGCCATGAGACGGGGCATTATGCCAACAAATGCCCGCAGAATCCAGCCTTGACGCCAGTTCGTTTCAACTTGGGAGCTACACCAGATCGTACCCCTGCAGCAGGGTCAGGACGCGGAGCACCTCAAGGATCAAATCAACCCAACAAAGGATCGCAGACAGTGATACGTGGCCAGGTGAACCACGTCACCATGGAGGAAGCTCAAGCAGCGCCAGATGTGGTGATCGGTAAGTTCCCAGTAAATTCAGTACCTGCCACAGTTTTGTTTGATTCTAGAGCTTCACATTCGTTTGTTTCCCGGAGTTTTGCTCTAAAGCATAAGTTGGAAGTCGTCGCACTTGGTTCCATTTTATTGGTTCAATCCCCAGGCTCTGAGATGAGTACAAACCTAGGATGCCCCAAAGTTAGGATAGCCATCCAAGGAGTAGAGTTCTCCGCAGATTTGGTTGTCTTTGAATATCCGCCTTTGGACGTAATTTTGGGTATGGATTGGCTCAAGAAGCATCAAGCGTTGTTGGAATGTGGAGCCGAGCAATCACCTTGGACGGACCCGATGGAAGTAAAGTTAGATTTGAAGCCAACATAAAGCAGCCAGAAAAAGTGATGGTATGCCAAAGTAAAGGGATTGCCCTAAGTGAAGTGTCAGTTGCCCGGGAATATCCAGATGTTTTTCCCGATGATCTCCCAGGATGCCACCAAAAGAGAAGTGGAGTTCGCAATTGAGTTAGCACCGTGCACTTCGCCAATTTCAAGAGACCTTACCGGATGCCCGCCAATGAGTTAGCGAATTGAAGAAGCGATACAAGAGTTATTGGATAAAGGCTATGTCGGACCAGTACCTCTCCGTGGGAGCACCAGATTGTTTGTCAAGAAGAAGGATGGTAGCCGCGTATGTGTGTGGATTACCGAGCTCTCAATGAAGTTACCATCAAGAACAAGTACCGTTGCCCGAATTGATGACCGTTTGATCAATTAAAAGGAGCTGGAGTGTTCTCCAAGATCGATTTGAGATCAGGGTATCACCAAATGAGGATTCGACCGGAGGACATACCCAAGACACCTTCTCAACTCGTTATGGATTGTATGAGTTCACCGTGATGTCCTTTGGCTTAACCAATGCCCCAGCCTACTTTATGTATCTGATGAACAAAGTGTTCATGGATTGCTTGGACAAGTTTGTCGTTGTGTTTATCGATGACATTCTGATCTACTCCAAGAATGAGGAGGAACATGAGGAACATTTGAGGTTGGTATTGCAAAGATTGCGGGAGCACAAGTTGTATGCTAAGTTCAGCAAGTGTGAATTTTGGATGAAGGAAGTTGCCTTTTGGGTCATGTGTTGACAGCAGGAAGGAGTGTCCGTTGACTCGGGAAAGTACAAGATGTGCTCACCGAAGGCACCCACGTCGCTGACCCAGTCGAAGCTTCCTAGGAATGGCAGTTACTATCGAGATTCATTGAAGGATTCTCGGTGTAGCCCGACCTCTCACCCAGCTATTAAAGAAGGAAAAGAAGTTTGAATGGACGCCAGAGTGCGAGAAGAGTTTTGAAGCTAAAGGAAAGTCCGACAACAAAGACCAGTCCTAATTTTGCCGACATCAAGAAAGATTTTGAGATTTATTGTGACGATCTCGCAAGGGTTTAGGTGCGTATTGATGCAAGACAAAAGAGTGGTAGCTTACGCATCACGCCGCTTGAGGCCACATGAGGAGAACTACCCACGCATGACTTGGAGCTAGCAGCATTGTGCATGCCTTGAAAATATGACGACACTACCGATGGGTAACGGATGTGAGATCTACACGGATCATAAGAGCTTGAAGTATATCTTCACACAATCGACCTCAACCTAAGACAAAGAAGATGGTTGGAGTTGATAAAGGACTATGACATTGGGATCCATTATCACCGGAAAAGCCAACGTAGTGGCGGTGCGTTGAGCAGAAGGTGTATTGCAACACGCTTATGGTCAAGGAGAGTCAACCAAAGATTGCACGAGGAATTTCAAAAGCTCGGTTTGGAGTTGGTTGAAGAAGGGAGGTTAGCCGCTTTGGACTTGCAGCCAACTTTGGATAGTCAGATTCGTCAAGCACAACCAGAGGATGAAAATATCCAGCGTATCAAGGTTGGATTGAAAGAAGGAAAAGCGATGTGTTTTGTGGAAGATGACCAGGTATCATATGGTACAAGAAGAGATTGTGCGTACTCCAATAAGGAAGAGTTGAAACAATTGTTGCTTAAGGAGGCACACGAGTCATTATATTCAATTCACCAGCAAAGCCAAGATGTATCAAGACATCAAAGATAAGTACTGTGGCGTGTATGAAGCGAGAAATAGCAGAGTATGTAGCACTTTGTGATGTTTGCCAGCGAGTGAAGGCAGAGCATCAAAGACCCGCAGGTTTGCTGCAACCATTGAAAATTCCCGAGTGGAAGTGGGAAGATGTGGGCATGGACTTCATCACAGGTCTACCTAAGACCAAGGAAGGATACGACTCGATATGGGTAATTGTGGATCGATTGACAAAGGTGGCCCATTTCCTTCCAGTCAAAACCACATATTCTGGAGATAAGTTGGCTGAATTGTACATGTCCAGAATTGTGAGTCTCCATGGAGTTCCTAAGAGGATCGTGTCAGATCGTGGATCGCATTCACTTCTCGATTTTGGGGTAGTTTCACGAAGCAATGGGTACTCATCTGAATTTCAGCACTGACCTTATCACCCGCAGATCGACGGCGAGACAGCGTGTAAATCAAATCCTAGAGGATATGCCGAGAGCATGTGTTTTGGATCACGGAGCCAAGTGGGACAATTGCCTTTCTTTTGCAGAATTTTCCTACAACAACAGTTACCAAGCCAGTTTGCAGATGTCACCGTTTGAGGCTTTGTATGGTCGGAAGTGTAGGACCCCTCTCAATTGGAAGGAGACGGGAGAAAGGCAAATATTTGGGCCAGAGTGTTTGCAAGAAGCTGAAGAAAAAGTGCGCTTGATTCAAGAGAGGCTGAAAGCAGCTCAAGCCAGGCAAAAGAGTTATGCTGATACTCGCCGAAGAGATTTAAGCTTCGAGCCCAATGATTATGTGTACCTCAGGATCACACCTTTCAAGGGTGTTAAGCATTTTCAAATGAAGGGAAAGCTAGCGCCAAGGTATGTGGGACCATTCAAGATTTTGAAGCGCAAGGGAGAAGTTGCCTATCAGTTGGAGCTACCTGAGAACTTGAGTGGAATACATGATGTGTTTCATGTGTCTCAATTAAAGAAGTGCTTGCGAGTGCAGAGGAAGCAAGTTGCAATTGAGGCTGTGGATCTCCAAGAGGATCTGTCTTATAAAGAGCATCCCATCAAAATCTTGGAAGTGTCAGAGCGTGTCACCAGGACAAGAGTCGTTCGCTTTTGCAAAGTTCAGTGGAGCAATCATTCAGAGGAGGAAGCAACCTGGGAAAGCGAGGAGGATCTCAAAGCGGAGTTTCCAAATCTATTCCGTAGAGAGCCAGAATCTCGGGGTCGAGATTCCGTTTAAGGGGGGGAGGTTTGTAACATCCTGATTTTCAGAGCCTTTTTGAAGCTTTTAAAATAAAATTCACCATTTGAATTTTTCTGGAATTAATTAAAAGCTTAAATGAGTTTTTATGAATTAAAAGGATTTAATATGAATAATCCGAACATGAACACTTGCCAAAGTTATTTTATTTGAGTTCCCTGTGTCTCAACGAATTTATTGGAATTTTCCTGGATTTTTCTGGATTTATTTGCTATTTTCTAGAGCTCAAATGAATTTATTTGAATTTCTGAAAAGAAAAAGAAAAGAAAATCCCAACCGCCGATGGGCGAAACCCACCACCGCCCAGCCCAAAGAGCCTCACCGCACTTCTCCGCTCGCGCCACGCGTAGCCGATCCGACCGCGCCGCGCGCTTTGCCCTCGCTGATGAACGACGCGTGTCGCCATCTCGCCGCCGCCACGCCGCGCGCGCATCTCGGCCGCGCTGTCGAGCCGACAGTGGGGCCCACTGCCGAGTCGCTCGACCGGACTCGCCCCCGCTCTCGACGGACGCCGCCGCGCCTTCCGTTTTTCCTCCGCTGCTCGAGTCGAACGCCTCGGCGTCGGTATTTAAGGGGCCGACCTCGCTTCTCCGCCCCGAGCCGCCGCCGCTCCGCCATCTGCCGACACCGTGCGTTCGCCGCCGACGCTGTGTTTTCGCCACCGGCCGCCATCTGTGCGCTGCTGCTCGCCGCCGCCGGTGAGTTCCGCCGCCGCCGCCTCGCCGCCGCCGACGCCGCCGCCGTCACCTCCCGCCGGCTGACTCACCGCCTGCGTTCCCACGCCGCTGGGACGCGCGCGCGCGGCCTCCGCCCGCGCGCGCGCTCGGTCCGTGCCGCCACGCCACCGACGCCGCCGCGCGCCGCCGCCTTCGTGCACCGGTCTCCCATGCGCCGAGCCGACGACACGCTGGGCCCACTTGTCACCGTGCACCAGAAACCCGCCGCATCGCTATGCCTGGGCCACCGCCACATCGCCAAAACCGCCACGTGTCGCCTCGCAAGAAGCCACGCCAAGACTCACCGCTTGCGCCAAGAGCCCGATCCACCAGTCTTGCCTGTGAGCCGAGCCTACTGTGAGACCCAGCTCTCCATGCGCCTGGCCCACAAAGACAAAGGTAATTTCCGATTTTCCCGATTTTCCTTTAGATCCAATTTTCCAAGAGCCCGTTCTCCTCGCCCTAGCTCCGATTGACCCGTTCTTTTCCTAAATTCATCTAAAATTGAGCTCTACCTTTTGGTTCAGGTTTGAAAGTTTTGGAGTTCATTTGAATTTTATTTGAATTTATTTTGTCTTTTCGTCTCGTTTTCTCTCTCGTTAGATCGCGTGTTCGAGGGAGCGGAAGTTGGATTTGAAGACCAAGAGCCCTCAGCTGAGCAAGGCCAAGGCAAGTCGTGTCCTTTGATCATGTTGAACCCAGTTTTCAAATCTATTATGTATTACTTTGTTTTAAATTATCATGCATTGCTACTTTATTATAAAACCCTTGTATTGGTAGTTATTGTCCAAATTGATTAATCCCTCCTTGATAATTTGAATGCCCTGATTATATTGTCACCATAGGATGGGTAATTATTTAGTGATGCAATAATAGTTGTCACATGGGCATACGTCTGAAATGCTTAGCCATGCTTATTACTAGCACGTTGGGTTTATCATCACATGTGGTTAATTAATCTTGACTTAATGGTATACTTGAACGTGGTGGTTAACCACAGTTATAAAATTTGTTTGCCATGGCATGGGTATTGTCATGAGCATCGGTTATACAAACTTGGTTTTCACTTGGGCGAATGATCGTGCAGTAAAGGGGGTGCAGGTTGCACATTGGGATGTGGATGTTTCGCCTGGGTAATTCTTAAGGACTTAACTTTGTGCGCCATTGATCTGAGCTAAATCGTGCAAACCACATGTCTAGTATGGGATAGACCTGGCATAATAATTTGTGAAGTCTCCACTTTGGTTTTACTACTGATGTTGTTGTGGCGCAAGAGGGGGCAATTATCGACTAGGGGGGTACCCTACTCGACGGCGAATCCTTAGCGAGTGGGATCGGGTGGAGATGGATCATTGTAAAAGCCTTGTTGTGATTTTCTTTAACGTGAGGATTATCACATCGTGTGGGTACAGTTGTGCAACCTCTGCAGAGTGTAAACTATTCGAATAGCCGTGTCCTCGGTCATGGACAATGCTCGTGATTTCACACGAGGGTAGAGTCTTTATGAAATCTGGTTTGGTTTGAGCTGGAAGTGAATGGTTAGTTCACCGTGGTTTTATTCAATTCCTTTGGATATCTACTTAGTGTCTGTTGTTAAATTCGCTTTACAATCTATTTATTGTATTTTACTTCAAATTGTCGCTTATGCAAAATTAACCTTTCACCATCCATTGTTAAGCCTTGCATATTATATTGCATTCATTTGTTACAACGACTTGTCGAGTACCAATGTACTCACGGCTTTATGCCCATGTTGCTCGCTTGAGGAGGAAGGACCAGATCAACAGGAGTTGTTAGAAGGAGGCTACTACGAGGACTTCACGGATTAGGACTTCGCTCCCGATCGATTGCTGTGGGCATGTCGAGTGGCTTTACGCTTAAATATTGGATTTCCACGCTAGTTTCTTTAAAGCCCTTCAAAGCTAATAATTGTAAGCTTGGCCATAAGGTCGTACTCTGATGGATATTAATATAATTTGGATTTTCTTTAGAATATCGTGTTGTGGATGATATTTGTCTTTGTTTGTGCTGTGTGCACTAGCGTGATCCTGGACTAGTGCAGAATACACAGTAGAGTCCGGATTTGCATATTCGGGTCTCGACACGCGCCATCAGTCATCGTCGTTGGCCTTACTCGGCTGTACCTAGTGTTAGCGATTTGGTTAGATGTTCCTTATATTCTGGCTGTAGTATGGCTGATTCATCATTGCGATGCTATATTTTATACCTAATCCCCATTATCGCCGTAAAATTTTGTTTTAGGAGATCAAATGAAGACAATGGGGAAGGCAATCAAATGAAGATGACGGGGAAGGCATCGTCAAGACAAGCAAAATCACAATCGTGGATAGCCAGAATGCTTTGGAGATCACTCTCGAGCCATGGTCGAGCGGCCGTGGTCAAAGTACTGTGGTCGAAGCGTCGTGCGCGAGCAGCCATGGTCAAAGTTTCTTTCAATTAATTGTGAAGTTATCATCTATAAATAATTAAATTATCATCTATAAGTAATGAAGTTATCATCCGCATAGTGCGTCGAGTACTAGAGTGTTCGAGTACAGTAACTGGTCGATACTCGAAACTGCAATAACCGGTCGGTAGTTGTAAGCTACAGTAACCGGTCGGCAGTCAGAGCTATAGTAACCGATCAATAGTTGTAAGCTACAGTAACCGCTCAGTGGTTGTAAGCTACAGTAGCATATGTACTTGTAAGTCGAGTAACTGCCATGGTCGAAGTGCCATAGTCTAGCAGCCGTGGTCGAAATGCCGTGATTGAACAGCCGTGGTCAAAGTTACTTTTGGTTAATCATGAAGTTATCATCTATAAGTAATGAAGTTATATCTATTTGGTAAGTTATAATTTGCACAGTGTGTCGAGTACTAGTATGTTCGAGTACAGTAACCGGTCAGTAGTTGTAAACTATAGTAACTGGTCGACAGTTAGAGCTATAGTAGCTGGTCGGTAGTTGTAAGCTACAACAGCAGATGTACTCGTGAGTTGAGTTATAGCCATGGTCGAAGTACCATGGTCTAGTAGCCGTGGTCAAAATTACTTTCGGTTAATCATGAAGTTATCATCTATAAGTAATGTAGTTATCATCTATATGGTAAGTTATCATCCGTACAGTGTGTCGAGTACTAGTGTGTTCAAGTACAGTAACCGGTCGGTAGTCATAATCTACAGTAACTGATCGGTGGTTGTAAGCTACAGTAGCAGATGTACTCGTGAGTCGAGTAGTAGCTGTGGTCGAAGTGCCGTGGTAAA
This sequence comes from Dendrocalamus sinicus, assembly GCA_036346575.1. Classification (NCBI taxonomy): domain Eukaryota; kingdom Viridiplantae; phylum Streptophyta; class Magnoliopsida; order Poales; family Poaceae; genus Dendrocalamus; species Dendrocalamus sinicus. The sequence continues at coordinate 33,928,862 of CM070642.1, forward strand.
GCAAACATGGTCAAAGTTACTTTCGGTATCTCACAAAGTTATCATCTATAAGTAATGAAGTTATCATTTGCACAGTGTGTACAAGTACAGTAACCGGCCGGTAGTCGTAATCTACAGTAACCAGTCGATAGTCGAACTACAGTAACCAGTCGGTAGTTGTAAGCTATAGTGATAGATGTACTCGTTAGTCGAGTAGCAGTCATGGTCGAAGTGCCGTGATCGAGCAACCGTGGTTAAAGTTACTTTTGGTATCTCATGAAGTTATCATTTATAAGTAATGAAGTTATCATCCGCACAGTGTGTCGAGTACTTTTATGTTCGAGCACTTGCTTCTTCGTTGGCCGCTATTTCTCCCAAAGCCATTCGTCACGTAAGTGTAAGTAACTCTATCTTTCTTTGGTGCGACTTTTCAAATTGGAAATCTATGAAAGTTACTACTGACAATACGTAATTGGTAGTTCTAACTGAAAGAAACGTGCCTCAATCATCCCATGATTTGGAATCCCAAAATTATGGGCATGAAAATTTGGACAGATCACAACGAAATTGCATGTGCGTAAGTTACTGTTGATCCTAGTTACGCACGACAGCTACAACAAGCCAAGTCGCGCGCACCTTGTGGTCCATGTGTAGCGTGCACGCACATGCTCGTTAGCCTGCACGTATATTATATATTAGATATATACCATAAATTCACACATGTATCCTAGATTAGAGGCTACGGGGTACAAATGTGGATTCTATCTTGTCATATAAGTTATTAGTATATTTCTAATTTAAAATCTGAAATCTCCTCCAACATAAAAACGCTTATTTTCAAGATGATATGAGATGAGATAGAATCCATAGATGTTGGTTAATGTTCATAAAGTTGCATACTTACTATTAATGCTTGCTGAGTACCTTTGTACTTATTCTTACTACTATTCTCCTTTTTTATAGACTAGTTTGTTTGGAGTTCTATCCGGTACAGGCCCTGAGTATGACATGTATGAGGTGGATGGAGCAGACCCTTAGTATGACGTGTATGAGGTGGATGCCCTATATGAGACGTGGGACGAGTAACTATCTGCTACTAGATCATAGGCGGAACTCCGGGTATAATAGTATGCTTGTATCCATAGTTTCAGCACTTGTGTAATTATTGGCTAGAAGTACTCTGTTCCTAGCGGTATTGTAATAATCAGTCAACTGTTTAGCCTTGTTAAAGACTTTAACTTGTATAGCAATGTTATTGTAATATTATAAAACTATCTCTAATTATTTTTCTGTTGCGACACTCCGAAATTGTTTATTAGTCGATAAAATGGAAATTTATTCTATGTTATCGTTTAATAATCACATAGTGGTGCCATTATTTAAGATAGTGATGACATAAGTCCGTCTCAGCTACTACTACCAGGGCCATAGCCACCACCAAATAAGCTATGCTAGCAGCGGCTGCTGCATGTCCCATCTATCTATCTATCTATCTATCTATATTAGAGGTGGGTGTAATTACATTCGGAAGTAAAAAGTATTTTTCATATATATATATATCATCTTTCATATATATCTTTGATCTCCTCGTCGTGCCAGCTTCCAAAGTGAAAATTTTCCTCTTTTTTTGCCAATCTCGCCGCACATTTGCATTGATGGGACAAAATCACCCAATTCGTGAGCTCCAATTCACCTGGGGTCCTTGCATGTCCAATATAGGAGTATTGTCCATGGCAGCAGAGATGAGCATGCATTAGCAAGGTTTGCATGCATGTGCGCAAGTTATAGCCAGCCACCCCCCAACCGCCACTTTCCATTTCCATCTTCGCCATCTGGCCGGTGCAACAGCTTCTTCCAAGAGGAGTACCAACCAACCAATTAGGGCGAGAAATTAGGGTGCCTTTGACCTTAACCACTGCCGGCGTGGGGACCTCCACTCCAACTCCAAGCAGCTCGTCGCTGGCACGGTGACGCTGGTTGGCTCGGTCACTCCGATCCGATCGTGGTGGACCGGTGGTTGGCCGGTGGCGCGATCGAGGCTTTGTTCTTTACGGCTTCTAAAAGCGGTTTTTGGCTTTTGTTATAGTACTAACTTTCAAACGGGGTATTTTCTTAAGACGAGGTCTATAAGTTAATTATAGTACATGTTAAAAGCCCAACATCTGTATTAACCAAAATCGCAAACGAGTATCTCTCTCCGTAATTTCTATCGTAAACAGTTAAAGTTCAAAAATTTTAGCCAAAAACCATAAGCCGCAGCTGTATCAAACATGCCCCGATTAGTGCATGCGTGCCCATCCATGGCCGTTCAATCCCATCGGATGGCCGAGATCGTAACAAACCTGTGCACGATGGTAGTAGATACAGGGTCTGTTTAGATAAATTAGAAGTTAATATGGATACTTGGCTTTTCAAAGCAGCTTTCCTATTTATCTTGTTCTCGTCTTACTTTAAAGATAAAATAGAGGGTGATAAGTATATCACGCACCTAATTTCTTTCTTTCTCATCTCGTGCACGCATATCTCTCCTACTTTTTTCACTGTTCGTTTTTTCCTTCTAAAAATTACTTTTTCAGCTATTACTATTTATTTTTTACTAAAATTCACTAGATACAGCTAAAAACCTTTAGCCACAGCCAATATGAAATAAGCCACACACACCACAATTCTACAAGCATTTTTCTGTACATTTATGGCACGCTAGCGGCACTGAGGATAGATGTAATTCGGATGGATGGTACACCCATACATATTGATGAATTTTGCAATGAACACACTCCCGTAAGTGCAGAAATGCGTTCGATCAATTCCTACTGAACACGGCCGGAGAGGGGGCAAGCTAGGACCAGCTGCGCGCGTATGTTTGCCGCTGTCATCACAAGGCATCAAGCCAATTTATTTATGCGACGATAGCTGCATTCGTTGCTGGGTTTCTTAAACTTAATTAAGTTTGACCTAAACCGCACTATTCGATGGTACTCAGATTCGTCGGTTGTGCGGCGGTGCCTGCAAAGAGCATCTTGCATGTGTTTAGTGGCGCAATGGTGGAGGTATATATGGACCACGCCGAGTATTTCTAGGTTTGAGTTTGAGTTTTTATTTTTTTTATTTTGTTTTTTATTTATTTTAGTTTTTTTTCTCTTGTTCTTTGCATTGTGTGTGGTGACGTAACTTTTCTCTTTTTTAAATTTAATTATGCTAAAAAAGCTAACAGTATATACAATATCAAAAATCTCAATCAGTGCCAAATAAATCAAAAACTTAAGCTTAAGCTCAGAAGAGCACCGGCCCTTTAATGGGTCATGTTTGGAAGGGTTTCAACATATTTTCCTGATCCACGCGAAATTCCTGCGTTAGATCGGTTTCTCTGCTTGCAATTTGCAGAGAAGCGTATCATTTCGGTAATTCAACTTTAGATGTGGTTCTAATTAATTAGGAGCAAACCCTCTAAAAGCTCGACGTGCCTCCAGTGTACTTTAGTTACGCTACATTGATCAAATCGACGGTTTTGGACATCTGACATGAATCGACACGAGTACACAAATTTCACATACTTTTCCAATCATCTGGTAATAAAAATATTAAAAATTTAACACTACGAAATTACTTTTGATAATGAAACTAATAATACTATTTGTATATGTATATGTCATAAATATGTAAGTTTTTATCTATATTTAGCAGTGAGCAAAGTTTTAAATTTTTTAAACTATACATGCCACATAATTGTTAGATCATGTGGATGGTTGTAAATAAAGTGATGATGAATAATTGACATTTGGATTGCTTTGGATTTTGCGTTTGTAAAAGTTTTAATCGATCGCGGTCGAAGGTCTCAGGTTCAAGTGGTTTCAGTCTCCTTCGAATGGTTTTTGTCTTCTTTGAGTGTTTTTGGTTGCTCCGATTAGTTTCGGACTAGTCGGATCGGGTCTGAGTGGCATTGGATGGTATTCGAGTAGCTCTGAAGCATCAAACAACTTCGAGCGGTTTTGGTTGCTCTGAGTAGTTTTATACTAGTCCGATCGGGTCTGAGTGGCATTGGATGACATTCGAGTAGCAATGGAGTATCGGACGGTATTCGAGTAGCTCTGGAGCATCGGATGACTTTGGAGACGCATCGAAACATCAGACTGCACTCGAGTGGCATCAGAGGATTGCACGACTGAACGACCACAATAGACTTCGACCACGGTGGCTTTCGATCACGGCATACTTCGACCATGTCAGACTTTGACCACGTTGGTTATGACTCAGAGTCGTTTACAATCACGTTCGACTACGACCACATTCTTCTTCGACCACATCCGGCGTCGACCACAGAATATCGACTATGACAGTTCGACCACATTCAGCTTCGACCACGACAGAACGACCACGGAAGGTAATCGTAGTTACAATAATTTTTCATGGTCGTAGCTACAGTACTTGATCGGTACTCGATAGTCATAGATTTTACTGGTCGATAGTCGAAGGCTTTGTAATCAATGATCGTAGACTTTGCGGGCTGCTGTTTTAGTCGTAGACTTCGCAGTCTTGTTTTCATAGTCGTAGACTTTACAATCTGTTGTTGTTGTCTTCGCTGGTTGAAGGCTTTGTGATCGATTGCTATAGGTTTCACGGTTTGTACTCGTAGACTTCATGTTCGGTACGAGTGCTTTAATTCCTGCGATTTTCGAGTACCTCGAGTACTCGTGTTGGGTCAGTGGTTGACTGATCTGGTCGGAGCGGTTGTCGGTGATACTCGGTGGTCAGTGATCGACGGTGCGATGATTGGTTGATAATTTGTAGTTGTAGACTTGGCGCTTGGTACTCGATGGTTTTGGTCAGTAGCGATGCGCGGTATCCCTGAGTGTTTAGAGTGGAGTGATAATATTTTTTGAGTACTTGTGGTTTTCGAGTATTCATTGAGCTAGTGGTTGTAAAAAGTTGTCTGAAGTTGATTTGCGGTAAGCAATGGAATGTGTGGTCGTAGACAACTTGGTTGATGGTCGTGGATGGTTTTGTTCTTGTCTATGAATGGACAAGGGTGGTGTGAGTGTGTGTGCTGATGACGATCAAGTTGTGGAGAACTTGTGCTGAGAAACGTTTCTTTGGTCTTTGCATGTGCAGAATGGTGTGGAGATGGTCATGGTTGGTGATGAGGAGGACCCGGACTAGGATGTGGAAATCTGAGGTCCAGACGGTTAAGGATATCACGCGAGGTGGTCGGGCTAACGCTGGAGCACGTGGAGATCAAAGGTGTTAATACGTGGAGAAGTTACAGACGGTGTGGTCCTAGAGGCTTTGACACGAAAGTTGATGAGGCTACGGAGGTGTGTCCTAAAGGCTTTTTCACGTGGTGAGTTAGAAGTTGTGGATGGAGTACATAACTGAGAAGGTTGCGTGTTTGGGTAAAATCCGTGTAGGAAGGGTTTTGGGTCCCTTGATTTGAGGAAGAGATAGGATTTCGTGCTTGCGTTTGAGTTAAATATGGTTTAGGGCTCTAACATATAAAAGCAGAGGTAGGTCAAGTGTTTTGGCCGGAGGTTTTGCGATGCTTTTTTGTGCGAGAGTTTTTAGGGTGCCGTGAGGGTACTTTGTAGCCACAAATATAGGGCCTATTTGATATGGCTGCGGCTTTTGGCTGAAATTTTTGAATTTTAGTTGTTTGCCACAGAGATTACGGAGAGATAGATACTCGCTTACAATTTTAGTTGATATAGATGTTAGGCTTTTAACGTATACTATAATTAACTTGTAGACAGTGTATTAAGAAATATTCCATTTGAAAGTGAGGTACCATAGCAAAAGCCAAAAACTGTTTCTAGAAGCCGTTAAAGAACAGGCCCATGTGTAAAAGCGATCGTAAGGAACGGTCGAACAGTTTGCGATCGAAATCTACATCCAGTAATTTAGATTACTTTTATATTGGTTTAAGATTTGTTTTTAGATATTAAGAAGCGGAGGTAATTATTCACCCTTTCTGATTATGCCATACAATCCTATAATTACAATATTTATTTGAGAACGTACGTGCGGAGGGAACAATACCAAGCCACATGCATACTGTGCCCGAAGAATTACGCACGGGATTCTCTGACTTTACGAAGTAAAGTCACAGCGTGACTTTGCTTCGTAAAGTCCCACCATCCGGCGATCAATGATCCAGATTAATCTAGCGTTTTTTGATTTTATAAAAAATAGGTTATTTTAACACAGATAATATAAAGAAATATAAGAAAAAAGAAAAAAGTTAGAAAAAGATAAAAATAAAAAAGCTAAAAACTAGAAGTGAAAAAAAATATATCAAAAAACGCTAGATTAATCTGGGTCGTTGATCGCTGGATAGGGGGACTTTACGAAGCAAAGTCACGCTGTGAGAGAAGCTGCGCCGGAAGAATTAACACAAAGAGAGTGAGACACGGATAAGCCTTGGAAAGAGACACTGATAAGCCTTGGAAAGAGTATATATATATGTTTATGTCGGAAAGAATATTGTCAAGTTGAGGACTAACAAGTAACAAGGTGGAACTTCTCCCTTAATTTATCAGTAAGCATCTTACGGTAGAAACCGATGTTTGGAAAAGCGTACAACGGAGAGAGAGACAGCATCTTCAGAACGAGGCTTCGTTTGGGACACAAAAATTTTATAAAAAAAATAATTTAGTTTTCGCAAGAATTAAAAAAAAATTCCGTGTTGAAAACGGGTCTGAACATCACATCAACGAGTTGGTCAACATGGAAATGCTATATATTTCAGCCGACAGTACGACTCCTGTCGGGTGTTGGCTACTTGCTGCTACCAAGAAACCAGTTCGAGCATATAACGAGATGATTCACCACGGACAGAGTATAACGCCATGACGACTTTCTTACAACGGGAGTCCAAGAGTCCACGACGACTGCTGCTTCTTTCTCTATCTCCCCACGTGAGGTTCCTAGTAGGCTGCTAGTACTTACGGCGACGAGGTATGATCGTTGGCTCCTGATCTACGATCGCAAGGTGTGATTGGCAGCTTCTGAGTTACTTGACGAATTTAAAAACTTTTAAAACATATTTGTATGTATATTTTAAAATTTTTTACCACCATAAGTTTTAAAACATATAGTATGATAAATTTTAAAAATTCGTAGCAACGCACAGACATTTAACTAGTCTCGTAACAACCATAGATGATAGTGGATTGGTAGGTGCATCAGTGCGTGTACGGTGTGGCACACAATATGCAGAATTGACTTCGATCGCACAAAAATAAAAACGGTGACCTGAGCTCATGGATGTATGAAGCCCGTATGGCCGCATCTGCTTGAAGAGAGAAAGCAGTAAGGATATTTAATTTACATCTCTATCCCCAAACCACCCCATCACTTCCATGACACATTAGCCAGTGGCTCTCATGCTCTGTCTACCTCTACGTCTCTCACAAAAACATCCACCAACAAAAAATAAAAAAAGCAGTGCTTCTAAATTTGTATTGACTTGTTTACAAGTTCATGCTGATTTCATCCCAAATCTATACTAATTTGGCTTTGAATTTTGTTGATATGTTGTCCCATTTTTATCATGTTTCGTGTCATATTCATACTTGATTTGATTTAAAATTTACACCGATCTTGTTTACAAATTATCCTTGGCTTATTTGCATGTTTATCCAAATTTGCTCTCAATTTTGTACCAATTTATTCCTAAATTTTCTTTGAAATTTTCATTGATTTTCTAACAATTTTACTAATTGCATGTCAATTCCAATTGGATGGCAAATGGAATAGTTTTTTTTGGACTGGGCAGCCGAAGAGAGAAACGCGTGCACGTGGACAAAAAAGCATGGGCGATGGGCATGTGACATATTTAGAAAGTAATATAGAATAATTGTGTAACTATAAATAACAAGTGTGGGTGTGCTGTACGGTCTGTAGTCGTGTCCAAAAAAAGATGCAAAACTGATTGAAAAAAATCAAATACTCCTTTCCTTTGGGGAACTGAAGATCAGCCAAATAATCTGTAACAACCCTGAGGAACTCTAGATAATTGATAGAGAATTGAGATAGAATTTGGGGATTGGGAAAGCAACTTGGGGTGGAAGAAGAAGAACAGAGGTAGGAGGATAAATCTTCTTATGAATTCAGTTCACTCGTTCTGCCAAGTACACGATTTGGGCCAACAGGCCCAATGACCAACCAACTAACTACTCAGGTCTCCCGCCCACTGATTGTTCCCGCATTGGTCGTCAGCTTCTTCTTATCCACCCTTGTGTAATATCCTAAAAATATGGGAAGTAGTGTAATTGCAAAGATTTTAAAGTCTTTTATCGATTTCCAGTATGGTTTAAAACTTTTGTTGTTAATTCGATTCTCTTAATTTGGTTCTTTGCTAAATAATATAAATGATGAAATCAAAATCTTGAATCAAGACCCGAGACCGCGAAAATCAATTCGGGAAAATTTTGAATTCCTTTGCAAGTTCAAAATTCAAAATTAAAACTGCAATTTCAAAACCAACAATAGAAATTGAGATCTTAGTTAATATTAAACTCCCATCTAATTAATTTAACAAAAAAAATTCAAAGCCTGAAGTTAAAAATATTTGTTCGAATATGGAATTTAAAATTGGAATCCAAAGTTTGAAGTCAAGCTCAAATCTCCAATTTTGTGCTAGCATCCTCTTTCTCACTTCCCTTCTCCTTTCACTGCCAAGTGGCCCTACCCTTACTCCCTCTCTCCTCCTCCCTCCTCCCTCCGTTCTTCCCCTGTCACTTGACCAGCTCCGCATCGACTTCCCTGCGCTGCACCGTCGTAGTCCGTCTCTGCCACGCCATGTCACAGTGGTCCCCACACCTGCCATGATAGTGTCCTTCCCCGTCTTGGCTCCCCACCTGCACCACTGACTTCCCCCTGAAATCGCCGGGCCGAAGCGTGTGCCCCGACCTCCACTTTAGCGCCCGACCAGGCCCCGTGCATGTGCACGCTCCATTGCATCCCGCCTCGACTCTTGCGCTTGCGCCCACACCCACTGTAGTCTGGTTCCATGCCACCTCCTTGCACCCTTGTCCCCTTCCTTCATTTCTTACTTCCAGGGCTATGGTCGCCCTATGCCCGCACGTGCCGCTGGCGCCTCCTTGCCAGCCCAATCGCTTCGGTGAAGCTCTCCACCAAACAATCACATCATCTCGCATTCCTGAGAGTCCACCACCTCCCCTCCCAGTTAATTGCCTTGCCATCGCCCCAACACGCTAGAGCGCCATCCCTCATCAACATCGGCTGAAGACCGCCGTCACCAGCACCATCTTTGATTCGGCTTCCCTCTTCCAGATTTGGGGCACCAGTAGCATCTCCACGCTGCTGTGGAGCCTCCCAACTTCTATTTGAGGCCCCCTCCACCTAAGCACTTTCCCCCACGGCGATCACCTCGCGCCGTTGCCCACGCCCGATGCTAGCTCACCTCGACTCCTCCCTAGCCATGCCATCACCACAGGTGAGTTCCCCATGGTTCAGACTTGCTCATGCTCACCTACTTTCTCCCTTCCTCTTTCCTGACAGGCGCCGCCCCATGGCTCCATCGTGCTGGCCACACTTCACCACCTCGGGCTCCTCTTAGCTCCATCCCATGCCGAGCAGCTGCCTCTTGTGGCCTTCCCACCTCGGTAGCTCCCTATTTTAGCCGCCCTCGATGCATCTCCGTCTGCTCCTCGTTGGCACCGCCCCTCCCTTGGCCGAGCGCCCCTCTTCCCCTGTTTCCCCTCCAGTCGAATGGCACCCCCTGTTCCTCTCCCTCTCTTCTTATGACTAGTGGGCCCCACTAGTTAAAAGACCAGTTAAATGCTTGTATGCCTCTAACACCCCTTTTTTTGCATAACCCCATTTTGATTTCTACATGCAAGAATTCAAGTAAGAAGTTGGTAAAGCACACTCCACAAATAAAAGATTTTGGCAAATAAGTTAGTGTAATTGAAAATAAAAATAAAGGAGTAAGTTGTGAAACTAAGTTAAGTGATTAGGCAAATTAAAAAAACTAGACAATAATCATGACTAAATTACATGTCTCAGTATCTTTTGTATCTGGCTAATATGTGAATCTCATGTTTCAAATATAATCAAATGTGCAATCTAATAGAATGTGATCTAATAGGAATAAGAACCTGACCATAATGAAAATTTATGCTAATTAAAAATGCTATAGATTTAATCTTGAGAAACTTCCCAAAAACATTGCTTATTGCCATAAAAATAAAATTTGAAGCTTTTCAAGATGATCTTTAATGCTCTCCCGGTTGTTTTAGAACCTATATGTTCATCATAAAATCCTATCAAAAGCTCAAGTAGCCCAAATAATAGTTATCCTATCTTTATCCACAAATCCAAATCTATTAATGCCAAATTAGATCTAATCATTATAACAAAATCATGCCACACAAAGTGTTAATCATGATTTGCTCATCTCTAAAATCGTGATACCTTTCATTTATTAGTGCTTAAAATATTTGTTAGTAAAGTGTTCCATATTTACCTACAGAATGCTAAGATTTAATTTAGCGGTTTCCTTATGGTTAACAATGCCTAAACATGAGAAAGGAGCCATTAATCTTTACCTCAGACTCAATCACTAACCAGATGGCCCTCAAAGACAATTATAAGCCACGGATAATTATCAGAAGTCCAAACATTGCAAAAAAGATGCATAAAATAACACCTTAGGCAAACAAGCGTCCTTAATTAAGAAGTCATGAAAGAATGCTATCTTGCCCAACTAATTATCATTCTACCCCACATCAGGATTTGAATCCACCAATGGCATTAAAAATATTTAATACCCGGTAGCTCAGCATAAAAAGAGAACTCAAATAAAATATTGACCCCTGTCTGATAAAAGCGGATAGTTGATCATCCTTAATAGATTTATTAATCAGCCAAATAATCACCCTTGCTCACACTAGTAGGAATGTGCACATACATGACTAACATACTTCGTCATAATAAAAGCCCGATTCGTCATAAATATTTTTTTGTGACGAATTAGTGATGAATTTCGGTTCGTCAAAAACGGAGCGTCACATTTGTTGCACGGTGACGAAACTGAATTTTTCGTCATGGAAGTGCTTTCATCCGTGACGAAGACGTTTTTGTCGTAGAACCGTTTCCCTTCTATGATGAAACCAAAATCGTCACTGTTTTCGTCACAAATTGAATGCCAAGCCTTTGTGGGAGCTGATGTGGACAGTGGCACGTGGCAGCGTCCACGCTGGAAGCTGACGTGGCTGTGCCACGTGGCCGATGACGTGGACAGAACCACGCTGGAAGCTGATGTGGCAGTGCCACATGGCAGAATCCACGATGTTAGCTGATGTGCCGTGCCACGAGCAGGCGCCACGTGTCGTTGTCCATGCTGGCAGGTGACGTGGCACAAGGCACGTGTCGGTTCCTGGTTTGTCCACGTGGCTTTCCATTGTTTATTGGTCCACATGTACAGCGATCATTTCGTCACAAAATTAAACCTAGTTCGTCACAAATCTAGTGGACAGAAATCACAGAATGACAACATATTACATTGTTCAAGCTCACAAGCACATATTTTTCAGTTCGCAAGCAAATATTTACAGGAGTTCACCAATCACGACACCACTAACAGAGTTCACGCATCAAGCCATACGAGTTCACCGCATGAAGCCGCCACACGAGTTCACCGCATGAAGCCACAACAGAAGTTCAAGACTGAGAGTTACCAGCGCCGCTGTTCAAGAGCAAGATACGCTTAAGGAGCATATTGTTCTCTTCCTGTTGCTTCTTAAACTCCTCAAACTCCCTTTCAGTCTTTTCTGTCTTCTTCTTCAGTTGTCTACTTGTTGGTGGAGAGCAACTGAACTTTCTTGTTCAGCAGCAAGTTGTTCCCGAAGCGCTTTCTCTGTAGATGTCTCTGTTTTGGTGGAGCTTGTCGGGATACCAACATTCTTCAAAAATTGGGTGTTGCAGCTGCTCTGGGAGAGGACCTTGGAAACAACATCAGCACTAGGCAACGGTGCCTGCCCATCAGCAACAGGTTGTGCTCGCATAGTTTCCATAGTAGACTGCAAAATTCATGGATTAAACATTAGGTTACACATAGTGGAAGATGACTTAAATTGAAATTAAAAAATCATAAATAGAGAGACCAAAGATACATGGATTAATTCAAAATAAGTAATGCATAGACTTCACTGATTCATAACAACTACTTGACATAAGCATAACGAGGGGAAAAACCTACAGCAGGGCATAGGTTTAAAATTACAACTTGAAAATGATAATGCGACATTAGGTTACTCCTTGCTGCTGCTACTGCTTACTGCTAATGCTACTGCCTGCTGTTGCTTCTCCTTCTGTTATGACAATGACTTGAGCAGATTTCAAGGAAAGCAAATGAAGGTACTTACAATTGCTTCTCTTGCAGTGTCACTCAGGCCCTTTTTCCTACTGGTATGGAAGTCCTTGAAGACTTCCACTGCATCAAGTTCTTCATGAAGTTCATCATGTTCTTCATCAACTTCTTCACCGAGTTCTGCGTACTTCTTCTTGTTCTTCTCCTTCTGTTTTAGATTGGAAATTGCACATGTGTGCAACTGTTATACAAAGGCAGTGTGTATTGAATATAAAAAGTAACAATAAAACACAACCATCACTTACATATGAGTGCAACAGCAACATAGCTGCGAGATCCTCAGTAGCTGATGGTACCGACTTTTACACGATTTCGCTTGTTCTCGCTCAGAGATTGCCTACAACTTTCTTTGTTTTTGGACTCCAACACAAGTAGAAAATAGAAAGACTAGACAAGAACTTGATGAGTTCGCACCACTTGAGCAAAGACATACCTTGTTCTTACCACTTGACCACTTTTCGACGAGTTCACACCATCGTGCATCGGTCATGTAAGGGACAGGAGAGGTCGTGTGGATCTCATCGTAGGGACGCCATTGAAGTAGGCTTGCTTCAACCTGCACTGCATCTGCTGCACCCAGTTGGAATACACTCACACATGCTTCCTTTGTTGGCTTGTCACAGGTGTCAATGGCCACCTCCGCCAAAGTGTTAATGCAAATCCATTACTAAGTTGCTCAAGGCGAGTTGAATGTAAGAACAAGAGTGTAGATTTATACTTACAGATAGCCCGCCCACAAATCCTCAAAATGTTCAGTCTCTTTCTTGTATTGTTTCCAATGCGTCAAAATTGGTACTTGAGACCTAACTACTACACTCGCCTCGATGCAAACTTGGTAGCTTGCACTGGTTCATGTGGCCTTCTGCTCCCTTGACAACAGAGATGGCCATCCTTCTTCCCATCGATCCGGTCATTTTGTCAAGCAAAACTCCCTAGTTGCCGACCTCGGCCTCCTCGCCGTGTTTGCATTGGTACTACACGCTTTCATACATTCAGATTGTTAGAAATCAAATAGTGATATCAAATAGTGAGAATTGATTGATGGTCATGTAAGTATAACCAACCTTCATCGCTGGGGTCATTTTGTCGATCGGTCCGCTTCTTCGCCATGGCAAGGTCATCCGATATGTCCATCCCTTAGAGGGCTAGGATGGCTGTCCACACCAATGTCTCCAATCAATTCATCAAAGCGCATACTTCACCGCCATTGTTTTCCACACTGGTGGCAAGGTGTGTTCACCTTGTGCAGATGTGCGCCGCTTTTTAGACCGAGTAGAAATTCCAAGAGGCACCTCTGTTGGTGGAGTTGAATTCACTCTCTTAGATTGCCTTCCTCAGACCCATATCGGCGCGCCTTTTGTCCTTTGGCACAGACTTTCTACGCGTAGTTGGAATAGGAGGTGAAAGTGGAGAAAAAACATAACCAGTAAGCATGCCCACAAATTAACCAAGTATATACACAACAAAGAATTGCATTGCTATCTAACCCCCTCCCTCCCATCACAAGCCAAGATAGAAGAAGCACCTCAATTGCGAGGGGTACTGGCTCCTCTTCTAAATCTGTATCTGTATCACCACCTCCCTTAACTCCCTCTCCAGCTTCAGGGAGATATTCCGATGAACAAATGCAGTTTTTGTGCACAATGATTTTAGACCAGAAGCTAAACCATTGACGTCAAGTTCTTCCATTCTTCTAACATTCTCCATGATATTTGCGGCCCGCGCTCGTTCATAACCATTTAGTGGCGGTTCTTACATGTGTAAACACATGTTTAGAAATAGAGTACTAGATATATTAAAATTTTAAGCACATGTCAACTTCAATCAACTAGGAAACATGTAACCCTAGCACTATCCAAGGTTCAACCGCTAGACTACAGCACACATCGTCACGGTAAAAGGATTTTGGAGTACCTCTTGCTACGCTGCGTCGGCCTCGGCCTCTTGTCATCGTGGTCGCAGATCCGGAGTGGCGGGCGTCGACGAAGGGGTAGTAGATCCGGTGCAGCGGGCGTCGACGAAGAGGTTGCGGCTCGGGCGTGGAACCTGTGGGCGAAGGGGATCCGGATCCAGCGGCGGTCGTCGAGGAAGGGGTTGCGGGTCGGGTGTGGCAGCTGTCGGCGAAGGGATCTGATCCGCCGGTGCCGCGCCGAGGCGGTTCTGGCGCCGCCGGCGGGCTGGTGTTGACGGCGGATCCGCCGTGTCCTCGCCGAGGGGTGGCGGCTCCGTGTCCTCGCCGAGGGGGTGGCGGCTCCGGGTCCGAGCCCAGTGCGGCTAGGGTTCGGAGAGGGAGGCGAGAGGGTGGCGACGGCGGCTAGGGTTCGGAGAGGGAGGCGAGAGGGTGGCGACGGCTGCAAGGATGCGGGCGGTTTTATTGGGCCACAACCAGTGTTCAAAATACCACAATTGCCCTTGACTGAACTCGATGTGCGGCGTTTCTCTTTTTCGCGCGGAGGGCAAAAGAGAGAATTTGGTGTGGCGGCATTGCTCGCCGCACTGCTCAAATTTTTGAGCGGGGACCCGAAATTTTGGGTTTTATATTTGATAGAGTTCCGTGTCTTAGCATATTTTCATATAAAATCCTTATTTTTCATAAACTTCGCATTCACGAGTGGATACATCAGTTCTAACTTTTTTTATTGTATATTTATAAATTAATTATAGCGAACACTATAGTGTTTCTCTTATTCCATACTCTCTCTCATGGCTTCTCTATCAGCCGAAGGCAAAAGACACCACCCATAGCCCAAAAGAACATGTCCTATACCTAGCTACCCTGCTTCTTCGATCAGGTTGCATGCCGACACCTAATCTGACCAACGGGCAACAGGTATCGATCGCAAATCCCAATTCCAAAAATAGCATTTGAGAAGCCGTCTACCCAATCTAAACCCTAATTTGGTGAACCTAAACCCTTTTTAGAAAGCATCAAACCCTACCTCCTTCTATAGTTGACCCGAGTGAACCTAAACCCTAATCTGGTGAACCAAAGCCTTAACCAGAGTCCTAATCTAGTGAACCCAGTACCCTAACCGGATGGTGCCGCCAGATATGATGACCATGTCATCCGATGCACAAATCTCCAAGCAAATCACAAGGCCACAAATTCGAATGATTTGCACAAATAATCATTCGACGGATATTATGTTTATTCATATATTCAAAATTTTAGAGCTGTTAGCATGCGACTGGTACCACTCCTATCACTAGGTATACTATGCACTAGAGAGATCAGTCAGCATAGGCTTCTCCACTCAGACACTCGTTCTAATTTATATATTAGCAAAAAATATTAAAAATATAGTGATGTATATACTTCTTCCTACATGACAAATTCGAATATTTTTATGCGTATTACTAGTTAAAATCTTAAAAATTTGGCTGACATTTTAGGAGTATAGCCATTTGAATTTTGAACGGAGGGAGTATTTCTTTTTACCCGCATCGTGAATAGGTCGCCCCATTCAGTTCGTCCGCCCCAACCTCTAGGTCTCCGCCGCCGCCATCCCCCATCTCTCCTTCCCCTGGTCGTCGCCGCCGCCGTCCCCCATCTCTCCTTCCCCTGGTCGCCGCCGCCGCCGCCCCCCATCTCTCATTCCCCTGGTCGCCGCCGCCGCCGTCCCCCATCTCTCCTTCCCCTGGTCGTCGCCGCTTCCTGGTTGCAGTGGCGCCATGTCCCAGTGGGCCGAATCCTCTGGCGGTAGCATGGCGCCGAGGAGGATGCATGGAGACAGGAGCTCCGGACCGCGGATCTCGTGTCGGTTCGGTTGGTGAAGAGACCGGCCTTCCATTGGTGCCTTGCCCGCATCGCAAGCTTGCTAGGGTGATCGAGCGACGGTCTAAGAAGGAGAACCACAACCTTGGGCGTGTCTACTTCAAGTGCCCGAGGGATGGGGTGAGCTTCTTTGTCAGTTCTTTGGTGATTTTGGCAATGCTCGGGTTATTTTTTTTTAAATTTTTCCAGTATGTGAAACACTGTAGGTACTACAGATTCCAGAGGCAGTATTTTGAGCAGTTGAAGGAGTTAGAGGTGATCGAAGTCGGACAATTGCAATCAGAGGAGGAAGAGGAGGAGGAAGGAAGTGAAGGCCGCTCAAATGGCAAAGCTGACAGGAATGCAATGGAACTTAACCTGCAGAAACTTCAGTGGAAGATGAACATGTTAATTCTTTGTTGTGTTCTGGTTGTTGGATTTGGAATCATGTATGTTGTATTGAAGTAGGTCAGCCACATGTCTTGTGTCCGGACAAGCACAAATTTATGTGAATACAGTGCAGTTTTAGAATACAAGCACAAATTTATATGAATACAGTGAGTTAACCAGAGAGTTACAAGCACAAATTTATACGATCAGCATAAACAAAACTCAGAATTGCAGCACACAATAAACCTCTGGGGTTCCATCTCATTATATAATGCAAGAGTTACAAGTTGGTACAATTACAAACTAGAGATTGGTACAGATAAAGAGGATCGTGAAGGTTGAACTAATTGTTATATCATCTACAGTCCCAACCGACAATAGCAGTCCTTATCTGAACTGAATACAACCTTCTCTGGAACTCTGTGTACAACGCCGATAGGATTGTTTCTTACAGCAATCAACTCAGGCCAAAATTTTCGAAAGTAAGCATTGCCATACGTGCCTCAGATTTCTACTTCATTTGTTCACCCCTCGACAAACCACCTGTGCCAGTGAGTTTTGGACAAGCAGAAAACACTTAACGTGAACAACCAAAGAGTTAACCAGAGGATCGGAGTTGATCGGAACAAATTTATATGAATACAGTGCAGTTTTAGAATACATGTTTTCCCAAATGTTATACATGAAAAATCCTACAAGCCATCATCATCTTCACACATATCGTTTACACCATTGTCACCGCCATCGCAATATCGCATAATAGTGTCATCTTCATCATCATTGTCTTCAAGCATGTCAACTTCCTCTTACTTCTTATAAGGTCCGCTAAATTAGCTTCAATGACAAAGGGCTTCTCTATCATCCACATGGTTCGTAACCTGATCACCATCACCCTCATGCACGTCATGCTCTGTATCAGAACAGTGATCATCTTGGTGCACTTCATGGTCTTTTTCAGCCACCTTATACATATCCCTATGTTCAAACTTTTGCACAACCCGCCAAGCTTTGCCCAAGGAGGTGTCCTGCAAATAAAATATCTTCCTTGACTGTGTTGCAAAAATGAAAGGGTCATCCTTGGACCAGAATGACTGAATGTTAATGGATTTGAAATGTCCATCATCTCTAATGCCTACAGTCTTGCCAACTTGATTGTACCAGTCACATCGGAAAAGAACCACCGTCCTACGGGCTTGTAGATTGGAGTTATACTGCAGCTCAATAACCTCTCTAAGGACACCATAAAATTCCACTGATTTGCCTCCATGTGTGCCATCGGTCATGACACCACTATTCTGTGTCTGCAGGTTTTTCTCACGGTCAACACTGCTATACCTGACTCCATTGACAATGCAAGCTGCACAGCTCTTGACTCGGAGATCAGGACCACATGCCAGTGCATGCAAACCTTCAGTGACCTCTGTTGGTTTCTCTTTACGCAGCTCCACGATCTGCACACAAACACAAACATAAACACAAACATAACTCTGCTAATGATCAGCCTAACACAATTAAAATATGCTAATCACTTACATGAGGCTTAAACCATTTTGGAAATTCTGATGCTAGCCTCCTGTCAACATCTAATTCCCTTCTTTCTCTAAATGTTGTCTCAGATATATCTTTGTAGGACATATAAGGATTATTAGGAACATTTGATATGTAATATAGGAAACAAGAAATCAGCATATATAAAATCATACTTACTCCACATATGGTTCAACCTCGTCGCAGTTATTAAGCACATACCAAACTAGCTTGTCCATGAGTTTATCATCGATGTGTTGTACCCTATTCTTGCCAATGAGCTTAACACCATGCATGAAAATAGAGGTGTCACCATCTAATGGCCCATCATGTGACACATTTACGTCCCGGTTATATCTTGTGTCAACATCCTCCATGTACCTCTCACAAAATGCCAACGTCTCACTTTCTACATAAGCCTCCGCAATTGATCCTCCAGGCCTCGCCCTGTTCTTTACGAGATTCTTCAATGTGCCCAGTCGTCGTTCTATTGGGTACATCCATCCATACTGTACGGGGCCTCTAAGTAGTGCCTCGTCAGGTAGATGGACAGCCAAGTGCACCATCACATCAAAGAAGGCCGGTGGAAAAATCTTCTCAAGCTTGCATAAGATAAGTGGGATATCCTCTTTCAGCTGTTTCACGACATCTTTCCTTAGAGTTCTACTACACGCTTGCTCAAGAAGTTCCCAAGGTCTGCAATGCTTTGTATACATCTTTGGCAACAAAACCTCTTAAGCTGCAGTATGATCCTTTGGAGAAGGACACGGCAAGAATGAGTTTTCAGCCGCCAACTACCTTGGAACCATCTCACTTATGAATTTTGCTAGGTTGGCTGCATAACCATCCGAAACTTGACACCTTTAAGGAACTTGCAAAATTCTGCTCTTTGTTGTGGCGTCAAGACATAGCAAGCTTCTGGGATTTTAATCGAGCTGCCTTGCTGCACACAGTGGAGTTCGTGCCTTATGCCCATATCATGCAAATCTAGCCTAGCATTGATTGTGTCCTTTGTCTTGCCCTCAACTTTCAGCAATGTCCAAAGAAGATTGTCACATATGTTTTTCTAAATGTGCATGACATCAAGATTGTGTGGCAAAGAACAAGTCCTGCCAATACTGTAGCCTCCACCAACCACCTTTGCGATTATAAATTACGGCTCCACATTCTTTCCACGCTTTCTTTTCTTGCTTGCACCGTGCTTACCTGGTCTGACATCTTTCACCTTCTCGAGTTCCTCAAGGACCTCCTCTGTAGTGAACTTTCCTGGCTCAACTTGGTTTTCACCGTGTCCATCAAAATCCAAGCTTCTCATAAGCGTGTCCCCTTGGAAGAAAACGACGGTGGCCAAGGTAGCCTAACTTATTCCTTAGGGGTCTTGACAATGGATTTTTGTCGCAATGAATACATGCATAATAACCTTTTGTAGTTCGGCCTGACAAGGTGCTCAATGCTGGATAATCGTGTATGCACCAAAGCACAGCAGCACGCAGATCGAACTTTGAAGCACTTACTACATCATAAGTGCTGACACCCTTCCATAGTTGAAGCAGTTCTTCTATAAGAGGCTCCAAGAATAAATCAAAATCCTTTCCTAGAG
Organism: Dendrocalamus sinicus; assembly: GCA_036346575.1. NCBI lineage: Eukaryota > Viridiplantae > Streptophyta > Magnoliopsida > Poales > Poaceae > Dendrocalamus > Dendrocalamus sinicus. The sequence continues at coordinate 33,948,500 of CM070642.1, forward strand.
AGGTTGGACCAGGGATCAGTAAAGACATAAAGCAGTTCGATGGGTTGACACATTCCCATGGTGGCAGGTTCAAAGGTGTAACAAGAACAGGCCACATACTATATGCCGCGCTGAAGTTGCCAAATGGATTGAAACCATCTATAGCGACGGCAAGTCTCAAGTTCCTTGCATCTCTTGCAAAAGTTTCATGGTTCCTATCAAAGTTCTGCCATGCCTCCCCATCTGCTGGATGGCTCATTTCATTGTCGCTCAGTGTACGCTTAGTCTTGTGCCATTGGGAGTCCTCTGCTGTTCGGCTTGAAGCAAAGATCCTCTTCAACCTTGGTATTAGTGGAAAATGCCTCAAAACCTTATGAGGAACCCGCTTGCTGCCATCTCCATCCTCCCATCTAGACTCACCACATTTTGGGCACACTTCCATTTTGGCACAATCCTTCCAAAACAACACACAGTTATTCTTGCACACATGGATCGATTCATACCCAAGGCCCAATTCACGAATATATTTCTTTGCCTCGTCATAAGATTTTGGTAATTGGCTCCGAGGGAATGCTGAGGAAAGCAGCTTCAATAATGCATTAAATGCCGTATTGCCAATTCGATAGTGGGACTTGATATGGAGCAACCTCACAAGGAAGGAGAATCTTGAGTGGCTAGATCCAGGACATACTAACCGCTTCAAATCTGCAAGCACTCTATCAAACTTTGGCTTTTGTCCATCCTGCTCTGCAGCTGTGTACAATGCTCCAACTAAATCAACATCTGGCACTCTGTTATCGTCGTCGTCGTCTTCCTCATCCACTGTGATCCAATCATCATGATGACATTCATGCAGATATGATGGTTCTACAATGTCAGCATCTAAAGATTCCCCATGATGAATCCATCTTGTGTATGTGGACGACATTCCAGAAATATGTATGTGGTCATGCACTTCTGCTTGAGGCCGTAAAGTCTGGTTAAGACATCGACGGCACGGGCAAAGGATCTGGGTTTGCTCCGGGTATCTTTGTCTAACAAACTCCATGAATTGTTCAACTCCATGGATGTACGCAGGTGTGAATTGTCTCCCATTTACCCACTTACGTCCATCTGTTGTAGCATAAGTATGCAAATTCAGATAAAACAATGAAAGTGACAAATCTAACACTAGAACAAATAATACATACCGCTATAGGTAGTTGATTTCTTTTTGTACAAAGAACCGTTGATTTGCATTGAAATTTGTTAATAGGGTGTGTACAAATCAGAGTGTATATGACCTATAAGAAGTTGTTGAGGTGTACAAGCTTCTTTTCCTTCCCTCTCCCCTGCTCCTTGTATCTAATATGAATCCTTCACCTCATCTCCATATCAACATAATACACACCCTATAAGTATGCAGAACTAGCTAGAGAGCTATGAACACAAATCCAACACCGGAACTAGTGAGCTATTACCAGAACCACGAATCTAATACTAGAAGAAGGTACACATACCTTTCAGCTATCAATCGAACGGCTCGCCGCAGGCGCCTCTGCAAGGCACACACCGACCGGGGCGCCAACGCCGCCGTGCTCGACAGGGAAAGCTCCGCGCCTCGCGCGAAAGGGTGCCACAGCCACCACACTGCATCGGGCGGGGCTCCTCGCCCAGCGCTCCGACGGGAATCCTCCTCCTCGCCGCCGCGCGACGGAAAGCTCCGCCGCCGCGCGCAAAGGGCGCCACAGCCACCACACTGCATCGGGGGGCTCCTCGCCGCAGCGCCGACGGGGAATCCTCCTCCTCCGCCGCGCGACGGAAAGCTCCGCCGCCGCCAAAAAGCGCGCCACACCACCACACTGCATCGGGCGGGGCTCCTCCGCCGCAGCGCCCGACGGGGAATCCTCCTCCTCCGCCACCGCCTCTCCGCAAGTCAAGGGAGTGGACAGAGATCCAAGTTTAGTACACGGGGATTCCAATTTGAGTCAACGTGGAGGGGAGCCAGGGAGTATACGGTACTACAATATTTACAATGACACACCAACGCAAGTGATCATGTAGCGTAATGGTAAAGCCGTTCTTTGCTCTCTGCAGGTCCCGGGTTCGATCCCGACCTAGAACGTTTTTTTTGCAAAATATTAGTTGCGGGACCCACTGTTACACGTGGCTGCCACGCAAGTCGTCCAGTCCCATAATACACGTGGCAGATCGCTGCGGACAGTACACGTGGCATGATGGGCCCGGGCCCCACAGTAATACAAGACATGGACAAGGGGTGCCTGGAGACTTATGACGAAAGTATGTTCGTCAGCTATCTTATAATGGTTTAATGACGAAGTCGTGTTCGTTACAGTTCGAAAACAGAGCGTCAGAAATGAGTAATGCGAGCCGCGCGTGTCATTTGTGACGATATCTGTGTTGTTCAATGACGCGTTTTTGAGTTTCGTCATAAATAGTTAGTACCCGAGGTTTGTCACCAATGCTCCATGACGAAACACAAAATTTCGTCATAGTTAGGCACTGTTCAGTGACGCGATTTTCATTCGTCACGACAAATTCATCATAGATGTGCACATTTCTACTAGTGTCATGATAGCAATTAGTTAATTGACCAAATCCACATTTTAAATTAAGATATTGAATTAATAATCCAATTATCTGGTAGCTAAAGATCTCATATAGTATTACATCTCGAGCTATCTAGTTAATTCAACTAACTAATATATCACATGCGGAATCGTATCCTAAAATCACTAAGTTCCCAACACTCAACATTAATACCCAATGTCTTGGATACTTTCTCCCATCTATCCATAGGTCCTGCTTGGCTTATGGAACTTTCTTAACAAATATAAATTAAATGAAGAAGCTATTTATGAGAGACCATGTGGAGGTGACCCCGGTTGTGTGATGAGTAATTCACGCTTGTTCGGGAAATTTTGAGTTTGGTTTGAGTGGTTCGAGCCACGTCGTTGCTTGGTGCGGTCGACTGTACTCAGATCTAGTCGAATGCGGTCGAATGCGTTCAGGACGCCTATTTCTCGTTTCGATCGGTTTGGGCTTTGAGTATTTCGTCTGATGCTAATATATGGTTACAATATTTCGAGCGGTGCTATGTGATTTGGTTCTTGTCTGTGATGGCTGCAGGACTTTGAGACGGAGTCGTGGCGAGGCACGGGATGACCGGACTAGACACAGGCGGTGCTGAGGTCAGAGCGGTCGGGATGTCCCGAAGACGGCGAGGACTCGAGGTGGTTGCGAGGCTTGGGCGGCAAGAAATGAGGAAGCTTCCCGGAAGGTGCATGAGGGGCGTTTTGGTAAATACGCAAGGCTGTACTAAAGGAAGCAGATGCGGTTCGGGTTAATGGATAAAGCGCAGAGTTGGTGGAGTTATCGGGTAAAGTGCATATGTGAACCCGGTAGTGGAGGCTATAAATAGAGAGGGTGTTCTCTAGTAGCTTTTATGAAAGGGAGAGTGATTTGAGAGAGATGGCTTGAGAGAGTATGTATAAGAGTGTTTCTTGTTGGTCTTCTCTCCATGTCCTTGTGAGTTGTGAGGGGAATAGGTGGCAGTAGTGATTTTGTTATCTTTTGTGTGTGTTTGTCTCGGTAAGAGATGGGTTGAACTGGTTGTAATCGTTTGCTTATTTCAATCATTCATCTCTCTGCCTTTCTTGAGAAACTTGCTGTGAGATGTTTCCCATTTGAAATCAAGTGACTCACCTTCAATAGTCATGAGAATCCCTAGCTATTCAAGCATTTGAGTTTATTTTAGCTTGTCATTTTCAGTTCTTGCTCAAACTGATTTCCTTCTTCAATTGATTTGTTCTTGTCTAGTCCCTGAGATTCTTGTGCTGTTTGGTTTAAAAACATGGTTAGAGATCCTGTGAAAAATAGCAAGAATACAATGACTTCTCTATCTTATGGATGTTCTCTGTTTTTACTGTGATGGTATTCTTGTCGGACAATTTTCAGCATAGCTTTCGGTTCAAAAAATTCAGGCAATTGCATGCTTTCTGTGCTTTCCTTCTCTGCTGATTTGGTTCAGACTTTCACTTTTTCTTTTTGCTTTTCTTCAGTCCTACAACTTCTTTTTCTTTTGTGCTTTCAGATGGTTGTTTTCGGCTGTTTTTTGGCTCTCTTATTTCTGCACCTTGCTGCAGTTTTCTGCTATTTTAGGGACAGCAAACTGAATTGAAAATCTTCTCTGTTTCTAGCAATGAAAAGTAGTCACTGCTTCTTGCTGAAAACAGCAGTCTGTCTGGCTGAAAACGGCAGTGAACTGCAGTCTTTTCAGAACTGTTTCTTGCTGGAAAAACAGCACCCTGTCTTGCTGAAAACAGCAGTGAAGTTTCTTGGCAGCGTGTGTGTTTTTGATTCCATGTTGATCTCTCTTTGCTGCAGCTAATTTTCTAGTTTTCGTGGCTAGTTTTGTTCTTGATTTTCAGCCCTTTCAAGTTTCGGCCAGAGACAAGCTTTTCTGTTTTTATTCTCTCCTGTCTTGGCCAGCTTTCAGATTTCTAGTGTGTCTTTATTCTCAGTTTTCCTTGTCCCTGGAGAAGTCCTAAAATCAAACATCTTATTCCCTGTTCAGCTCGCAGCAAGTTATTGGCTTCTTCTCTGTTTCCTTCAAAGTTTCAGGCCTTAGCAGTGCAGCTTGTGTAGCTGATTTTTAGTACTTTCCGTGTCTCAGATTTTGAGTCTTCATTTTTGTAGTTCTGTCAGTCTGGCTTTCCTAGTTTCTTTTAGAGATTCAGTGAAACTGCATATTTCTTCTTCATAGCTTTTTAGCTATCGGAGGAGAAGATTCTGTGCGAATACTCGGGGGCGAATTTTTGATCGCACCATTCACCCCCCCCCCCCTCTGTTGCCGTTTCTGATCCTTCAATTTATTAAAAGATCGAAACTTGGTATCCTTTATCCGTCTATGTATAAGCCATATCTAAAGCGGAGTACTCTCATAAAGTATTTCCTTAAACATCAATCCTCCTTCGACCCTTTTCGGCAAAGTTACCCCATCACTTCGTTCTCCCTCATAATTCGTCTAATCCCGTCTCTATCCTGCGTCTCGCTAAACCTTCTTTCAATCACAACAAATTATAAATAAACCCATTTGAACTTATTTAGACTTTATTTGGTTCTTGATTTCATTTGGTTTGTTAATCGTTGTCGTGCAATTAGAAGCTGAAACCACGAAGAGACAACAAGTTAGAGCGGGATCAATATTCAGGTAAAAGACGAAGACCAGGAATTCAAGACCACTGACTGAGAAGGCTTTGAGTAAGATTAGGGCCACGGTAAATCGAGCAAGGTAAGTCATCACTTCAATCATATTGATCCTACATTTTATTCAAAATTATGTTCCTTATAATACCCATAAGCATGCAAAACCCTAAAAACTTGCTATACCTGTCTAGACAGATGGTAAGAGAGGTTAGTGTAGATGTAACACGAGAATTTGTAGTTTGTGGTATGAACTGCTTAAACAAATTAAGAACTTAATTTTGTGATGACCTCCTCATGTAAAACAGTACTACCACAAGCTGGCAAACTGTAGGCTTGGTTGGATAATTTACGGCGCCTCAGGGTCATTCCGCAAGTGGGGGAGTGAAGTTGTGCATGTGCGGACCAAAAAGTCCAGCATGAATGGGACACCGTGTAAAGGTGATGTGTGCCCATTTCTCTAGCGGTGGGGAAAGGATGTGATCCTGCTCCACTATGATGTTAAGGTATGATTTCCTACACGAACTTATGGGGGATACACCTGGTGGTTCTCCATATGGGTGAAATGGCATGGAGACAAGGTATTTAAAGGCCTCATAACAATCTCTTGATCTACGTGACAAAGGAATCGCGTAGACCATTGGGTTGATTATCTCTTGTGGGTAAAAATATACAGTCTCTGCAGAGTATAAACTGTTCGAACAGCCATGCCCACGATTAAGGGTGGACATGGGATCTTGTTTGAGGTAGTTTCTATTTCAAAAATCTTTATGGGTGGGATAAAAACTCGTCGAACGGATGTAACCCCAACTTTGGCTTTTCCAGAGGGAATGTACTCCACTATATATCCATTGTTGTGCAATTGTGAACACTCTAACATTCGCTTGATCATCACATTGCTATTGTAGCTTCAACCAAGTGTAAGTTTTTATTGGCCTTAATTCACTTTGCAAAGGTGATAATTTTACTTATGAGAGAAAAGAGTAAGATCGAGTGATTTATACTAATCCTCCATATACTTTGTTATTATTTCGTGTTTTCCGCACAATCTAACCATGTTAGGTGGAGAAGATAACTATGGTGAGGAGCATGATGTTGACTTTAATGCCCCGATGACTCACTTCCAATATCAGGTATTGAAAAGCACAATGCAACAAGAAACTGCAATGGAGGGACAACTCAAGGCGGATATGCAAGATCTCTACATTGAGCTCAATCAACAAATAATGATGTTACATAAAAACATCGTGAATGATATTGTGCGAGCATTTCATCCACAAGAAGAAGAAGATAGCTTTGTTCCTTTCTATGGCAGTGATGATCTAGAGGAGTATCTTGAGTGGGAATGGCGAAAGTGTTTAGATTTCAGAAGCTTCCCAAGGCCCAAGAGGTGATGCATGCCACTAGAGAGTTTGAAGACTATGCTTATAGTTGGTGGTGATAACTATTTGGAAAATAATTAATTCAATCTTGGTCAGACTTGAAGGCGTTCATGAGAAGCGAGTTTGTGCCATCCTATTATGCATGGGAATTGCTTTGCTATCTGGAGAGTATCACACAAGGGAGTAATACTATTCAAGATTATTATTTTTGAGCTGCAAGATGCATTGCATCATGCCTATGTCACTAGTGCATTAAAAGAGAAGGCATATTTCAAAGAGGGCTTGAATTCTGAGATCATCGCTGCCCTTCAACATAAATATTTTAGTAGCGTACATGATCTTATGAATTGTGCTATTAAGCAGGAGAAGAGACTTATGGAGAGGCATACACTATGGTTCCATCCAAGTCCATACTTCAGTTCTTATGCCTCTACTAGTGTGGCACATGAGAATATAACCGAGCATAGGACTTTCCCTTCTGTCAAAAAGGCATGTAGTGCTGCCCCATTACTACAACTCAACACTTGAAATGCATTAAAACCCATGTGAGAGTGAGAGCCACATAGCCAAATAGAAGGAGAGTATTAAAAAGATTGAGTTGTGTGATCTTACTATATGAGAGTTTAAGAGCATCCAAATTGAAAGTGTGAGAGAAATACCAAAAGAAAAAAGAGAGGTAGATGATAGACAAAGTGAGGTTAATTTTGAAACTAACACATTAATGTCTACTTCTAGTGTTGTTTCTCATATTGAACAGGTTGAAATTGAAGACAAGGAGTTGAATATTCAACAACCGACATAATTGAAAGCCAAGGATGAGGAGATAACCATAGAAGAAGATGAAATACTTGCTGCCCCGTTGTTTCATCATAAAGATTTAATAGCTATAGCACCTATATCAATTGAGGAGAATGATAAATGTAATAATATTGGTGCTGAATTTAATTGTGAAAAGGTGAGTAACTGTGAGAACTCATGCATTCAATAAAAAATTCAATGTTCTAAAATTTCTTTGATTAATTTACATAATGTGGAATTAATTACTCATAAGAAAGTTCTTACTCAAATATCTCCTAGTGATTTTTTGTATTATATCATGTTCTATGATCCTAGAGAGCTATCTAGTGTGGTTAAAAAAGTTGCTAAAATTTTATGTTTAAAATCACTAGTTAGTACTTATGCCTACACATGTAAGTTCAATTTAATTGGAGATTATGGTGTAGATGATAAGTTTTATGTTTACCGAATATGCATTACATATGATAAGCTTGCTGAATTAAAATTGCATGTTTTGGATTAACAATATTTTGTGCCATATCATGATCACAATAAAATGAGTTTCAATAATAGTGCTTGCTATTTAGAAAGATTTCATAAGCCTACTTATTCATCCTTTTGATATACGATCATGTACAATTAATCAGAGTAGTGCAGTTGAAGCATGGAAGACACTAAAAATTTCCCCCCCCCATATTTGAACAACTTGATCAGATTTTGCTATTTGATATCTTGCCTATGTCCTTAGAAAAGTCGAGGATGACTTTTTCTCATAGGAGGGAGAATGATATGAATGATAATATTACAACACATGTGCCATGTATTCTCATCACCATCACATCACGAAGCCATGCCCCCGTGTCACACGCACACCCGAGCTAACCCGCACCCACGCCACTTCAGCCCGTCGCCCATGCCTTGCAAACCCCACGCTTGATTGGCCATCTCGGCACGTCGCATGGCCATGACGCCGTGCCATCCCATTCCCTTTTCTCCCATCTCCAGCAATAGCGCATGTACAGTTCCTCCCTTGCTCCCCTAGACCTCCTCCTTTTCTCCTTGGAGCCGAGCTCGGCCTGTCCCGTGCTCTGCTAGCGCGCGGGCCAACCCACCTCCTCGTCATTCCCGACTCTCCAGCTCCCCTCGCCGTGGAACACGCTTGTGTCACCTTGTGTCCCTAGGCCCCATCTCCTCTCCCCATCACCTAATTGGAGTTCTGTGCACTAGAGAACGTTGGCGCCACCACCTACCCCAAGTCCAGTTGCTAATGCCCCATCTTCGGTTGCTCCTCCAAAGCACCGCGGCTCAATTCCTTCCTTCAGGAGCATCACCAAGGTGTCCTCTGTCATCCCCAAGCACCACCACAGCTGCTCCCCACCCCCAATGAGCTGGCGACGGTGACCCCACTAGCGCCACCGTAGGCCACTGTCGCCAGGCTTCCTAGATGCTTCTCCGACTATATGGTTTGTGTGGTGAGTATCCTACAGGCCTCCTACTACTCAAGCATGCACCTCAATTCCCCTCTCTCTCACCAGGCCACCACCGCCCTCGTGGCCTTTCTACGCCGGCTACTCCTGCCACCACCGACCACTCCTGTTGCCACCTCGGCCCAAGCCATCACCTTAAGTGGCTTCCTCACCCCCATAGAATCCATTTCACTGGCCACAGTTGCCCCTCCAACCTTGCCTCACTGGCGTCGCCGACACCCGGTTAGGGTGTTGCCGCTCCCCTGTTCTACTGCCACTCCTCTGCTCTCCCTCTGTTTCAGTCGAATGCAACTCCCCTCCTCTGTTCTTAGTAGAATTCCCCTCTGTCTCCTCTTGTCTGTCTTGTGGGCCCAGCTCAATAAGATTAGTTAGGGGCAGCTAACACCGGTATGTCATTAGTGTCCAGATAACATGTGTTCAAATCATGTATGAATAAAATAGAATCATGAAATTAGATTAAAAGTTTAGGTGAAAATAGATCAAAAGTTTAGGTAAACTGCGAATCTATTTTTGGAATAATGAAACTAAGGTAAATAATTGGAGTATGAAGGCACTGACATTTAAACCATAAGTACATGATTTAAATTAAGACTGCCTTGCATGCAATTTAATAAGTCTTAAAAATAATTAGTACACCATTAATAATTTCCCTAATTGAAAATGCTAGCAAAAGACTATTGATATCTATATTCGTACAAATGTCTGAGGACCTCAGCCAAAATGTCAATTTTGTTAAACTAAAGTAATTAGCCAATATATCATTGCAACTTAAATTAAAATACAAGTCTAAGCCAGAGGTGACGAAAAAAGTATAAATGTTAATTAGGATTGTTTAAGGCAAATACAAATTAAGTTGCTTCATGAAATTAACCGATGTGCCATGATCACTTAAAATGAAACACACATTTAAATTAAAAGGCCATGAATAAAATGAAACCCTTGCCATTAGCATGCCGCTGATAAATAAATCTTAGCAGTTGATTTAGTTAATTCATATAATTTTATACAACAAGCCAGGCCCCACATAAATGGATTTATTTCTAGGATTAAACTATATTAAATAATAACTAAGGATACATAGAATAACGATGAGATTTAGTCTGAATGGCATCTTTTATTAAAACCATGTTGGCGCATCTATTAAAAATTCTCTAGGTCATCGGTAATTAAAATAATCCCCCTAATTTGTATTTTAATAAACAAGGTAATATTAGGACCACATAAAATAATGCATGTCAAACTGCTAGAAATGTGAATTATAAGTATAATTCGATAACCCAAAAATTGTATACATCACGTACGTAACACATGCTGATAGGTCTAACCTGACTCATGGAGCTTCCTTAATAAATATAAAATAATAAAATAAGTTATTAAATTAAGAGATTAAGTCGTTCATCACTCCGCTCCAACCCCGTTTGACTCCGTCAATACTCCGCGCCCAATCAACCTTGCCTCAAATCACCTATTAACTCATATTAAAGCTAAATTGAGTTTATTCAGATTTGTTTGGACCTTTTGAGTTATTTACATTTATTTGGATTCAGTTGTTTATCACGTAATTAGAAATTGGAGTTTTGAAGAATCAATGGATCAAGCGAGACTCAAGATCTAGATGAAGATGAAGACTAGGAGCTCAAGACGATCGAATGAGAAAGTTTTTAGTGAGCTCAAGACTGTGGTAAAGCACGCAAGGTGAGTCAATACTTTGATCATGTTGAACCTACATTTTTTGCAAATTATTTTTGTTTAAATTATCAAATTGTATGCTGTTATTTCAAATGCAAATCTATGTTTGTTTTAAGATTCTAGTTACACGCCCAATATTCAATTTGGTTAATATTACATTCCCTTGGGACATTTGAGCCTTGTCACCCTAGGATATTATAATGGTAACCTTTTGAAAACTAAATCTATAATTACACGCTATGCTTAGTACTGCTTAGATATTCGGGGGCACTAAAATGCCCCAAGCATCACTTTTAAATCAAGAGAACTGATTTGGGAAATGGCTAGTTTTGACATGGTAATTTATGTTTCTAAAATCCCCAACATGCTTATTTATCTGGGCGGATGGTAAGAGGGGCCGGTGCAGTGGATGCATGAGAATATGTGGTTTGGGGACTGAACCGCCCAGATAACCATAAGGACTGAATCTTGTTATGACCTCCCGCAAGTCTGTAAAGTATAACTTGGCCTAGTAAACTTACTGGACTCTGAAAGTCATCTCATCGGTGGGGGAGTGGGGTAGTACAAGTGCAGAATTCGTTTCGGCTTGATGGGACACCTAGGGGAAGGTGAGGCCTGTCAGCTGTGCTAGTCATTGGGGAAAGTTGTGGTCCTGCTACGGCTAGTCGTTGTGTAGGCATCCCAGATAACTTGTGGGACGACCCACTTTGTATGGGAGCAGCCCATATGGGTGAGATGACGGAAAAGGGGAGGTATTTTGAAAATTTATTGCGACGATCTCCTCATCCGCATGACCAAGGAATTGTGCGAGTAAAATAGGATGATTGTCTCTTGTGGGGTAAAGTGTACAAACTCTGAAGAGTAAAAACTGTTCGAACAGCCGTGCCCACGGTCATGGATCGGCATGGGAACTTAACTTGATATAGTTTTATTTCAAAAACTTTGTGGGTGGGATTGAAAAAGTGTCGGGCCATGAAAAGCCCTTATTTGTTTTGCCCTGGGTGTCACCCCAGTGATAAGGTAGGAAGTTATAATGCTGAAAAGGTTAACATATGGTGCAGCAACCATGTAACGGTGGATGGAAATCTGTGCTACTATTATTATTGCATTCTTTTTCACCCAAATATCATGTTTTAGTTCAAACTGCTAGTTCTCAGAAAAATTCTATATATCGTATTTTAAAAGCAATTTATGGCAAATAAAACAACCCGAGCCTTCCCATGATAAGCTATGTATGTTATCTACTTGCATCATGCTTATTGGCTTGCAGAGCAAGGTGGTTTGTACTCACCCTCGTTCACTTAATTAATCCAGAATCAAGAGAGTCAGGAGCCTAATCGGTCCATGTGTAAGTCTGCTATTATATTTATGCTTCCGCATGATATGTACTTTTGATGTTCAGTACTGTATCTGTGAGTACCATCTATTGATCCAGAGAATAGTGTGATGGAATCACAGAGGATTCTGGATTATCAAATCCAGGTCCGACACCCACAGACGGTACCAACTATTGTAGCATGAGCACAACAGGGGTACAGGGTACCCCTTTCTCTATAGGAGAAGGTAGAGGTAGAGAGAGCTAACGACAGGAGAGAAAGTGCTTGTGTGTAAAATGAGTGGATCTGGCCTCATACCCCTCTTGGGGGCTTACATAAATGAGTGGGGGAGGATGGGAAATTTCTATCCAACATCTTAATAATTACAAAAGGTATGGGTATATTGGTAAATTTCTTTATACTAGTGGGCATATCCTATTGGGCCTACTGCAAGGCCCAGTTATTTGGAGCCGGGCCACCCCCACAACAGTACTCATTTTATTTAGCCAATAAGGGACAAATTATGAACTTAATACATTCATTCACTAAATCATTGGAAGCATTAGATTGAGCCAAATCTTATTTTTCAATAAAATCATTCAATTGTCTAGTTAAAAATATTAATTTAAATATTTAACTTAGGACAATTTGAGCAGGATAGGTTTTCATGATAAAGCATTTGTTGAATAGATTCCTAAGATGAATTAAGTTTATCTTGTAGTAATTCATAATTAGAACAAGCTTTAGAGAATTGAACTTGAGCTTTTCAATTTCATCATTAGCAAGTTTTAAGTTTTCATCACAAGAGCCATGTGCCGATCTTAATTCATCAAATCTATTAGTTACATCACTAAGTTGAACCAAATTTGATGCATTAATTGATCTAACTGTCTCCAATTAGAATGTAAAACTTAACAAGACTCACATGATTCATCATTAAGATTAGAACCTCTAAGTCTATTAATTTTAGAATTTATGCTTTCAACAATAAAATTATTTTCTTTCAATTTCTTTTTGGTCATTTTCAATTCAATAGCAAGTTTAACCAAACCATCTTCAAACTCATCATATGACGGTCTTATCTCATCGGGATCACTGTAGTCATCTTTGTTGTTATTGCTTACCATGAAGCATATGCCCGTGAAGTCATCGTTCTTCTTTTTACCAAGACAAAGAACTCGACGCAGCAGCCTCTCTGATGCCATAGCAACCTACTTTGATACCACTTGTAGGATAAAATACCACAATCAGAGGGGGTGAATGATTGCCTCTGTTTTTTGGAACTTGAAAACAAAACACAAACTAGAAGAAGAATAACATAACCAATAGATTATATCTACGGGAAACCAAAGAAGCAAGCCCAAAACAAAATAACAACAAAAATTGAAAAACAAAACTTCTGGCCAGTCTGACTGCAATGGGGGTCAAACCGTGGTGGTTTGACTGGTGATGGGCGGTCTGACTGCTATGTAGTTGGCGATCTGACCTCTAGCACTATTAATCGTCTGAAATCAGCATGACCGACAAGAATGAAAATCGATCTAACTTCTACAAATCAACTCCAATTGACCTCAACTTTTACACACATGATGTTAATGATATGTAGAATCTATTCCAATAAGAAATTGCAAGAATTATCAACTAGAAATGAAGAAATTCAGATCGTGGCATGGGATAAACAAAAACTATGTCAAACTCTAAAATTTCAATAACTATCAAACGACTCATTAAATTCCAACAAAACTTTGCAGATCTGTTCCTAGGCCAATTAGCAACCTATTCCTCAAAAAGAATTGAATCAAAATTGTATGGATCATGAAAACATTTGATTCCACAAAACGAAGCAAAAGACTAAGAACAGATGCAAGATTCCTCCATGGATTGAACCAAAAGTTGATTTGCATTGCTGGATAATGATGTTCTGTGGCTACAAAGTGCCTTCATGGCACCCCTCAAATCCTAGCACAAAAACTCCAAAAGCTTTCTCTCCAAAAGCCACCTTTTTCACTTAATATCTCCCTGCTTTTATATGCTAAAGCTCCAAACCATATCCTCATTAATCCGGACATGAAATTTTATCCAATTCTAAAAATCAAGGGACCCGAAACCCTTCTAAACATGAGTTTGCCAAATCTCTAAACTTTCCAGTTATGGACATCTTCCATAACTCCTTCCAACTCATCATATGTCGAAGCCTTCAGGACTGCACCCCCTGTAGCTTCTCCACGCATCCTTTACTTTTGATCTCCACGTGCTCCAGCGTGAGCCCGACCACCTCATGATATCCTCGACCGCTTGAACCTCGAATTTTTTCATCTTAGTCCCGGTCCTTATTGTCATCGACCATGACCGCCTCCATGCTCAATCTACACATGCAAGACCAAAGAATGTTTTTCCAGCACAAGTTCTCTCCAACTTATCTAACATCAGTCCACACATGCATAACATACCCTTGTCCATACATAAACACGAACCAAATCATCCACAACCTCAATTTTCATGTTTTCTAAAAATCAATCCTAAACCATCCAAAAAAAACCGATTTGACCGCTATGCACTTGGTCGAATGTGAGTACTCGAAGATTATGAGTATTCGGGGTACTCAAAAGTCAGAAGAATTGTAGCACTTAAAGCCTTCACAAGAATTATAGCACTCAAAGCCTTCACAAGAATTGTAGCACTCAAAGCCTACGACTACGGACCATCGACCAGGCACTGTAGCTATGACCACCGACCAGGTACTGTAGTTACGAGCATTGACCAGGTACTATAGCTACAACCATCCCGGTCGAAGCTTATGACTACCAACTGTGGTCGAAACCTCTGACTACTGACCGTGGTCAAACCCTTCGACTACCGATCGTGATCAACGTCTCCGACTACTAAGTAGTCGAAACCTACTTGTCAGACTGCCCAATACAAGAATATTCCACCAACTCCAGTTTTAAAATAGTGCATTAACCAAAATATCAATTATTCATCGTCACTATATTCACGGTCTATTCATATAGTCTAACGTAATGTCATTTTCAGCATCTTTTGTTCTAGATCTAGAGAGCGGAAACCCCCCTCACCGATTTCAAATAATGTAACCTTCAGCATCTACTTTAGGATTCGTATATAGCTTTGAACGTTTCAATCGTTTGAATTCCTTGGGATGTTTATGCATGTGCATGTCGCCTTGCCGAGGTATATTGCATACCTTTTTCCGAGCGGTTTACGTAGGAGGTATATGTATATAGACATAAAGTAAACATTGTTCATTAACAAATTCGACAGAAGTTAGCATTTGCCACTCGTACAAAAATTGACTAGCCATAAAACATCCATTACAAAATAGTATACAATGTTTCAGAGAGAGAGAGAGAGAGAGAGAGAGAGAGCAAACCACTAGTAAGATTTAGAAGATCGCTACAAAGTCAAACATCCCGTGCGCTCCACTGATATGCACAAATCATTTTGTATTTGCAAAACAACGAATGTAACTACTAGTGTAGGACGTGCTTACTAGTTCCTATCATCATTATCTCTTCTGGAAGTTGAGCTTCATGATGGCAAAGCCGAACAAGAAAGCAAAGAACATGGTGAACGCCACGACCACCGTGGCCACCACCCACAACCAGCTGTGCTTGAAGTCGAAGAAGTTCTCCACAAAGACGTTCACAGGGGTGCCATCATCCATAGGCGTCACGATGTCACCAAACTGCGAGACGACCAGCCCGTAGAGCGTCCATGCGACAGGGCATAGCCAGCAGTACCATCTCCACCAGATTGGAACTTTCTGAACGTGGTGTCAGGCCAAAACGGAAGTGAGCTATACAATTGTTGAAGTAAAAGTAGAGGCAGACCGATGGGGACGACGACACATACCGGTCGGGGGATGATGAACCCGGAGAAGAGGTTCCAGATGCCATAGAATGCGGAGGAGACAATTGAGGCGACGTGGTAACTCGGTGTCAGGCCGACGGCCATCATGCCGTAGAATGTGAAGTAGAGCAGCGTGAAGTACATGAAGAAGAGGTACCAGAAAAACTTGGCAGCCGTCCATTCGAATCCAATCATCGCGTACACTATGATCCCGTATATGCTAGCCTGAACCAGGGTGTACGGGAATTCAATGGCAACCTGCAAGGGAGAAGTTGATCACTGTCAGTGGTTTTCCAAAATAATGCAGCAACCAGCAGCAAAAGCAGTGTATGGAATTGATGTGAGGCTACACTACACCTGCCCAAATGCATACGGGAAAGCTGAGTACATGCCGGCAGCTCTTTCACGGTAAAAGACCGTCCGCTCCACGGATACCACTGGCTGAACTGAAGTACAGTTCAGCACGCCGATGAACAACACTGCAGAATACATTGACCCCATGGCGTTGAACAAGTCTTGTGACTGCCCCCTGGATCAAAAAGCAAAAGTTGCATATATAACATTTTGAAGATGGTCATGTGCTCGATATGTACAATGTGGCAGTACTTACATTTTACCACCAAGGTTCCAGAAGATGGTGCCGAATAGGAGGGCTATTACGGTAGTGAAAAATAACCTGACGGCATTGTAAGGAGGGTTCCTCCAGTATGACAGGTGCTGCTTCCACAGGCAAGCCAAGCATTGGGTGAAAAAAGACTGAGAGTATTGGGTAGGGAAATAGAGGTCACTTGAATCGGGCGGTGGTTGACTCAGTTCCTGTATCAATGCCTTGTTCCTCCTATAAACGTTAAGTCCATGTTTTATATCGTGGTTATCACAGTTCATAGCGATGTCAAAAAAAGCTATCATGAATAGTAGAAGCTATTTCCTTCAAAAACTAGTAAGCTGACGTGGAGGCTAGCATACATCACGGTTCTATTAAAAAGAATGTTAATGGGGATGGCTATAGTACAAATATCTTCAAGCTACCAAAGGTTTCAAAACTTTTCCCTCCAAAATCTTCCCAGTTCTCTCAATTTCACATTTCTAAGATGTCTAGTGGAAGGTGGGAAAAGTGTGTGTGAAGTGCATAAGACACAAATATACGCATCATAGTCACTCGAAATGTTAATTTTATTGATTTTAGAATTATTTAGAAAGTTAATCGCTATCCAAGTAGAAAACACAAATTTATAGTATTTCCATTATACTTTAAATCTAAAATGCATAAACATTTAGAATTATTGAAAATGATTTGTTGGAATTTTAAAAACGTTTTTAAAATTCATATATATAATTTATAATAAAACTGAAATTTAAGCTTGAAGTTTCGATATATAGTATTGTAAACTTTGATACAAAATATCCCATATTCAAAATTATCATTACTATTATAAAAGAATGAGTTAGTGGTCGCACGTCCCTTCTCCTCAGCTCTTTTCTACAGCATGATTATCTATATATCCAATAAATTTCGCTGCAACGCACAAGCAGGTGACTAGTAAATCAAAATGTTCTAGTGATATATTTA
Organism: Dendrocalamus sinicus; assembly: GCA_036346575.1. Lineage (NCBI taxonomy): Eukaryota > Viridiplantae > Streptophyta > Magnoliopsida > Poales > Poaceae > Dendrocalamus > Dendrocalamus sinicus. The sequence goes on from CM070642.1 coordinate 33,965,772, forward strand.
TAATGTTAAAACTTGTGATTTTAAGTTTAAATATTTAGAATGAATACTTCCTACTTTCAATATAAATTTAAAAATGGCACAAGAACTACCATTGTGCAGATTTTTTTTGTCAAAAAACTTATTGCTAGTCAGCTAATATTCCAAAAATACCATGCACGTATCAATCAATTGTTGACGAGTAAAAAGTGTATCATATGACATGTAGCACACGCTATTTTCGCTATCTGCTATAGCACTACAGTGGTAGCTAGTGGACTACTATAGCACTTATAGCTGTACTACTGTGCATTTTCTATATAGCATAGTGTTGAACGCGAAACCACAATACCTCCGCTATAGCCTGCGATTTAAAATGCTGACAATAGTCGATGTTAGTTCGCCCATTGCAAAAATGTTTTGGAGAAAAACAAAAGTTGAATCCTACTGAAAACCGCAAAGTGTATTGGTATGTAGAAACCGATTGTCTTACATTCTGTCAAACAAGCTAGATTATGTAGTACCAAACTTGTATTAGTATGATACTTCACCTTTAGCACAGCACGTTACTTTGACCAATTGTAACAAATTTTAATTATTTACCCGTGTTAGGTTGTTGTCACCTTAAACCACCTAAGGAAATTCTAAAAATCTAGTGACTTGTAAGATTGCAAGTGAGTCAAGTAAGTTACTCACTGGCAGAGATCAGATTTCTTGTATATGTCACAGAAATCAACACCTAGTGCCTGTTCTTGAGAAACTGTTGTCACTTCCAACATCCACGTTGCTGGATTGTAGCCATCTTTAATTTTGCTGACTCCTTGGATCCCCTAGACAATACGAAACAATAAGAGATTATCAGTAATCATGAAGAAATTAAATTAAGGAATATTAGAATTCTTTTAATATCGCTATACCTCGAAATACTTAATCAGCTCTGAAGAATGATGGCCCAATGGACCAACATAGATCTCTTCTCCTCCTCGCTTCATAAGGAAAAGCTGCAAGCGTTAATCATTTGACATTTTAGACCATACAGCATTGTTCAAAGTTTGGAACACCACCCAGTATCATGTGAGTTTCACCAATTCAGCACAGTTATCCAGATTAAAAACAATGGTGGTAAGAAATCACCAAAAGGTATAGGAAATATTCAAGGTAAGCTCACCTCATCAAATGCTTCAAATATGTCAATGCTAGGCTGATGAATTGTGCACACCACAGTTCTACCAGTATCAACAGTGTTCCTCACCGTCCTCATCACAATTGCAGCTGCTCGGGCGTCAAGCCCTGAGGTTGGCTCGTCCATGAAAATGATAGAAGGATTAGCAACGAGCTCCACAGCAATGGTCAGCCTCTTCCTCTGCTCAGTTGACAGACCATTCACTCCGGGAAGACCAACCAATGCATCTCTCAAAGGCTTGAGCTCCACAAGCTCCATCACCTCCTCAATGAACATCTGCATACACAAAGATAAGAAACTACATGTCGAGTATTGGCTGAAGCTGGGAATTACAGCTGTTCCGTTTGACTGACCTTTCTTGTGTTTGAAACTACATCCTTGGGAAGCCGGAGCCAAGCTGAGAAAAGCAATGACTCATAGACTGTCACTTGCGGCGAGTGGATATCATTCTGTTCACAGTATCCTGATACACGTGCAAATGTCTCTTGTTTCTTTGCATATCCTGAAATGCTGATGTTTCCTTCAATGTACCCACCAGTCTTTCTCCCTGCCAACACGTCCATCAGAGTAGTCTTGCCAGCGCCAGAGACACCCATCAGCGCTGTCAACACTCCTGGCCTGAAAGACCCGCTGACACCTTTGAGGAGCTCCAACCGGTCCTCGACTACACCATGTGCTTTCATTTCCTGAATTGTAATTTCATACACAAGGTCATGACAAACTTATGATCAATGACTCGCTATGGATAGTATAAAAGAAGAAATTTCAATATTTTACCTGTGGCATGTCGACAGAGTATTTGATGCTGTCGAAAGTGAGCGAAAGTGGGACAAAGGGGAGGACCATACCCCTCTGCATAGGGCGAGAAGGGCCCACAATTGCTGAGCTAGTTTCAATGTTGCTAACCGTTGCTTGATGAGCACTTCCTGATGCCAAGCTATCATTGTCCAGAACATCACCGTTGAGGTTTGCATGCTTCTCCTTCAGCTCCTCTTCAGATACTGACGGATGGGACTTACCATATGCTGCAAAATAAGAAGATAAAACAGTTCTCAGGTTTGGTATTGTCAAATGCAAGAACAATAAGCAAACCAGTCCCAAAGGAACTCACGCTTGAGGTATGTCAGGGCAAGAGTGAAGAGACAATTGAAGAGCATGGTGAATCCGAGCAATGCACCAAAACCGATCCAATACCACTTGGCTTCCGGGAAGACTCCACGGGACTTGAGGGCTTGCACGCCTAGGGTCTCATTGGAGACAGTATTATTCAAGATTTTGTCCCAGCTGTGCCCCAAAAGCTCATTCACTGAGATGGCATTCTGCGCATACATCAATGGGGAGATCCAGTAGCCCCAGATCCACCATTTCTTCACTTTCTCTGCCAGTTAAGACAAAAAGAAGCACCTGCCTTATGAAAAAGCAACATTGAAAAGAACTACAGAGTGAGAGAAGTGTGAGGTTTTACCTCTTACTAGAATAAACCCGCCCAACACCATAAAGATTAGCAACATGAACGCTCCGAAGACATTTGCAACGATCATGTTCCTCGCTGCCCCAGCAAGGAATCGGAAAAGCGACGCTGCCATCTGGTTGACTGCTAACATAAGCAGATACTGCTTGAAGAACCTAATGTTGCACCACAATACATGAGTAAAGACTAGCTTGCGATACAAATTCGATAAATAAACTAACCCATAAATTCTCAATAAATCTCACCTTCCTACATTTGGGTCAAACCCGATAACATAGTATGCCATGAAAACAAACCCGCCAACCTCAATAAATGAAATTGGGATCTTGAGGATCCACGAGGGTATGGTGTAGGCCCATGCTGGAAAGAAGTGGAGGTCTCTCTGCTTGAAGAACACTGGAAGCTTAAAAACGGTGAGCGCAAGCTCAGATAGGCCATTGAACATTATCATGATCACCGCGAAGAAGAGCGCGCCCATGTAGAGGCGTCCATCAGTTATCGACTCACGATGCATCTTTGTACGGAAGAACAGGGTCATTGCAATTGTTGACACCATCATCAGCTGCCATACCAAATCACCAAGAAGCCAGTCATATCATTGTTTCTTTTCCATATATACCAATACCAATTAATCATTTGGTTTGAACTAATCTCTAATAACCTGGAAGGTTCTGAAGATATAGACGAAGGAATTCCTCTTCATAAGCAAGAACTCCCGGTCGATGTTTGCCTTCAGCAGCTCCTTGGCACCGACACCATACCTTGAGGTGGTCAGTGCAGCCGGATGGTTCTTGCTCCTGTCGAAAGGAATGGCAAGCTCGTTTGCTATAGCCCTCCCGGCGTGGAACGACTGGAATGCGCATGCAAATTCCTTCACCGGCACATACCGGTAGGGCTTGTCATGCTGCGCCCAGTACTGCTGCTGATCTTTTCTGGAAGTCACCTGCTCAGCATTTCCACGTTGGTAAGTCACCAAGAATTATGCATGTTTGTACTTCTAAAGATGGTGACAATTTACTCACTTCTTGTAAGAAGTCAGCGACACCCTTCCTCTCAGGGCACTTGAACCCCACCGATTGGAAAAATTCTAGGACGCCCTCTCGGGGGCCCTGGTACACGATCTGCCCGTCAGAGAGGAGTATGATGTCGTCGAACAGATTGTACGTCTCGGGAGCGGGCTGCAACAGGGAGATGACAGCCGTGCCGCCAAGGATGTGGATCGACTGCCTGAGTGACTTCACGATCTGGAACGTAGTTGAGCTGTCGAGCCCAGTCGATATCTCGTCCATGAAGAGCGCATTGGCCGGCCCAACAAGCATCTCACCTGCAGGACATATCCAATTTAATTACAATGTTGTCCGGTAAAATCCAATGTTCTTGAAGTGGAATTCTGTCTTTTTACCTGTTGTGACCCGCTTTCGTTGTCCACCTGAGATACCCCTAAGCATCTCATCTCCTACCATCGTGTCTGCGCATATTTCTAGTCCTAATATCTGCAACAAATACCATGCAAAAATAATTACCAAGACAACTTTGGTAGTTCAATCTGAAATTACTTGCAGTTGCAGTTGTAGCTCAAAGATGCTTGTACCTTCAGTATATAGTCAGTGATCACATTGGCCTCTTGTCCCCCCATTGAAGACGCCTAATTAAGCAGAACATTTGGATAAGTTATCATGAAAAACATAACTGAAGACATCAAAATCTTTCTTGGTTTATTTAGAATTTGTAAATTATTGCCTTCATAAATGCATCGATATCAGCATCAGGCTTGATATTTGCTGCCTTCTCTCGCCTTGACAGTTCAGTCAGCATATCTGACAATATAATAAGAAAACTTGATGGGCATATCGATCAAGCCATGACGATCCAGGAAATTCTACAGATTGCAGAAATGAATGCATGTTCTTGTCAGAATGAACTTGCTCAGAAGCGTACCAAAGCGACTGCCAACACCCTGGCAGCGTGCCGAGAACGCAAGCGTCTCCCTAACGGTCATCTCGCCTATGTGAAGGTCATGCTGGCTGATGTACGCAGCTGTCCTCTCCGGCACAAACTCCTCCATCTGGTGCCCATTGTAGGTCACTTTGCCAGAAACCTGCACATTGTTTCACCCCATTATGCGATGTGTATGTGTGTATGTCAGCATTCAGTACTACCGGTCATCTACAGATGGTCTCGCATTCTTTTGGGTATGTTCATTCAAAAAGTGCCCTGTTTCTTGGCTGACCATTTTGTACTAAAGCTAAGATGCCCATGAAATGCTCATATGTGGGAATACATATTGGCTTTTCGAAGGCATCATTATACTGTAACTATCGCAGAGAAGTAAACAAGTTAATATTACAAACCCTGAGGTCCTTGTCGAGCCTGCCGGCCAACGCAAGCAGTAAGGTGGTCTTGCCAGACCCGGGCGGGCCTAATAGCAGAGTCATCCTACACAAACGAAAAGAACGTGAGGTAGGAGAAGCTTAGAAACCGAATCCCAGAAGACCCGGATTAACAATTAATCCAGACTCGAACACAGGACAAATCAACTTGACAGGAATAAATCATCTTCCACCTAGTAAGCATAAGGTGATTTCTAGAGAGGGGATGGTTGCTTTCACCTGCCGGGCTTGATGATGCCGCTGACGTTGTGGAGGATGGGCATGGTCCGCTTCCTGTTGGGCAGTATGTGCAGCGCGTTCGCCACTTCCTGCATCCAACGATTAATCCCAATACCAATGAATCGTCTGTCTCTCAATCACACACAAACTGAATTCGCAACGAACGAACACAACGGCGCGCACCTCGAGCGTGTTGGTGATGGAGTTGAGGATGGTTGGGAGGCCGCTGTTGCCGACGCGGACCTCCGCCTCCGCCTCCAGGTGCTCGAACCGCACCTCGACCGTCGGTATATCGATCCCAACCCTGCGCAACAAAACACGCGCAAATGATCAAACATCCGGCAGGCAAGGCAGCAGCAAACACCGCAGCATCCCAACGAAGCAGCCACCCAGCCGTGGACGACTAGGTAGTAGCTACTAGCTAGTACAGCACGCACCGGTCGATGCGCTCCTTGAGCTTGAACAGGAAGCGCTCGTTGTCCTCTTCGGCGACGCGCACGAGCCGCTCGAGCAGCGCCCGCCGCTCGCGCGGGCCGAGGCCGAGCACGTCCACCACCACCCTCTTGCCCGCCTCGCCACCGCCCCCCTCGCCGTCGCCTCCGTCGAGCGGGAGGATGGCGCGGCGGACGCGGTCGTAGGTGGGCAGCTTCTCGAGCGCGGCCCAGCGCAGCGCCTCCTCGTCGTCCTCCCCCCTCGACGACGAGCGCGAGAACACGTCGTCCCCGCGGCGCCACACGGACCCGCTGTCCTGCCGCAGGCTCGTGATCCTCTGGATTTCCCCCGCCGCGTCCATCTCCGACCGCCCGCCCCTACCACCAGGCGCGCCCAGGCCAACGTACGCCGAGTGACCGAGCGAGCCAAATGGAAAATCCTCCCGTGCTTCGAGGGGATTTGGCGGTTGCTTCCACTTTCGAGCCGAAAAGTTGCTCGTGCTGTGTTGGGGAGCGCCGAGGTGGAGAGGGGTTGCTTATGTAGTGGGCGGGAATCCGTTGGAACGGGAGGTCACAAGCTGTGGGCTCGTGGGCCGTGCGGACTTGGTGCGAACGAGACTTGATTGGGAACGGGAGGATTCTTCAGGCTCGTGCTCCTGGTCACGGAGAAACCTCTCCCACGTTCCCAATCCATTTCACTGTTCTGCCGCTTGTCTACGACTCGCTTCTCTTCTAGAAGGTGAGTTTCTTTCTGTCTTTTGTAGCGGAGGGACGAAATGGAAGGGGTCTGGGGCTGCCTGGTAGAACGGCGGCCGCAGAGGCTGACGGGATGCAGCGTGAGGACCTGTCCCTGACAGGTAGGGCGTCTGGTTTTGGTCTCAGACACTGGGGGTACTACCGTTGTTCTAGAAGAAGCGCGTTGAGTACTCTTTGAAATTGGATTTTTTTTTTTTGTGCAAATGACAGGAGGGCTGCCGTTTAATCCACTAAGAGTAAAATAACGCCTTGTTTGGATGCTAGGGGATCTTAGGGAAGAAAATCAATGGGGGATTTTGAAGGGCACATGGAATCCCCTCAACTCCTTGGGGAAATATTATTCTCTCTTGGAAAATATTCTATGCCACCATTTGGATGGATGAAAATTTGTAGGATCAAGTACGGCAAGTCAGAGGAAGGGTAAATGACTCTTCTAAATCTTCCACTAAGTATTAACAATAACACACAGCGAAAATATAAATTCACAAAATCACCAAAGCTCAGAGCTAAAAAAAGCAAAACTCCAGAATTGCGAACCCACACCAGTTAGAACTCTACGTGGGGGCGGTCAAATCTCTGTGTGGGGAACAAAAAATCAGCATGACTAAAAAATGAAGAATCCATGCCATTTTTTATCCAATCATTCAAATGACTTAAATTTTGGTATGTACTATCTCTAGAATGTCACAAATCTATTCAAATCAATGATCAAGAGAATCGTTGCTAAAATTCTGATAATTTTCTATTTGAAGAAAGGTTACACTAAAACTAGACAAAAGAGAGAAACATTGATCTACTCTTACTCATAAGTTCTTGATCTAGATGACCTTGGATAGTTTCTCACATGTCATAGCAAGGTAGGTCACAGCACGAATTCAATCCAAATCATTCATAAGAGCAAAACTCCAAAATCACCTCTCTTTTGAGGATAATCGAGCAAACTGTTAGGCCATGCAGTGGTCGCGGATTCATTGATAATGAATAATTGACATTTGGTATTTTTGGGATTTGCATTCATGAATGTTCGAGTCGATGCGCTTCTGTGCTTGAGTTTTCAGGTTTAACGGTTTGACTGCTTTGTATTGGGCGGTCTAACTGGATCTTCGACCACGCAAGGAAGTCGGTGGTCCAAACGGCTTTGTCCAATCAGCAGACTTTAACCATGTTGACTTCGACCACATCTGGGCTTCGACCACAATAGCTTTCGACTACAGCCTTATCAACCATAGTAGAATGACCACGCCAGGTAATCGGTAAGCTTCGATCTCGACCAGCGAGCTGGTCGTAGCTACATTTCTTTTCCATGGTCATAGCTATAGTGCCTAATCAATACTCAATAGTCGTAAACTTTACTGGTCGATACTCGATAGTCGTAGACTTTACTGGTCGATACTTGATAGTCGAAGACTTTGCGATCGATGATTGTAAATTTTGCGGACTATTGTCATAGTCATAGACTTTGTGGTTTGTTGTTGTCTTTGGCTTTTTGGTCGGTTGTCATAGACCACGCGATCGACAGTCGAAGGTTTTGCGATTGGTTACCGTAGGCTTCATGGTCTGTATTCATAAACTTCATGGTCCGTATGAGTGTTTTAACTCTTGCTATGTTTGAGTACTTGTGTTAGGCCAGTGGTAGGACTGGCTGGCGGTGATCGGTGAATAGTGTTCGAAGGAATGGTACTTGTAGTCGGATGGACTCAATACTTGGTAGCGGTTGTTAGTGATACTCGGAAGTTGGTGATCAATGGTGCAGTGATTGGTTGGTAGTCATAATCATAACGATTGGTACTCAGTAGTCAATACTCGATGGTTCTGGTTGGTAGTGATGCTTGGTATCCCCAAGTGTTATGATGTAGGACCGAAATGGCAATAGAGGGGGGGTGAATGGTGCCTTCAACCTCCCCAAGTATTCACACAACTCTTCTTCTCCAATAGCTATTGAGCTATGAAGACAGAAGAAGTTTGCCCACTGGAAACTGAGACAGGAAAGCAAAACTGACCGGCAACAGAGAAGACCGACAACAAAGAACAAATGGCCGAAACCAAGATAGAACAGGAAGACACGCACGACCGCAAGAACCAAAACTTGTAAAACTTTTGATTCTCGGGTCAAACGACCACGAAACTCTAACCACAGCAAGATAATGACCTCAGGCCAAGAAATCACGGAGCTAACCAGAACTCGTCGCCGTGGTCGAACAGGAAGAGATAGTCGAACTCAAAACAGAGGAAATGCAAAGCTCACGGCCGCTAAGTCCGATTTCCGAATAACTTGTGATTTTCGGATCTTTTGGTCATGGGACTTTAAACACTGCAAGAACACATCCTCTAGCTGAGAAAATACAAAGAAGTTGAGACTCTTCTGCCGAGAACAAAACAGAAGCAATGGTCGAGCTCAAAACAGAGGAGATCAGAGGGGCATGACAGCTTGCCAAAGAAACCGATCGAAATCTTTGCTCTCGGGAAGGAACTGGCCAAGATAGCCTTGAGGATGATTCCCAGTTCAGAGCAAAATGAAATCGAGGCTACTCGAGCCAAGACACAACTCAAATCGAGATAGGCCAGAGCTGACCAGAGAACTAGAAGAAAAAGATAGAACAGAAAAAATGCAATCAAAACATCACAGATAAAACAACTCAAAGATAGAGGAACAGAGATGAATGATTGCATTAACGGAGGTTTCTATAGCCACTACATACAAGCTCTCAATCTCAGAACAACGCACACAAAAATAGAGAGAGAAAACCCGAGCACTTGCCAGAAAACCTCAACCTAGCACTCAAGCTCTACCTCCTCTATTTGTAGTCTTCAGATATCGGGGGCGGGGGAACCCGTTAACCCCAACGTAACACCAGGTTTTACACGCAGACAACCTGCTAGCACTGACAATAGTGCTTTTACCAGTGCTTTAACCAGAGATTAGTTTCCTTTGCAGCTTTGCGCATTTCTCCAAAATGCCCCTCCTGCACCTTCCCGGAAACTTCCTCCTCTCTTGCTGTCCAATCTTGCAACCACCTCGCAAGCCTCATCGTCTTCAGCATCTCTCGACTGTTCTCGACCTCAGCACTGCTTGTGCTTAGTCCCAGCCATCCCATGCCTTGCCACGACTTAGCCTCAAAGTTCTGCAATCATCACAGACAAGAAAACATCACATAGCACCGCTCGAAACAAAGATAACTTCAATTTGCATCAAAAGAAAGTCCTCAAAACATACTCCTACAAAGTCGTATACCCATTACGACCGGTCGAAATCACAAGATTAGCCACACACATAGCCTACGACCGCATTGTACGTCATTACGACCACTCTAGAGGTCCATACGACCGATTCCCAGATGTTACGACCGTTTCAGGAGGCCATACGACCGATTCCCAGATGATACGACCGCTCTAGGAGGCCATACGACCGGTTGGACCGAAACTACGACCACAGCCAAGGGTTCCAACATGGTTGAAGGGACTTCTGACCATGTCTGACCACGCAACGACTCCATCAGAGCACTTCTGACCACGTCCAACCGCGTCCCGAGCCTGTCCGACCGCGTTCGACCGCAACCGACCACGTTCGACCTCGTCCCGAGCACGTTCGACCGCGTTCAACCACTTCCGACCACGCTCTGACTATGTCCGACCGGTATCGACCACGTTCGACCGCGCCAGACTGCGCTACGACCACGACCGACCGCGTCACAACGTGGTCGAAGTCCACCGACTTCCCAACGTAGTCGTCAGCTTGACCGCCAACTATCGACCGTAGCGGTCGAAACATCGACTTCCAACTGCTTCTCATGATAACGTGGTCGTAGGCCACCGACTTCTCAACCTGGTCATAAGCCCGAGCGCCGACTTTTGACCGCAGCGGTTAAATCTTCGACTTCCGACCGCTCCTCGTGATAACGTGGTTGTAGGCCACCGACTACTCAACGTGGTCGTAAGCCCAAGCACCGACTTCCGACCGCAGAGGTTGAAGCTTCGACTTCCGACCGCTCCTCGTGATAACGTGGTCGTAAGCCTACTAGCCGACTCACAACGTGGTCGTAAATTAGTTTGTTGGCTTCCGACAATGGCCAATGTGATCGTAAGCCTTTCCGACCACGGCCAGCGTGGTCGTAAAGCTGTCTGGCGACCTCCAACCACGGCCAACGTGGTCATAAACCCGTCTAGTGACCTCCGACCATGGCCAAGGTGGTTGTAAACACTTTCGACCACGGCCAATGTGGTTGTAACTGCTTTCGACCACGACCAAATGAGGCAACCGACTTCCGACCACTTGAGAAACACGTCTACCGGCTTCCGACTTCTGACTGAGTGGTCGTAAAAGGTCCTGTGGGCATCCGACCACAACCAACGTGGTCGTATTTGCTGCCGACCACTGCCAACGTGGTCGAATAAGCTTCCGACCACGTCAGGGAGCTACAACTTGGCAGAAAACCCACAAATCAAACTCAATCTTTCTAAAACAAGTGTCAATTACTCATCACAAACATGGGGTCACCTCCACATGGTCTCTCATATGAGCGGAGCGTTGGTAATTCCTGAGTAATTGTTGCTTTTGAGTACTCGTTGAGTTAGCAGTCATATTGAGTGATCTAAGGCGGTTTTGTAGATAACAATGAGATGTGTGATCGTGTATGACCTGGTTGATGACTATGGATGGATAAGGGTGTGTTGTGTGTGTGTGGACTAATGTCGGTGAAGTTGTGAAGAACTTGTGACAGGAAATCGTTTCTTTGGTCTTTGCATGTGTAGGTGAGCGTGGAGACGATCATGGCCGGTGGCGAGGAGCACTGGGACTAGGATAGGGAGATCTGAGGTCTAGACGGTTGAGGATGTCATGCGAGGTGGTTGGGCTAACGCTGGAGCATGTGGAGATCAAAGAAGGTGATGCGTGGAGAAGCTATGGGCGATGCGGTCCTCGAGGCTCCGACATGGAAATTGAGGAGACGTGATGAAGATACAGGAATTGTGATCCTGGAGGCTTCATCACTTATTAGGTTAGGAGTCGTGGATGGAGTCTATAACTGAGAAGATTAAGAGTTTGTATAAAATCCGTGTGTCAGAAGGGTTTCGGGTCCCTTAGTTTGAGGAAGAGATAGGATTTCGTGTTTGTGTTTGAGTCGAATGCAGTTTAGAGTTCTAGCATATAAAAGCAGGTAGAGGCTAAGGGTTTTAGCTGCAGGTTTAAGAAGAGGTTTTTTGTGCTAGGGTTTTTAGGGATGCTTGTGAAGGCACTTTGTAAACCCACGGAAATCTAGCAATAAAGGACATCTTGAATCAATCTAGTTCATGGTGCGTTGAAGATGTCTGGTGATTGCTGTTAGGGTAAAGCATACAACTACGTGCGAAGGTGATTAAGAGCTGAGCAGCGAGTAATCGTTTGAGCAATTGAATCCTTCATTGACTACGTGAAGATTTCAAAAAGCGGAGGAAATCATTCACCCCCTCTGATTACACCATACGATCCTACAAATGGTATCAGGGCAAGGTTGCAATAGCGTCAGATTAGGATCGGTTCTCAGGTAAGCCATCGTTTTTCGATGGTTCAGACTACCTTTATTGGAAAACATGCATGGAGGTGTTTCTATAAGCGCAAGATAATGCTATTTGGCAAAAAGTTGAAAATTCGTATGAAGTGCCTTCTATCATTACCATTAAAAATACTACTGATGTAGAAGCAAATGCTAAGGCTAGAAATATTTTATTACAAGGTTTAAATAGAAACAAGTTTATTAGAATTACTCATTATTTGGAGGTGATGCACGATGAGCTGTTGTAGGCTCTTCGTCGGGTCTACACTAGGGCGAGGCGTGTCGTGACCTCGATGTCATGCAGGACGCTCCTGGAGGTGGCCACATCGATGCGTATGCCGAGGCCAGAATATCCTACAGCTCAGCTAGGAGGCTTCAAAGGGCCACGTGTACATGCCACGCCAGCACCTGACCAACCTGGAGGGTCAGGGTGGGCATGTGTCGTGCCGGTGCCTGACCAGCCTAAAGGATCAGGGTGGGCATGTGTCACGCCAGTGCCTGACCAGCCTGGAGGGTCAGGGTGGGCACGTGCCTACCCGTACGATCGCCACCATCATGCATTGCAATATAACTTTCCTTCCTACTTACGAATCATTATTACCTGAATCGTCTTCACAAATGTTTTCAGAAATTTATCGCATTAAAGCAACATATGGCGATCACAAAATGTTATTGCAAGTATAAAAGATTTCGTATCCTTGATAATCTACGAAAATCACAAACGGACCAATCAACCTTGTCTACCCTTTTATTTCCAAAAATATAATAAACTGCAAACAAGATTTTCTAAATGTATTACCTACAAAAATTGTCATTTATTCCCTCACAATTATTTCCATCGAATTAATAAAATAATATTATTATTATTTTAAATCACCCAACCGGTGTGTGACTTATCAACGTGTCACTCCACCGCTGAGCAACTAAAACTAATCGCTCAATAGTTGTGCGACTAGGACTAGTCGCTCAACTGGTGGCCGACTTGTACACTTTGCGCGCAACTGTTGGATGACTAGCTCAAGTCGCTCAACAGTGGAGCGACAAGCGATAGATGATTATTAGTGTAAAATAAAAAATACAGGTATATTACTGTAATTCGGAATAAAAAATAGTTTCTTTAAAAAAATTTCTTCATTTATATCAATCAAAACCGCACACGAGTTTCTGTTACTCCGTACTTTCTCTCACGAACAACTCAAAAGTCATAAGCCGTAGGCATAAACCATAAGCTAAAGCCAATAAGAACAGGGCCTATATTATAGCAGTTATAATTGTATAAGAAATACAACTCTATTTTCAGACTAAGCATTAGAGTTGTATAACAAATCCAAATATGTTTCGAATAAAAGCATATGTATTGTAGAAGCTAGAAATTTGATTAGTTTAGATTATAACTAATGAAGCCAATACATTTCCTGAGCTCCACTGACATGCACAAATCGACATGCAATTGCGTTAGAAGCGAGCTGCACAATTGTGCTGGAAATTCCCTTAGTTTAGATGATAACTAATGAAGCCAAAACATTTCCTGAGCTCCACTGATATGCACAAATCGACTTGCATTTGCAAGGCAACGAATGTGATTTCTTTTGTAGGACATGCTTCCTATCGTCATCATCTCTTCTGGAAGTTGAGCTTCATGATGGCAAAACCAAACAACGAGGCGAAAAGGACTGCGAACGCCACGACCACCGTGGCCACCCACCCCAACCAGCTGTGCTTGAAGTCGAAGTAGTTCTCCACGAAGACTTTGACAGGGGTGCCATCGTCCATCGGCGTCACGATATCACCAAATTGCGAGACGACCAGCCCGTACAGCGTCCACGCGACAGGGCATACCCAACAGTACCATCTCCACCAGATTGGAACTTTCTAAACATAATGCCAGGCCAAAACGGAAATGAGCTTTGGAAGAGTTGAAATAAAAGTAGACGCAGAGGATGACGATACTTACTGGTCGGGGGATGATGAACCCGGAGAAGAGATTCCAGATGGCGTAGAATGCCGAGGAGACAATCGAGGCAATGTGGTAGTTCGGTGTCAAGCCGACGGCCATCATGCCATAGAATGTGAAGTAGAGCAGTGTGAAGTACATGAAGAAGAGGTACCAGAAAAATTTGGCAGCCGTCCACTCGAATCCGATCATGGCGTACACTATGACTCCGTATATGCTAGCCTGAACCAGTGTGTACGGGAGTTCAATGACAACCTGCGAGAGAGAAGTTGATAAGTGTCTGGTTCTTAAGAATATAACCACCAGCAGCAAGAAAGGGTGTCCGGAATTGATTTATAGGAGGACTATTCACCTGGCCAAATGCATACGGGAAAGCTGAGTACATGCCGGCAGCTCTTTCACGGTAAAAGACTGTCCGCTCCACGGCCACCACTGGCTGAACTGAAGTAGAGTTCAGGACGCCGATGAACAGCACCGCAGCGTACATTGACCCCATGGCATTGAGCAAGTCCTGTGACTGCGTCCTGAATTAAGAAGAAGAAGATGAGCAAAAATTTGAAGGTGGTCGCTTGTTTGCTATATACAATGTGGCATGACTTACATTTTGCCGCCAAGGTCCCAGAAGATGGTGCCGAAGAGAAGTGCAATGACAGTAGTGAAAAAGAACCGAACAGCATTGTAAGGAGGGTTCCTCCAGTATGACAGGTTCTGCTTCCACAGGCATGCTAGGCATTGTGTGAATGAAGACTGCGAGTACTGTGTAGGGAAATACAGATCACTTGAACCCGGCGCAGGCTGGCTCAGTTCATGTATCAAGGCCTTGTTCCTCCTATAAAAGGTAATGATACATCAACTATTGTACAAAATGCCTTGGAAAAAAAGGATCCTACTGAAAACTGCAAAGTGCATTGGTTTGTAGGAATTGGTAATTTTAGTTGTTTACTTTCATTAGTTAGTTGTTTTCTTAACCACCTAAGGAAGTTTTGAAAGATGAACGACTGGTAGGATTGCAAGTTACTCACTGGTAGAGTTCAGATTTCTTGTATATGTCGCTGAAATCAACACCTAGTATCTGTTCTTGAGAGGCTGTTGTGATTTCCAACATCCATGTTGCTGGATTATAGCCTTCTTTTATTTTGCTGACTCCATGAATACCCTGGAAAATACAAAATCATATGAGTTTATCAGTGATTTTTTTAAAAATTTAATTGAGGTGTATTCAACTTCCTGTAATATCACTTTACCTCGAAATACTTGATCAGCTCTGAAGAACGATGGCCTAGTGGACCAGCATAGATCTCTTCTCCTCCTCGCTTCATCAGGAAAAGCTGCAATCGTTAATCAAACATTTTAGACCACACAACATAGTTCAATGTTTGGAAAGCCAGCCACAAACAATCGAGTTTCACCAATTTATACCAATTATCCAGAGAGTAGATGGTAGAAACCTACAAGGTGAAATCTCACTCACCTCATCGAACGCTTCAAATATGTCAATGCTAGGTTGATGAATCGTGCAGACCACAGTTCTACCAGTGTCGACAGTATTCCTCACCGTCCTCATCACAATTGCAGCTGCTCGGGCATCAAGCCCCGAGGTTGGCTCATCCATGAAAATAATCGAAGGATTTGCAACGAGCTCCACAGCAATGGTCAGCCTCTTCCTCTGCTCAGTCGACAGACCATTCACTCCGGGAAGTCCAACCAAAGCATCTCTCAGTGGTTTGAGCTCCACAAGTTCCATCACTTCCTCAATGAACATCTGCGTACGAAAAGGTAAGCAACTATCTATCGAGTATCGACTGAAGGTGGGAAGTACATATGTTTTGTTTGACTGACCTTTCTTGTGTTTGAATCTACATCCTCAGGAAGCCGGAGCCATGCTGAGAAAAGCAGTGATTCATAGACTGTCACCTGCGGTGAGTGGATATCGTTCTGTTCACAATATCCTGATACACGCGCAAAGGTCTCTTGTTTCTTTGGATATCCGGAAATGCTGATGTTTCCCTCAATGTATCCACCGGTCTTTCTCCCTGCCAACACATCCATCAGAGTAGTCTTGCCGGCGCCACTGACACCCATCAGTGCAGTCAGCACCCCTGGCCTGAAAGACCCACTAACACCTTTGAGGAGCTCTAACCGGTCTTCAACAACGCCTTGTGCTTTCATTTCCTGAATCAATTCCATACCCAAGTTTACATACTTATGATAAATGATCGATGTTGATGGTACAAGAGAAGCAATTTAATATCTTTTACCTGTGGCATGTCAACGGAGTATCTGATGTTGTCAAAGGTCAGCGACAGCGGGACAAATGGGAGGACCATCCCCCTCTGCGTAGGGCCAGAATTATCTTCGACAATTGCTGAATCGGTTTCAGTATTGTTTCCTGTTGCTTGATGAGTACTGGTTGATGCCAAGCAATTGTCATCCAGAACCTCACCGTTCAGGTTGGCACGTTTCTCCTTCAGCTCATCTTCAGATACTGACGGATGGGACTTACCATATGCTGGAAAATCACAAGATGAAACAGTTCACAGGTTTAGATATTGCCAAATCCAAGAAAAATGAGCAAACCAGTTCGATAGGTACTCACGTGTGAGGTATGTAAGGGCAAGAGTGAAGAGAGCGTTGAAGAGGATGGTGAATCCGAGCATTGCACCAAACCCAATCCAATACCACTTGGCTTCAGGGAACACTCCACGGGACTTGAGGACTTGCACGCCAATGGTATCATTGGAGACAGTGTTGTTCAAGATTTTGTCCCAACTGTGCCCCAATAATTCATTCACTGAGATGGCATTCTGTGCGTACATCAATGGGGAGATCCAGTAGCCCCAAATCCACCATTTCTTCACTTTCTCTGTTCAAATAGAAAGAAGCACCTGCCTTACGAAAAAGATGTGTCGCAAAGAACTATCAGGTAAGAGAAGGGTAACTATTTACCTCTTACTAGAATAAATCCTCCCAAGACCATAAAAATTAGCAACATGAATGATCCAAAGACATTTGCAACGATCATGTTCCTCGCTACCCCACCGATGAATCGGAAGAGTGATGCCGCCATTTGATTGACTGCTAACAAAAGCATATACTGCTTGAAGAACCTGGGGATAACTACTACTCTCAGAACGTTGCAGGATAGTATCGGAGTAAAAGATAACTGATGATACACATTTGTTAAACAAAAGAGATTCTCAACAAGAACAAATCTGACCTGCCTACATTTGGGTCGAACCCAATGACATAATACGTCATGAAAACAAACCCGCCGACCTCAATAAACGTTATTGGGATCTTGAGGATCCATGAGGGTATAGTGTAGGCCCATGCCGGATAGAAAAGGAGGTCCCTTTGCTTGAAGAATACGGGCAGCTTAAAGACAGTGAGTGCTAGCTCAGAGAAGCCATTGAACATGATCATGAGCACACCAAAGAAGAGCGCGCCCATGTAGATGCCCCCGTTGATCACTGAGTCACGCTTCATCTTCGTACGGAAGAAGAGAGTCATTGCAATGAATGACATCAGCATCAGCTGTAATGTCAGAACACCAAGAGTCAGTCATGAAGTCAGATATGTTGATGTTGTTTTATCTTATATACCAGTCAATCCTTTTGTTTGAACTAATGACAATTACCTGGAATATTTTCAAAAAAGAAAAATGGCAATCACCTGGAAGGTTCTGAAGATATACACAAAGGAGTTCCTCTTCATAAGCAGGATCTCCCGGCTGATGTTTGCCTTCAGCAGCTCCTTGCCACTCACACCATACCTAGTGGTGGTCAGCGCTGCTGGATGGCTCTTGCTCTTGTCGAACGGAACAGCGAGATTGTCTGCTATAGCTCTCCCGGTATGGAACGACTTGAACGCAGTCGCGATTTCCTTAACCGGCACGAACCGGTAGGGCTCTTCGCGCCGTGCCCAGTACTGCTTTTGATCTTTCCTAGAAGTCACCTGCTCATCATTTGCACAGGGATAGTGAGATACGTTGCCAAAAACTGTACCTATGCGTACGTTAGAAGACGGGCAATGCACGTACTTCTTGCAAGAAGTCAGCGACACCCTTCCTCTCAGGGCACTTGAACCCCACGGACTCGAAGAATTCAAGCACATCCTCTCGGGGGCCCTGGTACACGACCTGCCCATCTGAGAGGAGTATGATGTCGTCGAATAGGTTGTAAGTCTCAGGCGCCGGCTGCAGCAGGGAGATGACGGCCGTGCCACCGAGGATGTGGATGGACTGCCTGAGCGAGTTCACGATCTGGAACGTGGTGGAGCTGTCGAGCCCAGTCGAGATCTCGTCCATGAACAGTGCATTTGCCGGCCCAACCAGCATCTCACCTACAGGACATATCCAAGTAGAAATATTCACATCGTTGTTCACTAACAGCCCCTGTTCTTGAACTGAGATGGTGCTCGACTTCTTTTTTTTACCGGTTGTAACACGCTTCCGTTGTCCACCAGAGATGCCCCTCAGCATCTCGTCCCCCACCATCGTGTCTGCACATATCTCTAGTCCTAATATCTGCAACAAGTAATGTCTAAAAGAATGAACAAGACAGACTTGGGCAACTCAATCTGAAATTACTGGTAGTTTTAGCTCAAATAGAGCTCAAATATGCGTGTACCTTCAGTATATAGTCAGTGACCACATTGGCCTCTTGTCCTCCCATTGCAGACGCCTAATTAGTTTAACCAGAAAAATTATACTTAGTCATCATTGCTGATTAGTTAAGTAATCATGAAAAACTAAACAAAAGACACCAAAATCTTCTTGATTTATTTCGGATCTCAAAATTCTTGCCTTCATGAACGCGTCGACATCAGCATCAGGCTTGATATTCGCTGCCTTCTCTCGCCTGGATAGCTCAGTCAGCATATCTGGCAACATAATTAAAAAGAAAAAGAAAAAGAAGACTTGATGAGCATATTAATCAAACCATGCTAAATTGCCAATCCCACAGAATCTGCAAGCAGCAGAATATAAATCCATGTGCATGTGACTGATCACTGATCGATGAGAACCATCATACCAAAGCGAGTGCCAACGCCCTGGCAGCGCGCGGAGAACGCGAGTGTCTCCCTCACGGTCATCTCTCCTATGTGGAGATCGTGCTGGCTGATGTACGCTGCCGTCCTCTCCGGCACAAACTCCTCCATCCCGTGCCCGTTGTAGGTCACTTTGCCTGAAACCTGCACGTTGTTTCATCCCATTACGCAGTGTGCATGTCAGTAATCCGTGTCAGTGATTTCCCACAAGCGGTGCCCTGTTTATTGGCTGCCCATTTTGTACTAAAAACAAGATGCTGATGAGATGTGTATAAGGTGAGAATACGGAAATTTTTACGGTACATTCTATTTGTAGTAATAAAATGATAGTAGAAATTAAATTTGACCATTGATTGTAAGGGTAAAATAAACTTTTTTGTAAATTTTTTTATGAGGGTATTATGGACTTTTCCTCTAAACCTATTATTCATTATTTTCGTCACCTCTCACCCGTTCCCTGCACCGTTGCCACCGTCTCTTGTACATATGCTGCCACGGCAAAATTACTCTTACGTCATATGTTTTGCAAAATTACTCTTACGTCATATGTTTTCTTTATAATTTTATTCCTATCAAAATACTACTACTAGTACTGCTCTGTTGGTGATAGTATAATTAAATCCTAACTAATCCGATGTATTGAACTAAAAAGAAAGAATGGTCCGTATTTATTTTAGGTTTATGTAAAAGAGCCCGAGAATACAGCTTGATTTTTCGAAGACATCATAAATATCGCAAAGAGGTTTTTTTTTTTTGGCAAACCTTAAGGTCTTTGTCGAGCCTTCCGGCCAACGCGAGCAGCAAGGTGGTCTTGCCAGACCCGGGCGGGCCTAACAGCAGAGTCATCCTGCACACACGAAAAGAAGGTGAGGTGGAATGGAAGCGAAGAAACCGAGTCCCGGAAGTCCCGGATTAACAACTAATCCAGCCTCCAACAGGTGACAAATACTCCACAGGCAGGAGCATCGCATCTTGTCTGTAGACAAAAGGTGAGAGATCTTGTCACCTGCGGGGCTTGATGATGCCGCTGACGTCGTGGAGGATGGGCATGCTCCGCTTCCGGCTCGGCAGTATGTGCAGCGCGTTCGCCGCTTCCTGCATCCAACATGTTCCAAGACCAATCAACCATCTTCGTCTATGACGCACGCAGACAGACAGAACCCACGGGGGACGAACGCAATGGCGCGCACCTCGAGCGTGTTGGTGATGGAGTTGAGGACGGTGGGGAGGCCGCTGCTGCCGACGCGGACCTCCGCCTCCGCCACCAGGTGCTCGAACCGCACCTCGATCGTCGGCGTGTCGATCCCAACCCTGCACAACCGAGCACGCGCAAACCATCAAACACCCGGCACGCAAAGCGTACCAACCGCTCGCAGTAGACCAGCCAACTAAACTACTAGCACGCACCGCTCGAGTCGTTCCTTGAGCTTGAGCAGGAACCGCTCGTTGTCCTCGTCGGCGACGCGCACGAGCCGCTCGATGAGCGCCCGCCGCTCGCGCGGGCCGAGGCCGAGCACGTCCACGACCCCCTTCCCCGCCGCCGCGGCTCCTCCTCCCTCGCCGTCGAGCGGGAGGATGGCGCGGCGGACGCGGTCGTAGGTGGGCAGCTTCTCCAGCGCGGCCCAGCGCAGCGCCTCCTCGTCGTCCTCCTCCCTCGACGAGCGCGAGAACACGTCGTCCCCGCGCCGCCACATGGACCCGCTGTCCCGCCGCATGCTCGCCACCTTCTGGATATCCCCCGCCGCGTCCATCTCCTGCCCCCTTCCTAGCTAGTCCCTACCGCCTACTCCCAACCCACCCCCGCGCGCGCAGCTAGCTAGCGCCAATGCCAAGCCGAGCGGGCGGCAGAACCCTCAGTCTCCTCGGGATTTCTGCGGTGTTTCGATGTTCGCACCGGTTTCTGCTGCCGCGGTGCGGTGCCTGGGTGTCTGGCCGGAGAGGAGCTGGGGGGTTTTTGTAGGGGTGGGAATCCGTTTCCTTCGACGGAGCTGTGGGACGCCGGGGTACGGGGAGATTGCCATGCAATCGCCCCATGCATACCTGCTGTGCCGCTTGTCGCTTCTAGAAGGCTAGGTTTTCTTTAAAAAAATGGAAACTTATGGCCCCGCTTATGGTTTCCCAATAACCAAATGGTATAGTTTTTTTTTATCGTTTTTTCAAATAATTTATCGGAATATTATTATTGATATTCAATTTCTTTACAATTATATGAGTTGGTGGTTGGTCCATTTCTCTTTTCTCAGCCATCTGATTTAATCTGAACCATTCATCTCTCTCTTCCTCCTCTCTCTCAGGATACAACCGTCCATCCTCTCCATTTTCTCATCTACTTGTGTATTCTGGCTACCCTTCTCTCTCTATCACTTGCTCTTTAATGTTTGATGTATGAAGTTAGTCAGACAGTAAATTCTATCTTATTATTTTTATAACTCCATTACAACACACAGTTCTCTAACTAATATTTATATAAGCTAAAGATAAAAACCATATATCCGCGGCAAATAATTAGCCCAGCTGAAAATACCCACCCGATATTGCGGGGTTAGAATCTAGGCGGCAGCAGGTTGCCTTCTAGAACGGCGTGCCAGCTCTAACTGCCAGCATCGGGAGGCCTGACAGGTGGGTCTCTTCCCTCTACCCGACGTAAAACTTTGGAGTGAAAGTGCTGCTAAAATATATTGCCAGCATTGTTCCCAAATATGTGACTCTCAAGTCTCAAATGCTGCAAGCAACTACTTTCAGCCTATCCGAAGTCTGTACACACTTAATAACTATAGTTTATCAACTTACATAAGTATATTAAAAAATATTTTTAATATATAAGTATCTAACAACTATTCCACTCAATTAATTTTTCTCTCTCTTATCTTATCTCCTCTCTCTCCTTTCTACCACTCTTTCCTCTTAAATAGGCAATATCTTACATAATACACTACTATTTTTTTTTACTATAGACATTGTTTATATCATTCCATTGGCAATGCCCTGAGTCTCCAGGGTGCACACTGCACGTTATTGTCGTGAAAATATATCATTGACTTATCCATGCAATTATGTGCATATCTTACACGCTTATAATACTTTAATTGAAAACAACACTACAACAGTGTTGTTTACTATACAACTATTGCAGCGCAAACGCAGGGAGTGAACGTAGTAGTTCCTTATAACGTCACCTTAATTAATCATAATAGCTAGATCTTTTTAACAACAGGTCTATTTTTTCTATTTTATATGACTAGCGCATTTATCCATGTAATTGTGCGGCTAGATATTATGATGTAATTATATTTGATATACAAGTCTATTGTCTATAATTAAAATATAATTGTATTTGCTATATGACTCTAATATATATATATATACATATATATATATATATGATTATTCTATACTGTTATAATTTAGTCCCATAAAAAACAAGTGGTGGAGATGTTTTCCTTTTTTTTCTCGATTAATGTGAAAATTTTAGGACTTTTTCTTTTTAGGATTATTGAGGGATATTCTTACCCGCAAAATGAATATGGTACCTTTAATCTCACCAATTGTTTTTATGTATATAGGTAGATAAGTATAAAAACTTATATACGACAGATTCTACCAAATTTTAGCAGCAACATGAAGTGAACAGCACATTATTTCTCGCTCTTGTTCCAATCTCACTGTGCAAATTTGCACCAACAAAATTACAAAAGGAAAGAATTGTTTTTTGCTCAATCCAAGGGATGGATTATTAATTAACCGGCAGCCGACCCTTTTTGTCACATCAGTTGGTTACAACGCAAGAAACTTCTCTTCTCCTGCCCGGTGATGTATATACGTATTTGGGAGCAGCAGAGAAACTGGCGCGTAGAAGTGAAAGTTTGTTGCGGCGAATCAAGCAAGTCAAAGACGGTTGCTGCCTGCCTGGCCTTCTAGATGGTTGACATCCCAATTTGCTTTGCTCCAAATTAAACCACACCATGCATGGCAACATGCCCTAATCCTCTGCTGCTTTTTATATTCCGAGACTTGCTTCTCACGTTCTCCATGCATAACTTATTAGTAAACCAGAAGCTTCCCTTGGAAGTACTTACAGTTTTTCCTAATTGAGAATCTCAGCCTTAATCTCTTTTTTTTCTGATTAAATCGATCAAGCCGGTTTGCAAATTTATCCTGGTTCAAGTAAGCCAACCGTTTGAACCAACGAGTGGCCAGCTGATCCCTGGTGCTATTCTGCACGTAACGATGGCCTCTCTGCACGCAAAAATCATGCGCGCAATTGATTGTACTCTCGCAAAGAAACTTGGTCGAGCCGCACGGCGCGGCGCCGTCGTGGGCGCATGCACGGGTCACCGTTTCGTTTGGACGGCCAAATGGTCAATCCCCTGGGCTGTGTCATTTTCGGCATCTGTTGGAGTAGTATTCACTGTTCTCAGCACTACTCGTTCATAGGTTACAGCAATGCTAAGATCGTTTCGGTTTCGATTTCAAAAAGAAAAGGAAAAGGTTCGTTTCGATTTCGCATTGTTGAATTTGTTCGGGTTGTCTGATTGGTCTTGATCGGAATGGTCGTTGACTACCAGTAGTACTACCACTTCTATGTTATTTTAGCAGTGTCCCAAGGTTGCAACCAACCCTGTGTCTTCATTCCAATAACCCATATTATATTCTTCCTTAGTCCTGGCAATCCCGATGTATGGTATCTAAAGTTGTATGTAACACTATACGCATCATCTATAACTAATTAACTACACACATTGTCTATAACTGTAGAAACTAACTCGCCAATCCATTATATGTAGAAAAAAAATTTGTGTATGCCACTAAGACTCGTCAAATTTCCGTCTTACTAAAGGTGTGGGTTTGGTTTGATGCAGTGGCCCCATAAAACGTATTAATTTGATACAATTTCATTCCACAATGCATTTCTTAGTGATATCTTTGCTTGGTGCACAAGCTGTATCTCATGCAGTATACAATTTCCTTCTCTCCCTTCACTACTTCTCCTTCCACATCACCTTTTAGGGTCTGTTTATATTGGCTTTTGACTTTAACATATAAATAGTAACAATTTATAGAGAGAGAAACTCGTATACGATTTTAGTTGATATAAATAAAATCATTACAGTGCGTAGTAGACCTCCGTTTAAAAGTTAAGTACCGTAGAAAAATAGTTTTTGGAAGCTCTCTATAGATTACTTCTTACGCCATTGCATTGGGATCTATTTATTACTAAAATTTGATGACAAGAGTTGCTAAGAAAAAAGAGAAATATACTACAAATTCTCACAAAAAAGCAAAACATATAGCCTTTAATTTGGTGGATCTAAGTTATAACAGCTCAAATTAAAAGAAAGAGTTCATATCAAATACAATTCAAACTCGGCTACGACCACCACCTCACGCAACGCCAAGCGCCGCTTAACCCCTCACCGTGCCGCAGAGTTACCTAACGTGTCTCAGTTCACCTCCCCCCACCCTCACCGGAGCTGAACCCGTATCTACATGTGAGACGTGATCCATAGCCTAAGTAGACGAAGACCGCGCGAAGTTTCCTGCCATCGAGTCATGCACGCAAATGAAGCAAACTCCTATACACATATATGCAACGAAGATTAAAGCTAAGTGCTATTTTCATCTATGTGCATGATCAAAGGTCCAACACATATGCATACAAGAAGGCTAAAACAGAAAAACACATGCGGATTCTCAGACGCAGGGGCGACCACGTGTTTACGTTAACCCCGCTGATTTCGCTACTCCTACCAACAACAGTCATAAATGACGGCCGGCAGCCTGCCATTGTTTATGCACTGCACGGTTTAGCCGCTAAAGATTTGCCACTCGATCCAAGTCCATGACGCTGCAGCAAAGATCCAACCAACGCCACTAAAAAATTAACCTGGCGAGTGAAGCGGTCATAACTTGAAGGCCAAGATTAGAGACAAGAGTAAAACTACTCGACTTTCAATTTCAAATTCGGTGGAAAAGTAGCTTTCAGCTTTCAAGGGTCACGCTTGGCGATCGAACACCCCTGCACGTAAGAAAGAGGGGGAAAACCCGTAGTATACTTATAGATTGGATTTTCCTCGTGGCTGCGATTCGTTATGCCGTACCATTCATGCAGCATTGGGCAGGGTCGGATAGGCGCCGTATACGTGGTGTGCGTGGGCGACTCATACATGGCTATACTGTAAATGTGCTGGATTCGATCGAGCCTAGACAGACAAGTTTGAACTCGATGTAATTTCAAGTCGAGCTCAAGCGAGTCCAGGTTAGGCCTCAAGTTTGAAGCTTGACTTGAATAAATTCGATAATATGGTATTAATACATAGTTCTTGTTAGAGTTTATAATCTTGTTTTCAGTTGAAGTCGTAGTCGTATATGACTTGGTAATCGTGTACGAGTTTTGTCATGATCGTATAAGAGTCCGCTTCATAGTCGTAGCCGAGTTAGGGTCATAGTCGTAGTCGAGTACGACTTCGAGTCCTTCTCCAAGATGTGGTCGAAGAGCAGGGTATAAAAGGGCAGGCCATCGTACTGAGAGCAAGGGCAGTAGAGAGCACCAAGTCGACGAGATGTAGTTGTAGAGGGGGTGTCGGGAAGAGGGTGACCGGCGTGGTCGTAGGAGCACCGAGTGGAGGCGATGTAGTCGAAGAGGAGGTGCAAAGCATGGAGCGACCAGTGTGGTCGTAGGCGGTCGGCGTGACCGCAGAGCATGGAGCGATCAGTGTGGTCATGGGCGATCAACGTGATCGCAGAGGAGAGAGGCGACCGATGTTGTCGGAGGAGGCGACCGGCATGGTCATAGGAGATCGGCCTAGGCGATCGGTGTGGTCGTAGGCGATCGGTGTGATCCACCAGTGTGGTCGGAGGAGGCGACCGGCATGGTCGTAGGCGATCGGCCTGGGCAACCAGCGTGGTTGTAGGCAATCGGTGCGGGCGGCCAGTGTAGTTAGAAGCAGTTGGTGTGATCACAGTGGAGGTGACCGGTGTGGTTGCAAGCGGTCAGTGAGATCGCAGGAGCGACAGACGTGGTCATAAAGGAGTTACGACCACTGTCGCAGAACAGAGGATCACAGACATGGTCGTAAAGGAGTTACGACTACGGTGATAGGGCGGAGAGTGTCCGCAGGAGCAGCAGACTTGATCGTAAAGGAGTTACGACCAGGGTGACGAGCGAAGGTGTCCGCTGGAGCAGAAGATGTGGTCGTAAGGAGTTACAACCACAGTCTTAGAGCCGAGGACGGCGACGAGAGCGGACGTGTCCGCAAATGCTAGAGACGTGGTCATAAAGGAGTTACAACCACAGTCTCGCAGGAAGAGCGAGCGGTTGACAGAGTCACTACGTGGTCGTAAAGCGTTACGACTATGGTGATCAGCCGTTGTCGAAGAAGCGCAGTGAGAAGCGGTGAGCGTGGTCATAACTTTAGCTGAAGTTTACGACCATGTGGTCGGAGCAGAGAGGAGTGATCGGAGGAGTCACAGTGTGGTCGTAACGACTATCAGCGCAATTGGAGATCCAGTAGAGTAGTCATAGCGACACAGTAGGTGGTCGTAACTTCAACAATGTGGTTGTACAGTTACAAGAGGTGGTCGTAGCAATTACAAGGTGGCGTAAAGATCCTGAGAGCAGTCGTTAGGACTACAACAAGTGGTATCAGAGCATGGATGACAAAGTGAAGGCTCATGGGTTAAGCATTGACTGGGAGGCGTGTGAGAAGCTGCAGACGATGCACGAGGGCGGTGATCATGTGGAGGAGGTGCTCATGATCCAAGAGAGAGGAGCAGGAGGCTCAGGCGCACGAGAGTGCAGGAAGAAGTGGAAGCAAGAGAGAAGATTGGTTTGATCAAGAGGGAAAACAGGATTAAGAAGGTGATTGTTAGAGTTTGTAATCTTGTTTTCAGTTGAAGTCGTAGTCGTGTATGAATTGGTGATCATGTACGAGTTTGGTCATGGTTGTATAAGAGTCCGTTTTATAGTCGTAGCCAAGTTGGAGTCATAGTCGTAGTCGAGTACGACTTCGAGTCCTTCTCCAAGACGTGGTCGGAGAGCAGGGTATAAAAGGGCAGGCCATCGTACCGAAAGTAAGGGTGGTAGAGATCACCAAGTCGACGAGATGTAGTCGCAAAGGGGGTGTTGGGAAGAGGGCGACTGGCATGGTCGCAGGAGCACCGAGTGGAGGCGATGTAGTCAAAGAGGAGGTGCAGAGCATGGAGCGACCGACGTGGTTGTAGGCGGTCGGCGTGACCACAGAGCATGGAGCGACCAGCGTGGTCATTGCGACCAATGTGGTCAGAGGAGGCGACCAGCGTGGTCGTAGGAGATCGGCCTGGGTGACCGGCGTGGTCGTAGGCGATCGGTGTGAGCGACCAGTGTGGTCGGAGGAGGCGATCGACCTGGGCGACTAGCGTGGTCGTAGGCAATCGCTGTATGTGGCCAGTGTGGTTAGAGGCAGTCGGTGTGATCACAGTGGAGGCGACTGGTGTGGTCGCAAGTGGTCAATGAGATCGCAGGAGTGGCAGACGTGGTCGTAAAGGAGTTACGACCACGGTTGCAGAATAGAGGATCGCAGATGTGGTCGTAAAGGAGTTATGACCACGACGATCGGGCGGAGGGCATCCTCAGGAGTAGCAGACTTGGTCGTAAAGGAGTTATGACTAGGGTGACGAGTGGAGGTGTCCACTGGAGCAAAAGCTATGGTCGTAAGGAGTTACGACCATAGTCTTAGAGCCGAGGATGGCGACGAGAGCGGAGGTGTCCGCATGTGCTGGAGACGTGGCCATAAAGGAGTTATGACCACGGTCTCACAGGAAGAGCAAGCGGTCGATAGGATCACTGTGTGGTCGTAAGGCGTTATGACTATGGTGATCAGCCGTTGTCGAAGAAGCGCAGTGAGAAGCGGTGAGCGTGGTCGTAACTTCAGCTAAAGTTTATGACCATATGGTCGGAGTAGAGTAGAGTGATCAAAGGGGTCACAGTGTGGTCGTAACGACTGTCAGTGTGTTCGGAGATCCAGTAGAGTGGTCGTAGTGACACAGGAGGTAGTCGTAACTTCAACAATGTGGTTGCACGGCTACAGGAGGTGGTCGTAACAACTAAAATGTGGTCGTAAAGATCTTGGGAGCAGTCATTAGGACTGTAATAGTTCTTATACATTGCAAGGAACACAAGTCACATTTTAGGAGATAAGATTTAAACAATTTAAGGGGTTGAGAAATCTTCACCTTTCACATTAGCAAAAAAAGAGAATGGGCATAAAGATAAAATCCCAATTTTCTTAAGTTCTAACTCTAGAACATAAGCACAAGAAAATTCAGCATATCAAACTATAAATAATCCAGATGAATCGGCCATACTACATGGGGATCTAGGCAGGGAGGGAGCACTAGCGGCCGATGGTCCTGCCCAGGCAGTGAAGGAGATCCAAGCGAGGCTGGAGCAGGAGTGACCAACAGCCTAGCTCATGTGGTGGAGGAGCACATCCAGGCGAGCATGAGAGCAAGGGCAACTAGCGGCCTCGCCCAAGCAGTGGAGGGGATCAAGAGGGGTGGGAGTAGGTGCGGTTTTTGGTCTTGGCTAGGTGGTAGAGGAGATCCAGGAGGGACGGGACTAGGGGTGGCCGATGGCCTCACCCATTCGGCGATGTCAACAGTGACGGTGGAGATCAAGGCGGCTGGTGGCCCTTCACAAGTGGCACATGCAACGGTGGAAGCACACTTTGTGACTTGATGAGAAGAGCGAGAGAGGCGAGGCGATGTGTCCTCTCCTCGGGAGATGAGGGTGAGGAAGGCTTAGGGTTGGGCCGTTAGGGTTGAGGGGCTAGGTCTGTGGGGCTGGGTAGACTGGTGGGGCGTGGTCGTATTCGCATGGTCGAATAGCATGCGAAATCAAATGATGGTGGAGGAAAGGCATGGTGGGACAAGATGGGTTTGAAAAAAAATTAAGGTACATGTGCAACTGAGCTCCATTAGACTATTCGAGCTTGGCTCATTTTTTTTACTGCCTTATGTACACTTGACGGCCCTTTTTTCTCTCAGGATTGAGACAAAGGAAGGAGGCTAGCCGTGTGCGTATGTGGCACTGAGTCGGTCAAATGCGTGACAGGAATGTGCTTCTTGGCTCGGTCACTTGGCTTAGCATCTTCCGAAAATGGTGTAGTACGCTTCGGAACGTGCATCATTCTGAGAGTATGTGCCTTGGTGGCCTGTATCCATTCTACTGTACATCTTGACTTCCCAAACTCAGTCCATTAATTCTTGAACATTAATTAGCTGCTTTTATGCATGTGCGGATGATGACTTTGATATATACAGCAGCCAACCAAACATTAAAGCTCATGGTAGGCCGGCGGGAGGAGGTGATGTGGGAAGAAAAGAGAAGGAAGAAAGGGAAGAAGAAAGGTAAACAAGTCTTTTTCCATCTAAGTTAGTGGCAAACTCATGGTAATCTAACGAAAGTGTTATAAAGCGGCATAAAGAAGAAACTCACTGGCACAGAAGGAACCATATTTTTTTTAGTAGCAAACTAGGAATCAGATTAACTCTCAGTGGTATACAGGGAATTTTCCCATTTAAGAATAGATGTTGATCCGCCCACCGTTGGGACAACCTGGGTGCATGATCATCCTGTTAGGAAACCTGGGCCCAGGCCAGCAGACCTGGCCCATTATGGGCACCTCACCGGAGACTATAAATAGAGAGCCGTACCGGCATATTTTATACACATGCAATTGAAAGCAATAAAGAAAGACCAGGAGTTCTCTCTACCTCTCTATGTGTGTTCAATCTATTATTCTGTCTTCTGTGATTGATTCGATTTGTTCTAAGCAGAGGAATCGATCAGACTGGTCGCCAGCGACGGTTCCTCAACACGTTATCAGCACGAGATCGCTCCGGTGAATCGAAGGTAATCATCGAAGTTCTAATAGATTGAATTTTCTAGATCGCTTTAAATTTGCAATTTTCGCTTTCAAGATTGAATCTCTACGGTGCAAATCTGCCCTAATCTACCGCGAGCAGACCTGAAGTCGCCGGCACAATGTCGATCAGTAGATTGTATCACAGGGTAGATGTTGATTGCACTGTAGATTAGAAAGAAAATGAAATGAAAATTTTTTATTCATCGGTTATGCACGGCCTGCGCGAGAAAAGAAAAAAAAATACACCGCCGGCCGCCGATGTCGGCCGGCGTGCTGGTGCGCCGCCCCGCATGTGCCGCCACCGCTGTAGCTGGTCCCTCTCGGTCGCCGGCCACCAGCCAGCAGCCGGCGCTGCTTTGGCTTCTGCGTGTGCCGCCCGCATGGCCGCCCGAAGAACGCAGCCCGACGCGAGCCCCGCACGGCGCCGCTGCGCCTCGGGCTTCCGCATATGCGCGCACCCGCACGGCTCCGCGCCACCTCGGGTTTCCGCCGCGTCGCACGCCCGCATGGCGCCGCCATTGGCCTCGGCCGCCGCCGCGCGCGCCTCGGCTCGCAACCACGCGCCATGGCCGCCGCCACCGCGCCGCCGCCGCTCGCGTGCGCGTGCCCGTGAGGCGCCGCCGCGCGCCCTCGCCCTCGGCCGCTTGCCTTGCGCCATTCGCGCGCCTCGCCGCTCGGCGTCGCGTGCGCCTCGGCTGCGCTCCGCTCACCCGATCGCCGCTCGCCGTGTGCACGCCCCACACGACGCATCCACTCGGCCCCGTTCCCCCTCGAGCCGCGCCGCCGGCCACCCAAGTGCACCACCCCAACTATGCCTGGCCTGCTCCCGCGCCGCTCTGACCTGATCTGCAAAGTCGTGCCCACTCCCGCGTATTGCCACCGCCGCTGTGAGAAGGAGGTAGGGGAAACCCAACGGGTCGAAGTGGGCCTAAGTACGCTGGGCCGAGGGGAGGAAAGGCCCAGCCGGTGGAGTGTGGCGCCGGCATTTGCAAAAAGGACCCGAAAATTGTGAAAATTACCGAAAGGCCCTAAAACTTGCATACAGGTCCCTGGTATTTTCAGAAAGGGCCTCATAGTTCCAAAAATTATAAATAGGTCCCCAGATTTACGAGCGGGTCCAGAATTTTGAAGAAAACCCCTCGGTAAATCAGGAAATTACGCGAATTTTTCTCTGAACTGAAAATTTGCGTATAGTCCCCCCAGAAATTGCAGAATTCGCTGAAAATTCATATTCTAGCATAAAAGGGCCTCGGTAATACGAATTTTGAATTATTTTTAGCATTTGAAGCTTATTTATTTTTGCCCTTATTATTTCTGTATTTTATGTATTTATTTACTATTTTTGGTTAATTGTAATTGTTTAAATTACTTTTAATCACTGAAATTAGCAGTAAAAAATTATAGAAAATGCATAGAAAATTATGAAACATTACGAGAACCTATTGTACCATTTATTAACCACAGTAAATTATTCCATGCATGTTTATCAGTAGTAAAATTATTTATTCCGTTCATACACATGTAGACGACTGGCATCACGAACTGGGAGTTCGAGGAGCTGGCCTAGCATGGCCAAAACTATCTGACATGGGCATCCGATGTCGAGATAGTGATTGGAGCCAAGAAGCTTCGCGCGGCTATTAGGATTGGCGGACTGCATGACACCCAACCCACACCTGAGGAGAATGATCAGGCACTTCATTTTCTCAGGCACCACCTGCCTCACTCTCAAGAATGAGTGTATGGCAGAGAAAAGCGCGCTAGCACTCTAGACCGCACTCAAGAAGCGGTTTGAGAAGCTAAAGTACACCATTCTTCCTTAAGTAAAGAAGGAGTGGATCAAACTGAGGTTTGCCAACTTCAAGACGATCGGGGAGTACAATTCTGCGTTGCACAGGATTTGTACCAATCTTCAACTATGTGGCAAGCATATCACAGACGAGCAGAAGATTGAGAAGACCCTATCCACTTTCTACCCCAATGCAGTACAATTCGCTCGCAACTATCGTCAAGACGGCTATAAGGAATATGCCGAATTGATTGATATGATGCAGGTTGCGGAGGCTTAGGACGAAGTTCTCCGCAAGAACTACGTCACTCGGTCACCTGGGAGCCCCGCTGGCCGTGAAGCCAATGCCAGGAGCTACGAGGTGCTAAAGCCCTTGGTGAAGAGAAGGGGAAGGAAGGGTAAGACCGCAGCCCAGAAAGGCAAATCAGATGCTTCACATGAGAATAAGGCTAGCAAGCCAAAACGGGATGGGAAAGGGCAGCATGAAGCCCACTTTGCATTGGTGAGGGGAGAGTTCGAGCATTTCAGACCGATGGAGGTTGAAACCATCACGACAGCAGCACCCCCTCTCGACCGAGAAGCAGCCACTGCCATGATTTCTCCCGAAGAGTAGATCACCCCGAGAAAATAGCAGAAGAAGTCTAGTGCACATAATGCATTTAGACTTTAATTGTCATTTATTTTGTGTGAAAAGGACAAGTTAGAACTTACATGATGGTACTTTAGCATTTGTTTTCTCATGATGGTTGGATGATTTTGGAATAATTCATTCATTTATTCACTTTATAATGACATGATATGTTCTGATATTGAAGTATTTTATTTATGTGTTGATTGCCTTCTCATGCATATTAATAAAATACCCTATATTAGAACACGTGTGGTGCCCTATGAAAGAAGTGTGCTTAGCTAGCAGCGGCACAACGAATACCATCTTAAAAGAGACTAAGTATTTGCAGTCGATTCCTAATAATGCTGGCAGCCTTATGACAATCGCCGGAAGCGATGCATGTATAATTGGTTCAAGAAGAGCCACAATTATACTCTCAATGGGCACAACTTTGGTTATTGAAGAAGTCTTATTGTACCCAGAATCGACTAGAACTCTCCTAAGTTTTAAGGATATTCACGCCAATGATTTCCACGTTGAGACCGAAGAAGAGCACGGTAAGGAATACCTGCTCATCACGAAGCGCGAAGAGAATGGCAAAAGGGTATTAGAAGAACTTCCTTCACTAGAAACCGGGCTATATTATACCAACATTAAGGCACATGCAGCCTACACTGTCCTGAAGACAGTATTTAGAAGCTCTGAACTCTTCTGTTTCTAGCATTACAAGTTAGGCACCCAGGATTTAGGATGATGAGAAATATAATCAACAATTGCCAAGGGCATAATATTAATGTAAAGAATTTCCCGAATCACGAAGATTTTGTGTGCCCTGCATGCGCCACCGGAAAATTAATTATTAGACACTCCACTCTTAAAGTGAAGGATGAAGTCCCTACATTCTTGAAACGCATCTAGGGAGACATTAGCGGTTCCATTCAGCCCATCTCAAGGCCATTTAAGCATTTCATGGTGCTCATTGACGCTTCCTCGAAGTGGTCATATGTGGGTCTGTTGTCCACAAGAAACCATGCTTTTGCAAAATTAATCTCGCAGATCATTCGCATCAGAAATGTGTTTCCTGATCATCACATCAAGTCCATCAGAATGGACAATGCCGGAGAATTTACTTCAAAGGCATTTGATGATTATTGCATAGTAATGGGGATTGCAGTTGAGCACTCGGTACCGCATGTCCATACCTAGAATGGTTTGGCAGAAGCTTTAATCAAGAGAATTAAATTTATTATTTGACCCCTTTTGCATAATTGTAATTTGCCAGCTACATGTTGAGGACACGCAGTCCTACATGCAGCGAATCTCATCAACTTTAGACCTTTGGCCTACAACATTCATTCACCTATACAACTAGCGTAAGGGTCACCACCGAAAATTTCTCATCTCAGGAGGTTTGGATGCAAGGTTTATGTACCTATACCCCCTCCGTAGTGTACTGTAATGGGCCCTCTCCGTAAGACTAGGCTATACGTTGGTTATGAGACTGTATCCATAATCAGGTATTTCGAACCCATGTCGGGAGATTTGCATACCGCCCGCTTCGCTGACTGCATTTTTGATGAGGACAATTTCCCAACATTAGGGGGAGGAAATCAACCCCTTGATGAAAAATATCGGGAAATTACGTGGCAAGCCACGGGAATCCATGCAAATGACCCGCGCACTAGTGAAGCAAATAGAGAAATCTAGAAGACAAGAGAAGTCCAGAAGACAAGAGAAGTCCAGAAGACAATCGATTTGCAAACACTAGCAAATCAACTGCCTAATCACTTTAGTGATTTGAAGAGTGTGACTAAGTCGCATGTGTCTGCACGCACTGCACCGGAGAGGGTTGAAATACCAAAATAAGTAGAAGGTATCTCTAATCTCGTCCAGAGGCCTCAGAAAAAAGGACGAGAACTCCGGCTCCTCGAATCCTAACTAACCGGGAACACCTGGCGAAAAAGGATAAGAAGGACTTATCACAGTCGATCACTGACGTCCCCCAGAATGAGAAGGGGAGCCAGTTGAGACCTGGCACAAGTATGACACCTTCAGAAAAGAGCATACTGGATTTGAATATCCCCATCGGCATGGATGTGTGCGTACACATCGGAGCCGAAAAACTAAAGGGACTTGCCACAGCAATTGAAAGAAGCGATGCGCAAGGTGAAACTCCAAAAGAAGCAATCTCTTCAGAAGAAGTAACTCATGAAGAAATAGCTATAAATTATGTGCACAAGGGAGAGTCCATGAACAGGACAACAGCCAATATCGATATCTACTTCGCAAAGAAAATTGCCACAATCATTGATCTTCATCCCGAGCCTGCATCGCCTGCTGAGTGTAAGAAAATATCAGATTAGGAAGATTGGAAGAAGGCAATAGCAACTAAATTACTATCTCTGAACAAACGAGAAGTGTTTGGACCCGTATGTCGCACACCTCCTCATGTGCACCCTGTAGGGCACAAGTGAGTATTTGTTTGGAAGAGAAATGAAAGAAATGAAGTAGTCAGATATAAAGTAAGGCTAGTAGCACAAGATTTTACTCAATGTCCTGGAGTTGATCATGAAGAAACCTACTCCCAGTCATGAGTGAAATTACCTTTAGACATTTTATCTCAATGGCAGTGAACTTGAACTTAGAAATGAAATTGATGGATGTGGTGACTGCATACTTTTATGGTAACTTGGATTCGGAGATTTATATGAAAGTCCCTGAAGGAATCTCTCTCCCGAACCAAGACAGAGCAAATAGAAATATGTATACTGTGAAACTCAGAAAGTTACTGTATGGACTGAAGCAATCTGGAAGAATATGGTATAATCGCTTAAGCGACTTTCTCTGCAAGAAAGGATAGACGAACAATGAAGACTGTCCTTGTGTATTTATACGGCAATCCCAGAATGGATTCTGTATAATCTCTGTGTATGTAGTTGATCTGAACATCATCGGGACAATGGAAGATATAAAAGAAGCAAGCTCCTACTTGGAGTCAGAATTTGAAATGAAAGATTTGGGCAAGACCAAGTTCTGCTTAGGCCTGCAGCTTGAGCATGTCCCTGAAGGAATCTTGGTACATCAGTCGGCCTACACCCAGAAGGTGCTAGAAAGGTTTGGCTTTGAGAAGGCATACCCATCGAAAGTACCGATGATCAGGAAGTCTTTACAGCAAGAAAAAGATCATTTTCGACCTAGGGAAGAGGGAGAGGAAGTCCTAGGACTGGAATTCTCATACTTGAGTGCGGTGAGAGCACTCATGTACTTAGCAAACTGCACTAGACCAGACATTGCATTTGCCGTGAACCTATTAGCAAGGTATAATGCAGTGCAAAACCTACCAAAAGGCATTGGCAGGGCATAAAGGACATCTTCCGATACCTCCAAGGAAGCAAGGACCTCAGATTGTTTTATAGAAAGAATCAAGATCTGAACTTGATTGGCTATGCAAATGCCGAGTACCTGTCTGACCCGCATACCGTAAGGTCACAAATAGGTTATGTATTTCTTTGTGGTGGAACTGCAATTTCCTGGAAATCGTTCAAGCAAAGTCTCGTAACGACTTCGATGAACCACTCAGAAATTATAGCACTGTATGAAGCCGCAAGAGAGTGCGATTGGCTCCGCCGAATGGTTCACCACATCCAGCAGTCATGTGGGTTGAACATTGTGCAAACCCCCACAATTATTTATGAAGATAATGCCGCTTGCATTGCACAAGTGCAAACGGGCTATGCGAAGAGTCATCTCACAAAGCATATCAACCACAAGTTCTTCTATGCACATGAATTCCAAAAGATGGGTGAGATTAAAGTACTGCATACTAAGTCACTCCCCGCATCTAGCTTTGAAAGGTGTGTGCAAGGGATTGGAATGATAATACTTAGAGAAGTGTAGAATTCAGGGGGAGAATTCTCTCAAGCCCGCTAGTAAATTTTGATCACGAAGATTAAGTACCCAAAAGAACAAAGTCCTGAAGACTGAATGAAGTTGGGTGAATTGTACTCTTTTTCTCTTGACGAGTTTTCCTGAAGTTTCTTGACCAAGGTTTTTAACGAGGTAATTCATGCATGCAGCATAACATGTATCTTGTACTCTTTCTCCAAAATTTTCCCATTGGGTTTTTATGGAGTTTTAATGAGGCATGAACGTGTCAGATGAGTGCCCAAGGGGGAGTGTCAGGAAACCTCGGCCCAGGCCTGCAGATCTGGCCCATTATGGGCACCTCATCGGAGACTATAAATAGGGAGCCGTACCGACGTATTTTGTACATATGCAATTGAAAGCAATAAAGAAAGACCAGGAGTTCTCTCTACCTCTCTCTGTGTGTTCAATCTATTATTCTGTCTTCTGTGATTGATTCGATTTGTTCTAAGCAGAGGAATCGATCAGACTGGTCGCCAGCGACAGTTCCTCAACACATCCAACCTTGGTCGTTATCAGTTTAATGAAACAAGCCACCATGTTTTGTGTAGAGCAGCACGGCGTAGGCCAAATTGAGGCTTTGGGGATGCTCAGATGAGACGGGTGCTCCGCATGCTATTCGTAGCAGGCTAGGGTGAACATGGTAGGATGCAGCCCACTTTCTCATGCTCGAACGAGACGTGGCCAGCGCAGAAGTGAACGGCCCAGGCGGGAGTGGTGAGAGAAGTTGATTATTGACTAATAAGGTGTCTGTGCGTTGCAAAGAAGTCTCAAAAGAAAATGATACATAAAATCAAGTGTGATCCAAAATCGTACCATAGACATTAATTTTATCTCATATACACATATAGTGAAACATATATGCACCTTACTAGTGGGAGAAAGATCATTGGTTGAGAATAGAAATCTGACACATGAGGCCGCCTTGTCAAGGAAACAGAAGAGAGGGGAGGGAGCTCAAGTCGACCAAACATGCAGGGCCTACCCATCAACGATAGAAAAATAGGGCAGCGGCTCAGTTGGGCTTGCCGATGGTGGCCAGGGAAGCGGCAGTGAGGCTCGATCAAGCTATAGGGGCTAAGGGGATACTAGGGGAGTGCTCTGAGGTGGTGGTTTGGCTAGAGACGGTCGGCAGTGAGACAGAGGTGGCAGCGGCCATGATGGACGGTGGTGATGGGGATGTGATGGGAATTTCGGTCGGTAAAGAGATGAGTGAGCATAAGGAGGATCATAAGGTTCTATTTTTTTTTTGAAGAAACAGGGTTTAAAACCTACTAAATTGGTTTACCCACTATGGCCTGCGACGGCGGTGAAGGGCGTCTGTGGCAACAGTGGTTCGGCTGTGCACCTCTACAATTGACCAGGGGCTATGATTAGGGTTTCACAATGGTTCTAATGGAGATAGGAATCAAGAAATGGTTCACCGTTGTGGCTCTTTGCTTCAGCGGGGGCGCAGCCATGATTAGGGAAGAATAAGGGCGGCGCGGCTATAATGTTGCACGGTGCTAGGAGGAGGGAAGTGGGGGAGGTCTTAGGAGTGATTTTCAAGACTTGAATGTCCCGAGGTGGCCTTATATAGGCGGGGAGCTAAGGGGTTCTGCGAGCAAGAGATTGTCTAGGAGAGGAGGATAGAATGAGAAGGACTAAGGGCACACGATCATGGGAATAATATAACGGCGACCGTCTATGGGGAAGAAGATCATGGGAGCAGTTGCCGCGTTATGAGATGCTCTGATTTTTTTTGTTGGTTTTTCTCTGGTGAGACTGGTGGTAGGGGGATTGTTGGTTTTCATTATTGAGAAGGGTGCGAATGGTTGAGCAGAATAAAGGTGCGACCATCGATTAAATGAGGTACTAGGTGGACGGACAAACTTCTGTGTTATATCATTGTTATTGATTACGGCAAATTCCCACTGCCGCTGGCATTTGGCAGTAGACAACACATAAAGGTCCCATTCAAAATGGCTTTGACTTTTGGCTTCTTTATTAGAGAAGTCAGAAGCTATTTTGAACAAGATGACTTCTTAACTAAAAATCATCAGCAAAAGCTAAAAATTAAAAGTCGCAGCTAAAAACTATTAGCAAAGGCTGTTTTGAATGCTCCAAAATTCTACGGGAGAGGAGGGCCTTAGAGCAACTCCAGCAAGGCCCCTACTTGAGCCCTCAAACCTCATATTTGAGGGCTTGAGACAAAAATAGAGATCCAGCAGGGCCCCTACTAGAGCCCTCAAATTTGAGGAGCCCCTCAAATCCCCCCTTCAGCGCTCATTCCTAGGGGCTCTAGGCCAAGCCCTCAAATTTCTGTTTCAGTCGTTTTCCCCTCCCGCGCTCCTCTTTCCCCGCCTGCCTTTTTCCCCATCGGCTCCCTCCCCGCCCGCCTCCCGGGGGCGGCCACATCTTCCCGGCCGCCGGAGCGGTCGCTCACGCGCCGTCGTCGCCTGCGCTAGCGTGCCGCCGTCGACCGCGTCCATCCGAGCTGCCGCCGATCGCGTCCATCCGAGCCGCCGCCGCCTCGTCCCAGCCAGATCCGGGGATCCGTGTCGCGTCGGCTCTCGCGTCGCTGCGTGGATGGCCGCCGCCGCCTCTTGGGCGGCCACCACCACCATCGCCGCCATGCGCCGACCCGCCGCCTCCTCGTCTCGCGCCTCCGTCGTCCTCGAATCCGGGCGCCACCGACCGAGCTCCTCCACCGCCGGCCTCCACCGCACGAGATCCGGCGACCCCGCACCAGATCCGGCCTCGGCCCGGCTAGATTCGGCCGCCTTCCGCCCGGATCCGTCCGCCGCTGCGCCGTCGCTGCTGGATCCGGCCATCTTCGCCCGAGGCCGCCGCTCCCCGCCCGGATCTGACCGGATCCGACGCCATCCGGCGCCGCACGCCGTCTCCATCCACCTCACCAAGGGCCTCCCCCTCGGCTCTGGCCTCGGCTCCTCCGCCGCATCCGCTGCCGCCTCCGCCAAGGCCGTCGACGCCCTCTTCGGCTTCCACGCCGTCCAGCCGCCGCCGCCGCCGCCGGATCCCGGGCAGCCAGCTGCTCCTTTTCTCTCCCGTGCGCGGGTTGGAGTAAAGGGGTGAGAGATGGAGTGAGGGAGGGGAACGGTGACGAGAGAGAGGGGACGAAGAAATTTGTCAGAAGTGGGTCCCATGTGTCAGTGTGTGGTAAATAGATTTGAGGGCTTAGATTTGAGGGGTGCTGTTGGAGTAGAAGCAAAAAAATTGGGCCCTCAAAAGTAGGGGGAGCCCTCAAATGAAAAGTAGGGGCTTAGATTTGAGGGCTACTGCTGGAGTTGCTCTTACAGGCTTAAACCCCACCTTCTAAGGCCCTTTTTACATATTTTGCCATGCAGCACGCATCACCAAGCTCGAAGCAAACTTATCTTCCCTACACCTCCTCCCCACTGCACGTCCATTGCTCCCCACTATAGTGCCTGCCGCACCGCACCCCTATCAGCTTCGTGACGTCGACGGCGCACCACATCGAACCTCTAGAGCCTCCCTGAAGATAATAGCCATCCAAGACGTGACTCAAATGCCAAGACGTCGACGAGCAGCGGCGCCCGGAGCTGCCGGCCGCGCTCGTGGACGTCATCGTGAACAACCTTTAGGCGCGACACGGTGGTTTTGCAGCTTTGCAAAGGCGCTACAGGTCCGGAGGGGCGGGCGATTGGGTTTCAGTTTTTGGCTTTTAACTTTTAACTTCTTAATTCAGTCTTTTTTTTATTTTTTTGCTTTTCTTTTTTCATATTTCTTTACATTGTCTGTATGGGCTAATCTATTTTTTATTTTTATATCTTTTTAAATTTAATTACGCTAAAAAACCATCAGTAGCTACAGTGCAAAATAACCTCGTTATAGTGCCAAACAGTGAAAAAATAAGTCGGAATAAGTAGCACCTTAGAACCAAGGGAGACCAAACAACCTATACAATGTAATTACATTTGATTAGTGGTGTCAAATAGTACTAGCGACAATAAAATTCTTTAAAGTATAGATAGTTATAATGCAAATTTATCAAAACCATGAAGGGATATGAACAACGGTGGGAGAAATGGAAGGTCACTGGAGAGGAGAAGAGTGTGCAGGGGAAGATAAGTTTCCTTTCAAATTGGTGATGCATTCTACATGGCAAAATCTAGGGAGGGTCCTTACAAGTAGGGCTGAAAAAATAGCTCGAGTCTTGCGAGCCGGCTCGGCTCGTAATGAGCTGACTTGAGCTCGTCAGTATTTGAGCTTAGCTAAGCCTGGTGTTCAGCTTGCAAGAAAAATGGGCCGAGCTTCGAGCTGCTCGCGAGCCACTCGCATGGCTTGTTAGGCTCGTGTGGTCGCCAGCCCAGGAAGGCCCATTGGCCAGTCGGTGACTCAGTGTGATGGACCATGTGGAGGTGACCCCGACGGTGACTCAGTGTGATGGACCATGTGGAGGTGACCCCGAGTGTGTGATGAGTAATTGACATCGGTTTTAGGAAAGTCGAGTTTGGTTTGTGAGGTTCATGCCTTATCATTGCGTGGTGCAATCGGTTCGGTCGGACTTGGTCAAACTTGGTCGTATGAGCTTAGGATGCTTATTCTCTTGATTCGATAGGTTTGGGCTCTTTCATGCGTAAGTATGATTCATTGATGCTATTTATGCTTACATGTATCGAGCGGTGCTATGTGATGTGTTTCTTGTCTGTGATGGCTGCAGAACGTCGAGGCGGAGTCGTGGTGAGACACGAGGTGACCGGATTAGGCACAGGCAGTGTCGAGGTTAGAACGGTCGGACGTGTCGAAGACGGCGGAGACTCGAGGTGGTTGGGAGGTTTGGACGACAAGGAACGCGGAAGCTTCCCGGAAGGTGCAGGAGGGGCGTTTCGATAAAAGCGCAGAGCTGCACAGGTGGAAGCGGTTCCGTTCGGGTTTAGCGGGCATAACGGGTTGGAGACCCATTAGCCGGAGCCTATATAAGGAGGGGATGTCTCCTTATGGCTGCATGTATTTTCCAAGGGATTGAATGGGTTGTTAGGGTTTATTTTAGTCAAAATGGCCTTTGGAGAGGTTGTTTTGCTTTGGGGCTTTAGTTGGTGAGAGTGGGTGAGAAGTGCAGAGTGTGTCTCCCCTCTGTTGCTTGCCCTCGTGTGTGTTCTTGAAGAACAGTGAGAAGAGTTCTTGATTTCTCCAAGCATGTATGGGATTGTAGGGATGATATGAGTTGATACTCCTTGTAATCATGTATCTCTCATCCTCAATATCAATCTGAGATGGCTTTATTTGAGTTTGATTGAGTTCTTGAGCCCCTTCTGTTTTCATGTTCTTCGTTGCCTTCTCTGCTTGATTTGTCAAGTTTTCGTTTTTGTGTTC
Source organism: Dendrocalamus sinicus (assembly GCA_036346575.1). Classification (NCBI taxonomy): domain Eukaryota; kingdom Viridiplantae; phylum Streptophyta; class Magnoliopsida; order Poales; family Poaceae; genus Dendrocalamus; species Dendrocalamus sinicus. Next base: position 34,007,293 of record CM070642.1, read on the forward strand.
TTGCTTCCTGAGGAGTAGCAAAATGGGTTGTTGTGATCTAGGAGATGCCCCAAAGCCATTTGGCTAGTCAATCCTAAGAACAAACCATATTTAATTTCAGTTTTTGCATCTTGGCCTCCTCTGTTCTTGTTTTCTTCTCTAGGGTTTGATGTGTTTTATGATTCCCTCCATGAGATGGCTTGCAACTTGGCATGTTAAGTCCTGAGGCTATTAATTAGCTATTCTCAAAGTTTCATGAGCCAAGGATCAAAGGTTGGAGAGGAATTTGAGTTTTGGTTCAGTTTTGCAAAAGTTTCAGATTTTTGTCATAATCTGAGATTCTTGCTCTCTAGTTGAGTACTTTTGGTTCTTTGGGCCCTGCTTCTATTTATTTCAAGTACTTGCTCTGTTGGCATCAAAGGATCAAGAGATTTCATCAAAAACCATTGATTTGGGCAAGTTCTGAATTTTTTCAGCACGCTATCGGGCTATCTCTGAACCTCGGCTGGTCAGACTGGGTCGTGACCAGCGGTCAGACCGGTATGACAGGGCCGGTCAGACCGGCGTGGGCCGGGCAGTCTGACCGCCGGCCAGGGTGCGGTCAGACCGACCTGATGCCTGCGGTCTGACCGGCCACCCCCTGTTTAGCTCTTGAATTTCCTCTTTGTTACTGCTGTTCCTTTTGGGTTGTTTCTTCTATGCTTCTCCTCTCTTCTGTATTGTGCAGATTTTCATCTCTCTGTGAGGCTACGAAACTATACGTCGAGCAACATCCCGAAACCCATTGCTAGCCAATATAACTCACCTCCATTCTTTCTGCTCTACCGGAATCTCGGGGTCGAGATTCATTTAAGGGGGGTAGATTTGTGACATCCCAAAAATTTGAAATTTGAAAAGATGAATATTCTGAGTTATTTGGAATGAGTTTTCTTGAAATTTGGTTCTTCTTTGGTGTTCTTAAATTTGCGAGGTTTCAAAAATTGAAGAGAGTCATGAAAATAAAACTAATCTTAGTAAGACCATAAGGGATGTATGCAGTTGATATAATCTTAAAATTTCAAAATACGAATCTGAAAAGATGATCCATAAAATAAAGAGAGAAACTTGACTTAAAACATAAAATGCTGTTTCTGAAAATAATAGCATGAATAACAAAGGCATCATGCAAATGAAACACCACCATATGTGGATATGAATATATATATATATATATATATATATATATATATGTATATATATTATATACCAAAATTTTGCATCTACATATTTAGTGGCAGGAGTATATAAATAAAAACTAATGGGAATAAAAATATGAAATTGAATTTACTTTGGTAAAGGAGAAGAAATGGCTAAAGGAGTTTTAAAATACTCACATCTAAATAACTGAAAATTTAAATTTTAAATTTCAAAAGTCACACAAAAGTTTAAATCAATACTCTCAATTGAGAAATAGAAATATAAATTAAAAATCAAAAATCTAAAGTAATATGTAAGCCCTCTTTTCCCCTTTTCTTCCATTCTCCTCTTTTCCCTCACTTCCATGTGGGTCCAGCCCTCTTCTCTTTCTCCTCCCTCTTCCTTCCGTTTTCTCCCTGGCCACTGGGCCCGATTCTGCCCGCGCCTTCTTCTTTCTTTCTTTCTCCTTCTTCCTTCCTTCTCTGGTGGAAGTTGCTCCACGCCTCCTTCATCAGCGCGCCGCGCTGCGCCAGTGAGCTCGCCGCCGCGCCTGCCTTCCTCTGCGTCAACCCGCTCCTGCCGCCTCCGCCCACGCGCGGCTCCTCCCCTTTACACCCCCCCGTGCGTCCGGACCCCCCCTCGCTCCTCCGCTCTACTGCAAAAGCCGTGCACGCGCGCGCGCCGCGCGCTCTTTCCCCTGTGTCTTCGCAGCGCCATCATCACGCGTGCGCCTGCGCCAGCGCGAATCCCGGCCGCTCCCCACAGCCTGCACCGCTGCTGCTCCCGCCGCCTATCGACGCGACCGCACGGGCGAGTTCCCGATGCCGGCCCTCCTCGCGCCCTTAGAGCATCTCCAATAGTGACTTATGAGCTAGCTCTAAGCATATTATTTCATATTTTAATAGAAGAGAGAGAAAAGCTAGCTCTTGATCAAGAGGTAGTCTCATACACACATTTCAAGATTATGTGAGAGTGTCATGTGAGGCTATTTATGTTATGAGCTATGTGCTAAAAGTTAGTACTATTGGAGAAGCTGTCTTAGAGCTAGTAACTAGCTCATACTGTTGGAGATGCTCTTATAGAAGCCACCAAGTTCCGGGAAAGTTTCCCCACGCCTCCTGCTGTCTCCCACCGAGAGCAATTACGCCCAAACACCCTCAATCGCCGCCGGCCTCGCCTTTATTCCCCAACTCCGGCCTCGCGCCCCGCCGCCGATTGGAGTGAAGCCGAGCCGATTCCTTCCGCTGACACCCTCCTCGGAGCAAGGTGAAGCTCCTTCGACTCGCCCGAGCCTCTCCGAGCTCAGACCTTGCCGCGCCGAGCGCCTCGAGCCCGCCGCCGCACGCTGCCAACCCCTTTTCGGCGACCCCTGATCACCGACGACCCCTCCAAAGCCTTCCACGTGCCGCCGGGGTTCCATTTCACCCCTCACCGGCACCTCTCCGGCCGCCCCTCACCGACGGCATCGTCGCCCGCACGCCGCCCCCGATCTCCTCTGTTCCACGCCCCTGCTGCACGCTTCAATTAATATCGCTCCCTGCCTCCTTCAGGTAACATCGAATGGCCAAGTGGCTAGCAGCGCCCGCACCCAGTTCGCTGACCCGAGTTCGATCCCCCATTCCGCATCATTTAGATTAGGTTTTATTTTGATTATTTTGATAGTAATTTCATAAAAAGAAAAATCAAGAAAGTTGTGAGATTAATCCACAGATAATACAAAAATTGATTGAGGTATAAATGAGCTTATTAAATGTCTAATCATGGATCAAACATCATATTTTAATGGCTAATGTGCTCTGAATACTTGTCTTAAAGTTTAAATTATCAACTAAAGGTATGTTAAGAAATTGAGTAAAAATTTTGTTTAGGTTTATGCTTCTATGGAATGATAATTTAATAAATAAGGATGGTTTAAGGAGTATATCATAAGCCATTGTTTACTAATAAACGTTATAGAACTACTCATTGCATACCTTAAACCATAACCCTCGTATCCATGCCCACAATTTAACTTGCTTATTATTACACATCCTTTGGAAGATTTAATATTTGAGTAGTTACCATATGTGCATAATTAATATGCCTTTATTTATCGTCATCTAAATGTTAAGTAAAGACATTAGTAAAAGATGGTTCTAAAATTTATAAAGACATTCAAGCTAGAGTTTAGGAAAATAAATTTGACATCATGTTTGACTATAAAAATAAGGATTTAGATTAAAGATTACCCTTAACAATAATTGGAACATGAACTCCAACCTTTAACATGCCACCATCAAATAAATACCAATGATACTAATAATTAGATTTTAACGTAGATTTGGTAACAATGATGGACTTAACTGAATATAGCAAGTCAGGACTCGAACAAATGGATCCTAATTAAAAATAAATTATGCCTAGTAATAACTAAAGTGTACATAAAATGTCACACCACAAAATGCTATGAACCCCGACTTTAAGATTGATTCGGTATGCTAAAATTTTACACATAGCTAAATATATAACATATGCCTGAATATTAGCGCTCAACAAAATGATCCTTTGTGTCTAATTTAACTCATGGAACTTCCTTGATAAATACAAAAATAATAAAAGAAATTGTTAATAAAAAGATCAAGTCATCGTAATCTACCACCGGCTATGACTCCCATCACTCGAAACACCCGTTAACTCATGATAAAACTAAATTGAGTTTATTTGGATTTATCTAGATCTTTTGAGTTATTTGCTTTTATTCGGATTCAGTCGTTCGTAGCGTGATTAGAAATTGGAAGTCGTGAAGATTCGATGGATCAAGCTCGAAGTGAGGATAAAGACCAAAAGCTCAAGAGAAAGCATTGTGTGAGCTCAAGACCGCGGTAAACCGCGTCAGGCAAGTCAATACTTTGATTATGTTGAACCTTCATTTTCTGCAAATTACTTTGTTTTAAATTATCAAATTGCATGCTGTTATTTTATATATGCAAATACATGTTTAATTTAATATTCTAGTTATGTGCCCATTGTTTACCTTGAATAATATTACCCCTCCTTTGGAATATTTGAATGTGTGAACATTGTCGCCCTAGCAAAATTATAATAGTAACATTTCAAAAATAAGTCCCTAATTATATCCTATGCTTAGTACTGCATAGATACTCAGGGGCGCTGAAATGCCCCAAACATCATTGTCGTTTTTAATCATGAGAAGTTGGTTTGGGCAGTCATGGTGGAAACGAGTGGTATATTTGGTTATGGATATTTTATGCTCCCAAAAATCCCAACTTGCTTAATTATCTGGGCGGATTGGTTCGAGGGGTGGTGCGGTGGAAGCACAAAGTGGGTTAGTGGTAGACCGCCCAGATACCAATAAGGACTGAATCTTGTCATGACCTCCTGTGTAAAACAGTGCAACCACAAGTCTGTAAAATACAACTTAGCTAAGTAAACTTATCGAAACCCCGGATTCATCTCACTGGTAGTGGATTGATGGGGCTACGCTATGGCAAGGGGGCCTGAAGGGACACCAGTGGAGGGTGAAGTTTTCCAGCTGTCCTAACGTTGCGGGAAGTAGGAGCCTGAGCTGCGTTGGTGGCTGTGGGAAACATCTCGCGCATAGATGGGACCCACCGCAAGTGGGCGGCTACCCATAACGTGAGATGACAGAAAGGGCTAGATACTTTGAAAAGTCACTGTGATGGTCTGCTCAATCACATGACTAAGGAATCGTGTGGGGCAACGAGTTGATTGTCTCTTGTGGTGAAAGTGTACAAACTCTGAAGAGTCAAAACTATTCGAATAGCCGTGTCCACAGTCATGGTCGGACATGGGAACTTAACTAGATATAGTTCTATTTAAAAAAATGTTTGGAAACTAGGAATGAAAAAGCGGAGGGCAGTGAAATGCCTTGATTTGAGTTGTCCTGGGTGTCGTCCCAGTGGTAAGTTAAGCGGCTATAACGCTGAAAGATGTTATACGGTGTGATGCCGTATGTATGGAGAAATTATGGTGATATTAGGCATATGGTGTGATGCCATATGTATGGAAAATCATGTTAATATTCTTTGAACATTATGTTTTGTTCCAAAGCTGCTAGGTCTCAGGAAATTTTATGTATTGTATTTCAATTAGTGGCATTTCTATTCTTACAAAATAAAATATGGGAAGAATAAATGGAGTCGTAAGAAAAGTAGATAGCTATTTATAGTAATTGCATAAAGAAGTTGGTGGATTCATGTTGATCATAATAGGGATAATGATAGTGTGGATTCTGGGAAAAATAAATTGGTGGAGCCTAAATGAATATATAGGTTAGATAGATGATTTAAATGATCTTTGGAGAATTAGGAAGTATTAAGGTAATTGTTGGATTACAACACTGATACTTAGTATAAATTCTTGGAAGATGTTGACAATGATGGGATTAATATGATTTGATCAAATACTAGATGGATAACTTGAATCTTGGGAATTTGGAGGTATGAAAATAACCATGGAAGATTAATCTTGATCAATGATAATTTTTGGTGGATGTATACTGGCGATTCGTAGACTTGATCAATGATATTCTTGGTGGAGGTACAATAGTGAAGTAGTTAGAGATGGATTATAAGGTGATAAGTGGAAGAGCAAATTATGGTTGTGGATCAGTAACGAAAAAGATTGGACTGTTAGGGATTAGAATACAAAAGATATTGGTGGATTAAATAAGTGATATTAGATAAATAATGTCACTAGCTGCTTGGAGTTTTAGGCAGTAATTGCTCGGTGGATTATATAGATTATGATACTCGCTGTTTGAGGATTAGGCAGCATTTGATTGGTGGATTGAATAATTGATGATATTCGCTGTTTGGAGTCTTAGACATCAATCAGTAAGGGAAGTGTGTCTTTGGTGGATTAGTTAATTATGGCAGTCGCCATGTGAAGTTTGGGTAGAATTAATAACACTATGAGTTAATAATCATGCTACTAAAAGCGATTTTTAGCAAATAAAATAACCTGAGCCTCTCCTTGATAAGCCATGCATACTATTTATTTGCATTCTGTGTATTGGCTCGCGGAGCACGGGGTTGGAGTGCTCACTCTCGCTTTTGCGACAAAATTCAGAATCAGGAATCAAATCACCTCGCCTCAGCAACAAGATTGGACATGCTGGCCGAGAAGATGAAGATGTTAAGGGCTAGGTCGCGAACCTCCAGTTGGCTGCCTGTGGGCATGTCCTGAAGGTCCCACCTGTGTGCTTCGTTCTTCCTCTGCTGCAATTTAATGATTTCGGCCTAATCGGCCCATGAGTAAGTTTACTATTAAATTTACGCTTCCGCATGATATGTATTTTGATATTCATTACTGTAACTGTGAGCACTATCTACAGATCCAGGGAATAGTGCAGTAATCACAGAGGAATCCGGATTGTAAAATCTGAGGTCTTACAGTTTTTAAGAGTCGACATTCACCCTCCTCTATCGCCATTTCGGTCCAACACGGTGCCACGAGGCCCATGACTCGGCATGGCGCTGCGCCACAAAGGCCCCTGTGTAGTGTGCCTCCATCTTCCATTGCATTCCACCGTGATCCTGATCTAGCCTATCCCGATCTGATCTATTCCTCATTTTCCCATTCCCTAATTGACGGCTCCCCGATCCCTTTCCCCCTCTATAGCGGTGACTTCTCAGCGGCACTGGTGCGCCTTCTCGACGGACTATGGCAAGGAGGTGGTTGAGGTGAATCGCAAGTTCATGGAGGCACGGGAGGAGATTGAGGCTACCATAGAGAGCGAGATAGTCTTTTTTGACAAGGAGGCCGCTTGCGCACACGCCGCCGCTAGCAGGGCGCTCGCCGCCTTCGACGTGCTGCTCGCTCGGCTCCCGCCTACTGACGCCGACGTGCTCCGCCACTCATGGGGCTTAAGAAAGAGAGCTCAAGCAGCCAGAGGAGTAGCGGTTTGCTCGAGGCGCTTCTCCATGCACAGATGGAGGTCAAAGGGTCTGTTTTTGGGAGGAAATTCTGAGCGATGTTTGGGTTGGCATACATGTTCTTTTCATAGTTCCTAGGTGTTTTGATTGCGGAATAAATTCAACCAACAAGCTGTTGCAAATCTGGTCTTCTAATGGGAGATTTGGAAGCTTGGAGCTAATTTGTCATATGTTGTTGCAAACTGGTCACTTACAGTTTTATATCGACAAAATTTATCTTTGATGTGATGAAGTAGAATCAATTTAGAGGAGCTAAGCTGGTAATTATGTTCTTGTGTTAATTGTTTAAGCCCCATCTCCTACCTTAATTATGAAGACGGTGTTCTGTTTTTTTCGAGTTGCATTTGCGTGCATGCTTGTAGGGGTGAAAACGGATTGAATAGTTTTTGACTGATCCGGATGAAAACAAATACGGATTGTGTCGGATCGGATTTTCTTCGAATAATGCTTGGATCGGAAACAAATACGGATTTTTTTTGTCGGAAACGGATACAAGTACAGTAGGTCTGATATCCGACGAATACGGATACGAATACATATTATCCGGATAATATGAAAACGGATATCCGGGATTTCAGCCCAATATTGGCCAGCCCAAGCCAGCCTCTCTCATCTCCCCTACCACCATCCCACTAGCCCAACTAAGCCATAAGCCTCCATTACCATTAGGCATAGGTTCCCTAGTCATATTAAATTACAAACACCACTAGCAAATATTTATGTTTATTAAAAAATAAATTTAATATTGTCGGTAGATTAAAATTTGTACCCATTAAATTGATGTACTCCCGTTTAAATCATTTTGATGCGAATTTAAATACTTAATTAATTTATTAGTCACATGTAAATGGTAGAAATCCATTAAGAATTATTTAGGACTTTAGAAAAAATTAAATGCCACTTAAAGATTTAAAATCTATACAATGGTATGACTATTATGGATAAAAATACTTATGCTTGTTTAGATTTGATGAATGTTTTGACAAGATAAACTATTTATGTGTTTTCATTGTTTTTAGATGTATAGTTTAAGGGTTTTTTATGTTCCGATAAATATTCGTGACCGTATTCGTTTCGATTTGTATTCGCTCCGTATCTGTATTCGATATTATTCATATTTGTATTCGTATCTGAGGTATTCGTATTTGTATCCGCATCTGAGAAAAAATACGAAAACAAATACGGTAGAGACATTATCTGTTGCTTAATGATCCATGGATGCTTCACTGCTTATTGCACCTTTTGTGTATCAGCTTAGACAAATTTGAGCAAGGAGGTTGGTTACACATGCTCATTTCAGATCTTTAGGTGTGTCTTGTTGAATAAATGAAGCAAGAAAATGCAGATGCAATGTTAATCCATCACGGAGCCAAAAAAAAAAAACAGTATTTTTCTAATCGGCCATGATCACAGCTTGTGCAGCTTACGGACTAATTCAAGCTGGCTCGAATCAGAAAATGAGCCAAACCGAATTAGAATTTTAGCTCATTTTCTAAACGGGAGTCAGAGCCGAGCCTCGGCTCGTTTCAAGCCTACTTAGAGCAGCTCCAAGAGATGGGCTAAATTTGATCCCCTATAATCTCATTTTAGGGGACATGTTAAAAAGTTGGGGATCAATATAACTCCTTTGCTCCAACAGTCATCCCCAAAATTGATCCCCTAAATATTTTAAATCTGCTACATGGGCTTGTTGGACAGGAACATTTTTTGTTGGACAGGAACATGTTGATCTGCACTAAGGATAAGAAATATGAACCTGAACATAGATGTAAATTTCTATAAGATTGATGGCTATTTCAGAAGGAACGTTATGCACAAAGGAACATGTTGATCACTTCTCTCTTTGCACAAAGGAACATGTTGATCACTTCCTAGAAGGTAGAACTCTTTCAATCACTTTCCTCAATCTGGTACACAAAATTTCATGAAGAGTGAATCCTCAATCTGTTCCTATGTTGGCCGTCTGTGATACCTTTAGTTTAGGTTCATGAACTCTCAAAAATGATGAATCATGAATTGTGGTTAACTGAAATGATATACCACCAATAAAACCATGAATTCATACTTATACATTTGCTAATATTGCATAGGTAATGTCCAAGAAAATTGCATTTTTCTCGTGGATTTAAGAAACGTATTGAACTATCGTAAATCGTACACTTATGATTCTCCAACAAGAAAATGCCCAATCCATTAATCTACAATGAGTCAATCACCATTGATACATTCATACTAGCAATGCAAAGTGCAACTAGGAAGGCGAAGGAAATAGGAACATAGACCGCAATATCAGACCGCAATGCTTATTTTGCTCAGACATACTTTGCGAAGGAAATAGGAACATACTTTGCGAAGGAAATATCAGACCGCAATGCTGTCGGAGAGGCGTACGCGGCCGGCGGGGAGGCGCAGCGGCGGCGGAGAGGCGCAGCGCCGGCGGAGAGGCGAGGCGGCGGTGGAGAGGCGCACGCAGCGCCAGCGGAGAGGCGCAGGCCGGGCGGGAGGCGCACGCGGCGGCCGGCCGGGAGGCGCAGCGGCGCGCGGGAGGCGAAGGCCGGGGAGGCGCAGCGCCGGCGGGAGGCGCGCGCGCGCCGGCCGAGGCGCAGCGCCGGCGGGAGGCGAAGGGGCGGGGAGGCGCAGCGCCGCCGGGAGGCGCAGGGCCGGCGGGAGGCGCAGCGGCCGGCGAGAGAGCGCAGCGGCCAGCGAAGGAAAAAATTGCAGAGAGGCGCAGCGGCCAGCGAAGGAAAAAATTGGGTGCGGATCGCTACTCGCGCGCGGGAACCGTGATTGGGGACGCGTGGGGTGAGGCCATATTTGGCTCCGGTGAGGTGAGATATTGGGGGTGTTAAAATTTTTAATAGTGGTTTTGGGGATCTTTTGGAGAGGGTTTTTTTTCACTAATCACCAAAATTTGTTTTAGGGGATGTATTAGCCCATCTCTTGGAGTTGCTCTTACAAGGTGGGTTCAAGACCCTCTCCCGTAGCATTTTTTTCGGTGGAGCGCCGCGCAGGGTGCGTGACCTAGGGATAACTGTTCACATAGGTACATTAGTGTTAAATCTTCTGCAAATGATTAAAGGATTTGTTTATGCCAAAATTTGGAGGTACGAATCTCGGTGAGAACGTGTGGTGAGGGTACGTGGGGCGGATGATCAAACGATTTGTTTATACCAAAATTTGGAGGCACGAATCTCGATGAGAACGTGTGGTGAGGGTAGGTGGAGCGGCTGCCCCTGGGTTCGGAGCAACATTTTCGAAGTCCACATTGCCTCAAGAACATGTTTAGCTGAGTAATAACTCACCAGCTTTACCCCCACATTCTCCGTAATCATCCCTCGGCCAGCAGTGCTTAAGAGCTTTGCACTTGGGAAATAGATGAGGGCCATCTTCATCAAGACACGTTGGACAGAGGGTACCCAGTTCCAGTCCTGTCCATGTGATATTCGGACGTGTTGGTAGAATGTCATGAGCAAACCTCCACAGAAAATCTTCTGCCTTGTTCGCCAATGCTTCATTCCAGATCTTGTGCTACTAGAAATTTGCTTCACATCCAGAAGACAAAACTTTATGGGCAGCCACTTTTGATAGCCAAATCCTGGTTGTGGTTTATGTTTTTTTAAATTCTGTTTATTCATGAGAAAAAATATGAAAAGAGAAATAGTTGTATACGATTTTGACCAGTATAACTAAACTTGACATAGTGTCTACTACAATTAACCTATAAACCTCGTTTTAAAAAGATACATAATTTAAGAACTAATTACTGTAGCATAGTGAAAAGCAAAAGCTGAAAGTGGAGCCGAACCCAGCAAAGTCTGAATATAAACTTTATAGGCAGATTTGACTGAAAACTTGCTTTTGAATCAAAGAACCAAGCCAGAGCTTTTGAATCAAAGGACCAGGCCAGATAATCCGTGATTTCATCATGAAGAAGGATGCAAATTGGTTACAGGACACTGTAAATTATCATCATTTGTCAACAGACATCTAAAAACATGGTTACGCTAGGACACCGAATGCATTATTATATCATTTTCGGGCCAAAGGGAGAGAAAATTTCGAAAAAGACTCAGGTGCCCCTCATGGCTCGCCTCCAACAATGCATCTCACACACCCACAAGCCCTGATCTCTGGCCGCCGTCACAGGGGGCGACCACCTCCGGCCGGCACCCTCGTTCGCCTCTGCGATGCTAGGCTCCGCCACCAGAAGCCTACCTCCCGCCCGCCCCAGTCCTCATCGCCTTTGCCGTCTCCCCCTCCTCTTCCTGCGGCTGGGGACGGCGAGAGCGGCGTGGTCATGTCGTTCACCATACCAACCGCTGCAGGCCAGCGTTATCAACAAACTCAATGTCAGGCTGCTGCTTGGGCAGCGGCGTAGTACTAGCAGTAGCAGGCATCTGTCCATGAACATGGAAATCAATATGTGTGGTTGGAACGATACATCTTCAGTTTCCAATCAAGTTAGTATAACAGTTGTACTCTGATGCAAGATGGTATGAGGCAGATGGCATCGGGTGGTGGGCGGCGGCACCAATGACAGTTGCACGGGGCGGGCCAAGGCCCAGGGGAAGAGCACGGCCGAGCTGAACCACGCACGGGCGCACCAACGCATGGGGTCGAGCTAGGGCATGGGCACGACGGTGGGCACTGGTGGCGGTAGGCCGGGGCGGTGCAAGCTTCAGCTGGAATCACCAGGGAGCAAAGCTCCAACAAGAAAGAATGGAGGTAGGGGGAAAGAAAAGAGGAATGAGGAAGAAATGAAGCAATGGGGAGAAAGAGAGGAAGTCAAGAGGCAACAGGAGACACCGTGAGGGAGCTTCGATAGGAAGCAACAACATCAAGAGAAAAAGTAACGGAGGAAAGAAGAAATAAAGAAAAGAAATAGGGAGAGAAGAAGAATCAGGAGGAAATGGGGAACGAGAATGCCAGTTCAAAGTTTTGGTTTCTCTCTCCTAGGGCAAAATTGACAATTCGCGTGCTTTCTTACTGCCTTTCGGTCCGAAAATGATATAATAGTGGCCTCGGTGTCCTACGGTAAAATTACACTGTTTTACAATGTGTTCTAGCATAATCATGTTTTTTAAATGTCCGTTGACAAATAGTGATAATTTGCAGTGTCCTGTAGCTAATTTTCCCATGGATAACATCAGTCCTCGATCATTTGTAACAGTCGATTGCCTCTAGCCGACTGCAAGTATCCGGAACTATCCCACGGCAACCTAGCGTCTGACCAAATATTGATGTAATTGCCATTGCAAACACTCCAAACTACCCCTTTTTTCAGTAGTGGAATCCTCTTCAAAATACTTTTGACATACCACTCATTGGTTTTGCCTGAAGCACATGACCATCAGAGTAGTATTTTGCTCGTAGTACCTTTTTTTTAGAAAACGGAATATAATCATATTCCGGCCTTGATCATTTCACTGGAATGACTACAACCGTTCAGAACCAAAACAAAATAAACAGACCACACTCCACCAAACGGTGTTACAAAACCTCATCAGCACAGAACACAGGCCAAAAGGACTTAATCCTTTAATCTAAAACAAGTACTCCATCCAAACTTGCTGAAAAACTCCATCACCACTCTCTCAAGTCTTTTACATCCTTTTAATAGTGCACTTCTCGCTTCCTCTTTAGACAGTTGCGACCAGCATCTGATCCAGTAAGTCCCCTTAAAAATGACCTGCACAAAAGAGTGAGCATTGATCCTTTTGAAAACGGCGTCATTTCTATTCAACCACAGAGCCCAGCAAAAAGCCGCTATACCCACTAGAATCCGATTTCTAAGCTTCAAAGAGAAACTTCTAAGCTAAGAACCAAACAACGTCCCAACATTATTAGGTGGTTGAATTCCAAAACTAATGACTACCACATTCCAAAAGCCCGAGCCACATGGCAATCGAAAAAAAGATGTTGAATGCTCTCATTAGAAGGACAAAAACAACATTTGATACTACCTTGCCACTTTCTTTTTGCAAGATTATCTTTTGTTAAAATAACTCCTTTTTTCAAAAACCAAAGGAATACTTTGATCTTAAGCGTCAACTTCGTTTTCCAAAATAAGTTCTTTTCTGGAATACTTTCTCTTATCATGAGATCTCTGTACAAAGAACGGACAGAAAAAGAACCACTCTTATGCAAGTTCCACACTAACCCATCTTCTTGCTCATTTAGAGATACTTGCATGATCATACGCATCAAATCAAACCACTCAGTCCTCTTTTCTCCTACCAATGCTCTCCTAAAAGAAACATTTAGCGGTGAAGTACTAAGAACATGCGCAACAGTCACGTTCTTCTTTATCACAATTCTATACAGCTTAGGGAATTTCGACATAAGAGCTTCCTTCCCAATCCAAAGATTCCTCCCAAAATCTCGTTTGTTGTCCATTATTAACCTTGAATCTACTCCTTGATAAAAAAAGATCTTTGACCTCCATAAGTCCATTCCAAAAATGAGAGTCCCCTGGTTGCTTAACCACTTGTGACAAGGTCTTTCCTTTCAAATATTTCCTCTTAAGCATACTCTGCCAGAGGCCGTCCTCATTCAACAACTTTAATAGCCACTTGCTTAACAGACAGCAATTCTGCACTTCCAGGTTTAAAATACCCAAACCCCCCACACATTTTGGTTGACTTAGGATACCCCATCTGGTCAACCTATATTTCTTTTTATTCCCATCATTCTGCCAAAAAAACCTAGATCGATAATAATCCAGTTTCTTAAGGATTCCTTTAGGAATTTTGAAAAAGGACATCATAAACATCGGAAGACTCGATAAAACCGAATTAATTAAAACGAGTCTGCCCCCTACCGACAAAAGCTTGCTTTTCCAGCTGCTAAGCTTTTTCTGAAACCTTTCCTAGACTTCCCTCCAATCCTTGTTCAAAACTTTTCGGTATGCATAGGGAGACCTAAGTACCTAAACGGTAACGATCCCGCCTTGCACCCAAAAAGATCTACATAAACAACACTTTTGACCTTAGCATCCCCAAAACAAAAAAACCTCACTTTTATGAAAGTTTATTTTGAGGCCCGACAACTCCTCGAAAGTACTTAGAACTAACTTTAGATTCTTTGCCTCTTCGAAATCATTTTCTATAAAAAGAATAGTATCATCCGCATATTGGAGAATCGACAAACCGTCATCCACCAAGTGAGGAACTAAGCCCCTAAATTGGCCACTTCTCTTGGCCCTTTCTAAAAGAATAGCCAACACATCAGCAACTAGGTTGAAAAGAACAGGCGAAAGAGGATCTCCTTGTCTCAAGCCTTTACTAGTCTGAAAGAATTGGCCTAAGTTGTCATTCACTTTGACCCCTACACTGCCCCCGCTTACTATCGATTCGATCCATTTGCAGCACGTTGGCGAAAAACCTTTTAATCTCAAAACCTGCTGCAAAAAGGACCAACTCACCTTATCATAGGCTTTCTCAAAAATCTAGTTTGAGAATAACCCCTCCCATCTTTTTCTTGTTTAGCTCATGCAGCGTTTCATGTAAAACAACTGCACCTTCCAGAATATTCCTTCCCGGAATAAACGCCATTTGGGAAGGTCTAATTACCTTGCTTGCCACTCCCGTGATCCTGTTAGCCAGAACCTTTGTAAAAATCTTAAAACTGACATTAAGCACACAAATCGGTCTATACTGCTGAATTTGTTTGACCTCTTTTTGTTTTGGAAGGAGAGTTATTATCCCGAAGTGAAGACTAAAAAGAGGGAGTTTGTTATTGTGGAAATCTTTAAACATGGCCATTAAGTCATCCTTTATAAGACTCCAAAACACTTGGTAAAACTCTGCTCTATTGTGTTTCATTTGAAAAATAGCCTCTCTAACTTCTTTTTCAGAGAAGACATCCGTAAGGATGCTATTTTCTGTTTCAGAAACCTGCGGGATATCATCTTTGTAAGTCTCGTCAAGGATCAAGTTATCTCTACGCGACGACCCAAAGAGGCTTTTAAAATATTTTGTAATAAACTTCTCTAGATCGTCTTGTCCTTCAATCACTACTTCTTCCTGTTCAAGCCGAAAAATTCTAGTTTTCCTTCTTTTGCCGCTAGCAACCAAATGGAAATACTTTGTATTGTCGTCTCCCTGCAATAGCTCCGTGGTCTTAGCCCTTTGGAACCAACTCAATTCCTTTTCCCGAAGCAAGTGGGCAAGGCGATCTTTTACCCCCTGCTGCAGGTCCACCTCATACTGGCAAAGAAGTTGCGTTTCAGCTTTTTTATCAAGCTTATCCGCTAACCACATCAATTCCTGCTTTTCCTCCTTACAAGCCCCATGCTCGTTCTTTGCCCAACCTCTTAAAAATTGTCTCAACCTCCTAATTTTATTCTGCCACCTTTGCAGAGACGAAACCCCCTTCTTTTCTTCCTTCCACACCCTTGACACTAAGTCGAAAAAGCCCTCGCGTAAAAACCATCTGAGTTCAAATTTGAACATTGGATGCTCCTTACCTCGAGTTCCTTCCCCCGTACTAAGCAGGAGCGGAGCATGGTCCGAAAGATCTCTACCCAAAGCCTTCACCACGGAGAGAGGGAACTTTTGATCCCACTCCGTGCTCACTAAAATCATGTCCAGCTTTTCGAAAGTTGGAACTTTGCGGGAATTAGCCCAAGTAAAGTTTCTTCCCGATAGAGCAATTTCTCTCAGATTTAAGCTATCTATAACCGCATTAAAAAGAAAAGGCCACTTCCCATCAAACGTATCATTACTTTTCTCACTCGGATTTCGGATAATGTTGAAATCTCCACCAATCATTATTGGCAACGACTCCTTATTACAAGCTTGGACCAGCTCAGTAAGAAACATTTCTTTGAATTCTGGTTGCGCTGCCCCATAAACAGCCACCAGACTCCACTGAAAGCCATCTTTTTTTATTCCTGAGATGGAATTTCACAAAGAAATCCCCTTCTGAAATACTGCCAATATCAAAAAAATCCACATTAACTCCCAACAAAATCCCACCTGATCTCCCATGAGGCATAGACCAATGCCAGAGAAAGTCTCTTCCCCCACACAGCTTATTAAGCTTTGCTGGCGAGAAATCTTTCTTCCCTGTTTCCAAAAGAGCAATAAAGTCTAAACTCTGCTCTCTAGAAGTTTCATATAAGAATCTAGATTTAGCCAAGTCTTTACCTATGCTATTCCAGAAGATTCCTTTCATGATGAACTCCTTTTCGAAACTTTAACCTTTCTTTTTTCCAAAGCCCTTTTCCCTAA
This sequence comes from Dendrocalamus sinicus, assembly GCA_036346575.1. Lineage (NCBI taxonomy): Eukaryota > Viridiplantae > Streptophyta > Magnoliopsida > Poales > Poaceae > Dendrocalamus > Dendrocalamus sinicus. Next base: position 34,023,638 of record CM070642.1, read on the forward strand.
CGGCTTAGCGTTGGACTTGTGCTTTTTATCAACAGCCTTAGTCTCACAACTAATGTGATAACTATCATCATCTAAGATTTCATCCACCAAATCCCCACAGAAATGCCTTACTGCCTCTATTTCTACAGCTTCTAAACTTTCCGAATCACTATCACTACCCAGAGAGCATTCACTGCCAATCTCTAACCTCCTCGAGTCACTTGCACTCACTCCACAAAACAGGCGGTTAACAGTTGAAAGTAAACCTTCTTCACTGTTACTAGCCACAACCCCCAGCTCACTCACTCTCCTAACCACAGAAGAAGCAGGAATAGAACAAAAAGAGTTAACAGTAACATTACCTTCCAATTGCTCCAGGTTGCGCACCACCGCCCGCCGCTCCGCCCGGCTCAAAGTATGCTCTTCAGCCACACCGGCTAAGCGTGCACTGGTCCTTGACGGAGACATCGCCAGCTCTTTAATTGACCCGGCTGCCTCCCCAGCGCCAACAGCTCCAGACGCCAACTCCACCTGACTCAACCCCAACTCACCTCCCTGCCGATCCTGCGCTCCCAGCAGCCCCCCCGGTCCCAGCCTTTGGTCCGGCACACACCCTCCCTGAGACGCCTCCACCGAAACCAGAGCCTGGACCGACAAGCACCCTCCCCCTGAAGCCTCCTCCACAAAATTACCCGGCAAACTGAGAACTCCCCCATCTCCTTGCTGCATAACTGCCCGACAGCTCTGCTCCTTTACTCCTTCACCAGCTTCCAGCCCCCCCAATAGCTCCTTTTCTGCCATCACCAAATCAGCCACTACATCTAGTGTTTTATTGACCGACACATACAAAAGCTCCTCCGCCTTTTCTTTAAGAAAAGCTCTAAATTCATCCTCATTCATCTTCTGGACTTTTAGTGACTCACCTCGTAGTACCTGAGCGCATAAGTACAGGAATTGGATTAACCTCCACCCCTGCCACTCCAACATGGTCTGCTTGGAATTCCGCCGCTTGTGACCTTAGTCCTTCTGTTGAAACTACATGGTATATCCTGCTGAAAGTTCAAGAATTACATTGGAAAGTTACCAAATCTCATCTGAAAGTGTTTCGGGCGGACGTACTCCAATTGGCGAATCCCGTTAGGTATTACGATGTCTAGTTTTATCGTCGTTCCACTTGGAATTGATTACAGAAGTGGAAACTCTTCCTTTACATGTAAACTATATATGACTTTGCAAATATCCATTACAGAACAATATACAGTCTTTCCAGCATATAAGAGGAGAAAATTAACATAGTACCACTGCAAAGAGGTATAAATTAGAAAAATATTATCGCTTGTGAGAATGACATAAGGGACCTAAGGCCACATGTCAACTCCTTGATCTTCATGATGGTACGGAGCAATATTGCACAAAAGAGAAAGATACCATGTAATTTAGACGGTCACTAAAACGTCATCATCTCTTCTGGAAGTTGAGTTTCATGATGGCAAAGGCAAACAAGAAGGCAAAGAGCACCGCGAACGCCACGACCACAGTGGCCACAAACCCCACCCAGCTGTGCTTGAAGTCGAAGTAGTTTTCTATAAAGACTTTCACGGGGGTGCCATCATCCATAGGCGTCACGATGTCGCCAAATTGTGAGACGATAAGCCCGTACATCGTCCACGCGACAGGGCATATCCAGCAGTACCATCTCCACCAGATTGGAGTTTTCTAAACATAGTGTCAGGCCAAAACGGAAATGAGCTACAGAATCGTTGAAACTGAGGTAGATAGATTCAGACCACGCGACGAGAGCATGAGGATGACGCACTTACTGGTCGGGGGATGAGGAATCCGGAGAAGAGATTCCAGATGCCGTAGAATGCCGCGGAGGCAATTGAGGCGATGCGGTAGTTCGGTGTCAGGCCGACGGCCATCATGCCGTAGAATGTGAAGTAGAGCAGCGTGAAGTACATGAAGAAAAGGTACCAGAAGAACTTGGCAGCAGTCCAAGCGAACCCGATCATTGCGTAAACTATGATTCCGTATATGCTAGCCTGAACAAGCCCGTACGGGAGTTCAATGACAACCTGCAAGAAAGAAGTTGGCCAGTGTATATGGTCTCTCAAGATTGAAGAATCAAATAACCAGCTGAGAAAAGCTATTCACCTGGCCAAATGCATATGCGAAAGCTGAGTACATGCCGGCAGCTCTTTCACGGTAAAATACTGTGCGCTCCACGGCCACCACTGGCTGAACAGAAGCAGAGTTCATGGTGCCGATGCATAGTACGGCGCCATACATTGACCCCATGGCATTCGACAAGTCTTGCGGCTTCTCCCTGGATCAACAAGGTGGTGAAGATGAGAAGAGCTATAACAGTACCAGAAGCAGAATATACGTAATATATCGAAATGATCGTCTTCTTGATATGTACAACGTGGCAGGTCTTACATTTTGCTGCCAAGGTCCCAGTAGATTGTGCCGAAGAGAAGTGCTACGATAGTAGTGAAAAAGAACCTGACGGCATTGTAAGGAGGGTTTCTCCAGTACGACATATGCTGCTTCCATAGGCAAGCCATGCATTGTGTGAAGGAGGACTGCGAGTACTGGGCAGGGAAACAGAGGTCACTTGAACCCGGTGGTGGTTTGCTTAGTTCCTGTATCAAGGCCTTGTTCCTCCTGTAAAAGATAACAGTTGATGTTAGACCTGCAATGGAAGAAATGCTTTGGAGAGGAAAAAAAACGGTTGAATCCTACTGAAAAATGAAAACTGCAATGCAGTGTGCATTGGTATGTAGCAACAGGTTGTCCCTCCATTCTGTTGAACAAGCTACATTGTTTAGTAGTACCTGTAGGCTGTAGGGTCGAGTGGCATTCTAAAAATTACCACAAACTTCATTGCAATTGAGGACTAGCCACTTATTTCATTGGGTCATCTACAAAAGGCCATTCTTTTCCTGTTTTCGCATTTTCTTGTATTTTAGCCCATTTGCACCCCTATGAATAGGCTCTCACTACTAGAGATTGAAAAGCCCCCTAGGGCTGGATACCCAAAGGCGCAACAGAAAAACACTGGGGAAAAAGGTTCCCCTAGTGTATAATATATAGTCCCCTTTGGGTGATATCAATATACCAGGATATTTTACGGTGTAACAACCTGTTAAAAAAAACCCGTTTTCCCTTGTTCTGTTCCTACACTTTTATTTTTTCACCTTGGTCGCTCTTTGCTAAGGGTTCAAATCGCAAACTGTAGGAAACTATGCTAGTGTGGCTTTGACGTGGCAGGGTAGAGGCAAGCTTTCATAGGATCCATCGTGAACACTCACTACACCATATGCAATTTTTTCCAGAGAGCGAAAAACCATCGGGAATTTTCTTAAAACTGTCAGAAATTCTATTGGTCAACAGCTCTCTGTCGATAATTACTGCTGGATTTGTTGGTTGTTAAATAGATGTATTGTTGACGGTTTTTAGCAACAACTGTCAGTAAATACAATAGCCGAGAGTTTCTACACCGTTGGTAAATATGAAAATGGTCGGCATATTTTGGTACAACTTTCGGTAGAATGAAAAATTTGTCAGTCATTTAGTAATCACCAAGACTTTTTAGAACCGTAGGCCATTTGTTTCTACCCCATCAGAAAAGGATGCATATCTTGTAATGTACTAGGGAAAATTTTCGTTACCTACAGTTTTTTATGTACACCCTAGGGAGACTTTATATCCCTAGGGTTGTCCATTTCAGCACTAGGGAACCATTAAAACTATAAGGCTCTTTGCATATTCTAGTAATCCCATTTGCCCCTTTGGTCCATTTTGGACAGGAACGTGGCTGAGTTCAACCCTATTGAACCGAGCCGTTCCCATCCAAGGACATGTATGGACGTGTGTGTAAATGGTACTCGACGTGCTTCCTTCCGTCACAAATTTATCATTTTAGATATCAATATGGTCCCTAAAACGTAACTTAGACTAGTAATTTATATTATAATATATTTATAAAATTCAATAAAATTATAATATTATGAAAGTACTTTTCGAGACAAATCTATACATATGATTTTTATGTATCCAATCTAAATATTTAATAATATATTAATCATCAAAGTTTCAAAAGTTTAATTATATGTATATCAAAACGATATGTATTTATGATCGGAGGGAGGGCTACTTCTACCCCCGCTGCATGCAGATCACTAGTGACAATTGAAGATTAGATGTAACACCTAGCCTTTAGTATCATTATTGTTGGTTTCCATTGAGTTATATAAATATATAATTCATGTTGGTCTAAAACCCTTTTGGGCCAAAAAAGATGAAAGCCCAAGCAATGTGCTATACATACGCGCCCGCCCCACGTGGAGGCTGTTAAGGGTATTTAGGTCTTTTCCCATATGTCTAGGGTTTATGTCATGTACTATATATGCCCTATGGGCCTCTTTGCAATACAAGATCCTTTCCCATTTACATGGTATCAGAGAATGGTTTCAAAACCCTAGCTCACCTCCAGCCCGCTGCTGCCCCCGGGAGGAGCTTATCCCGGGGGCGGCCATCCAGGCTGGCAGCCACTCTCGCGTTGGGCCGCTGCCGCCTCTTCGGCCGCCACCCCGGATCTCGGTTTGCCCGGCCTCGAGGAGCCCGCCGTTGCCGCCGCCTCTGCTCCACTCTGCCTGGCCGCGCCGACCGCCAAAAGCCGCCACAGATTTGGCCGTCTCCATCGCCCGCGCCCGGATCTGTTCACCTCCGAAGCCGCCAAGTCCGGATCCGGCCGACTCCGGGCCAGATCCGGCCATCTTCGCCGCCGCCGAGCTCGGATCTGGCCTCGCCCCGGCCAGATCCGGCCGCCTCCCGCCACTGGCCATCGTCTCTTCCACCCGGCGCCGCCGCGCGCCGCGCTTACTTTCCCGCCGGATCCGCCGCCACCGCCGGATTCGGTGATCGCCGCCAGATCGGCCGCCGCCGGCTCTCCTTGGGCCACCGCCGCCTCAGCCGCCGCCGTGCTCGCGCCTCGCGCCACCACCACCGCCGACGCCGCCGCCACCCGTCGACTACTCGCCGCGCCAGCCTTGGATCCGGCCGCCGCCGTCTCCATCCACCTCACCAAGGGCCTCTCCCTCGGCTCCGGCCTCGGCCCCTCCGCCGCATCCGCCAAGGCCGTCGACGCCCTCTTCGGCTCCCGCCTGTCCTCGCCGGCCTCGAGTCCAAGAAGGCCGTCCGCGGCTTCCACGCCGTCCAGTCGCCGCCGGATCCCGCCGCCGCTGCACCTCTTCGGCGTCGCCTGACCGGGGAGCTGGCTCCCCGCTGCTCCTTTTTCTCTGAGTGAGGGAAGAGGAGAGATGGGGGTATATGCCGCGTGGAGAGGGAGAGGGGAGGGGATTCTGCTGCTAGTATCTTTATTTGTCGAGTCTCTGGTTTAGTCAGTCTTCAGAAGTCAGTTGCTTTTTCGTAAGTCTTCCGTTGCGTCCATCCAAATCCATAGTTTCTCCATATCGTCAAAGCTGTGCGAGTCCACAAAATTTCTGTCAGTCAGCCGACTGCTTTGCTAGCCACGGTTCATCCTCTCGGATGGGTGTGGTTCTCTTCTTCCTTTCGCATAGTCGCAGCCGCTGCTTTTATCTTTGAGCCGTTACAGATCGTAGAAGTCTCTATGATGCTGCCACTTCTCTTTGAGCCGCCGCCCCGAGTTTCTAAAGCCACCGCGCTTCTTTTTGCACCGCGCCTTCGTTGCGTGTCTTGTGCACTACGCCGCCGCCCTCTCGGGCTTCGATCTGTGCCGCTATGCTTCTATCTCCCTTTTCGGCTTGATTCGACACAATTGTTCAAGGGCCGCACGCAACGACATATTCAAGACATGGATTTTGGATTTTCTCTATTTTAGTGTCAACCCTTCCAAATACAACGCTATTGCATACGCTTTGCATTTGAGGGGGGTGTTAAGGGTATTTAGGTCTTTTCCCATATGTCTAGGGTTTGTGTCATGTACTATATATGCCCTATGGGCCTCTTTGCAATACAAGATCCTTTCCCATTTACAGAGGCTAGTCTTTTAGTGAATCTTTGGGTCACAAGGTGTTAAAGATGAAACCAGAGCATCAACACTCAGGCTGCGTGTGCATGTAGCTGTTATGAATAGCGCATGTATTCATATGAGGCCAATGGGCCGGTATATATACACAAAGTACATGTGACAAATATGCAAAGAACCCCTCATAACAATGGGGAATAACAACTATACATATATCTCTAACACCCCCCCCCCCCTCAAACTCATGGTGGATCAACAACACTGAGTTTGGAGAGGTAGAAGCCATGCTGTGCTCGAGTCTGGGCCTTCGTGAAGAAATCCGCTATTTGAAGCTCCAAGGCACATATCAAGAGTAATCACCGATCATGCACACAAGTCCTCGTGAAAGAAGCATCAACACCAATGTGCTTGGTGAGCTCATGCTTCACAGATCACGGCAATACCGATAGCACTGCATCGCTCGACAAGAGAGGGGCCTGTAGTGACAAACACCAAAATCCTCAAGTAGCCACCGTAGCTGGCAATCTCTGCTGTCAAGAGAGCCATAGCTCGCAACTCACCTCTGCACTCGAACGGACACTGCACTGCTTTCTTCGCCTTCCGTGCAATAAGAGAACCACCAAGAAAAACACAAGAAGCGAGATAGACCGCGATCGAGGGATCACCGCCCAAGTAGCATCCGAATAGGCTCAAGTCAGAACGAATCGGATCGTGGAAAGAAGAGACGGCGAGAGATAGTCCCACGAAGGTATCGCAGAACTCAAGAAGGTGGTTGTAGTGAACTCCGAGTGGGAGCTGAAACAAACCGACTCGAATATGAACTGGATAAGTGATATCCGAACGAGTAACAAAGAAGATAGACAAGACTCCCAACAAGATGACGATAGCGAGTCGGATCGTAAAGAGGCTCGCCATCGAGAGTCGGAGGTGAACATTGAGCTCCATGGGAGTCTCAACAAGATCTGATCGATGAGAGAGGCGCGATCAAGAAGATCTGAATATATTTCTCTTGGGACATAAAGAAACCATCCGGAGTGGAAGTAACCTCAATCCCAAGGAAGTAACGAAGAGGACCAAGATCCGCCATAAGGAATCGCCACTAAGACGAGCCTTGACAAAGGCAATGTACTCGTAATCATCTCCGTAATGATCATATCATCAACATACAGAGAAGAAGAGTCCACCACGAGACGAAGTGTGCACAAAGAGCGCAGGATCATGATCACTAGCTGAAAAACCAGCACCAAGTGACCACAGAGGAGAAGCGCCAAACCAAGCACGAGGGGCTTGCTTAAGGCCATAGAGAGAGCGACGAAGGCGCATGCACCATGCCCTCGTGAACAGAATACCTGTGGCGGATGCATGTAGACCTCCTCACGCAACTCGCCATTAAGGAAGGCATTCTTGACATCAAGCCGAGAATGCACCGCATGCGCGAGCAGACGCCACCGAAAGAAGAGTGCGAACAAAGGTCATGTGGGCCACAGGAGCAAAAGTCTCGTCAGAGTCAACACCATGCTCTCGCTGGAAGCCACGAGCAACAAGACGCGCCTTATAGCGCTCAAGAGAGCCATCAGAGCGAGTCTTAATCTTATAGACCCACTTACATGTGATGGGACGAGAATGAGATGGAAAAGGAACAAGATCCCAAGTACCAGTGCGCTCGAGGGCAGCTTCTCTCACCGAGCAGGAGATAGCCAGACTTCGACGCCTACTTGCCGCTTCAGTGTTCTCCTCGATGTGTTCTCGCAGTTCGCCATCGACTCTTCTGCACCGAGAGACCACCTCCTACACGCCAGCACATCCCCGTGGATTCTTGATTCTGGAGCATCTTTTCACATGACTCCTGATCCTTCCACTCTGTCTTCTATTACACCTCTTGATTCTCCTATCAGTGTTCTTACGAGTTACGCGCAGAGGAGACTCGTTTGAGTGGTGCTGGTCTGATGCCACTCCCCTCTGTGCTCGCCGCTCGTAGCGCTGACGAAGATGAGTCCACATCTGAAAAGCCGAAGGGAGTCCCACAACCTCGTAAGAAAATCGAGGCCGACATCGCGATGAAGACAAGAAGAGCCCGAGCGTCGTCATCGTACCACTGAGTGTAGACGGTCAGACGATCCTTGTAGAAATCCAGAGCCTCGTGGTAGGCAGAGGCAGCTTCATCATCAGCGAGGCGAAGCGGCCTCGCAGCAGCAGCCTTATCGGCCGTCGAAGGCAATGCCACAGCGAGGCTCCGCCGGAGGAATAGGCAAGGCGGGCGGTGACATCGCCGAGAGGACGCCCAGAGACGAAGACCACGCATGTGGATGCGCATGTGAGACACGGTCGGTGTAATTAACACCATCAAAGATCACCGCAGCGAGGAGGGAACGGTGCCCATTGGTAGGCGGCGCCGACGGCGCGGCGACCAAGACAACGGTCTCAACAGCGGCGCCGACGGCGCGCGTTAGAACGACGTTTTTTTTTTTGCTTTTTTTTTTCTTGGTCGGTTTACAAACCGACCGAGCCGAACGAAGAGAGCCGAACCACCCTAGATCGGGGCGGCCTCGCGACGGCGCGCGCGTCGCCAGCGGCGGCGAGCGGAGCGCGCGGCGCGGGCGAGCGCCGGCCGAGGCGGCGGTCGCCGGGCGGCGCCGAGGCCGGCGACGGCGAGGCGGCACCGGCCGGAGGGCGGCCGGACCGGCGCGGCGACACCGGCACACGCGCCGGGCCGGCGCGCAGCGCCGGACGGAGGCGGGCGACCCATGGGAGACTTGACGGCCGCCGCCGAGAGGAGCAGCCGGAGCCAAGGATGCCGAGGAGGAGTCGGCCGGGCGTGCCGGCGGAGGCGGAGGCGGCGACTCGGCCGAGACCGCGACGCGCAGAGCGGCGAGGAGCAGCCGGCGGCGCGCGAGAGAAGCGCCGAGCGCCGAGGCCGAACGGGGAGACGCCGGCGGCAGGGCGGCGAGGCGAGCCGGCGGGCCGACAGAGCGCGGAGGCGGCGACCACCGGCAGAGCGGACACCACCGGGCGGAGCGGAAGGCGGAGGCGAATCGGCGGGCCGACGAGCGCGGAGGCGGCGGCGGCGGAACCCTAGGTAAGCCAAAACCCTAGTTTTGGCTCTGATACCATGTTATGAATAGCGCATGTATTCATATGAGGCCAATGGGCCGGTATATATACACAAAGTACATGTGACAAATATGCAAAGAACCCCTCATAACAATGGGGAATAACAACTATACATATATCTCTAACAGTAGCCAGTGAGGTGCTACACATGCATGCCCGTTCCATGTGGACTGGGCTTATTAGCGTATTTGGGCCCAATGGGTTACACTAGATGGATGGATGCCATTCAAGCAAGTTTATCTAGTACTGAACTCTTCAAACAACCAGTTGACTTGTAATAATCGGAAACTAATCGTTAAATTAATTCCAGCTAGCCCTTCCATTATTTCACATGAGATTGCATATATATAACGCATGTTGCAAGCATGACCTAGCTGTGAACGTGTGGATAATATCACGTATGTACTGAAGGTTTTTCAGTTGACTTAGGAACTTGCGCGATCTCAAAAGTTACGAGTTGGAGGACTTGTGAACAGTACAATTAATGTATGTATATATCCAGGACAAGCAAGTACACACAGAAGAAAGTTGTAACAAGTGAACTAACATTTAATTGGAAGGAAACAGCTGACCATGCAATTGCACTGGCAATTGGATGGAAACTCTATTCCTGTAGATGGGTTTGACAGGCATGAAAAGCTTCACCAATCACAAAGTAAAAAAGTGTAAGTTGAGATTAGAGTTGCCATGTTCATTCTAAATTATGAACTCTTACAAAATCACAGAAAAAGGAAACAACTCTCATTTGCTATAAATTCATGACCCCATATTTTATTGTTATCTGATTTATAGGATAACACTTAATAGTTGCAAGTTGTTTCTGTCTGTTGATTGGGAAGAAAATAAGTAAGAAAGAAATTGTAGCTACAACTCCCTCCAGTCACAAAAGAGTGACATTTTGAGATGTGTGCAGTCAAACTTTGAAACTTTGGTTATCGATATTTATACACCCTTCCTTTTTTTTAAGTGACACTCTAGAATCCATGTCGTCAAACTTTCTAAAACTAAGACGATCAGGAGGCCAAATGGATGTCCGGTCACAAAGGGCGTAACAAGGACCATCAAAGGAATCAGGCGTCGATGTCGGCAAGATACCAGAAGATGAGTCTGATGAAGGACGAGGATGCCTGGAATAGTGTACCCCAGAGAAACGAAATGATGGTGCTGTAGGAACAAGAGGCGATGCTACAAGAGGCAGCACAGAAGGTGGGGACATAGAAGGAACCACTGGAGACAGACTAGAGGAAGGAAGAGACAACCAAGAGATCGTCTTAATGGTGGAAGCAGGATGAGGAGCCGAATCTCGATAGAAGAAAGGTCGAGATTCATCAAAAACGTCCCGTGCGATCTTGATCTGTCGAGTATAAGGATCATAGCAGTGATAACCCTTATACTCATAACTATAACCAAGAAACACGCACTCAACTGATTGGGTTGACAGTTTGGTGTGCTTACGAGGCTGCAGTAGGACAAAATAAGTGCAACCAAAAACACAGGTAAGTATACCGGAGGGCTCTAGAGTAGAGACACTCTATAGGACTGACATCCTTAAGAGCACTGGAAGGCTGTATATTGATGAGATATGCAGCCGTAGAAACAACCTCAACCCAGAACTAAGGTGAAACGTGAGAGACAACAAGAGTGCGAGTAGTCTCAATCAGACGACGATACTTGCGCTCAACAACCCCATTCTGAGCATGGGCACCAGGACAAGACTGGTAAAGTGCCCTGTTACAAAAAGAAATTGTCTGGAAGCACCAGAACAGTACTCGCCAGTAGAATCACAGCGAAAAGTACAGATAGAGGACTCAAATTAAGTACGAACCATCTTGGCAAAGCTATGATAGATCACAAGAACTAACTACGATTAGACATAGGGAAAAGCCAAGTAAAACAGGAATAATCATCAATGAAAATTACATAGAATTTATACCTGCCTTTGGAGATAATAGGCGCAAGTCCCCATGCATCTGAATGAATTAAATCAAAAGGACAAGAAGACAAGGACTCACTAAAATGATAAGGAAGTTGTAGTTGCTTGCCCAGCTTACAACCTTGACAAACTATGGATGTGCCAACAGTAACATGTCCAAGAACATCCTGATGAACTAATAAAGAAAGACGAGACCCACATAGGTGATCTAAACGGTGATGCCACTGCGCAAAAGCTCCAGAGGTGGTGGCAGCAATGGCGGTGGATGTAGACGTGGCAGGAGCAACTGAAGCGGACGAAAGGTGGAGGCAGTTGAGAATGTAGAGGCCTTGACAATCCCTGTGGAGCCAGCAAGTCCCAAGTACTGTCTCTGTTTGTCGATCCTAGATGAAACAGGTGAGAGTCAAAGCCAACCCTACAATCGAGATCAGTGAGTTATCCCACTGAAAGAAGCTGCATGGTAAGCTAGGGAATGTGGAAAACAGCTGAAACAAAAAAAATCAGTAGACAAAAGAGTGCCCTAACAGCTGATAGACAAGTACTGTCAGCTGTCTGAACAGATATAAGAGAAACAGGAGGTCCTACTAAAGTAAGAGATGTGGGGTCCGGTGTCATGTGGAAAGAAGCACCAGAATCTACAACCCAAAAGGTACTTGGAGGAGACGTCTGAGCTAGACTAGTAGAACCTGATGAGCTGTGAGAGAGCTGAAGTAGAGCCTGGTAGAGGTACTGAACAAAATTACCTCGCTGAGAACCTGACGAGCTAGTTTGTCTTCCTGTAAAGAAAGGGCCTCCCTACCCCCTTTGGATTGTCCACCCCCACGTGCCTTATTTCGCTTTTTCCGCACCGCACAACTCTGGTAGTCATGCCAGAAGTTCTTGCAAGAGTTGCACTGAACTCTAGTTGGTGCGAAAACAGGAGCGAAAATAGGCACACAGGAAGAGACCATAGTCAGAGCAGAAACCGTCGGTGTAGTTGAAGAAGGAACAACAAGTACAATTGGAACAGACTGTGTTACTAACCCGAGGCGAAACTCCTCAGCCCAAAGCGTCGAAAGAGCCTCGGTGATGATTGGTTGCGGCAAGCAGCTCAGCAGTTGAGCCTTGACAGGCTCAAACTCTGGGCGAAGACGGTAGATGAAATCGTAAAGGCGAAGGTGATCATGATCCGCCTTCTACACTTTATGACTCCTAACAAAGTGGAGAGGCCAGCTCGTCCAGCTGGCACCAAAGACTAACCAGGGCTCAAAAGAAGTCGTCGAGGGAAGTCTCTCTGGCGAAGCGTCTCCAACTCACGCTGAAACGAAAAGAACTGAGCATCGCTACTCTACTGGTATTGCTCATGCAAGCACTCACAAATCTATCGAGTAGACCAAAGACCAACAATGTCTGGCTGGATAGAGTCATCAACGCTGACTACTAGGAGGTGTGAACACGGGCCTCATGAGCACACCAACGCTTGAGAGTGTCGATGGCATACAGAAAAGTCCCATCAGCAGCGTCAGCAGTAGCAACAGTGTCTGCCTCCTTGGCAGCCTCATCTTCTGCAGGAGGTGCAGAAGTAGACTGTCTGGGAGGAAGCTGAACTGGTGGTGGCAACGAAGGTCGTGCACCGGTGACATGTCCCCAGAGGCGGAGACCATCGAGCGTGATCTCCATGAGAGAAGACCACAACATGTAGTTCGTCCCATGGAGCTTCGTTCCGGAGAATGGGATCACAGCTAATGGTACAAAAGCCTTCGGTAGGCGGCGCTGGACGACGCGGTGACCAAGGTAACGAAGTCTAATAGGCGGCATTGGACGATGCGACAGTTAGATCAACGTTATGGTTTTTTCGTTCTTTTTTTCTAAGAAACAAATACAAAAGAACACCGAAGTCTAACAGTCGACCCGAGCCTGACCGATCGACACCAAAGTCTAATTGTTCGAGCGTCGGTGAGTGGGTCAGGCGATGGTCGGACGGGCAGGCGACGGCGAGCGGCGGCCAGATCAAGTGGCTGGCGGTGCTGGATTGGGTGGGTGCGTCGGATCGAGCGAGTGGTGCTGAATCGAGTGGGCGGTGACGAGCAGTGGGCCGACGAGCAAGTGCTAGCGAGGAGTGGCCGAATCGAGCGGCTAGTGGCGCCAGATCAGGCGGACAGCACCAGATCGAGCGAGCAGCGGTCGGCGACTAGATCAGGAGGGTGAGCATTAGATAGAGCAGGTAGTGGCAACCAAAAATGGCGGCAGCAGCCTAGGCAATAGCGGGGCAGAGAAGCGGCGACCGGACGGTGGCAGCGGCCTAAGGCCGGCGGTTCAACTCGGTGACGACAGCATATGTGGAAAAACTAGAGTTAGTGCCCTAGCTCTGATACCATATTATGAATATTGTGCATGTATTCATAAAGCCCAAATGACAATATATAGGGAGTACAAGAGGATATACAAAGAAATATACCGTACGCAAATCAAAAACCAAGGCATATAAGGAAACAAATAAATAAATCCTATCCTATCCTTAACAAACTGGACATATAATATTTATTTATTTATTTGTCTCAAAAAGTACTTTTATAGTATTATATGCCACTTATTGTCTCACAAACATGTGGGTCCGGATCCACCTTGTCAGTGAGACAACTAGGGATTTTGCAAATATTCAATGGCACATAAGGAATTAATCCAATTTTATTAGATTTCATAAATATACTATAATAGAAATTAGTGGCCAAAGTTCTATTTTGGAGACCGTGTCGATGTCCAAAGCGTCATTCTTTTGTGACTCAAGGGAGTAATTAGTAGGACTAACTGCACGATTGCACATGCTACTCCGTTACTTTAAACTAACATAATAAGAATTAATCTTAAACCATAACTATCAGTATCAACTTTGAGTTGTGAAAGATTTTTAATCTATGCAAGATACTGGAACATCCACACAGTTGCGTAAGCCAATCGATGTAACTATAACATTTTATCTTATTAAGGGTAACTTGCAATACTTGGGTTGGATTGTGCTCAAATGATCGAGAGAACTTTCATATATGCATGTCAACAAGTAACTAATTAAAAAAATAAAGCACATAGAAATTAATATATTTCACGTCACATCAGAGACCCCCAAATATCCTTCAAAACAAGTTATTTTTAATTATTTACTCATGTAGGTTAGTTGTTATCGTAACCAAGGATCAAAAAACCGGAACCGGGCCAAATCCCGGCCGCCGGGCGGTACCGGTAACCGGCCGGTTACCGGAAAACCCGGTTAAAAACCGGTTAAAATTTGGCAAATGAAAATTTGGGGGGGAGCGGGAGGGGACCGGTAACCGGTCGGAAATCGGAAAAACCGGTGGAAAAATCGGAAAAACCCAATGCAACGTTTTAGCTGCTGCATGCTTGACTGATAGTCCCGAAGAAATCAATGCTGCATGTTTCAGCTGCTGCATGGCATGACCTTTGAACTTCCATGCTTGACTGAAATAATCAATGTTGCATGTTTCAGCTGCTGCATGGCATGACCTTTGAACTTCCATGTGTTCTATAAATTGCTATTCAACTCTTCCAAACATTTGGCTAGCTTAGCATTAAGACCACTAATTTCCATTTCATGTTTCACTTCAACTTCATTCTTTTCAGCATCAAGAAGACAAGAATAGAAAGATTCGTTCTAGCCTGTGACAATGCATCTTGTAGTGAGTTAATAGTTATGTTGGCATCTTCTAGTTTGTTGGCATTACGAACAAGTTCCTCATTTGTTTTTTCTCCAACTCCTCTTCTACAACAGCAGCATGCAATTATATTTGGTGTTTTTCTTCAGAACCAGAAGAAACACACTCCTTTACTTTACTCAATTCATCTTCTAATATCTTTATGGTGGAAAGGGCATCAGAAAGCCTGCTAGCTTGCAAGGCAACATGCTCATTTGCTTTGTGTAGCACTGTAGCTCATTCTTCAAATTTCGGCCGGTTTTTTTAATCCCAGACCCAGCCGGGTTTTCCGGTTACCTTCCGGTAACCGCCGGGAAACCGAACCCTCACCGTAACCACCTAAGGATATTCCAGAAAATGAAGTGGCTAACTGGATTGCAAGTAAGTTACTCACTGGTAGAGTTCGGATTTCTTGTACATGTCACTGAAATCAACACCTAGTGTCTGTTCCTGAGAAACTGTTGTCACTTCCAACATCCATGTTGCTGGATTATAGCCATCTCTAATTTTGCTGCTTCCTTGGATCCCCTAAAAAATATGAAACCATATGCGATTATCAGTGATCCTGCTGAAATTAGATTTAGGAATACTCAAGACTCCTGTAATACAACTTTACCTCGAAATACTTGATCAGCTCTGAAGAATGATGGCCTAATGGACCAACATAGATCTCTTCTCCTCCTCTCTTCATTAGGAAAAGCTGCAAGCGTTTATAAACATTTTAGACTGGCAACATTGTTCAAGGAAAAGACACAACCAATTGAGTTTCACCAATTCAGACCAATTATCCAGATTCCAGAGACTGGTGCGAAGAAATCTTAAAAAAAGAAAGTATAGAAAATATTTCAAGGTGAAATCTCATTCACCTCATCGAATGCTTCAAATATGTCAATGCTAGGCTGATGAATCGTGCATACCACAGTTCTACCAAGATGTCGATGGTGTTCCTTCTCGTCCGCATCACTATTGCAAATGCCGCATCAAGCCCTGAGGTTGGTTCGTCCATGAAAATGATTGAAGGATTTGCAACGAGCTCCACAGCAATGGTCAGCCTCTTCCTCTGCTCAGTCGACAGACCATTCACCCCGGGAAGTCCAACCAAAGCATCTCGCAGTGTCTGGAGCTCAACAAGCTCCATCACCTCCTCGATGAACATCTGCATACACAAAGGTAAGCAAATATCTATTAAGCGTCAACTGAAGGTGCAAGTTACAGCTATTATATTTGACTGACCTCTCTTTTGTTTGGATCTACATCCTTGGGAAGGCGAAGCCACGCTGAGAAAAACAACGACTCATAGACTGTCACCTGTGGTGAGTGGATATCGTTTTGTTCACAGTATCCTGATACACGTGCAAAGGTCTCTTGTTTCTTCGGATATCCTGAAATGCTGATATTTCCTTCAATGTACCCACCGGTCTTTCTCCCTGCCAACACATCCATCAGAGTTGTCTTACCAGCGCCACTGACGCCCATCAGTGCGGTCAGCACTCCAGGCCTGAAAGATCCACTAACACCTTTGAGGAGCTCCAACTGGTCCTCGACTGCACCTTGTGCTTTCATTTCCTGAATTTTAATTTCATATGAAAGGTTACCGACTTATGAGCAGTGGCTAAAATTTGACAACGTAAGAGAAGCAATGTCAATCTTCTACCTGTGGCATTTTGACAGAGTATCTGATGCTGTCAAAGGTGAGCGAAAGTGGGATAAAGGGGAGGACCATCCCCCTTTGCGTAGGACCGGAATCGTCTTCAACAACTGCTGAGCCACTTTCAGTATTGCTGACTGCTGCTCGATGAGTACTTCCTGATACCAAGAGATTGTCGGCAAGAACTTCGTACTTCATGTTGGCATCCTTCTCCTTCAGCACCTCCTCAGTTATAGATGGATGGAATTTACCATACGCTGCAAAATCATAAGAGGAAACCATTTTCAAGTTGAGATATTACGAGAATACCTAGGAGGAACTAGGTTTTTTTTCATTAAGGGCACCCAAATTCGAGCTGGTGAGGACTCCAACCTGGGTGGTGGTAGTGTATACCCACGCCTAGCACCATGAGCTAGTCCTAGTAGGTTGAGATACTGTCAAATGGAAGAATAATGACCAAACCAGTTAGGAGGTACTCACGCATGAGGAATGTAAGGGCAAGAGTGAAGAGAGCGCTGAAGAGCAAGGTGAATCCGAGCATTGCGCCGAAGCCGATCCAATACCACTTGGCTTCTGGGAAGATTCCACGGGACTTGAGTACTTGCACGCCAAGGGTCTCATTGGAGATAGAGTTATTCACGATTTTGTCCCAGTTGTGCCCCAAGAGCTCGTTCACTGAGATTGCATTCAGCGCATACGTCAATGGGGAGATCCAGTAGCCCCAGATCAACCAATTCTTCACATTCTCTGCCAGCTCAAATAGAAGCAAGAGCTTGTGTTATGAAAAAGCTGCATTGCAAAGAACTACAGGTGAATAAAGGGTGAATTCTTACCTCTTGCTAACAAAAATCCGCCCAAGGCCATAAACATTAGTAACAGGAAAGGTCCGAAGACATTTGCAACGATCAAGTTTCTGGCTGCCCCACCAATGAATCGGAAGAGTGATGCTGCCATTTGACTGATTGCTAACATAAGCAGATATTGCTTGAAGAACCTAAGGACATAAGAGTACTAAAGTAAAGAATAGATAACAATATGCATTTGATAAACAAAATAACCCACAAATATTCTAGTATGTAACAAAAATAGACGATGTGTCTTTAAAGTTCTCAGAAAAAAGAGATAATCTAGACTCAAAAAAATATAGTTCTCCATTTTATTTGGGCCCTAATTATGACCAGGGAAAACGATTTCGCCAATATATCGGCGAAATTTCCGATTCGTCGGTGATATCGGTGGCCCCCTATAAAAAACATATCAGGCAAAAAAATTCATTTTCATTTGAAATTTGAGCAAAAACGGAGGTATATAACTACACATTATCAATTTCTTTGATTGTGTTATTTGTAGAAAGGTATGGGCACGGAATTGATGATCTATTATGAGAGATATGATTACATATATATAGGCAAGGATGACCTAGAGTTAGAATACGACTAATACAAGGAATCCTTGCCTACTAAGACTCTATCACAATAATCCAATCACGTGAGGCCCAAAAGGGGACAGCCGTGCAGCCCAAAGGGTTAGCCGGAATTACATTATCTAACACGCCCCCGCAGTCGAAGCGTCGGCACAGCAGACGTTGAGACTGGACCTGAACTCGGTGAAGACGGAAGTTGGCAGCCCTTTGGTGAAAATATCGGCATACTGGGACGTAGTGGGGACGTGCAGTACCCGAATATCTCCAAGGGTGACCCGCTCACGAACGAAGTGAAGATCAATCTCAATGTGCTTGGTGCGTTGATGCTAGACAGGGTTGGTGGACATGTGACGCTGCTGATGTTATCGCAGTAGACCAAAGAGGCGCACCGGAGAGGACAGTGGAGTTCGAGAAGAAGTTGACGAAGCCATGTCGCCTCGGCGACTGCGTTGGCCACTGCACGGTATTCTGCTTCAGCACTGGAGCGAGACACCGTGGCTTGGCGCTTGGAAGACCAAGAGATGAGATTGTCTCCAAGGAAGACGGCGTAGCCTGAAGTCGACTTGCGCGTATCCGGACAACCTGCCCAATCAGCGTCGGAGTAGACTACCAGGTCGGACTGAGTAGACGGCCGAAGTATGAGTCCAAAGTCGAGAGTGCCTCGGATGTATCGGAGAATGCGTTTCAAAGCTGCAAGGTGGGGCTCCCTCGGGTCGTGCATATGAAGACAGACCTGCTGAACGGCATAGGAGATATCTGGCCTGGTGAATGTGAGATACTGTAGGGCACCGGCAAGACTGCGAAAATCAGAAGGGTCCTGAATGGGTGCGCCGGCAGTAGAAGGTATCTTTGGCTTGGTGTCAACCGGAGTGGAACACGGCTTGCAGTCAGCCATGCCAGCACGATCGAGGATATCCAACATGTATTGTCGTTGTGAGAGGAAGAGACCGGCACCGCGTTGCTGGACATGCATCCTGAGGAAATGATGAAGTGGGCCAAGGTCCTTCATAGAGAATTCCCGCTGCAGGGCGGCAATAGTGCGCCGAAGTAGGTCATCGGACGAGGCGGTGAGGATGATGTCGTCAACATAGAGTAAGAGATAGACTGTCTCGGAGCCACGGTGATAGACGAAGAGCGAAGTGTCAGACTTGGCTTCAATAAATCCGAGGGTGAGCAGGTAGGCTGCAAAGCGACTGTACCAGGCTCGTGGTGCCTGCTTGAGACCGTAGAGTGACCTGTTGAGCTGGCACACAAAGTCTGGATGAGCTGAGTCCTCGAACCCGGAAGGTTGGGAGCAGTAGACAGTCTCGGACAAGGTCCCATGCAAGAAGGCATTCTTCATGTCAAGCTGATGAAGTGGCCAGCGGTGAGACAAAGCCAACGATAGTACCGTGCAAACGGTCGCCGGTTTGACCACTGGACTGAATGTCTCGTCGAAGTCCACGCCGGGCCGCTGAGTGAAACCTCGAAGAACCCAGCGTGCCTTGTAGCGCTCGAGGGAGCCGTCAGCTTGAAACTTGTGCTTGAAAATCCAGTTGCCGGAGACGATGTTGGCGGACGAGGAACCAACTCCCAAGTGTGGTTCTGCAAGAGTGCAGCATATTCCTCCTCCATAGCTGACCGCCAATTGGGGTCGGCGAGAGCGATACGGTATGTTCGTGGAACGGGTGACAGAGGCGTGGCGTGGTAGAGGGCGGGTAGCCGGAACCCGGACTTGCCGCGCGTCATCATTGAGTGCTAATTCAGCACGGGAGGCACTGGTATGGCACCTGGGGGAAGGTGCGCCGGTGGGGGTGCCGGGGCGGGGGTCGGGTGCGCTGGAGGAGGTGCTGAGGTGGAGACTGAGCCGGAGGCCGCCTTCGCACGGCGTGTGTAGACGTGACGTATCAGGCGATCAGTAGGGGCCGCATGTGGCAATGCGGGCGAGTCGGGTGCCGCACGTGGCAGTGCTGTACGAGGCAGTGCTGGTGCTGGGGCAAGCGGTGCCGTGTCCTCCGTTGCCGCGCGTGGCAAGAGCGCCGGAGCAACGTCTGATGGGATTGCACGAAGCGGAGGTGCGGACGGGGCTTCTTCCGAAGCCGCGCGTGGCAGGAGCGCGGGAGGTAATCCTGCAGACAAAGAGGTGCGCGATGGACCAATAGGTGTCGGCACTGGATTAGTACAGTCATCCAAAAACTCAAAGTCCTCCGTGGACGGGGTAGACGGAAGAGTGGCAAAGGGAAAAGATGTTTCATCGAAGATGACATGACGAGAGAGGTAGACCCGATTGGAGGTCATGTCAAGACACCGGTATCCCTTATGATGAGCAGAGTAGCCAAGAAAAGTGCACAAGGTGGAGCGAGGAGCGAGTTTGTGGGAAGCTGTGGAGGCAAGGTTTGGGTAGCATTTGCACCCAAAGACGCGAAGGTGAGCATATGACGGTGACGTCCCAAAAAGAGCGTGATGCGGCGTGGAGAAGTTTAACGTCTTGGTGGGTAGGATGTTGAGGAGATACATGGCAGTGGCCAACGCTTTGACCCAATAGGACGGTGGCATAGACGCCTGAAACAAAAGTGAGCGAATGACATTGTTGATAGACCGAATGATACGCTCGGCTTTACCGTTCTGTTGGGAGGTGTACGGGCAAGACATGCGAAGGTGGACACCACGAGTGAGGAAGAACATGCGGGCGTTGTCGCACTGGACTGCCTTAATAGTGGTGCCGAACTGAGTGGAAACATAGGAGAAAAAATTAGCGAGTGTTGAAAAGGTGTCAGACTTGAGCCTAAGGGGGAATGTCCAAAGGTGGTGCGAACAATCATCAAGAATGAGCAAATAGTATTTGTAACCAGAGATACTTTCAACAGGTGAAGTCCAGAGGTCACAATGTATAAGATCGAACTTGTTTGAGGCACGAGATGCGGACACAGGAAAGGGAAGACGCACATGTCGACCCAGTTGGCAAGCATGACAAATAAAATGACCTGTGTTTTTATTACATGAGGGAATAATGGAGGAACTCGCTAACTGAGATAAAACTGCATGACCCGGATGACCAAGACGACGATGCCAAAGTGAAGTGGAGGACTCGGCGAGGAAGGTCCCAGCGGCAGGGAGATGCAGAGGATATAGGGGCCCGGAGCTATTGCACCTGACGATCACGTTCCGAGACCGAAGATCCTTCACAGAACAGCCAGCGGGGTCAAATTCAACAGAACAGTTATTGTCAGAAGTAAACTGGCGTACGGAAATAAGGTTCTTGATGAGGGAAGGAGAGACTAGAACTTTATTAAGACGGAAAGAGCCAGGAAGATCGGCTGTGCCAGTAGAGGTAATGGGGAGCAAAGAACCGTTACCGACAACAATGGAGGAAGGAGTGGGATACCGGGAAACAGAAGTGGAAGAAAGGATACCTGGGTCGGAGGCCATATGAGAAGTAGCCCCTGAGTCAAAATACCACTCGGTTTGCTGAGGTGGTGTCAAAGCCACGGTGGAGAAAGCACTGGCAAGGCCTTGTTGGTCCCAGGAGGGTTGGCTGGCAGGGGCGGCATACTGGTTCGGTAGTCCAGCTGGAACACCTGGGATCGCCCACGGGTTTTGAAGTCCAGCCGAAACACCCGGGATCACCCACTGATGCTGATGTCCGGCCAGCAAAGCCTGGGGAGACGGTGCTGGCCCGGAGGAGCGTCCCTGCGGAAGAGGCGCAAGGGGAGGTCGGGGGCCGGGCCACATCTGGATGGTGCCGGTCCAGGGGTTGTAGAAGCTGGGCCAGCCTCCAGATTTTGCCCCGCCGCCGCCCCCGTTACCGCCTGCGTCGGATGTCTGTGAAGGCGCGCCGCCTTGGCCGCGTGACTGGGAGGAGCCGCCCCCGCCGCGCTTGCCGCGTCGGCCGCGGGACTGGGAGGAGCCGCCGCCACCCCCGTTGCTGCTATGAGTTGATGACGACGGGGCGGGCGTCGAGCCGGGCTGACCGCCGGAGGTAAGCAAGGCGGTGGCAGGGGAAGTCTTGCGATTGGCCATGTTTAGCTCTTCCAGGAGCAAATCGGCGCGCGCCTAAGGAAGGAGGGGAAGGGCCGGCTTCGTTGGAGATGCAGACCGATAGCGGTGAATTTCTCGTTGAGGCTGCAGATGAGGTTGAGGATGAGAGTCCGGTCGGCGATGAATTCCCCGAGGTCGGCAAGGGCATCTGCCATGCTCTTGAAGCGTCGGCAGTAGTCGGCGATCGAGAGGTCTCCCTGAACGAAGCTCCGAAATTCAGCATCAAGGTAGAGGGCGTGTGACTCCCTGTTGCCGAGAAATTGGGTCTCGATGGCGAGCCAGGTGAAGCGCGCGGTGGCCCGACGTTCCAGCACAGTTTCGACAAGCTCGGTGGAGAGAGTGCCGAGGAGCCAGGATCGGACGACACAATCCATGCGGACCCAGTCGGGAAGAGCCGGGCGAGGATCATCGGCGAGGACGCGGTCTTCGAGGGAATACTTTCCGAGGGCAAGGAGGAAGAGCTCGCGCCACCGGGTGTAATAGCCGGAGGTTAGGTCGAGGACGAGGGGAACCAGCGAGCGGATGTTCTGCACGCCGACGGCCTGGGCGTGAAGGTTGGCGATGGCGGCGGCTTCGTGCAGAAGAAGGGCGTCGTGGATCGGTCGAGGAGCCCCGCGGACGGATTCAGCGTCGGTGTCGGCATCGGCATCCTCGGTGGCGGCGGCGCGCTCGCGGGCTGCGCGCGCTAGGGAAGCGCGCTCGCGATCAGCGCGGCGCGCTCTTGGGCGGCGACGACGGCCTCGCGCTCAACGGCCTTAGCCCACGCAAGAGCAGCGGCGCGGGTTTTGGCGGCGGCAGCGAGACGTGCGTCATGAGCCACCTGGGTCGCGCGTGCTTCGTCTTCAGCCATGGCGGTGGCTTCGGCCATGAAGGGATCGGCGTCGGCGGCGGCGGCAGGAGAAGGAGCTGGCGGCGGGAACTCGCTCGGCATGGAGGCCAAGAGTTAGGGTTAGGTTTGGAGCGGAAGCTGATGGTCGGGGAACGACCTGTCTGATACCATGTAGAAAGGTATGGGCACAGAATTGATGATCTATTATGAGAGATATGATTACATATATATATAGGCAAGGATGACCTAGAGTTAGAATACGACTAATACAAGGAATCCTTTCCTACTAAGGGCCTGTTTGTTTCAAATTGTAGATTCGAGAAGTAGCCGTGAGTATCCACTAGTCGGAACCGAGAAGCTGGATAACCCCACTTCCGCTACTAGTTCATTTTCGGATTCGTAGCTTCGCTACTAGTTCATTTTCTGGATTCTTAGAATCGGATGAAAATCTGATCGCTTGGGGAGCCGCAGATTCGAGAGTAGCCGCAACGCCGTAAGTCAAACAAACAGGCCCTAAGACTCTATCACAATAATCCAATCACGTGAGGCCCAAAAGCGGACAGCCGTGCAGCCCAAAGGGTTAGCCGGAATTACATTATCTAACATTATTGGCTACCAATGCCCTGTTATTTTGAAGACCACAAAAGATGTATATGACCAATTCTTCAGAATTTTGAAAAAAAAATAGTCAAATTTCTGATGAAAGATTAATCTCTATTTAAAAATATCGGTCGATAACCGGTCTTATCGGCACACTCGATATTTTTCACAAACCGGGTAGCATTATCCCTGATTACGACTAGTCCACAACCATTACATATTAGTTATAACATACTTAAACCCCAAAAAATAAGAAAGTGCCATAAATTATAAAAATTAACTCTTATTAAGGTATACTCCAAGTGGAAGTTCTCATTGAGATGTACTAGACTACGCAATAAAAGTTCTTAGAAAAATAGAGAAAGTCTGTCAGCCATGAAAGATTAGGGGTATATGTGGTAAACTAGAAAATGTAGTGTAATTGCACGGGTCAATCTCACCTGCCTACATTTGGGTCAAACCCAATGACGTAGTACGTCATGAAAACAAACACACCGACCTCAATAAACGAGATTGGGATATTGGGGATCGATGAGGTTATGGAGTAGGCCCATGCCGGATAGAAGAGGAGGTCCCGCTGCTTGAAGAACACTGGCAGCCTAAAGATGGTGAGCGGTATTTCGGACATGCCATTGAACATGATGAAGAGCTTGCCAAAGAAGAGCACCCCCATGTAGATGACCCCGTCACTCACTGAGTCACGATGCATCTTTGTACGGAAGAAGAGGGTCATTACAATAGTTGACACCAGCATCAGCTATCATGCCAGAATATCAAGTAGTCAATCATATTGTTGTTGCTTTTCCAAATATACCAATTAATCCTTCTTTCTGAATTAACGTCTGATCACCTGGAAGGTTCTGAAGATGTAGACAAAGGAGTTCCTCTTCATAAGAAGGATTTCTCGGTCGAGGTTTGCCTTCAGTAGCTCCTTGGCACTCACGCCATACGTTGAGGTGGTCAGTGCAGCTGGATGGTTCTTGCTCTTGTCGAACGGAATGGCAAGCTCGTTTGCTATCGTTCCACCGGTGTGATACGACTGGAATGCACTTGCAAATTCCTTTACCGTCACGTATCGGTAGGGCTCATCATGCCACACCCAGTATTGCTTCTGATCTTTCCTCGAAGTCACCTGCTCAGCATTTCCACAGAGATACGTCACAAAGCATTGCACATATGTGTACTTCAGACGATGGTGGATGGTGGGAATATACGTACTTCTTGCAAGAAGTCAGCAACACCCTTCCTCTCGGGGCACTTAAAACCCACGGACTCGAAGAATTCGAGCACGTCCTCTCGAGGGCCCTGGTACACGATCTGCCCGTTGGAGAGAAGTATGATATCATCAAACAAGTCATATGTCTCGGGTGCAGGCTGCAGCAGGGAGATGACGGCCGTGCCACCGAGGATGTGGATGAACTGCCTGAGTGAGTTCACGATTTGGAACGTAGTCGAGCTATCGAGTCCAGTCGAGATCTCGTCCATGAATAGCGCCCTCGCGGGCCCAACTAGCATCTCGCCTGCAGGATATTAATCGATAACACAATTGTTTTAAGTAACAACCATTGTTGAAATTAAATGGTGTTTGAATCATATCTTTTAAACAACCTGTTGTGACACGCTTTCGTTGTCCACCAGAGATGCCTCTCAGCATCTCATCCCCTACCATTGTGTCTGCGCATATCTCTAGTCCTAATATCTGCAGTTTACAAGCAACGTGTAAAATAATGAACAAACCACCTTTGGATAATTCACTCTGAAATTACTTGTAGTTGTGCCTTAAACGTACCTTCAGGACATAGTCCGTGACCACATTGGCCTCTTCTCCCCCCATTGCAGACGCCTAATTAAGATAAGCAGGAAATTTATACTTAGTCTTCACTTATGATTAGTTATCATGAAAAACCTAACAAAAGGGACCAAAAAATCATATTTATTTATTCATGATTTGTAAATTCTTGCCTTCATGAATGCATCGATATCAGCATCAGGCATGATATTCAATTCCTTCTCTCGCCTCGACAGCTCAGCCAGCATATCTGACAGCATAACAAAAAAGAGAACATGAGTCTGAAAGCAACAGAATATGAATGCATGTTCATGTGACTAATTGCTGAGAATCATACCAAAGCGAGTGCCAACGCCTCGGCAAATACATGGCGAATCGCAGCGCCTCCTCACGGTCATCTCTCCTATGTGGAGGTCGTGCTGGCTGATATACGCTGCCGTCCTCTCTGGAACAAACTCCTCCATACCATGCCCGTTGTAGGAAACTCTGCCCGAAACCTGCACATCATTTTACCTCATTACAGAAATTGCTATATAGTAAACGTTCACTAGGTAACTAACTGGTGAACAGATTGCTATATAGTAAACGTTTACTAGTTACCTAACTAGTGAACAACTTCTTTTCTAGTATTAGTGAGTTGAAAGTTTGGAAATTTTGATTTTTTTTTAATGAAAAGGCAGAAGCTTTGTCTCTTCAATTAACAGAAGAAACGAAGGAGTTACAAAAGGCTGGGCCCCCAACAGCGATAAGCCTAAACAAAGGCCGCAATTGGGAAGGGCTAAGACTGACAACTAGAAGGAAAGGCTAGCCTTGAGAAGCTTCCTACGTTGTCTTATGTCTTCTAGATCATGAAGGCAACTTGTTCCCAGTTTAATGATTGATTTTGGAAGACCCTTCTATTTTTCTCCTTAGATATTCAAAGAGATATATGTGACTAGCCTGTTGAATTTTCTTCTAACAGGGCAAGGCCAAGAAGTAAAGTTATTTTCACAAACCTTCAGGTCTTTGTCAAGCCTTCCAGCTAATGCGAGAAGCAAAGTGGTCTTGCCTGACCCAGGCGGACCTAAGAGCAGAGTCATCCTACAAAAACAAAAAGAATGCCAGGTGAAAGAACTAGAAGAAAAGAAATCGAACTGCAAACAACATGGCTTAATAAACATCTCATCTTCTCATTAAGGAAAATGTGATTGTAAAAAAGAGATAGATGTGTGCTAGTGGTTTCGTCCTGAGCTCCAGCAGATTAAATTTGATTTGAAGACTGTCTTGTAATGTTTATTTATCTTAAGGAGAGAACACATTTAAATAAAAGTGAAAAAAAAACAGTGCATTTCACCGGGAATCAGTGTATAGACTTCAAGAACCAAAGGGCAGTGGGACATACTAGCAGGAAACAGTGGAAGGCAAAAAAACAAACTCTATTCATCTACCTACACATTTATAAATAACCATAGAGATTAAGCACACCTCAATAATACTTAAATCAGGAAACAAATCCTATAAATTCTAACATCAATCGAGAGAAAAGGAGTGTAGGATCGTACGGCACAATCAGAGGAGGGGTAAATGATTGCCTCCGCTTTCGATACCTGAAACCAAAACTAAAAGTAGAAGAAAAACAATCTAAATTACCGGATGTAGATTACGACCGCAAGATGTTGGTTCGCTCACATGTGCTCGCTAAGACCGCCAACGCACGTAGTCGTAATCTCCCTCCGCTCGAAGACTTCAGCCACTCGAACGCTTCAATCGCTTGAATGAGTACACGCCGGAGAGAAGAAAAACGATGCTCAGAAAATACATCGCCGATGCCAGCAAACTTTTCTTGGAATAGATCTGATCTATTATTTATGTATCATGGATGTGGTTACAAAGTGCCCTCACGGCACCCCTAAAAGCTCTCTCGACGAAAGCTCTCTCTAAACCTACACGTTAGCCCTTAGCATCTCTCTGCTTTTATAGGCTAACGTCCAAACCGTGTCCGCCTTAAATACGAACACACAACTCTATCTCTTTCTCAAATCAAGCGACCCGAAACTCTTCCTAACATGAGTTTTACCATATCTCTAAACCTACCCGTTACGGACTCCTTTCATAACATCTCCAATATCACCATGTGACGAAGCCTCCAAGACGCACCTCCTGTATCTCCATCACGCATCACCAACTCCCGTGTCGAAGCCTCCAGAACCGTACCTCCTGTATCTTCTCCATGCACCATCACGTGCTCAACCTCACTTACTCTAGCTCTCTTTGGCATGAGGCTTGTACTTGCGAATGTGTTTTGCAAATAGTTGAAGATCATATGTTGAATCCTTATAACATTGGACTATACATTACGAATGTGTTTTGCAAGTGTTTAAAGTCCATATTTTCATTCTTTGTAGTATGAGGCATATATTTGCAAATGTGTTTTGCAAATAGTTGAAACTCATATATAATCCTTGTGTCATGATTCTAAAAATGTGCAAATATATTTTACATCTTGTTGGGAATCATGTTTGATCTTTGTGTGTAAGATACTGTTGTTTGTAAATGTGTTTCGTAAATTCTGTTGAAGTATTTGCACTGCTCAAGGAAATAGAAACTACCGCAGTGTAGTCTGCGGTACTACCGCTGACCAGAACTACCGGCATTGTAATCACGGAACCCCCGCGTACGTTGGTGGTCGAAGACCTTTGTGGTCGAGCGCCGACTTGGTCGAACCAATGTGATCGAAGATCTGTGTAATCGAAACAAGCGTGATCGAACCGACGTGGCCAAAGATCTGTGTGATCGAAACCAGCGTGGTCGAACTGACGTGGTCGAAACCGACGTGGTTGAGATCTATATGATCAAAACCGATGTGGCCGGAACCGACTTGATCGAGACCTATTTTGATCGAAGACTAATATGGTCGAAAATCGACATGGTCGATGTGGCCAAGACCTGAGTGGTCGAAACCAATGTGGTCGGAGACCAGCGTAGTCAGAAACCTGTGTGATCGATTCGGACAGCGTGGTCGGAGACCAGCGAGGTTGGAGATCAGCATAGTCGAAAACCTGTGTGGTCGAACTGGACAATGTGGTCGGAGACCTGAGTGGTCGAACCATCCAATGTGGTCAGGGACCAGTGTAATCGATGATCGGTACTTTCGACTAGCTCTGTGTAAGCGGTCAATCGGCTCTGTGTGAGTAGTCCGATCAGCGAGCGGTACTACCGGCTCTGTGCAAACGGTATTTCGGATTTGCAGAACAACCGGCTCTGTATGAGTGGTACTTCTGATTTACGGAACATCCAACTTGTGTAGCGGTACGTTTTTTCCAGAGAGGCACCTGTGTGATGGTCTTCTCCCCGCGAGAGTGGTAGTTCCGCATGTGGCAGTGGTACTTCCAATTATTGGAATTTAGGCTTCATTTGTGCTAAACCAATTTGATTTAAAATTTTGCATTGTATACTTGATTTAGACAAAAAGAAAAGGTATTTAATTGATAATAATTGGAAGATATTTTTTAGACTGCCTATTCACCCCCCCCCTCTAGTCGCCCTCCTCGATCTTACACTAGTCTGAGGTTACCCACATATAGGAAATATTTTCACCCACCTGGTAATGTACAGGGGACCGTATAATTTTGTTAATCAAGATATTACACCCCGCCTGCAGTTATACAGTCGAGGGCGATGTTGTACCTGACTACTCTCATATAATCAAGTATGTAGGAAGTAATCACCGGTGCCATTGCCATAACTTGCTAAATAACATTTATCTTTGATTCTACTGTTCCTGTTGTCTCGATCTCTGATCCTTATCAGTGTTTCCAGTAACATAGTTTCATTGCATTTAACATGTGTCAATTACTTGCTAGCATTACTTGTCCTTTACACATTTGCTTGCGACCGTTGTTAGGAAACTTGCTGAGATTTCCAAATTTCATGCTTGCTATTTCCATTCTTAGGTAAAAAGTCAGTGAAGTGATAGCATCATGTATGAATGGGAGCACTTGAGTTTTCAACACTGTGGTTTGCCACAATTTATATTATCTTATTTATTCTTCATTTGATTAGAAGTGGACTGGTTCCATATTTCAAACATTTATTTCAGTTTGCGCTGGTTCTCCAATGAAGTATTCTTAAAGTTTAATTTCCTTGCGCTTTTAATTGTTGGTTTTATTATTTATTCTTTATTTTGGCGATAACGTTTCACAGTAGTATCTCATTTTGGTACGTGAGGTGCTACAAGAGTTGTGACTTTTCTTCATCTCAAAAAAGAAAACTTGTTTCTTCTGACCTGTCTGATCCTTTACCTATCTTTCCTATATGATCTCCCAACAAATAAATTGCACAAATCCTAGAGCAGTAGCTAGTGCTGGAGTAGTGGGTGCTTACAAATCAGGCCCTTCATGTCTCTTAAATTTTTGTAGTTTTGGGAGAGAATGAAGCATGCTCATGTAATGATGTTCCATGCTGTTGGTTGATGAGGTGCCTCTGTAATTCTGTAGTTTATATCTGAACTATTCATAAAATAAATCAAACGTGGCCATTCAAATATTGTCATTCAGCACATGTCATGCAATCGCAAGCAAGGTCAATCACAGACTACCAATAAAAAAATTGTCATAGTCCCAGTTATTACAACTTACAAGTTCATGTAAAACTTTGAAGGGGTGAGCGCTCGGTTTGGATCACAGATTCACAGCTTCCCAAAATACATGTCATATTTTTCCAGTCGAGAGGAGGACGTGCGTGCAAAAAGGACTACTGTTTTGTAACTCCTTTTGGTTAGTTGAGCGCTCGGTCAATTGCATGACAGGCATGTGCTCTAACTAGACACCACATCATCTCTCACTCGCTGATTTGGAACCACATCATCGATTAAAATAGGTGAATTAATGACCAAATAGGTCAAAAGAAACAAGTTTATGGTGCAAATTATAAATTTCTAATTTTATAGTGCAGTTAGACGGTGTAACGGTCCGACTCCAGGGAGTTACAAGGCTAGATGCTTATTTTGCTGCCTCGTAGGCATATTTTAGTGTTCTGAAGTTGACTGGTTTGCTTTCCATTTTTGTTAGTGTTAGTGATCCCCAATGGCGAGAGAGAGAGAGAGATTGAATTCACCTGCGGGGCTTGATTATGCCGCTGACATCGTGGAGGATGGGGGTAGTCCGCCTCCTGCTCGGCAGTATGTGCAGCGCGTTCGCGGCCTCCTGCATTCCAAGGCCAATAATCAATCATGTTTCTCTCCCACACACACAAACGGAGCGCATAACGGACGACGAGCACCTCGAGCGTGTTAGTGATGGAGTTGAGGATGGTGGGGAGGCCGCTGCTGCCGACGCGGACCTCCGCCTCCGCCTCCAAGTGCTCGAACCGCACCTCGATCGTCGGCATGTCAAGCCCAACCCTGCCAGACCAAACACGCACAAATCGTCAAACACCTGGCAGGCAAGGGCCCTAACGAAGCAACCACTTGTCGCAGGCCACTGGAACAGCACCCACCCCTCGACGCGGTCCTTGAGCTTGAGCAGGAACCGCTCGTTATCCTCGTCGGCGACGCGCACAAGCCTCTCGAGCAGCGCTCGCCGCTCGTGCGGGCCTAGGCTACGCACGTCCACCACCCTCTTGGGGTGCGGGCCCCCCTCGGCGCCGTCCTCGTCGACCGGGAGGATGGCGCGGCGGATGCGGACGAAGGTGGGAAGCTTCTCGAGCGCGGCCCACCGCAGCGCCTCCTCGTCGTCCTCCTCCCGCGACGAGCGGGAGCGCGAGAACACGTCGTCCCCGCGGCGCCACACGGACCCGCCCTCGCGCCGCAGGCTCGCCATCTTCTGGATCTCCCCCGTGTCCATCTCCACCTACCACCCGCGCGTGCAACGGCGGCGCGCCAATGACGATAGAGTGATTCAAAGTTTTTTTTTTTTTGCGTATTTTGATGGGATTTCGGGGGTGTTCTCGAGGTGTTTTACACAGGTTTTTGTGGATGCGGTGCCCGTTGAGAGTGTGGCGAGGTGGAGTCGAGGAATGGGGTTTATGTAGGGGTTGGGAGCTTGGGGAGGTTGGGACTTTTGGACGAAAGGCTTTGGTGTGTTTGTTCGCACGTAGGGATGGCGGCCGCTCCCTGACAAGGAGCCCCGCTCTCCAGCAATCCCCGGAGAATTTCCCTATCAAAAGGTAAGTATGGAAAATATTTGTTCCTGCTACCTTATTATGCATGGAATTTTTTGGACTATGGCTTTAGCTTATGCTTTTTAAATTTTAATTGTTCATGAAATATAGTACGAAGAGGAAAAAAGTCATGCGTGATTTTAGCCGATATATCTGAACTTGGTAAGTGACTACTACAATCGATTTGTATACATTGTCTTAAAAAGACATACTATTTAAAAACTAGTTACTATAGTAGAAAATGATAAGCTAAAATTGAAAAAAAAAAAACAACCTATGTGGAAATAGGACAGGAATGCTTCCCTCTCCACCATTGCTCCCCGCAATACGTTCTATATACACTCATATACAACAATGGACACACATGCAGCAACGCATGCACACCATCCCACAGGCGTATCCACATATCTAAAATTGCCTATAACAACCCAAAGAAATATAATTATGTTGAATCATGTTTAAAGTGTTAATTTATGCAATTTTGAGATATTATGCATTTTTGGCTATTATTTAAAATGGTTTCCTATTAAAACAGCAGTGTTTGAATTTTTCAAAAAATAAAGCTTAAAAATTCCTGAAAATAATATTGTAAAATACTAGGTGGTGTCAGGAACCTCTCCAAAAAAATTCATTATTTTTGGAGTCAGTTTTATAATTTTAAAATTTAAACCTTGATTTTTGGAATTAATTAAATCTGAAAATAATTTAAATTCCGAAATCTTTCTTAGGACAATTATTTCCGCCTTGACCTAGGACATTCCTGTTCTGGCCAAGCAGTGGCCCATTTGCCATGTCCCAACCTGATTGCTTTTCCTTTCTATTTCCTTCGTGCAAAAGTGTCTCTCCGTTGTGTGCCTTCTCTCTCGTTGTCCCCCCTCTCATTGCCGTGTGGGCCCGGACCCACCTATCAGGAGCTTTCTCCCACCTCGCACTCGCCCAATTCAACAGCTTGGTCACGCGACTGCAAGGGAGCCACTCCTCCGCTATCCTTTCTGCCTAGTGAACCCAGCCTTTGCCACCTCGACTCACCACTGCCTACTGCTGCCAATCCACACGTGGGTAAATGCCACACTACATCTTTGTCACTGTTCTGACTAAGTGCCATGAGACACAAGCCAGAGCGCCACGCCAACTATTTGGCAGGTGGAGACACCCTCGTTTTGCCTCGAGCTCCCTACTCAATGCGTTGACCTGTTCCATCGCTTTGACGCCTTAGCGCCACCCTGTCGCCTCCCTACCGGTGAGAAAGTTGCTCCATCACGCTATCATCTTGCTACACTTGTGGCATCTCACAATAACTTCCACTCCCACTCAGCCTTATAGGTCAATTCGAGCGCATCATCTTTTTCCTAGCTCGCCCATCTCGTTCCCCTCCAAGAACCAAAGCTTCTCGCCCCTTGATTTAGTAGGAATGTGAGCGTTATTATCGGCACCAGTGAGCCCGTCGTGAACCGCCATTGCCATTTGTGAGTTTCTTTGGCCCGGAGCTCATGTCTTCACCAGTCTCTCGCTCTCCTAACCTTGTTTTCTCGGTTAATGATGCAGTTGGTGCTCTATGAAGTTGAGCCTAAGTCGTCTTCTCCAAGTCCAGCGAGCCTGACCATCACAGCCACCATGTCTTGCAGTCTCAGGTCAATTTTGCTCCATGGCTTCCGCATCATATCACGCCATTTTGTTTGCTCTTCAAAATCCCTCAGCCAATTTCTCCTCCGTATATGCTTGACATGCTGGAATCCGAGCTTCTCCCTTATTTTTGGTCAATGCCACCATCTTCGCCGCTCTCTACTACTCTGATGAGCCCCTAACCGATTCCTTTCATGTGTGCCTACTCTTGCCTACATGCAAGCTAATGCATGCCCCCTTGTAGCCTCTCCTCCACCGAGGATCGTTGACATCGTGAAGCCACTGCCACCGCCCATGTTCGCTATCGCTCCACCACCTCTGGCAGTCTTCATCGCTGCCAACCACCGTGGTGAGCTCTGGTAGTCCTCTAGTACCTACATGCTAGCCAGAATTTATGGCCTGTTTGGGGGAGCTGGAGATTCTGAGTAGCTAGCTGGTTTGAGTAGCTGGCTGACTAGGCTGAGTAGCTGGCTAGTCTGAGTAGCAGCTGGTCTGAGTAGCTAGCCTGTTTGGCATCTTGGATTCTAGCTGTGCAGTTGGTATCCTGATAGATGTATTGACTAAAATACCCTTAGGTGAGTTGGTGTCCTGATTATGTATTGATAGAAGAGATATCCATGCTGTAAATTTGTAGTACTTAGTTCAACATTGAAAAACTAATATTAAAATTTCATGACAATAAATTTGACTCCAAATCATAATTTTAAATATTAATATGGATAACTACCATGTCTTCATACAAAAGGAACGTACAAAAGGTGTTCATAGGCATATAAGGTGCACATATCACCATCAAAAGGAACTTCTATGGTACTATCTATATTCTTGAAGCCATCAAGCCGTTAGCTATAGAATCACGAAAGGCACACATATCACCATCATCTTGTGCCGTGCCAATGTAACCACCTCCTGTGTTTGAATCAACATGTGGCATGTACTCTTCATCATCATCACACCTCTCAAAGAGATGGTCACTCAAAGCACTGTCTCAAATGAAATTATGAAGCACCATACAAGCAATGATGATCTTCTTTTGCCTCTCAACCTTATAGCTTGGCATATGCAATAGAATTCACCACTTCATCTTTAGCACGCCAAATGCACGTTCAATCACATTACGAAGAGAGGAGTGAGCATGATTGAAGACCTCCTTTTGGCCACTTGGGCGCCCTCCCCGTTGAAACTCCGGCAAGTGATACTTTTGCCCTTTGTACAGAGCGAGGTAGCCCTTTCTATTAGGATAACCGGCATCAACTAGATAAAATTTCCCTACAAGAATCAAATCGGAATAATGACAATGTATAAAATGAGAGATAGAAATAGATAATTGTATTACCATCTTCAGGGTGTGGGAAATATTCCGAGTACCGAGATAGAGTGTCATTGAATATACGAGAGTCATGGGTAGATCCAGGCCATCCAACAACAACAAAAATGAACCTCATATCAAAGTCGCAAATCGCCATAACATTTTGAGTAGGATACCCATGACGACTAATGTGTGCAATTTGATCCTTGGCTGGCACTACAACTGGGATATGTGTGACATCTATTGCTCCAATGCAATTGTTGAAATAGGGTGAGAACTGAGAATCTTGAAGCTTTGGGTGCACAGTAGATTGCGACTCCTTTGGTTTTATGTTATGCTTGGCTAGCTCATTAACACACTTAAGGACTTCTCTGAATTTTATACTAATTGTTTCGGTTAACCATTTAAATCGGTTCTCAACTTGGCTAAATGATTGAGGTCCACCACACATCCACAAGAACATACCAAGAGCTTCAATGGAATTACAATCTCTAGTTGATTTCAGCCCATAACTTTCTACCAATGCGTCATGCAACTTGTAAAAAACTGCAGGAGTCATCCGAAACATACGATAACAATCTTTTGTTACCCCAAGTTGATCCATAACCCACTGATTCCCAGATTGCCGTGGAGTAACTCTTTTCCTTTTTTGGAGATAAGTTTCAGCATGGTGCATACCTATGAGAGCAACTGTTGCAACAGCTTGTAAAATTAATTTATGACGCTTAACCTCAACTGATGATCCATCACTGTCATTTGAGTCATCACTCTCACTGGATGTGCTCATCTACAGTTCACGAGAAAATTGATAACATGAGAAATGTACATCAACATAACAATAGAGTATAAATAGAGTATCTCATACAATTAATTTTCACATGAATCAGAAAATGGATAACAATTAATCTCATACATAGGTCTGAAACACATAAAACATATAGGTATAAATAGAGTATCAAACACAACAAGATTA
Organism: Dendrocalamus sinicus; assembly: GCA_036346575.1. Lineage (NCBI taxonomy): Eukaryota > Viridiplantae > Streptophyta > Magnoliopsida > Poales > Poaceae > Dendrocalamus > Dendrocalamus sinicus. The sequence continues at coordinate 34,058,709 of CM070642.1, forward strand.
CATAAAAAGCATAGTCTGAAACAAGCCGACAGATACTCTTAAACAAGATTACAAACATGTTCTACTTCTTCCTATCTTCATACATCCTCTTAAGCCATGCAACTCTCCCTTCATCGGTTTCAAATGAACGAAACACTGCACGATACTCTTGTTTAATAAAAAGTTTGGTCTTCTTATCATGAGAGCTGTCATCATCCCCAATATCGACGATATCATCGTCAACATTAATTGGAGTTGTGCTTTCACGACTACCAGGAATAATAGAAGACAAACCAGACACATGGATGTTCTGGAACATAACTTCCAGCTCATCTAGGTTCTCCATTGGTGTGTACTGGAACTTGCCATAGTCTTTGTTGGCCTACAAAAAAAGATATGCAGAATTATTTACAAAATGGTGCTACAAAGCATTGAATGGAAAATAATTTTACATCTGCATACCGCTATTTAACACATATAAAACTGATGAATTAAAATTTACCACAGCCATCTGACTAATAGGATTAATTAGACTAGAAGCCCAGATGGCCACCTTTCCATCACTAATGCAGCCATCACTATTGAGCATAATTCATGACAAGAAACAATTAGTGCAGAGTTATTCCTTTTATGAAAAAAGTCCAATTTTCATCACTAGTATAACATGTGAGGTGGGATGATAGAGCACTAAATCTTTTAGCCATAGAAGTCTAACCAAACAATAATTTGTTTCATGAACATAATTCATCCACTGCTCCAGGAAGCACACAATTCATGAACATACATCCACTGCTCCAAATATTGCATCAAATACTGCTCCATGAACATAATTCAATGGTTTCACAAAATTCAGATCAACATAAGCGGCGGTCAATGGTTTCACAAAATTCAGATCAACAGTGCATCGACATAACAAACATGAACTGCACTTGAGAAGGAGGAGCGGCGGGGCGGTCGTTGAGGACGGCGTACTTCAACTAACCTTTTCTCGGCGGGAGGAGGAGCGGCCGGGCGTAGAGGAGGCCGGGCGGGAGGAGGAGCGGCCAGGCGTAGAGGAGGAGGCCGGGCAGGAGGAGGAGTGGCCGACGGGGGATCTGGGGAGGGGGGAGGGGGCGGGGGCAACGGGGCAGCAGGGGATCTGTGGAGGGGGAGGGGGCGGCGGGGAGGGGCGACGGGCCGGCGGGGATCTGGGGAGGGGGAAGGGGCGACGGGGAGGGGGAGGGGCGACGGGCGCGGGGATCCGGGAAGCGCCGGGAGGGGCGCCGGGGGCACGGGAGGATTTGGGGAGGGGCGCGGGGGGATCTAGTGTATTTAACCAGTGGTATTTGCGGGTAAATAACTTGAACTTTAATGGCACTAGCCCGCAGAATCTGTGAGAAGCTGGGCTATCGCAGCTACTCGGTCCCAGTACAATTGTGCCTTCCCCAGATTTTCAGATTCTCAGTAGCTGGCCCAAAAGCTGGACTGTTTGGGAGAGCTTTTGGCTACTAGAAGTAGCTAGCTTGCCTAGAATCCGAAACAATCAGGCCCTTAAACTCAGCCTAGCTAGATTGGTCTTCACTGTTAACACCCATGGCACCACTGTGGGAGACGTCATCACCACCGCGCCAGTGACCCTTGGCCCCCCATGCCAAGTCTGTTAGCACCGTGTTAGTCTCCTGTTTCTAGAATCGCCTCTCCCACTGACGTTGTCACAGCTCGAGCCTACCTTGCTACTTCTCATCGTCATGCCGCCGTGCCAGACCACCGTAGACCTCGCCATCATTGCCCTTACCTTCGCCCTAGTCCCGCCAATTTGTTTTGCCCCTTCCCAAGTCTACACTATCGTCACTTCATTGCAGGTGAGTTGGGGCTTACCTTGCTCTACTTTTCTCTGCTCTCTCTCTCTCCTCTCTCTCTCTCTCTCTCTGTGGCAATTAAGGCCCACCTGGTGCTAATCTAGTTTAAATTTAATTAAAATATTAATTTGGTAATTAGTGACTAATGAGCCTATGACAGACTGGACATACTTACTGTTTTATAATTAAAACGTGTTTTAAGAATTGTGAGACTAACATGCATGCCTCACATGTAAGAAAGATTTTGGAAAATAGTTAAAATGGAAAAGCTACCTTCAGTCCCGAGGAAAGTGCTTTCGATGTCACCCTTCCTCCTTTTTCTTTTTCTAGGATTTTATTAACGGACCAAATTCAAATACTCATAACTTTTGTATCCGAACTCCAAATTGAGTGATTTTTGTTTCTAAAATGTTATTAAATCATTCTCTTCATAATATATAAAAATATTTGGATTATATATATGTTATTATCTATTTGGATCTTATTTGTATTATTTGACTTTTACTGATTAGATACCAACATTGTAGAAATCTCTGACACCGCTCTAGAGTAAGACTAAGAGTTCAACATGCAAGTTAAGTACCCTCTTTGACCATGTTGTACCTATATTTCACTGTTATGTATGTTGTTTTGAAATTATTATGCATGCATGTATTTTTTTTAATAAAAATTGCTATGTTGGCAAGGTTGGTAGTTGTATCCCGATTGTTGCACTGATCACACCTTGATAAGTTGATACCTTTGCTGTTATTACCTTGGTATTATTATACACTGTTGGTAAAATATAAAACTTATATATTAAATGAAGTAGTTGATGCTTAGCCATACTCATCGATACTAGTTGTGCTAGGTTGGTAAAGCTGTAAAAAATTACTAAATTATGGGAAATACTTGAAAATAATCCAGAGAGGGTATCTCTATTATTTTAGTTAGCAAATAAAATAAAAAACTTAATTTAAAATTGGATGAGTGGTTGTAGAGACCGATGCAATTGCACGAGACTTTGGTATGATGTAGTCTCGTTCAAGTCACCAAGGATCGAGTCTAGTGTTGTTAGATCCAAAATATCAAAAAAAAAAAACAAGGGACAAACATATGTTCTAGAATGAGATGGACCTAGCTGAATAATTTACAAAATCTCAACTTGGTTTCATCATGTGTTGAATATGGGTGTTGGTTAGACATGTAATTCCCACGTGGCATAAGAGGGGGCTTTCGACTGGCAGATGGAACAATTTGGCGGTTAAACCTTAGCGGCGAAATCAGGATGGGATGATACATTGTAAAAACCTTGTGATAATCACTTAGTCGCACGTCTATAGAAACGTGTAATAGCCGACAATATGAGTTGATTATCTCGTGTGGGTAAAGTTATACATCCTCTACATTGTGAGATCTTAATCTATTCGAATACCCATATCTCCAATTATGGACGACTTGATGAATCCTCCATCTTAGTAGTTTTATGTTTTGCAAAATGATTTGGGTACGTATGGATAGACAAATCCATACATAACTTGGATGATGATGTGGTTTTACTATTTTGGGGCAGCATGTCTCTCATTTAATTGTTGTTAATTATGCTTATTTACTATTATTTGATTATCAATATCAAATGCTCTTATAAATTCCGGTTGCAATCTATTATTTGCTATTGCAAATGAAAGCTCGCTTTGTGCCAAAAAAAAACTTGATAGGATAACCATCCTCTTGACATAGTCTTGCATATTATATAACATTTGCTTAAAAGTCTTACGGAGTACGATTTTTGTACTCACATTTACTTGTTGAACATATTCAGAGGATGTGGAAAAGACCAGTCGTATGGTTACTTTTACACATCGGGTTTTGGCAACAATGACGTCAATTACTAAAGTTTAACCCCAGTCAGTTACCTGTGGATAGGTCGAGACATAGTCGCCTGTGGATAGGTGGAGACATACTCACTAGTGTTTTATGCATCTTTTATCTTCTTTTCCACTAAACTGTTTATGTTATAAGTACGATTTGGCCGATCGACCATTTTGTTGTAAAATTAGTCGCTTACGACTTAATTTTGATTGTTAAATATATTGTGCTACTTTGTTTATTTAATCATGTATGAATATTGTTGGTGTATATGCGCTAGCCACTGAGCATCTCCAACAGTATGAGCTAGTTACTAGCTCTAAGACAACTTCTCCAATAGTACTAACTTTTAGCACATAGCTCATAACATAAATAGCCTCACATGACACTCTCACATAATCTTGGAATGTGTGTATGAGCCTAGCTCTTGATCAAGAGCTAGCTTTTCTCTCTTTTCTATTAAAATATGAAATAATATGCTTAGAGCTAGCTTATAAGTCATTATTGGAGATGCTCTTATAGGACTAATACGGTAAATACATAGAATTCAGAATTAATTTTCTGGTTCCAACATTACCGAAGCAAGGGATTAATCCAGGACCACGTGATGCTCACAAGTTTTTTACACTTGGACGCACACAAAATTGAATGCAAGACTTTTTGCATGTCATGCATGCATGAAGTAGTGAAGTCTCTTACGAGGAAATGCTTCCGAGATATTTCGTGTGTCACCCTCTTCTATAGAAGCTAGGGATCTCTCTTTCCGTCGTCGCTGTTGGAACCGCCCAGGATTCAGTTTGCGCAGCAACGCTAACTCCCTCAGCTGAACCTCACACGAACACACACAGGTGCAAGAGTTTTGTGGTGACGAACACCGGCAGCGACGAACGCCTGTTTTTTTTGTATTCTCTGGCTCGCTCAAAAAACAACTGAGTACACGGCTTTAAAGCCCCAGATGACATACCCCAGTGAGCAACAACTCGGCCGGGACTCAAGCGCACGTACGCACGCCATCCACTTTCTACACGAGCCGTAAACTCATGCACTACGAGAGTTACGCGCAACCACGCGTACCATCCGACTGAAGCGGTCCGCGCTAACAGCCATGCCAGCCACCCCTCCGCATACTGCTGCCGGAGCCAGGACTTATTCCACGGACAAACTAACAGGATGAATCAACAAAGTGACTAACACTACGTACATGCATGAACTTAAGGAAAACACTAAGTCAAGATTAGCGCTAACAGTCGCAACCTAACAGAAGCGACCTAGAGTGATGTGCGCAGGGATGAAGCGAGTAACAGTAGTACCGCCATTTTTAAATATATATATATTTTGCATATTTACATGGTCTTGATAACATTTTCTAGTTATACATCAGTAACGATTACTGAAAAAATGTAATGATTTGGAAGGATTTTTGCTGAAAGATCAACTAATATCGTACTCATTTGATATATCCAAGTATTTTTTTTATGTTAGTGCTCAAAGTTTGACAAGTTTGATTGCAAACTTCATCTCATTTGTAAAGGATGTAGTACTGCAGATTGTGGGGGTGACCTAAAGATGCTCGACTAAAATCCTAAAAACTTTCCTCACAAAATGAGAATCCTAAAACTTGTCACATACATAGTAAATACTTAGGCCTCGTTTGGTGTCGGTTCGTATGTGACGATTTTGGATCGATCTAGGGAGACAGTAGAGAGCCTTAATTCGACTTCCTAGTACAAAGTAGGCTTAAACCCTCCTCAAAAATCAAGTCGGTTTAAACATTCCTTACAAACATAAGAAACGACAACCTACTTTAGAAGTTAGCTGAAGCTCACGAAGCCTTGAAACGTACATTAGCAGTAATATAATCCAGATTATTCATGACGGCCAGTAACCGTCAGGGATGAAGGGAGAACTGTCAAAGATTGCAATCCCTGATGAGCATCATTAGGCCATCGGTAGGGATGAAAATAGATCGAATACGGATCAAATAGTACTTAAACCATATTTGCATCTATATTTTTTCTCAGATTCGAATACGAATCGAACAAACGTTGGATACGAATATGGACCAAACAAATATCGGATACGAATTTGAATCGAATATCTACTCAATTCAGTCGGATCCAGATATCATCATAACTTATATAGTATGAAGACATTAATAACATTTTATCCTCGTACAATCACGCTTAATCATTAAAAATTCATTTATTTCATCTAAAGAAACACAAATTTACGTCCAATTAAAAAAATTTGTCAAACTAATTAGTCGTATTGTAATAAAATATGATCATCGAATACAGATACGGATATGGATAGTTCAGATAAAATAATATTTCGAATAGTAAAAATCCATACCATATTTCACGTATATTTTTATGTGAATAAGATAGAAATTGTTAATCAGATAAAAAAATCTATACCATGTTCGCATTCTATCAAATACGGTAACCGAATAATACGGATAATTCGTTTCCACTTTTCACCGCTAGCCATCACAACTGATGCCTGACGGCGGCTGTCAGGTAAAATTGCACCACGACAGGCCAGACATAAAGTTGTACGTAAAGCACCTCCTTCCCCTAACAGTGAACAACGTCAGGGCCGGGAAAGATATATTCTGTCAAAAAAATATATAACATGAAGCTAAAAAAATCTCTAATACATTTGCCAAGAAAGTTCAACCTATAACTGCCAGACTGTGTAACACATCAAAATTATTGAGTTGCAGTTTCAGTTCCAGAAAAACAGTACAGAAGGTACAAGGTATAAGCCAAACAATTATTGCTGCTACTAAAAAGTTCAGAAAGTTTCATATTTTTGCAGAAATCAGCACATTTCCGCAAACCTGTAATTTTCTTCACCTAATCTTGCGCAGGAGAATTAATTTCTTAGTCTGAAAGAGCAGCAACAAACGTGCGCTCACACTCATTGGAAACGTCGCCGACACCTACAAAGCAATAAACTTCATGTGAGAAAAATGTAACGTCCAAGCTCCAAATCCAAATAGGCTTAGTTTACTACCAGCACTCCAGATAACTACGCACTGGTACGAACCTCTCTTACGTTTTATCCTCAGTTCGTTTAAAAGGGTTAATTTGGGAGTTGAAATACATTTGACAGTACGGTTTATATGTTGTGCTAACTCTCCCTCAACAAGCAATGCGGGACTATCCATTCATACTGCACTTATGCCCTGCACGGGCCTCGCTTGGTCTCAATCTTTTAATTAGACCGGGTCTCATTGAAGAAAAAAAATGAAAGGGCACTTGTCCTGCAGAAATGAAAGATAAAAAGAGTGCTCAAGTATCGATTCTCTAATTCTCATATAAAAGCATGTCAGCATTAGTACTAGATTCTAGCTCACAAACTTCTATTGATTAGTTACTAAATCAAATAGCTACTGCTTCATACAAGAATCGCATAAGCAGATAGATTCTAGATCACACACCTCTGCAGATCGTAGTACCTTTCTACATTATACATACAACCAGCAATTAACATATACAACTCGAAGAAATCTTGTCTATTGTATGAGATTTGTATTACTTATGTATTCTCCCATTATTCCTAGGTCATGAATATAAATTGAATTAGAACATTTTACTTGAAAAATCTGAGTATTGACATGCAAGAATCATAGCATAGACATTCTAACTAGGAATTATTGATAATTTGCCAATGCAAAGAGGTGAGTTTGATGATTTCTCACCTAGTGTGTCGCTGATATATAGCCTCACACAGCCAACTATATATAATTTTGAGGATGCTCCAAACTCAGTAGAAATCACCACCAGTTCCAATAGTAAAATCACCCCTGAAAAAGCTTACTACTTGATAGTTGCTACTCATCCATTCAAAAGCATGCATCTTCACATGTGTGTGTGTGTGTGTTTGCGTGTGTGTGTGTGTCATGTAAGTAGCAGCTACAGGGAGGGTTAAAACTTTCGGAGGCAAAAAAATTCGTTCACCAGTGAAAGGGACGAAATCTGAAATTTCGTTTATTTCGTTCGAAATTTCGGACTAAAAAAATCAAATTTTTGATGAAATTTAGCCAACATTTGATTAAAATTTGAACAAATTTTAAAGAAAGCCGAATTCGGCCAAAGTTTAGCTGAATAAAACACATTTCGGTACCCTCCGAAAGGGACGGAATTTCGTCTAAAATCCGAAATTTCATTCGAAATTTGTTTCCCTGGCTACAGGTACATGCATATCATCGCTACCTGCAACAACGTTGACATTGAAATCACTTTCTTTCCTTGTCTACCAAAGTAAGAGATCCAGCTTATCCATTAGGGTGTCTCCAACAGCTGGCTATTTAGTTAGCTAGATCTGATATGGCAAGGAAAAAGTAGGAGAGAGAGTAGTCACTAGCGACGAGCAAATAACTGATCTATTTCACGTAGTCCAAGAACATGAGAGAGGAGCATGTGGGTCCAGCAGTATAAAATAGTCTTTGCTTTTGTCTCTCACCTCCACGTCAGCTGACTATATAGCTAATACTAGCTATTACCATTGCGGACGCCCTTAGACATCACTTTCCAAAAAAATTCATGAATTTCAAGACTACACAATGTTTTAATTATGCAAGCGGCCGGTGGAGATATGGGTCGGGTTGGAGGTGGCATCATGGCGAATTGGCGAGTAGACAGGATGGGATGAACAGAGCTTCCCTGTTCCCTCCCTGTCCCCCTTAATCTGGACACTTGCCAGTTGATCCAACGGTCTACATCATAAATTTTTATATTTTCACCATTTACCTATTTTCACCTAAAATTTAAAAATAAAAATAGGTTAATCCATCATAAATAATTTAAAAAAAATACAGGAAAAAATAAATTTTATTTTTTTCTGTATTTTTATTATTTATGATGGATTAATCTATTTTTATTTTTAAATTTCGGGTGAAAATGAGCAAATGGTGAAAATATGATGTGGGCCGTTGGATCAACTGGCGAGCGTCCAGATTGAGGGGAACAGTGGCGCAGGGACAGGGAAGCCCCGTTCAGATGGGATTTGGGACGGGTCAGGGTGGAGGGGCTCACGGCGATACGTTGTTTTATTGGAAAAATCTAGTTGGCATCCCTGACAGCAACTTCCACGCCAGGAATGGCTAACCCCTGACAGTTAGGAGCCAGCCGATAGAGATAATGGTATCACTAAGAGCAACTCCAAGAGTCTTGTTAAAATAGAGACACCCATAATGTATTTTGAAGAGTCATCCCAACCTTTTTTTTATATTTTGTTCCTCCAACTCTAGCAGACTCTCTAATTTAGCTATCTCTATTTTTAAAATTGGGCCACGTCATCGAGCCGTCTGGCACTGATGGGCCTGGACTTGCGATCAAGAAGCGAACACCGATCGGAGACTGCCCTCGCCCCTCGAATTTTTTTCAATGACAATGGCACATATATGTGCCCTTGTATTCAATGATTGCCGGCACATGATTTATGCCATGATACTTTTTAGTGGCACATATTATGTGCCATAGTTAATCACATATGATTGCCGGCACATGATTTATGCCATGATACTTTTTAGTGGCACATATTATGTGCCATAGTTAATCACATATGATTGCCGGCACATGATTTATGCCATGATACTTTTTAGTGGCACATATTATGTGCCATAGTTAATCACATATGATTGCCGGCGCATGATTTATGCCATGATACTTTTTAGTGGCACATATTCAGTGCCAGGCATCTCGAATGTCAGTGGAGCAAACGAAGAATGCGCGGGGAGGGACGGGCGCCGCCGGGCGCGCGGGGAGGGCCACAGGGGGGAGGGGGGAAAGGGCGCCGCGGGAGGGGGCGCGCGGGGAGGGCCACAGGGGGGAGGATGGAAAGGGCGCCGCGCGGGAGGCTTCGACGCGGGAGGGGGCGCGGGAGGAGGGATTCCGCGGGAAAATGGAAAAATGAGCGGGAGGAAAGCATCTAGCGAGCCAGGATGCCTCGCCAGATTTCACGAGCGAGACGTGGAATTTGGCTCCACTGCAAAATAGATAACAGGATAAAAGAGCTGTTGGAGGGTGTTTTTTTCCTTGGGTCATCTAATTTGGAGAAAAAGTGCAAGATAAAGAGTCTCTTGGAGATGCTCTTATGGTTGAGCCACAACCCTCAGGGATACACTACACCATGACCCAATATTGCCGTCAGACATCTGTCGGGGAAATAGACATTTACCGACAAATTCCTGTCGATAAAAGTTTCTGACAAATCATTTGTCGTCAATACTACAGTAGAGGAAGAGCTGTCAGTCGGGAAAGACATGTGCTAGCTGGCAGGACCTACAGTCATATGCTTTTTATCGGGAAAAACTTTGCTGACAGATAGTTTGTCGCTGTATAAGGCCTTTGCCGACGGATTGGCTGTCCTTGAAGTTGGGTTCATGGTGTAGTGATACCTAACAAACCTGATGGCGTGCTGGGGGGTCGTCAGGGATGACTTCAACAGTCAGAAGAAATCTGGATTCTAGTATTGTAGGTTCTGCACGTGCAGCCGCCCTTCATATACTATCATCAATGGGTAAGTAGGCCCGCTTAGGAACTCACAGAACCAATCACACATCGAGTAGCCTTCGATATACTCGTTATATATAACTAATCCCCCACTAGGCGTTGTAAACTCGTACTTACTCACAAAATCAATAGCTCATAGGACCATTACTTGTTTACTACATGTCCAAGACGTCACTTGGATACAAATAGTATCGTTCTTTTAAAGGCCAATGACTCATGCACTGAGGTTACTATAACCACGTGTCGTTGTTTTCCTTTTTGGACGACATGCCATGTCCCATGAGAATGAACGCATGTGTAATAGATGCCTGGCTGCTTGTGTACTTGTGTGCTTGTCTCCGTCCCTTCTCTGTTTTCTTGCAACTAATTGATTTTTGTTCTGATTATTTTTGTTTGAAGCTTCTACGAGGGCTACAAAGTAGAACCACGCACGTACCTAATCCAGCAATTAGCTACTAGTAAGAAGCTATACGAGTCTGAATTACCTTGTTGCTTTTGCCGGCCAAAAATCTCAAAAGTCTCAGTCCTTACTTTCTTCACTTTTGCATTTGGAAATATACAGTCTCAGTTGATCTATCTCTGTCTGGACTTCCATGGAAGTTTTAATTTTCGGCTATGTGAACCTTGCCTATCAGATCAGGAAATAACGGATCCACCACTAGGACAAGTTAGGCGGTCGTCCAAATGTTTCAGCCATTAATTAAACAAGGTGGCATGTTTCCACAGCAGTTCCAAGTGGATTAGGCAAAGTGTTTACAACAGGAGAACTGATGGAGATGCAATGTTTTAGTGTATGTTTAGAGACTACTTTCTTGGATATGCTGTACAATTTGCAGATTAGTTATGCTACGCACCTGTGTGTATATATATATAATAACAAGGGCATTATGATTGATTCAGTATGATAAACAATAACTTTCTTTTCAGATTGATGCCTTTTTGAATTAATGAATGTTAACGAGTTTGCCTGATATATTATATATCATAACACTTGCACGCATCTAAAAGTAATCCAACGGTAGGGAGGCTTGATGCCCAGCCACCATGATACCCTATTTTAACGTCATATATATACATATACATACATACATACATACATACATACATATATACACACACATATATATCATGCAAGTTGGATGGATGTGATCATCTCTAATCAGGCCTAATGAGTAAGAACACTACTCCCTCTCTCCCGCAATATAAGTCATTTTTTTTTATTTTTTACGGTCCCCAATATAACACTTTGACTGTTGTTTTGTATCATGATGTGCTAGCAAAAAAATAAAAATTGCATATTACGAACGTATTTTTGTAAGACAAATCTAATGATATTATTTTATATACATGCCAACATTCAGCGTTGCAGCTGATGGATAAGTAGGGAATACATGATAGTTTCACATTACACAGTTCAATTCCGGTAGAGACCAGAAAAACCTGAAGCTTCTAAGGGCATCTCCAAGAGGCCATCTCAATTGTCTCTTAATTGTATTAAATGATTAAAATCTTATGTGGAGGAGAGATAATGTGTTGTCTCTTAGGGCAGTCCCAATGGTGTATTGATGATGGTTTCTATCCTCATTAAATGACTTGCCACGTAGGCAAAATGCTGACATGGCAACGTAATTAATGATGAAAGAGAGCACAAATCCTAGAAACGGTTTCCTTATGAAGAAATCAGGTCTTCACTCCACCCAATGCACCAAGAAACTATGAAATCGCTATTGGAAAGAAACCACTAGTTTCTAGGGGGCTCGTGACACACTCTCATTGGAGGAAGAAGATAGAGTTGGGAGAGAGAAAGAGAAAATAATTATTACTCAAAGACACCTCCACTGTGGAAGATAGTTTCTATAGATGATTTCTTGTGCTATAGAAATCGTGTCAGTTTCTTTCATTGGGACTGCCCTTAGGGTATTCCCAATGGTTAACTGTATTAAATGATTAAAACCTTATGTGGAGGAGAAATAATGTGTTGTCTCTTAGGGTATTCCCAATGGTTAGTTTCCATAGCAATATCTAGGAGGAAAGAGTATGAATGAATGTTTAGATACAACTATCCCAAATGGATAGTGTCTATGTGTTTTATTCTAATATTATTATTGTTGCATGTATTGTGATCTACTCTACCTTTTAATCTTATAGCCTACAAAACATGCTTCCTAAAAGACCAAGTTGAAGATCTGAATGAATGCATAAAATTTAGTTGAGCCCACAAAACCTGTGCTATGGACATCCAATTCATCCCGGTGGGGTTTGTTCCAGTGTTTATCTGCCTTGGTCCTCTAAAAAAGGTGATGTCTTACATGAGACGTTGCTCTCACCTCTCCTTAAATATGCTTCTACATCAGATTTTTGCTTATGTGGTAGGCTAATTAAAGCTATGGACATCAGCTGATGTGGAGCATTGGGAGTGCCCTTATGCAAGAGACAATTTGAGCCCGCAAACTAACGTAAATAGTGAGAGTGTGTGAGGCAAGAAGTTATGGTCAAAATAGTATAAAATAGTTAGAGAAATGATTTTACTGTTAGAGATATGATCTCTAGTACTGTCTTTAGGTGAGATAAAATCTTAGAGACAATTTTTAGAGACAGACTATTATATATGCTCTAAGGAAGCCTTGAAGTATACTTGCTTTGGCATGCAGCGACCCTTATATGCTTGATTTATCAATGGGCAAGTAGCCCTCTTACGGACTCACACAAACCAAATCACACATCGAAGCATCAAAAGTGTAGGAGCCTTGACATACCCGTTACAGATGTCTAATCCACCACTAGGCGTTGTAAACTCGTAATCACTCACCAAATCAATCGTTCATATGCTTATCTAAGACGTCAGGGGACCATCATTTAGTTAGATAAATACTGTAGCGGCCTTGATTTTACTTGTTTAGTACATGTCTAAGACGTCACTATGCTACAAGTTGTATCGCTCGAAAGAGAGACCAATTAAGTTGTGAAGAGCCTACTATATGTTTATAACCACGTGTCGTATCTTATTTTAAAGATAAGCACAGCGAATAAGAACAGTTTTTTTTATTAGGCATGTCATGGATATGGACGCATGTCTTGTTAGGATACGGATATATTACACTAGTATAGATTAAAAAATTTTATCGTATAAATCAGAAAGCCATATAAGTAAGAAATCATACATTATTACCCCTAGACACATAGTGCAGTGAGAGTAGAGTTGAAGCAACCGATTCAACGTAGTGTGCATCGGTGTAGTGGAAGTAGGGATGGCAATGGTGACCCGATCCCCGATCCCCGACGGTGAATTCACCTATTAGGGGATGGGTCTGGCGGATTTTATTCCCCGCGGGGATTTTCGTGGGCAAAATACTGTCCCCGTCGGGGATGGCGGGGCCGGGGACGGGGAAGTGATCCCCATCCCCGTTAACCATCGGGGATCACTGACATGTGGGGTCCTCTACACTTCATATAAAAATTAGCCCAAAAACCCTACCCCCGGTCCCTCTCCCCAGCGCAAGCGCCGCCAACACCTCCCCTTCGGCTTGCGCTTGCGCCAAACCCCGAGTCCCGACCGCCCTACACCCCGCCCCCCGGGCCCCCCCAGCGCCTCCGCCCCACCGCGCCCGCTCCCCACCGCCGCGCCTCCCCTCCGCCTCCCACCGCCTCCCCGCCGACCTCTTTCCTTCCCTTCCCCGGCGCCCGCCTCCCTCGCCGCTTCCCGCGCCGCCCCGCCGCCCCTCCTGCCGCCTCCCCGCCTCTCTTCCTTCGCTTTCCCGGTGCCTCCGCCTCCCCTCCCCTCCGCCTCCATCGCGCCTCCCCCCCCGGCGCCCGCCTCCTCCACAGACCGCGACCGACGACGCCTTACCCACCAGCCCACCACCGCGCGCTGCCCTCGAGCCGGCGCATCTATCGCGGCGGCGATCGGCGATCCACTCGCGGCAGCGGCTCTTCTCACCGCGGCGGTGGCTCCTCCTTCGCCCACCGGTTCCTCTTCCCACCGGTTCTCATCTTCTTCCTTGCTGGTATTACCGTGAGATCATCAATTGCAACGTAGTTACTGCTTATAGGTACAAATCAGGAATTTCGGGGTTTATGAACATATATATAGCATATATGCAATGATCGATGTGTGGAACATTCAGATTTCAAGAGTCATGACACATATTAGCAAGCACAACATAAGAAAAAAAAAGGACAACCAGTTAAAACGAAAACGATGAAATAGAAGTTGCCACATCCATTTTTGAATGTTTTACAAATTTTGTGAGAACCATATAGTAAGATGATCTATAGACTGTTAGATCCTTGTGATATTGTTTGCAACCTTATAGTTGTTGTTCTTGTGCTCATAGCTTCATCTCTGCTAACTGCTGGCGGGAATTTTGCCCGTCGGCCCCGGCCCGTCGGGGACGGGACGGCCCAACTTGGCCCCGAGGCCGGGGCCGGGGTTCGGGGAATTTTAATTTCGCGGGGATCGGGGACGGGGATTAGGTCCCGTCGGGGATGAGCCCCGTTGCCATCCCTAAGTGGAAGTAGTCGATTGTCCTCTAGCCAACCATCTCCTTCTCGCAATCGTCCCAATTAGCACCGCAGTCACAATAGCACCTCTACCGAAATTAACATGTCCAGAAATGGAACGTTGTAAGCCAGTATGTTAGCACCAGCGCACACAATAGGACTTGTGAGAGGTGGAGGCTCGGATTCCGTGGGTGTAAACCAGATGCATCTCTCAACCCCACACCTCTCTTAATATAGCCCCTTAGTGGAACCCTACATTAAGGGCTTAACAAGGTGTGAAGCCTACTTGGCCCATTATTAATGGATCCAATCCGAACTGATGTGTTCCAACCTATTAAGTGTGTGACCCTGTAGGTTTATGTATATTTGGTCATGGTCCGACAACTTCTTGCTAGTCCATAAGTCAGTAACGGTTCCTAGTAGAACACATCAACTCTCAAATATACATAAATATTATATTGGATGAATCTATATAGTACTCATGTACCGATCCCTTTGCCTCATAATACCAGATTGAACTCAACGCAAGAAGCGTATCATCCTATGATAGCTTGGTCCTTCACTCGAACTTATAGTGGATTACTCGATTGTGATTGACTCCTCAACAACATTCGGTATGATCATGCATTTTCTTAATCCAACCACATCAAGGAATCCCAAGATATCTCTTCTGTTATATAACAGGAACAAATTTCATCTTGATCGCTCACATTCCTCCTCATCCCCATGTTCCATGTTAAACTTAAAAGCTACCTTTGTGACCATCCAATTACAGAGTAATGTTTGACAACTCATAAGTAAACTATTACGCATGTAAGAAACTATGACGATATCAAGTCTAAGGATCCTACATATATTATACATGAGACCAACTAATGACACAAGAATATAACAATTCCTGTGGTGTCTCATGATCATCAATCAATATATGTATTGATCTATAAGTCCCAAATATTGATATAAGATCAAAGATAATTTAGAATAACATCAAAACATGAATAAAGAGTTTCACCAAAAAGTAGCATAGTTGTTGATAAATACGAAAGATATTTAATTATTTAAGAGATAAAATAACATATTATTCAAAAGTTCATAAATATAAAAGTGATATAATCATCTAATGACCGCATTTAGGATATATCACTAACATGTTTAATGAATGCATTGGTTGCTTGTTGACATGCACTTGTCTCCGTCATTGATCTGTTGTCCTGCGTCTATTTTCTTTCTCCCCTGATTTTGTATGAGTGATTTGAAGTGTCCACAAGGTAACAAAGTTAGAACCACATACCTAATCCAGCAATTACTTAGTAAGAAGAAGAGAAGAGTCTGAAGTGTTAGAACTAATCTTGATATTTTAGACGTGGTCATGAACTTAGTTTGGTTTCTTCATGCATGGTCGTATGGTTGCTTAATTATGGTCGTAAGTTTGTTTGGTGGTCATGGTCGTAAGCACTTGTTAGATGTGGTCGTACACATGTTTGTAAGTGGTCGTAGGAAGTAGTGTGATCAGGCACCGAGTCGAAGTGTTTTGGTTGGTACTCGAAGAGTACTGTAGTAGTCTGAATGTTAATGTAGCTGTCGTAATGGACATTGTAGCAGTTGTGAGTACTGTAGCAGGGAGCAGTCGTAAGTTGTATTAGCCTGGACATGGTCTCAGTGTGACCGGGTCTTTCGGGTAGTGCGTAATGTGCACGAGTTGTGGAGTCATGACCATTAGAACCGGATCATAGAGTGTCTATTTATATCTTTGTAATCAGTTTGTTAAAGAGGAGAGGTGAATAATAGATAAAGGGAAAAAACGACGCAAGTCGAGTTCACGTTAGAAAAATTCTCTACTGTTTCTCATCTTCCTTGTGTAGTATGCGTCCATGGGTGAATCGAGTGTGTGACTCCTGAGTTGAGTTCTAACAATTGGTATCAGAGCTTGGTGAATACCCAAAATTACGCCGAAAGTATGGAGATCGTTGATCCGATGGCGTCAGCATCGACGAGCGCACTAGTGAAGGAGAGTTTTGCGGTGTCGCTTCACTACCTCGTTCTCACGAGGAGCAACTACCCGACGTGGGCAATGAAGATGAAGGTGTATATGAAGGCTCAAGGCGTATGGGACGCCATCGAGCCCGGCGACACTGACGCGCGCAAAGACTAGATGGCATTGGCAGCCATCTACCAAGGTGTCCCCGAAGATACGCTCTTCCTGCTGGCTGAAAAAGAGACAGCCAAAGCCATGTGGGAGGTATTGAAGACCATGCACGTGAGAGCCGAGCGTGTGAGGGAAGCCAAGGTGCAGACCCTCAAGTCAGAGTTTGAGGTGTTGCACATGACGGAGTCAGAGACGATCGATGACTTTGCCATCCAGTTGACAACTATCATCAACAAAATTTGAGGGCTCGATGATAAGATGGAGGAGAGCTATGCTGTAAGAAAATTTCTTCATGCAATTCCCGACAAGTTTCTACCGATAGTCTCCCCAATCGAGCAATTTGGGGACCTTAAGGCAATAATGATCGAAGAGTTGATCAGGCGTTTGAAGGCACACGAAGAACGGTGGGCATAGCATGGTGCAGACGCAGGGGATCAGCACCTGCTACTGACAAAGGGCAAGTGGGAGGCCCAATCCAAGAAGAGCAATGATTTCGGCAAGAAGAAGAGTGCTTTTGACAAGGCAAAGGTGTGCCGCTACAACTGCCAAGAGTTTGGGTATTTTGCAAAGAAATGTTGCGAGAAGAGGTGGCTCTTCTTGCTGCAGCGAATGCAGAGGATGAGCCAACGCTACTTTAAAGCCAACATTGAGTCGTATGTGTATATGACACAGTAGGAGTGTTGCATGTGCCATGTATTTGTTTGTGTACGTAGGAGGTGTGTTACATACGTGTGCATATTTGTGTTATGGTCATGCATGTAGATGAGTCAATGCATGATGCATGTGAGAGTGCGTGGGTTCTTATGTTAGATGTGTCTACAAGAAAGTGTATGTCTAGAGTACTTACATGTGTTCTTGTGTTAGTTGTGTCCATGAGAAAGCGTGAGTAATTAGGAGTGTGCAAGCTTCGGTCTAAGTCTCCATCGCCGTCAAGTTGTGTCACCAGTGAAAGACGATTGGAGCTGAGGAGGTGGTTGAAGTTGTCGGCGAGGTGTGTCACCGGTAGTAAAGATG
This sequence comes from Dendrocalamus sinicus, assembly GCA_036346575.1. NCBI lineage: Eukaryota > Viridiplantae > Streptophyta > Magnoliopsida > Poales > Poaceae > Dendrocalamus > Dendrocalamus sinicus. Next base: position 34,076,555 of record CM070642.1, read on the forward strand.
TGGAAGACGACGTCAAGTTGTGTCACTGGCAGCATGGTCAGTAAGAAGGCAATACTCCTTGGAGATGTTTCAGGAGATCGGACTTCATCTTGTGAATCAAAGTATCAAGATTAAGGAAGAGAATATTAGAACTAATCTTAATATTTTTTATGTGGTCGTAAACTTAGATTGGTTTCTCATGCATGGTCGTATGGTTGCTTAGTCATGGTCGTAAGTTTGTTTGGTGGTCGTAGTCATAAGCACTTGTTAGATGTGGTCGTATGCCTGTTTGTAAGTGGTTGTAGGGAGTAGTGTGGTCAGGCGTCAATTCAAAGTGTTTCGGTCGGTACTCAAAGAGTACTGTAGTAGTCCAAAAGTACTGTAATAGACGTAATGGGCACTGTAGCAGTCGTGAGTACTGTAGCAAGGAGCAATTGTAAGTCGTATTAGCCTGGACGTGGTCTCAGCGAGACTGGGTCTTTCGGGTAGTGCGCGATGTGCGCGAGTCGTGGCCGTTAGAACCGGATAATAGGATGTCTATTTATATCTTTGTAATCAGTTTGTTATAGAGGAGAAGCGAATAATAGAAAAAGGGAAAACGACGCAAATCAAGTTCGCGTTAGAAAAATTCTCTATTGTTCCTCGTCTTCTCCGTGTAGTGTGCATCCACAAGCGAATCGAGTATGTGATTCTTGGGTTGAGTTCCAATATGAAGAACTTATGTTCTTGCTAGCCAAGTTAACGGGCGGGTTCGAATGGGCTTATGAATGGCTTATGCTCGTACTGTCTACAGTAACTATCTTTTAAACGGTCTGTTTTTTCCAGGCGGGGTCAATAGAAAAATTATAGTAAAAAGTGTACTGAGTTTAGCTGTACCAGCCAAAATTGTATACGACTAATTTCCTGTGTATACTACCTTTCGCAAACAGTCAGAATTTAAATATTTAAGTTAGAAGTCATCAGGCATCAGCCCAAAAGAACACACCCGTTGCATCTCAGTCTCTCTCTGCATGTGGAAATGTCCACGGTCGCAGTTGATGTGTATGGGCTTCCAAGTATCTTAAGTAAAATTTGGTTGCTATTCAAATCAGGAAAGAATTAATGGATCCACCACTAGGACAAGTTGGGCGGCTGTCCAACGTTGGCCGTCAGCAACTAAACAAGAGAATTGATGAAGATGCCAGGTTAATTTTTTTTATCCGCTTAGAGATTGTCCTCTTGGATATGTTTATGCAGGTTAACCATGCTACACACGTATGTGTATATATACCATACAAGTTGAGTGTGCTCATTTGGTTAACAGGCCTAAGACGATCGAACATTTCTTCCTAGTTTTCCTTAGGGAAACATATTTAAGTTGTCACTTATTATTCATTTGGTATACAGATAAAACTAGACAACTAGTAGTAGCTTACGGCAGCACGGTGCCGGCCGGAATGCTCAGCAGTAATCAGCCCGCGTCGTTTCTAATCAAGCTCTGCTAAAGTCGGGAACCCGTGACGGCTGTTGGATACTCACCTTTTACCACTTGTAGTTTTTCCTTCTTGTTCCCCTGTTGGTAATTTCCACTTGCTGTTTTCCCGCTGTAGCTAACCAGGCTATCAAACCTCGATGATGCACAAGAACAACGCGATCGTTGAAATATTCTTCCTACTTACTGTAGCTTACTCTTAGTTTGAGCATAGCCTGTTCTTTTTGTCTTTTATCTTTAGGTTTCTCCGAAAGTTAAAAAAGATAAATATTGAAAAATGATAGTCTTTTGAAGTGGATTCTTTAAATGACTTTCCGAACTTAAAACCGTGTGCGTTATTTACGTCGGCGTCTCCACCGTCACTACGGTATATATCGTGGCTTAGTCCTTAGAAGTATTAATAGTTGAACCTCCCCGAAATCTTCTCCTAATCGGTCTCGATTTCGATCAGACTAGCACTGTGATCCGATCGGCTCCGGCCGGCCCATCCAGGCGAAGTTAACGAACAGCCTGGCACATAACGCACGCACGAGCCACAGCGCAGTGCATGCGCTTCGTAGCAGGGGACAACGTGCTCCGTTTGTGTCTTAAGCTACAAGATAACTAAGACTTGCTTTGCCTTTTTTTTCATTATACTTCAGATCAGCTTATCCAGTTGTGAAGTGGTTTACATGGAATTACATCGAGGTAACAGGCATAACGAATTTAACCGACAAAAACTAGTCCCCCGACTTAACCGAAACAGTGATTACTGAATTGATTCTGAACCGTCGATCTGTCTGAAGGGTATACCATCATCAGAGCCCTCCCATTGACATAACATCCCTCCGACTTTGGTTAAGCTCCACTGGTGACGTTGCCTACTTTCCAAATGTAATTTGCCCCTAAAAAAACCTGTAATGTGGCTGCCCATCTGTGTGCCAAACAAGCAACTGCTAATACTCCTTGATGCACTTGGCTGAACGAGGCACCTGATTTCTTGCTTCGGTGTTTGGAGCTTGATTGTAATCCTGCTTAATTTTTTTTTAAAAAAGTTCTGGAGTTTGACACAGTGGCCGAACTTAGCCAACCGGCACGGCGCAGCGTCAAAATGAGGGACTGCCGGCGCCAAAGCGAACGGCCCAGGCGGAGGAGGCAAGATGAGTGCGTCACGGAGATGATGGTTATGGGCAGTTTCCCACGGCCGTCGGCAATTGGCAGCAGCCGGCTCGGCTCGGCCGGGAGTGCCGTGGTGATCCTGGTGGAGCGTAGCGTGGAGACGGCCGGAAAAATACTAGATAACGATGAACAGTGCAAAATCATTGTGATAGATGAGCTTCTTGTGGCAAAAAAAAAAAAGACTATGGGCTGCTCTTTTTCAGCTTTTGGCTTTTCTACAGTAATTAACTTTTAAACGGAGTATCTTTTTAAGATGGGGTCTATTAGTTAATTATAGTACATATTATACTGACTTTATTTATATCGGCAAAACTGCACGTGAGTTTCAGTTATTCTGTAATATCTCATATGAACAACCCAAAAATCACAAACCACAGCCAAAAGCCAAGCCTCAGCCAAAAAAATAGGCCCTACAAAGTGTCACAGAATACCCCTTACAAACATTATGCACAGTGGTGAAGCCACATTATAGCATGGGGGTGTAGTTGCACCTCCAAAATTTTTACGCAAAAATTCAATATATATCCCCTTTAATATACAAAATATATGCTATACATACTAACATACTTCTAGTAGTCTATTAAGCCCAATAGGCAATAAGTCAAGCCTGTAAGCCCAAGTGCTCAAGCTATTATCACTTCCTCAATCGATCAGCCAAGAAGTGTTAGGAGCTCTCTAAGCAACTCTTCTACACCTGCCTTAACAAGTTCCCTACGCTCCTAACTTATTGTGTCTTGTTTTTTTACCGTCCAGCTTTTTTATACATCTAAGTTCTTGATGTCGATTAGCTTCTTGAATGCTAATAAATCCTTTCCTAATGTTCGTGTGTCAACTAGTTGCCAATTCGGTGGTGCTAATAATACTTTTAAATTCTTATGAATTGCCAAATTAAGATATGATTAGAACGTTATGGGGCTGCAAGATACACCTTTCGAGAGTTCTATAGTGTTAATTTGAGTTTCGATATACCAATTTGTGAAATTGTATTGCACTTCCGTACTATATTATTTGAATTTATTTTAGAATGGACGTGACTCCATCGTCAAAATCCTGGCTCCGCCACTGATTATACAATCTTACCAGGGGGGGGGGGAATCTCTATGATTTACAAGATCATCACAAAGTCAAACATTTTGTTTGCTCCAATGATATGCACAAATTCACTTGTATTTGCAATCCAATGAATGTATTTTTCTTCGGCCATGTCATCATCTCTTGTGGAAGTTGAGTTTCATAATTGCAAAGCCGAACAAGAAGGCGAAGAGCACCGCGAACGCCACGACCACAGTGGCCACAAACCCCACCCAGCTGTGCTTGAAGTCGAAGTAGTTCTCCACGAAGACTTTCACGGGGGTGCCATCATCCATAGGTGTCACGATATCGCCAAACTGCGAGACGATAAGCCCGTACAGCGTCCACGCGACAGGGCATATCCAGCAGTACCATCTCCACCAGATTGGAATTTTCTGAACAGTGTCAGGCCAAAACGGAAATGAGCTACAGAATCGTTGAAACAGATGTAGGTAGATTCAGACCACGCGATGAGAGCATGAGGATGGCGCACTTACTGGTCGGGGGATGATGAATCCGGAGAAGAGATTCCAGATGGCGTAGAATGCCGAGGAGACAATTGAGGCGATGTGGTAGTTCGGTGTCAGGCCAATGGCCATCATGCCGTAGAATGTGAAGTAGAGCAGCGTGAAGTACATGAAGAAGAGGTACCAGAAGAATTTGGCAGCCGTCCACTCGAACCCGATCATCGTGTACACTATGACTCCATATACGCTGGTCTGAATCAACGTGTACGGGAGTTCAATGACGACCTGCAAGAGAGGAGTTGACCGGTTTATGTGTATGCGGTCTCTCAAGATTCAAGAATGCAACAACCAGCAGCGCAAAGGATGCATGTGGAATTTAATAGGAGAATCACTAGCCTGCCCAAATGCATATGGAAGAGCAGAGTACATGCCGGCAGCTCTTTCACGGTAAAAGATTGTCCGCTCCACGGCCACCACTGGCTGAACTGAAGTAGAGTTCAGGACGCCGATGAACAGCACCGCAGCGTACATTGACCCCATGGCATTGAACAAGTCCTGTGACTGCGTCCTGGATTAAGAAGCAGAAGATGAATAACATATATTGAAGGTGGCAATTAGCTTGATATGTATAATGTGGCAGCACTTACATTTTCCCACCAAGGTCCCAAAAGAAGGTGCCGAAGAGAAGAGCGATGACGGTGGTGACAAAGAACCTGACAGCATTATAAGGAGGGTTCCTCCAGTATGACAGGTTCTGTTTCCACAGGCAAGCCATGCATTGCATGAAGAATGACTGAGAGTACTGGGTAGGGAAATAGAGGTCACTTGCTCCCGGCGGTAGTTTGCTCACTTCCTTTATCAATGCCTTGTTCTTCCTGTAGAAATAAAAAATGCTTTGGAGAAAAAAAAGTTGAATAATACTTAAAACTGCAAGGTGCATTGGTATGTAGCAACAGGTTGTCTTCCATCTGCCGCCAAGCGACATTATTTAGCACCTTATATAAGCAGGTTTCGTTACATGTCGCTTGGCTATGTAACTCTGACCTATCGTGATATATCTATTATATAATAAAAACCAGTGACCAGTGATTGACAGCCATTAAAAAAAATGAAAAATGCTAGAAAAGTTCACAAAAAAATCCAACCCCAATTTGATGGCCATAATCTATCTATATTTATACTAATTAGAGGCTCGTCCAGAAGCTTCAGGAGGAGGTTTTGGACTGCACGGTGCATAAATATTGGTGTAAAAGATCAAGGGTAAGTTGCAGCAATTTGAAGATCACAAAACAGCACCATTCGACAATTGGCAAACGAAACGGCTCGCTGTTTAGTGAAGGCTAGGTGCAGGGACCGTGGCATGACTTGGTTCCATGTACCACCAGTGTTCTATCGCATATTTTGGAAACTGATTGCAATTCTGGATTATCAATTAATTACAGCATTGGCTTTTCCTTCAAAGAATATGCTACGCAAATCAATATAAATTCAAATTTACTCAAAAAGGATTATTAACAATAAACGCATCATTGGAAAAATGTAGCCAGTGCAGATGCACAGTCAATGACTAGTTAAGACTAATCCACAACCATTATACATTGTTATCTAGAACATATCAAGCTAAAAAATTATAAAATAATCTTGAACCATAGACCAGAGTTATACAACATGAAACAGAGCAACATATATATTATTAAGATATATCCTAAGTCAAATTTAAGTTCTGAAGAGTAGAAGTCTACCTAGCATAACAAACCACGCTGTGCAATTGTGTGGGCCCATTAAATTTTATATACTAAAAACGATCATGTGTGATAAACACTACAGAAAAAAGAGAAAAATAATAGAAATTATCGCATAAAAAGTAACATCTATCCCAGTTTAGTGGGCCTAATTATGAGTTATGACTTATGCCTAATCCACAACCATTGGATGTTATCTGGAACCTATTAAAAATAAAATATAAGAACAAAAATCATAAGTCAAATTTCCTTAGTGAATTACTAGGAGTCTAGAGAGTATACTATGCCACGTCACCTAATTACCCAGGCCAATCGATGTAGTAACAACTTTATAATCATATTAAATGTAATTTTCAATACCTGTAATTTGGTTATGTTCAAATGATGGAGGGAACATTCATGCATGCATGGCATAAATAACTAATCAAACATTAAATTCACAAAGGATTATATTGTTCATTGTCACATCAGGTCCTCCAAAGTTAGTTAATTTTAATCCCGTTAGTTGTTATGCTAACCACCTAACAACATTATAAAAAATGAACTGACTAGAAGGATTGCAAGTTACTCACAGGTACAGTTCCGATTTCTTGTATATGTCACTGAAATCAACACCTAGTGTTTGCTCTTGAGAAGCTGTTGTCACTTCTAACATCCATGTTGCTGGATTGTAGCAATCTTTGATTTTGCTAACTCCTTGGATCCCCTGGATAATATGAAACCATATGAGATCTATCTATTATATTATTAAAGCGATAGAAAGAAGAAGCCACCACGTTCACTCTTAATGACTAAAAATTACGACGTTAATCGGAGGAAAAAGAGAAACATCTACACCGTTGATTATGGTGGGTTCAGATTATAACAGGGAATATTAAACAGGCATAGATTAGAGCTATTACTGTAACACCCCGCCCACCCTCTGGGCCAGAATGTTACCTCCACTGCGAACTCAAAACATTTCATCGCTACTAGCAGAATTTAAGCCAACACTAGGTTTATTTATTTTGCTGCGTTCAGAACAACATAGCATCCTTAACAATTACTCTAGCCTAGTAAAAGCTAAAGTAACTGGCAAAAGTGATACAAAAGTGATGCTGGGTCGTGCTGATTATTCATGTGCTACTCCCGCCCGAGCATGACGTCCTCAACGGTCACCTAAAAACATCAACGAAGCAAGGGTGAGTCCGAAGACTCAGCAAGTACATAACAGAACAATAGACATTACCAACATAAGTAAGCATATAACCATAATGCACATAGATCATCATGTTCATAACATCATTCTCATAGCCAAGCAATGCAATGCCATCAATGCCATGCCTCATTACTCTACATGCTCATATGCTCTTCACTTTGCAAGTACGGTGCGCTGAGTGAACACCGTCGATGTTCACCCATCGTGGGCCCACCCTCATAGGCACGGGACCCTCCACTCCCGTGGAGGCTTACAAGTAGGTCTTACTCAAGAGCACTCGGATTAGTCCGCTAGCTTTACTCATAGCTAGGGACTTTCTCACCGCCTCACTCTTGAGTGCTCCTCATGCAAATGCATATGCCCATGATCATAATCACGCTCATCACTAGCATTACTAGTAGACAAGAATCTTTGCCTACCTCACTCCATCATCATTGCCATCATTTACCATGCAACCTTATGTCAGGTAAATATCACATTTCCACATAGATATCATGTAATCAACGCATTTCTACATAAATATCATCATACCAGATAAACATCGCATATTCATAAACCTTGTCTACCGCTCTACCATGTACTTGCCTGTTAACCAAACGAAGTGGAGCGTCGTGCGGACGGCGTCGGCTCGGGTCCTCCACCTGGACAAGCAAATAGTCCGATTTAACACATCACAACGAACCAGAAATTAAATGGGCGTCGACGATACTATACGCATATCCCGTTTCTGGCGTAGAAACGCGCAGGTCCCGAAACCCCCCTTTTTTCCCTCTTTCTTTTTCTCCTCTTTTCTTTTCTTCTCCTCTTCTTCATTTTTTCCCTTCCTTTCTTACCCAGCCGGCTCCCTTCCTCCCCTTTTTTCTTACCCAGCCGGCCCTCTCTTTTCTTCCTCACCTACCCCTCTCTCTCTCTCCTCATTTCCACTCGGCCGAAACGGCCTTGGCCTCCTCCTCCTCCCGGGGCGGCGCGGCGGCGCACGGCTGGCCGGCGTCACCGGCGGCCCTCCCGCCGCCCCGCCTCCTCCTCCCGCCTCTCTCCTCGCGCTCGAGCTGCGCTCGCGCACTCCCGCCGGCACGGCAGCGTGCGGCCCGGCTCGGTGTCGCCGCCCGGGCTCCCGCCGCCGCCTCGGGCTCCCGCCTCGATCCGGCCTCGCCTTCCCCTCTCTCCCTCCCTTGCGCGGGCACCTTCCGGCAGCGCGACGGCGCGCGGGCGGCATGGCTCACCGCCGCCGGCCTCCCTCCTCTCGCCCCCGCCTACCTTGCCTCAGACCCGGCCTGCTCCGACCGGATCCACGCCTCCCATGGCATGCGCGGCGGTGGGGCGCTGGGGCACCGCCGCCCGGTCGGCTCGGCCAGCGGCCTGGCCGCCAACCTCGGCCCCGGTTGGCGCCATCACGCCTCCCTCGGCTCGCACCAGGTACACTCTCCCTCTCTCTCCCCTTAAGGCTACGGCGAGGAGACCTACCCGGGTACGGCTTGGACGAAGAAAAGGGTGTGGCGATGGCTATCTGCTTGGGTTGGCCGAAGATGGTGTGGCTATGAGGGGCTTGTGCAGGGGAGAGGAAGAGAAGAGTATTGTGAGATGAGCTGTGGCAGAGGTGCTAAAATGGGGGTGTTAGTCAGAGGAAGCAAGGCACAGGTGGCATGCATGCACGCCTAGGACAGGCCTGAGGCTGCCACATCCCCCTGGCAGGTGGGTGAGGTGTTACATTCTACCCCCTTAACAGAATTCGACCCCAAATTCTGGCATTCAACAATCCGCACGAAAGAACAAAATAAACATAACTGCTCTTGACATAACATTAACTCGTGCTAAGAGAACAACTCGGTACTTCGCGCATGCGAGACTCCAACTCCCATGTCGCTTCTCGCTCAGTCTGATGCGACCAAAGCACTTTAATATACTTTATCGTTTTATTCCTCAACACCTTCTCTGATTTCTCCAGAATCCGAACTGGACGGGACTCAAAGGTGAGGTCTTGTTTTAAGGACACTGGTTCTAACACAATCTCATGCTCTGGGTCTCGCAAGAACTTTCTCAACATTGACACATGGAACACATTATGCACTCCTCGCATGGAGTCAGGGAGTTCCAAACGGTACGCCAGCTTTCCAATCCGTTCCAGAATTCGAAATGGCCCAATGTACCTTGGGCTAAGCTTCCCTTTGGTACCAAATCGCACTATGCCTTTAGTGGGAGATACTCTCAGGAGCACACGATCCCCCACTTCGAACTCTAGCTCTCGCCTTCTAACATCAGCGTAGCTCTTCTGCCTACTCTGGGCAGCTAGCAGGTTCTGTCTAATTTCTGCCACTCGTTCTACTGTTTGCTGGACCCAATCTGGTCCCAACACTGCCTTCTCGCCCACTGCATCCCAACACAATGGTGATCTACATTTTCACCCATACAAACCTCGAATGGCGCTGCTCGAACACTGGAGTGGTAGCTGTTGTTATAAGCAAACTCTGCAAGTGCCAAATGATCCTCCCAGCTACCCTTCCAGGACAAAACACAGGATCTCAACATGTCCTCTAGTGTCTGAATGGTGCGTTCGGACTGTCCATCCGTTTGCGGGTGGAAGGTAGTACTAAACTGGAGCTTCGTGCCCAGAGCGCCCTGTAAACTCTCCCAAAACTTGGAGACAAACTTAGCGTCTCTGTTCGAAACTATCGACTTGGGAACACCATGCAATCTCACGATTTCCCGCACATAGATGGGTGCCAACTCACTTGCCAAGTTTGTAGTGCGAATGGGGATGAAATGCACAGACTTACTGAATCGGTCCACCACTACCCAAATTGCATCCTTACCTCGCTGGGTACGGGGTAAGCCGATTACGAAATCCATGGTAATATCATCCCATGGCCATTGAGGAACCTCCAAAGGCTGCAATAGCCCAGCGGGACGCCTATGCTCAGCCTTTACTTGCTGGCAAACCCCGCAAGATGCCACATACTTGGCGATATCCACCTTCATCCTCTTCCACCAGAAGCTCTTCTTAAGATCACGATACATCTTGGTCTCACCAGGATGCACCGTGTAGGGGGTACGGTGAGCTTCCCTCAAAATATCATCTTTGACTTGAGCCTTTTGCGGCACACAAAGGCGGCCTTTAAATCGCAAAGCACCTGAATCATCGAGGCTGAAATCCCCCGTTTTTCCTTCATTAAGGCGCTTCCTCACTTGCTGAAGCAACCGATCATGCTGTTGCGCCTCCTTTACTCGCTCCGGAATCGCTGATTCCAGCAATAGTTGTGTCTCAGCCTGTGCTGTACCAGCGAAACAATAGGAAATTCCCATCCGTTCAAAGTCAGCAATGAGACAACCTAGAGTAGAGGGTGTCAGCTTGCGACTAAGAGCATCAGCAACCACATTTGCCTTGCCCGGATGGTACTGCAGAGTGAGATCATAGTCTTTGATAAGCTCCAACCACCTCCGTTGCCTCAAATTTAGCTCCTTCTGAGTGAAAATGTATTTGAGGCTTTTGTGGTCAGTGAAGATATCACAAGATTCTCCATACAAGTAATGCCTCCAAATCTTTAGAGCAAAAACCACAGCGGCAAGCTCCAAATCATGAGTTGGGTAGTTCTGCTCATGCTTCTTCAATTGTCGCGAGGCATACGCGATCACTTTGGTATCTTGCATGAGCACACAACCTAGTCCCACTCGAGACGCATCTGAGTAGACCGTGAAACGCTTCCCTGGCTCAGGAAGTGTGAGCACAGGAGCAGTTACTAACTTCTCTTTCAGAGTATTAAAACTGCGCTCACATTCATCGGTCCACTGGAATTTCACATTCTTCCGTGTGAGCTGAGACATTGGCTTGGCAATAATGGAGAAGTCTTTCACGAAACGCCGGTAGTAACCAGCTAAGCCAAGAAAACTTCTCACTTCTTTAACATTAGATGGCCTCTTCCAATCCATGATAGTGGAAATCTTGCTTGGATCTACTGAAATGCCTTCCTGGTTAATTACATGACCCAGGAAGCTCACTTCAGAAATCCAGAACTCACACTTCTTCAACTTGGCAAAGAATTGATTCTTCCTCAAAGTCTCGAGCACGAGCCTCAGATGCTGCTCTTGTTCTTCCTCCGTCTTGGAATAAATCAAGATATCATCGATGAACACCACTACAAAGTCATCCAGGTACTTGTGTAGCATACTGTTCATCGTTTCCATGAAAATAGCAGGGGCATTTGTCAGTCCGAAGGACATAACTGTAAACTCATAGTGCCCATATCTGGTGGAGAAAGCTGTCTTCTCAATGTCTTGCTCCCGCACCTGGATTTGATTATACCCAGATTGTAGATCAATCTTAGAGAACACCTTGGCTCCCTTTAATTGATCAAACAAGTCCTCGATACGAGGCAATGGGTATTTATTCTTGATGGTCACCTGATTGAGAGCACGATAATCTACACACATGCGCCAACTTCCATCTTTTTTCTCGGTGAATAAGACAGGGGCTCCCCAAGGTGACACACTGCGTCGGATCAAGCCCTTGGACAATAACTCGTCCAGTTGCTTTTTCAACTCCTCTTGCAAGGGTCGTGCCAAACGGTAGGGGGACATGGAGATAGGTCTTGTGCCAGGAACAAGATCAATTCTGAACTCCACATCTCGCTTGGGTGGCATACCCGGAAGCTCTTCAGGAAACACATCGGGATACTCACACACCACAGGAATATCCTCAATGTGCAACTGCGCACTTGGCTTCTCCGTAAGAGCTAGAAGTAACCCAGACTTCATTGTACGTCGCCCAGGGAACAGACTGGCCAACACAAAGAGGGAACACGTGGGTGCATTCCCTGAAGATTATCTCCTCCCGAAGGAGCTTGCAAGGCAACCGTCCTCCGAGCGAGAAATCACAGCTTAGTAGCGATGCAGCCAATCCATGCCAAGGATGACATCAAAAGGCTCTAACTGAATAACCATAAGGTTGGCAATAAATTCTCACCATCTATTGCAACCACACAGCCGGGGCATACTACGGAGCTAGCAATGATACCCTTGGAGTACTAACAACAACCGATTGAGAAATTTGTTTGGACACCCAACTTGGCCTTTCTAACTAACTCCGGGACACAAAGGAATAAGTAGCACCGAGTCGAAAAGAACAAAGGCTTCACATGAGTCCACTAACAAGGTACTGTCATCACGTCAGATTTAATCGCAGACTCAGCAGAGCGGTGAGTAAACTCCGGGTGGTGTCGAGCGGCGAGCCCGACGCTCTTTGTGGCGGCAAAGGGATTGGAGGCGGCGTAACATGCTGGAATGAAGGAGTCGGTGTAGGATGCCAGAAATAGCCAGCGGGTGGAACTCATGAGAGTGGAGGCTGCAGAGCAGGGGCGGCCACCATCATCCGGATGACCCGAGGTGTAGTATTTGATGAAGTTGAAGAAACGGCTCCCACTTGATAATCTTTGGAGGGTTACGGCGACAAACCCGCTCCATGTGGCTCGATCGTCGCGATGCGACATTCCCGCCCAGAGCACTCGCCGCACGGTGCCCACCTCCACACTTGAAACAAATCATGCCCGCCGGAGCAGACGCAAGGCCGGGTCGTCGGCGGCACGTGGCGCCAAGAAGACGGCCTCGAAGTTTTGGACTTGGATGATTGTGGGGGAGGCTGGCCCCACTTGGACTTTTTAGGAGCGGGCCGTTGAGACGACCCACCCCCTTCAATGTAGCTCCTCTTCTGGTCACCACCAGAAGCGCTTGAACCACCAGAGGGTTGTAGCCCCTTAGTGAGCTGCATCTCCATTTCCATCCCCCTGGCCTGCTCTACCACGGATCGAAAGTCACGCGGTGCAGTAGCTCCCATGACATGCCAGAACTCAGGGTTGAGCCCTCGGCGGAACCTTTTGGCCTTCTCAAGGTCATTCTTCGCGACCGATGGTACGAAGCGGATCAAGTTATTGAATGCTGCCTCGTACTCAGCCACGGTCATCTTTCCCTGTACGAAGGTCGACAGAGCGACCTCCATACTCTCCACAAAAGAATCTTGGTAATACTTCGCCTTGAATTGCTCGGTGAAAACTTCCTATGAAGCGGGACCTTGAGCAGGGGTCCTGGCTGAAAGAACTCCTTCCCACCAGATGTCCGCCTGACCCTTCAATTGAAAAGCCACGTAGTGAGCTTTCAGCTGAGAGCTCATCTCAAGGGCTTCGAATTGCCTCTCCATGTAGCGCAACCAATCCGCAGCCTGGACTGGCGTGCCCGAACCATCAAAGGTGTCTAGTCGCAAAGCCAACCACTCACGTAGGCCCATTCTTGCCTCTGGTACGGCCGGAACAGCAACAGGGGCAACAGCGGGAACAGCCACCACAGCGGCTGCCTGCGGTTGGCGGCGACGCGCACGGACCTCCTCTAAGAATTCCTGCAGCAAGGCCGAAGTCCTTGCTGGATCTCCAGCTACGGAATGTTCAGCAGTAGCAACCTCTGCATCAGGTGCATCCTGCTGGTCCTCAAGCGGTGGATCCGCTTGGGCACGACCACGACCACGGCCGCGACCTCCTCGGCCACGCCCGCGTCCTCTTGCTCTCGGCATATCTGATCAGGACAGACAGCCAGTCACACAACAAGCCCACAAACATCCATCACACAATGACATCAATGCTAACGAGAACGTGAATGTAATGTAAGACCCATTCCCCATCCTATGGTGCACCAGTGTGTCAAATTTTAGTTTCATTATTAGACCTAAGTCAAATTTTAGTCGAATAATTAACCTAAGTTACCAAATTTCTATACCACGGACCTAACGCCCGCTCTGATACCAACTGTAACACCCCGCCCACCCTCTGGGCCAGAATGTTACCTCCACTGCGAACTCAAAACATTTCATCGCTACTAGCAGAATTTAAGCCAACACTAGGTTTATTTATTTTGCTGCGTTCAGAACAACATAGCATCCTTAACAATTACTCTAGCCTAGTAAAAGCAAAAGTAACTGGCAAAAGTGATACAAAAGTGCTGCTGGGTCGTGCTGATTATTCATGTGCTACTCCCGCGCGAGCATGACGTCCTCAACGGTCACCTAAAAACATCAACGAAGCAAGGGTGAGTCCGAAGACTCAGCAAGTACATAACAGAACAATAGACATTACCAACATAAGTAAGCATATAACCATAATGCACATAGATCATCATGTTCATAACATCATTCTCATAGCCAAGCAATGCAATGCCATCAATGCCATGCCTCATTACTCTACATGCTCATATGCTCTTCACTTTGCAAGTACCGGTACTGCCGAGTGAACACCCGTTGATGTTCACCCATCGTGGGCCCGCCCTCATAGGCACGGGACCCCTCCACTCCCGTGGAGGCCTACCGAAGTAGGTCTTACTCAAGAGCACTCCGGATTAGTCCGCTAGCTTTACTCATAGCTAGGGACTTGCTCACCGCCCTCACTCTTGAGTGCTCCTCATGCAAATGCATATGCCCATGATCATAATCACGCTCATCACTAGCATTACTAGTAGACAAGAATCTTTGCCTACCTCACTCCATCATCATTGCCATCATTTACCATGCAACCTTATGTCAGGTAAATATCACATTTCCACATAGATATCATGTAATCAACGCATTTCTACATAAATATCATCATACCAGATAAACATCGCATATTCATAAACCTTGTCTACCGCTCTACCATGTACTTGCCTGTTAACCAAACGAAGTGGAGCGTCGTGCGGACGGCGTCGGCTCGGGTCCTCCACCTGGACAAGCAAATAGTCCGATTTAACACATCACAACGAACCAGAAATTAAATGGGCGTCGACGATACTATACGCATATCCCGTTTCTGGCGTAGAAACACGCAGGTCCCGAAACCCCCCTTTTTTCCCTCTTTCTTTTTCTCCTCTTTTCTTTTCTTCTCCTCTTCTTCATTTTTTCCTTCCTTTCTTACCCGGCCGGCTCCCTTCCTTCCCTTTTTTCTTACCCAGCTGGCCCTCTCTTTTCTTCCTCACCTACCCCTCTCTCTCTCTCCTCATTTCCACTCGGCCGAAACGGCCTTGGCCTCCTCCTCCTCCTCCCGGGGCGGCGTGGCGGCGCACGGCTGGCCGGCGTCACCGGCGGCCCTCCCGCCGCCCGCCTCCTCCTCTCCCGCCTCTCTCTCTTCTCGCGCTCGAGCTGCGCTCAGCGCACCCGCGCGCGCAGCGGCGTGCGGCCGGCTTCGGTGTCGCCGGCCCGGGCTCCCCGCCTCAGATCCAGCCTCCGCCTTCCCTCTCTCCCTCCCTTGCGCGGCACCTTCCGGCAGCCAGCGCGCGCGGCGGCATGGCTCACCGCCGCCGGCCTCCTCCTCTCGCCCCGCCTACCTTGCCTCGGACCGGCCTGCTCCAACCGGATCCACGCCTCCGTGGCATGCGCGCGGTGAAGGCGCTGGGCGCCGCCGCCGGCCGGCTCGGCGGCCGGCACGCCGCCATCCTCGGCCCCGGTTGGCGCCATCACGCCTCCCTCGGCTCGCACTAGGTACACTCTCCCTCTCTCTCCCCTTAAGGCTACGGCGAGGAGACCTACCCGGGTACGGCTTGGACGAAGAAAAGGGTGTGGCGATGGCTATCTGCTTGGGTTGGCCGAAGATGGTGTGGCTATGAGGGGCTTGTGCAGGGGAGAGGAAGAGAAGAGTATTGTGAGATGAGCTGTGGCAGAGGTGCTAAAATGGGGGGGGGGTGTTGGCTTCTGCAGGAAGTAAGGCACAGGTGGCATGCATGCACGCCTAGGACAGGCCTGAGGCTGCCACATCCCCCTGGCAGGTGGGTGAGGTGTTACAATTACAATTGTATAAGGAATACAATTGTATTCCCATGATATACAACTCTATCTTTAGATATAAACATATGCATTGTAGTATTTAGCTGAAAATTCGGCTAGTTTTTAGTAATTGTGAGGAAATTAAATCTACTTTGAATTCTTGCAAAATCACCATACCTCAAAATACTTGATAAGCTCTGAAGAATGATGGCCTAATGGGCCAACATAGATCTCTTCTCCTCCTCAATTCAAAAGAAAAAGCTGCAGGCATTAATTGGACATTTTTTGAGTTTAGACCTTGCAACATTGCTTAATTAGACATTTTAGAGTTTAAAGCAACATTGCTCAAAGTAAACCAGTTGCAATTAATTGAGCTTCACCAATCTGGCATGGTTATACAGATTCTAGACATTGGTGGGTAGAAATCTCACTGACCTCATCAAATGCTTCAAATATTTCAATGCTAGGCTGATGAATCGTGCATACCACAGTTCTGCCAGTATCAACAGTGCTCCTCACTGTCCTCATCACAATTGCAGCAGCTCGAGCATCAAGCCCTGAGGTTGGCTCGTCCATAAAAATGATTGAAGGATTTGCAACCAGCTCCACAGCAATGGTCAGCCTTTTCCTCTGCTCAGTTGACAGGCCATTTACACCAGGAGTTCCAACCAAAGCATCTCTAAGTGGCTTGAGTTCCACAAGCTCCATAACCTCCTCAATGAACATCTGCATACAGAAAGGTCAGCAAACTATCTATCGAGAATTGAATGAATGCCCTTGTTTCAAAAAACAGTATCAACTGAAGGTGTGAATTACAGATATTTTGTTTGACTAACCTTTCTTGTCTTTGAATCTACATTATCAGGAAGTCGGAGCCACGCTGAGAAAAGCAACGACTCATAGATAGTCACTTGTGGTGAGTGGATATCATTTTGTTCACAGTATCCTGATATACGTGCAAAGGTCTCTTGTTTCTTTGGATATCCTGAAATGCTGATGCTTCCTTCAATGTACCCACCAGTCTTTCTCCCTGCCAACACGTCCATCAGAGTAGTCTTGCCAGCGCCAGAGACACCCATCAGTGTGCTAAGCACTCCTGGCCTAAAACACCCACTGACACCCTTCAGGAGCACCAGACGGTCTTCAACTACGCCTTGTGTTTTCATTTCCTGAATTTTAATTTCATACACAAGGTTACAGAATTTTAATTTTGATGATGATGTGTAATAACCCAAATTTGCATAAAGGAAAAATATTAGAGATAAAGAAGGTTTTGCCGTCAGACCCATCGACCTTTTTAGAATGTCGATTTAGTGTCGCGCGTAGAGGTCCCCAGACCATCCCAGGACGGTTGGCACCGTCTTGAGAGCCGATATTTAGCGCTCCCAGAGGTTCTCGGACCGCCTAGGGACAGTCGGCACCGTCTCGCGTTTCGGGTGTTCATCATCCGGTAAATCTTAACCTTACCTTTACCGACTTACCGCTGCAATAGAAACCCCAAAACCCTTGGACCAAAATGCCCCTGAGTAGTCAGTTATATGAGGAAGGAATGGGAGGACGATTCAGTCATTTCGCAAATGCAAAGGGCAGCCCCCAACCATGCCCATATATGCTAGTCCCATGCAGCAAGCCACATTTCCTCAACCAACATTCCCTCGGCCAAGGTAAGAACAAAGCCAACTTGTAGCAACCCTCCCTCCATTCCTCTCACGGCCAAACCAAGAGCCAACCCAAGACATCAAGCACAACCACACCACCGCAGGGAAGGGTCGAGGAGGAGGAAGCTGAAGAGGAGGAGTGGGAGCAAGGGCATCGACGGTAGGACAACGCCACCGACAACACCCTGGGGAAGCCCACAACCGCCGGGAGCCCAAGCCAAGTGAGGTGAGCACCCCCAAATCCTGTGCATGGTAGAGGAATACAAGAGAAAGAGGGAGAGAGTGAAGGAGGGGTAGGGTGGCCGGAGGGGGAGTCACCGTCGGCAGGGGGAGTTGGCCGGATTTGGGCCCGGTCGGCCGGCTTGGGTGGGGCCACCGGCGCCGGTGCTCCTCGGGCCGAGACCCCGCGCCGCGAGCCACCAGGGGAGAGAGGAGGAGGCGGGGGCGGCCGGGCAGCCGCGGCGGGGCGCGCGCCAAGCGCCAAGCCGCCGCGCGCCGGCCTCCGGCCGAGCAAACAAGAGAGGATGGGGAGAGCGTGGGGAGGAGGCGGCGTCGAGGAGGAGCCGGCGGGGCCCAGCCGGCCGTCGGCGAGATGGGGCGGTCAGCCGCCGCGCGCCGCCGCTGGAGGGGGCCATCCGCCCGGCCCGCAGCAGAGAGAGGAGAGAGGAGGAAGGTAGAGGTGGGGCGGCGGGAGGGCCGCCGGCGGTGAGGGGGTCGCCGGCCAGCCTTGCGCGCCGCCGCGCCGCCCCTGGGGAAAGGCCTGTTCGGCCGAGTGGGGTATGGGGAGAGAGAATGGAGGAGGTGAGGGGGATGTGGCGTTCGGCCAAGAGAAGTAGGAAGGAGAGAGAGGGAAAGAAAAAAAGGGAAGAAGGAAAAGAAAGGAAAAAAAAGAAAGAGAGGAAAAAAGAAAAAAAGAAAAGAAAAGAGGAGAAAAAGAAAGAAAAAAATGGGGTGGTTCCCGCGCGACGGGGCCTTGACCCCTTGCCTTCTACGCTCGAGTCAGTCAGCGTGTAGAATCGTCGATTAAGCTCTGGTTTTATCTGTCGTTTAGTCGGGTTAAACGTGTACGCAGGTGGAGGTCCCGGGTCGAAGCCGTCTACGCGTCATTCCCGAGGTTAACCAGGCAAGTGCATTGTAAAGCGGTGAATTCGGGTAGTGATTTCGGTTAAAATTGAATAATGATACACTGCTAATCATGTTGGGATAAGTTTACAAATTACCGGACAATGTCCTGCTTACCATGCTGGGGTAAGTTTACTATTTCCGGGTGATGCATGGCTTACCATGTTGGGTAAGTTAAATATTTTGGAATGCATAATGTGAAGAGAAAAGAAATGGTGAACGTTTGGGATATGGCATGTTGATATGCATAATTGAACTTGCATTGCATGCATGTCATGAAAACAGAGAAAGTTGGTCCACGTTGAGTGGACGCTCCATGGGAGTGGAGCTGGGTCCCTGTATGAGAGTTACGGGCTACTGTGGTCCCCGTATGAAACAGGACGGGCTTGAGGTCCCCGCATGAAACAGGGCGGGCCTGGGTGGGCATCGACGGGTGCACACTCTGCTGTACCGGTATAGGCTAAAGAGTTGAGAAAGAAGTGCATGTGCATGTGCATGATGAATAGTTCATCAGAACGTAAAGTGGTAAAAAGGAAAAAGTGGTTAAATGAAAACGTGGTTAATGATAATGGAATGATTATGGTCTAATGAATGAACCTGTTATTTGCTGTTTTGCTTTGTACTTGCTGAGTCGGTGGACTCAGTCTTGCTTTGTTGATGTTTTTAGGTGACCGTTGAGGAGTTCAAGCTCGGGCGGGAGTAGCACATGAAATAACGGCACGACTAGCTGCATTTTTGTATCACCTTTTGTCAGTGTACTTTAGCTTTGTTAGGCTAGAGTAAATACTAGAAATGCTATGATGTATCTGAACGCAGTAATATAAATAAAGCTAGTGTTGGTTTTAAATTCTTCTGGTGTTGATGAAATGGTAGAGTTGGCAGATGTGGTAGCATCTTGGCCCAGAGAGTGGACGGGGTGTTACATGATGACCCAATGTAGACAACATACGAAAAGCAAGTTCCATCCTCTACCTGTGGCATGCTGACAGAGTATCTTATGTTGTCAAAGGCGAGTGAAAGCGGGACAAAGGGCAGGACCATCCCCCTTTGCTTGGAGCCGGAATCATGCTCAACGATAGCTGAATTAGTTTCAGTGTTGTTGACTGCTGCTTGATAAGTAGTTCCAGATGCCAAGAGACTGTCATCAAGAACATCATCGTTCAAGTTGGCATGCTTCTCCTTCAGCGCCTCTTCAGATACAGATGGATGGGATTTACCATATGCTGCAGAGTCAGAAGATGAAACCGTTTTCAGGTACAGATGTTGTGAAATGCAAGAACAATGAACAAACCAGTCCAGGAGGTACTCACGCTTTAGGTATGTAAGGGCAAGAGTGAAGAGCGCGTTGAAGAGCAAGGTGAATCCGAGCAGTGCACCAAAGCCGATCCAATACCACTTGGCTTCCGGCAATACTCCACGGGACTTGAGGACTTGCACGCCTAGGGTCTCATTGGAGACAGAATTATTCAGGATTTTGTCCCAGCTGTGCCCCAAAAACTCATTCACTGAGATGGCACTGTGCGCGTACATCATTGGGGAGATCCAATAGCCCCAGATCCACCATTTCTTCACTTCATCTGCCGGTTCAAACATAATGAAGCACTTACCTTGCTGCATTGCCAGGGACTACGGGGTGAGAGAAGAGTAAAATTTTACCTCTTATTAGAATAAATCCGCCCAAGACCATGAAGGTTAGCAGCAAGAATGATCCAAAGACATTTGCAATGATCATGTTCCTCGCTGTCCCGCCAACAAACCGAAAGAGTGCCGATGACATCTGATTGACTGCTAACATAAGAAGATACTGCTTGAAGAACCTAATGGCAACAACTACCATCAGAACACTCCGAGCGATCGGCATAAAGAATAGCCGACGATACAAATATTTTAAACAAAATAACCCATAAATTTTTAGTCTCACCTGCCCACATTTGGATCGAACCCAATGACATAGTACGTGATGAAAACATACCCTCCGACCTCGATAAACGTGATGGGGATCTTGAGGATCCATGAGGGTATGGTGTAGACCCATGCTGGATAGAATAGGAGGTCTCTCTGCTTGAAGAAGGTCGGCAACTTAAAGATGGTAAGTGCGTACTCATATAAACCATTGAACATAATCATGAGCTCGCTGAAGAAGAGTGCGCGATGCCCCCGTCAGTCACCGAGTCACGGCGCATCTTTGTATGGAAGAAGACAGTCCATGCAGTGGTCGAAACTGTTATGAATAGCGCATGTATTCATATGAGGCCAATGGGCCAATATATATACACAAAGTACAGGTGGTAAATATGCAAAGAACCCCTCATAACAATGGGGAATAACAAATTATATATATATATCTCTAACACCCCCTCAAACTCATGGTGGATCAACAACACTGAGTTTGGAGAGGTAGAAGCTGTGCTGTGCGCGAGTCTGGACCTTCGTGAAGAAATCCGCTATCTGAAGCTCTGAAGGCACATACTGAAGAGTAATCACCTGATCATGCACACAAGTCCTCATGAAAGAAGCATCAACACCAATATGCTTGGTGAGCTCATGCTTCACAGGATCACGAGCAATACTGATAGCACCTGTACTGTCTGACAAGAGAGAGGTCGGTGTAGTGACAGAAACACCAAAATCCTCAAGTAACCACCGTAGCCAAGTAATCTCTGCTGTCAAGAGAGCCATGGCTCGCAACTCAGCCTCTGCACTCGAGCGGGACAACTGCGATCTGTTTCTTCGTCTTCCGGTAATAAGAGAACCCCAAGAAAAACACGATGGCGAGATAGACCGGCGATCGGAGGATCGCTGCCCAAGTAGCATCCGAATAGGCTGAAGTCTGTAACGAGCTGGGCGTGGAAAGAAGAGACGGCGAGAGATAGTCCCGCCAAGGTATCGCGGAACTCAAGAAGGTGGTGAGTGAACACGAGTGGGAGCTGAAACAAACCGACTCGAATATGAACTGGATAAGTGATATCCGGACGAGTAACGACAAGGTAGACAAGACTCCCAACAAGATAACGATAGCGAGTCGGATCGAAAGAGGCTCGCCATCGAGAGTCTCGAGGTGAACATTGAGCTCCATGGGAGTCTCAACGATCTGATCGATGAGAGAGGCGCGATCAAGAAGATCTGAATATATTTCTCTTGGGACATAAAGAAACCATCTCAAGTGGAAGTAACCTCAATCCCAAGGAAGTAACAAAGAGGACCAAGATCCGACATAAGGAATCGCTCACTAAGGCGAGCCTTGACAAAGGCAATGTACTCAGAATCATCTCCGTAATGATCATATCATCAACATACAGGAGAAGAAGAGTCCGACCACGAGGCGAAGTGTGGACAAGAGCGCAGGATCATGATCACTAGCTGAAAAACCAGCAGCGGTGACCACGAGGAGAAGCGCTCAAACCAAGCACGAGGGGCTTGCTTAAGGCCATAGAGAGAGCGGCGAAGGCGGCGCACCATGCCCTCGAGAGCAGAATACCCGGTGGCGGATGCATGTAGACCTCCTCACGCAACTCGCCATTAAGAAAGGCATTCTTGACATCAAGCCGAGAAATGCACTGCGGTGGCGAGACAGCGCCACCGAAAGAAGAGTGCGAACGGTGGTCATGTGGGCCACAGGAGCAAAAGTCTCGTCGTAGTCAACACCATGCTTCGCTAGAAGCCACGAGCAACAAGACGCGCCTTATAGCGCTCAAGAGAGCCATCAGAGCGAGTCTTAATCTTATAGACCCACTTACATGTGATGGGATGAGAATGAGATGGAAAAGGAACAAGATCCCAAGTACCAGTACGCTCGAGGGCAGCAATCTCCTCGGCCATGGCAAGCTGCCACTCAGGGTGAGTAACAGCATCCTGGTAGGAGACAGGCTCACGAGTAGCTGCGCCAGCAAAAGCAAAACGAGCAGGAGGCCGAATCGACTGGCGATCGCGGAGAGCGTAGCGAGGAGAAGATGACCCATCAGGGGAAGATGGAGCATCAGAAGAAGATGACTCATCTGGAAGATCCTCAATACGAGGTTGACGAGTATAGAAGATAAGGGGAGAAGGTACTGTAGTGGGAGGAGCCTGCGGAGTCGTAGGAGACGACACAGGCGGCGGAGTCGTAGGAGACAACACAGGCGGCGACAACAGCGGAGAGGCCACAGGGGGAATATGTGGAGACTCAGTGGGACAGTGGGCGGGGCAAACAGATATAGGTGTATCCGAAAGGTCAAGAAAGCGAGAGACTCCACGAGAGGAAGCCGAAGGAGAGGCGGGGCGTGGGTAGAATGGACGAGACTCGTCGAAAGTCACATCCCGGAAACCCGCATCGGCGACCAACAGGATCCCAAAGACCGATAGCCCTTATGCTCGGCATCAGATCCCGAAAGACACACTCAACAGACTGAGCGGTCAGTTTGGTGCGTTCTCGAGGGGCGAGGAGAACGTAGCAAACGCAGCCAAATAGATGAAGGGTAGAGTAGTCAGGAAGAAGACCACAGAGACGCTCAATAGGGATCGCTCCCTGAAGAGCAGAAGAGGGCTGGATGTTGACTAGATAGGTGGCAGTGGAAACAGCCTCGGCCCAAAAGTGAGGTGGAATAGAGGCGGCGATCATCAGAGCACGAGCCGTCTCAAGGAGGTGACGATGCTTGCGCTCGCGACACCATTCGAGCATGAGCACCGGGACAAGAGAATCGAAGCGAGTGCCTCGCTCAGCAAGGAAGGCTGCGCAGTAACGAGAGAGGTACTCGCCAGAGAATCAGCACGAAAGACACGAATAGGAGTGGAGAACTGTGTGTGAATCATAGTGGCAAATTGTTTATAGATAGACAAGGCCTCACTACGAGAAGACATGAAATATATCCAAGTATGGCGAGAAAAATCATCTATAAAAATGATATAATATCGATGGCCCCCTTTCGAAACGAAGGGAGCCGGACCCCAAACATCCGAATGAACAAGATCAAAAGGGTGCTTTGAGACACGACTCACTATGAGGATAAGGAAGCTGAATCTGCTTACCTAACTTACAGCCGACAATCTAAAGACACGTCTCTGAGATGGACCCGAAGACCACGACGAACTAAGGGCGGCGAGCGAGATCCACACAGATGACCAAGACGGTGATGCCACTGCTGGAAAGAGCCGATAGACAAAGTGGCAGCGGAGAGACTGGCGGCGGTGGTGGCAGCGGAAGGAAGATGAAGCCAGTCAAGCTCCCAGAGACGCTGTGAGTCACGGCGTCGAGGGCCAGAACCAACCAGACTCCCGTGTGGCAGTCCTGAACACAGCAAGAGTCAGAGTCGAGAATAACACGATAACCAAGGTCGATGTCTGCCCACAGAAAGAAGCGCATAGTAAGGCGAGGAACATGAGCAATGAAGGAACATGAAAGGATGAGTTGCTAAGAGATCCTCTACCAGAGACAGAAAGAGATGTACCATCAGCAGTAAGAACACTGATAGGAGAATCAAGAGGAGTAATAAAAGACAGAGTGGAAGGATCAGGAGTCATGTGAAAAGATGCTCCAGAATCAAGAATCCACGGGAGGTACTGGCGTGTAGGGGTGGTTTCTCGGTGCGAAGAGTCGATGAGCGTAACCTGCGAGAACACCGCCGAGGAGAACACGGCGGCAAGCGGCGTCGAAGTCGGCTATCTCTGCTCGGTGAGAGAAGCTCTGAAGAAGTCGATCGACGTCGTCGTAGAAGCACTAGTGCCGAGAAGAACGGCGTGAAAGATGCCGCTTCTTCTTGTAGCATCGGGACTCGAGGCGCCATCCTTGTCGCAGAGGAACAGTGAGGCGGCCACCTCCAGACGGAGGACGGCCACCACCACTGTGTAGCTACCGAGGAGGCGCAGTAGCAAAGCGGGACGGCGGCGAGCACGAGGGGAGTGGCATCGCACCAGCACCACTCAAACGAGTCTCCTCTGCGCGTATCTCGGTAAGAGCCTCCGAGAGTGACACGAGGGTGGCGTGCAAGGAGCTGGGCACGCCTTTGCTCGAACTCGGGGCGGCGAGTAAGGAACTCGTAAACCCGCTGAAACTCCGTGTCAAGACGTACATCCGAGCAGCACGGGCGACAGTACGACGCGGCGGCGGTGCGAAGTGAGTCCAATTGGCGCGAGCAGCAGAACTCGAGCGTAAAGCGTCAACGATAGCATCACCGGTGAAGAGAGTGCTCTGGCGGACCACGAGCAGTGCGAGGCATCACCGGAGGGCTCGTAGCGCCGACGAAGATGAGTCCACATCCGAAAGCGAAGGAGTCCCACAACCTCGTGAAAATCGAGGTGGACATCGGCGATGAAGACAGGCGGCAGCTCGGCGTCGTCATCGTACCACCGAGTGTAGGTGGTCGACGATCCTTGTAGGAATCGAGCCTCTGGTAGGTAGAGGCGACATCATCATCGATGAAGCGGCGGCCTCGGCAGCAGCCTTATCGGTGTCGAGGGCAATGCAACAGCGCGAGCCGTCGGAGGAATAGGGCAAGGCGGGCGGTGACATCGCCGAGAGGACGCCCAGAGACGAAGACCACGCATGTGGATGCGCATGAGACACAAAGTCGGTGTAATTAACACCATCAAATATCACCGGCAGCGAGGAGGGAAGCGGTGCCCATTGGTAGGCGGCGCCGACGGCGCGGCGACCAAAACAACGGTCTAACAGCGGCGCCGGGCGGCGCGGCGGTTAGAACGACGTTTTTAAATATCCGGTCAAATCGACGGCGCCGACCGACCGAGTGCCTACAAAACCGACCGAGGCAGCGAGACCGGGCCTCGGCCGAGGCGGAACGACGGCGGCGGGCGGAACGGCGGCCGACGGCGGCGGCTCTGCGGCGACCAGTGGCGACGGGGCGGCGCGCCTACCTCGGCGGCACCGAGTCGGCGCGGAGGCGGGGGCCGAGGCGGGCGAGGGGCCGAGGCCGCCGAATCCGGCGGCGAGGCGAGTCGGGCGGGGCGGCGGCGGCGAGTCGGCTGGGCCGACAGCGGCAGGGGAGTCGACGGCGGCGACGACGACGGGGGAGTCGGCGGGGCCAACGGGGGAGTCGACGGCGGCGGCGGCGAGGCGACAAGCGGAGCGACGGGAAACCCTAGGTACGCTCTGATACCATGTTATGAATAGCGCATGTATTCATTTGAGGCCAATGGGCCAATATATATACACAAAGTACAGGTGGTAGATATGCAAAGAACCCCTCATAACAATGGGGAATAACAAACTATACATATATCTCTAACAATTCCGACACCATCTCACTTCAAGAAGGATGGCCGTTATTGGATAATGGTGTGATTGATTAATATTTTTACTTGGCTATGTCCTGCAGGGGAGATGCTTGTTGGGCCAGTGACAGCACTGTTCATGGACGAGATCTCGACTGGACTCGACAGCTCGACTACGTTCCAGATCGTGAACTCGCTCAGACAGTTCATCCACATCTTGAGTGGCACGGCCGTCATCTCTCTACTACAGCCCGCACCTGAGACATATGACCTGTTTGACGACATCATACTCCTCTCGGACGGGCAGATCGTGTACCAGGGCCCTCGAGAAGATGTGCTCGAGTTCTTCGACTCAGTGGGCTTCAAGTGCCCTGAGAGGAAGGGCGTCGCTGACTTCTTGCAAGAAGTACATACATTGCCACTATCATTGGAAGTAGAAACATGTAGAATGCTTGGTAACGTATCTCTGTGGAAATGATGAGCAGGTGACTTCCAGGAAAGATCAGAAGCAATATTGGGCTCGACGCGATGAGCCCTATCGGTACGTGCCGGTGAAGAAATTCGCACGCGCGTTCCAGTCTTTTCGCATCGGGAGAGCTATAGCAAACGAGCTCGCCGTTCCATTTGACAAAAGCAAGAACCATGGGGCCGCACTGACCACCTCGAGGTATGGCACTAGTGGCAAGGAGCTGCTGAAGGCAAACATTGACCGGGAGATCCTGCTTATGAAGAGGAATTCCTTTGTCTATATCTTTAGAACCTTCCAGGTGATTAGACATTAGTTTAAACAGAAGGATTAATTGTATATGCGAGAAAACAACAAAGACATGACTGACTCCATTGTATTCTGGCATGGCAGCTGATGCTTGTTTCTATTGAGTTTCATGCACCAACCAGTTTACCCAAAAGCTTAAGCTGATGAGGGAAGATGGACAATTCACTTATACTTCAACACCTCCCCTCACGTGTAGGCTCCCTTAGGCCTAATACGTGGAATAGAAGCGGACTGCAATTAATTTTTTTAATTGCGTCAGCCAGGTCTTGAACTTGAGACCTCTTGGCTCTGATACCATGTTATGAATAGCGCATGTATTCATATGAGGCCAATGGGCCAATATATATACACAAAGTACAGGTGGTAAATATGCAAAGAACTCCTCATAACAATGGGGAATAACAAACTATACATATATCTCTAACAGGAATAATATATCTTTTCACCTGTTGTGACACGCTTCCGCTGTCCACCAGAGATGCCCCTCAGCATCTCGTCCCCTACCTATGGTGTCTGCGCATATCTCCAGTCCTAACATCTACAAGTCAACAAGTAACGTGCAAAACAATTACTTCGTCATTGAATCTAAAATTACTCTCATTAGCACTCAAAGACGCTTGTACCTTCAGTATATAGTCAGTGGCCACGTTGGCTTCTTGTCCCCCCATTGCAGACGCCTAATTAAGATAAGCAGAAATGTATACTTAGTCTTCAATCTGATTAGTTATCATGAAAAAACTTAACCAAGGACATATTTCTTGCCTTCATGAATGCATCGATATCAGAATCAGGCATGATATTTGCTGCCTTCTCTCGCCTCAACAGCTCAGTCAGCAAATCTGACAACATATCAAAAAGGAAAATTTCATAAACATAACAATTAAACCATGCCAATCCTGCAGAATCTGCAAGCAGCAGAAATGAACGCATCTGCTTGTGACTAATTGCTTGGAATCATACCAAAGCGAGTGCCAGTACCCTGGCAACGTG
Organism: Dendrocalamus sinicus; assembly: GCA_036346575.1. NCBI lineage: Eukaryota > Viridiplantae > Streptophyta > Magnoliopsida > Poales > Poaceae > Dendrocalamus > Dendrocalamus sinicus. The sequence continues at coordinate 34,104,153 of CM070642.1, forward strand.
CAGAGAATGCAAGTGTCTCCCTGACGGTCATCTCCCCTATGTGGATGTCATGCTGGCTAATGTAGGCAGCTGTCCTCTCGGGCACAAACTCCCCCATACCATGCCCGTTGTAGGTTACTTTTCCTGAAACCTGCGCAGTATTTTATCCCATTACGCAATGTGTGTATCAATAATCAGTATGAGTCTATTTCTACAGCAAGATATTGCATTATTTTGTACTACCTTGAGGTTTTTGTCAAGCCTTCCAGACAACGCGAGCAGCAAGGTAGTCTTGCCTGACCCGGGTGGACCTAACAGCAGAGTCATCCTGCAAAGAAATCAAACTTCAAAAGACCCAGATATATAACTATCCCACACATGACAAATCAAGTTGACAAGAGCATTTCAACTTCTCAGCAGGCAAAAGGTGATTCTAAAAAAGAAATGGCCGTGATTGCTCCCTCCTGAGCTCCAGTAGAGAAAACTCAATTTGAAGGCTTCTGCTATGTAATGCATGTTTATCTAAAGGGGAGGACATAGATAAATTGAAGTGGTGAAAAACAGGAAAGTTCACTGTGAGGTTAGTGTACAGACGTCAGAACAAAAGAGAAGTGAGACGTGCTAACAGGAAAATGTGTGAGGCAAAAAAAATCCTGTTGAAGTTACAAGATTTTTGTGGCTTATTGGTAGGAACTGCAATTTCTGTTCTGATAGAAGTATTTTACATCTACTTTTTGAATGTCCTGTGGGCAAGGGCAGTCTGAGAAGTTGTTGCCAAATTGCTAGGTGGTCAGTGCAGAGTGCACACATACTTACTTTGGGCAGTAATTTTGCTGGGTACAAGAGTATTTGCCGGATGGGGAACAGTTCCATTATGAGGGTTTGTCGCTTTTGTGTTGGTAATATGAAATTACAAAACAAGGCGTGCTTTCACAAAATTTGCTATGTTGCACCTTTTGTGTGCTGTGTTAGATTATTTCCTATTAGGTGGATCCACGTGTTACGTATATTATGGCTATCATGTAAGTTGGCTCATAAATTAAATGATCAACTAAAGTTATTATTAATTAGGGCCCAAGAAACTAATAGTAATAAGAGTGGGCTCGTATTTGTCTGTGTGTAGTGACCATATGCTAATTCCTATTCCGTGATGGGTTAGAATACGAAACTGGCACCTACGGTTTGCCTATAAATACAGGGTCATGTCCCCAAGCAGGGCACCACCAATCCACCTATATCCCATCAGTAGTTAGAGGAATAAGGTCTGCTTATTGCTTTGGAAGATCAAAACCCTAGCTGCTGAAGATCCAACCCGTGAACATGGCTTCAATTTCCAGTATGATCTTCAGTTCTTATGCAATCTTTTGGTGTTCTAGTTCTTGCATGTGAGATCTTGTTCTCACATCGTGATTTAGATCTATTTAGTTTCATCATGGTGTACTCAAATATTGGGCAGGTATTCGAAAGAACAAGCTGGGGGAAGGACGGGTCACCGACGATGTTCAACTTCCAAGCACCCTAGAGAAAGGAAGACGCCACAACTAATAGACCTGAACACCATGGAGGAACAGGCGTTGTTCAGCTTCAAGCACCATAGAGAAAGGAAGACACCACAACTAATAGACTTGGACACCATGGAGGAACGAAGCTATACAAGGAGGAATTGCACAAGTGTCCGGTGAAGATGTTGGATGTTCCCCGTTAAAAAAAGATGTTGGGTGTTCAAAAGTTTACTTTGTTAAGTTTAGTTTCGTCTCGGCTAGTTTAATCATAATTATGTGGATGTTTTTCCAGAGGGGAGGCAATTGGCTAGTGCAGTCGTATTAAAACTCATAATCCATAGGTCGCACGTTCAAAATATTGGAAAATCATAGTAAAAAATATACACAAGTAAACCACCCAACCTACGGTTAGTGGGAGTTGAATTCTAGTCTATCATCCAAAGAACCGAGGTGCCACACCTTTGGGCTATGCAACTGTTGGCAACTGTAAACTTCTACGGGTGTTAATGTGGATTTGCTTGGCTCATGTGCCGGGTTGGTAGGTTAGCTAGGTGTTTATTTTGGTGTCTTGCATGCATGTTAGCGTTCTGAAGTTGCAGGAATCTGAGGTGGTTGCCTTCACCTGCGGGGCTTGATGATGCCGCTGACGTCGTGGAGGATTGGCATGGTCCGCTTCCTGCTCGGCAGTATGCGCAGCGCGTTCGCGGCTTCCTGCACTCCAAAGCAATAACCGATCATGTTTATGCCAAGAACAAAGCCACAAACTGAGCTCGCGGCGAAACGAACACAACGGCGCGCACCTCGAGCGTGTTGACGATGGAGTTGAGGATGGTTGGGAGACCCCTGCTGCCGACGCGGACCTCCGCCTCCGCCTCCAGGTGCTCGAACCGCACCTCGATCGTTGGTATATCGATCCCAACCCTGCGCCAGCCAAGACACGCGCAAATTATCAAACACCCGGCAGGCCAGGCAGGAGGCAGCAGCGATTCGCACGCACCGGTCGATGCGCTCCCGGAGCCTGAGCAGGAACCGCTCGTTGTCCTTCTCGGCGTCGCGCACGAGCCGCTCGAGCAGCGCGCGTGTGACGACCCGCATTATTACCGTGGGGTAATAACGCTAGTCAACGGATTATTATTCGTTTTAGCCGATAAAACATCGCTCTAACGAATAATAAGCCATTAGAGTGATGCAGCAGAACAATAATTAGAGACAAAACACGATATTACAAAAATATCGCCACGCAGGACTAAAATTTATTACAAAGCCTCAAGGGCTTAAACATTACAATTTTTAGACAATTTATTCTCTAACTACTTTCTACCCAAAACGACTCCACACGGAGTGTCCACCTTGTACCCACTGTAATCCGAGTCTACGGTATTCCATGCAGGTAGCTTCCTCCTGATCGTAGCCATTCCCTGAATTGTCATGCTCCTAAGCAAAGGGGGAGATAATAGCAAGGGTGAGTACAGAAGTACTCAGCAAGCGTTATTAACAAAATGCATAACATGCTTATCCTTTCCACATTTAGGAATCTCAATTCCTATTCTCAATTTCTTACTCATTTTTATACTCTTTTGCTTTTTCAATTTCCTTTCCATGACATAGAAAATAAAGTTTGTTGGTTTTGAAACAATGACAATTTATTAATTTAGAAAACTACTAAACATACGCATGAACAGCATTCTCCTTTCCCGGAGACAGGCATGAATTCATGATTTTGATAGCATTGCGCAAGCTTGTATCACTTTACCCATCATCACTCTGATCGTGTTGGCTCTTGGGATGATCCGCAATTCCTTTGAAGCGGCGCCCAGACCAGAGTACAGTACGATTATCTCTAGTTCAGTAATTATATCTCCACCCGGTTATACACAATCAGCAGCCTAGAGCCACGCAGACCCACCGAAAGCGACATAACTGTTGGCTGGTAGGGTATTCAACCTTTCCCTAGCCCCCTTCCAGCGTAATATAACGCTAAAGCGTAACCCGCCTGTGGGTTCTTACGCCCCGGTCTCTTACCGGTCTTTGGGCTTATCCCCTAATTAAAATCACTCCTGTAGAGAATATAACACCTCACTAGAGTACCGACTGCCCGTGAAAACGGAACGTTGGTTGATACGAGTTGGTACGGTCTGTCCATACGGATGAAGTTTGAAATCCCTTATATTCTATTCTTATGCAGAGGTCCCTCGCCTCCCACACACGCCTGCCCTGGCAACCTCTGCCCACCCTCTTACATAATAGGGCCAACTGCTCCATCAGTTGCCATTCATCTCTTTTCTCTTATCTCTTGTCAATTCTCAATTTAAATCCTCTTTTATTTATTTCATGCAGGGTGATACTAGATTAATATAAAATACTTATTTTACGGAATATACTCAAAATCTTTGATCAAAGGAATGCTTGCCTGAATTTTAACCATAGAATCAGATTCAAGTAGGATCAGGTGAAGTCACCCCCGTAGCTTGGATTTGCGTCTGCAATTAAAATACGTCGACTATGGCTTAATTTATGAAAACATAATAAATGACGAGGTGTAGACGTGCTTGTGCTCCTAAGGTAGGACTTAGCTCAACTTAACCTGATCGTGGTTAGTCCTAATTAACTCGTATTCTATCCTCGTCACCTAACGTTACTTTATTAGCATGAGCTGGGTTGTTTACTTAAAAGTTACACTCCATCTTTTGTTGATCTCTGACTATCTATCCTGGCGATATGATACCATCTATATACACGCACAAGTATTGGCGACGACTAATTCTAGTTGGTCTCGCGCATGCAATCACCTCTAATTCATTTTAGGTCTTAGGGTTATTTAAATAAATTCTTTATTCTTGGTACCGGTCCTCTCGTAACTAGTACACGTGTGATTAATTTTCTACACGTACCAATGAAATTAACTCCTAAATAAATATTAATGAAATTATATTAAGCGTCTTCGCACCATCTCCAAGTTTTATCTTAATTAGCGGCGAATTGTTACGCTCTATGCTATTTAAGTTACTATACCCAAGTTATTCGGTGCGCATGACTTTGCAACCTCATGTAATCTTGTGAGTTGAGATATATTATTCGAACTGCCTCTAATACGTTGGCCTCTTCTAATGGGTATTTAATTTAGAATGTGATTATTAATTTATTCTGATAATTACAAATACTTATTAGTGACGTTTCTACAATTTATAATCAACTAATAAGAATTGTTTGAGTATTTAACTGCGTGACAGAGCAATCTAAAGGATATTCTAATAATTTACTTCATAAATCGCCATCTAATTTATGAGTACTAGACATAAATATTTACTAGCAAGGTCTTTGCAATTTAATACACTAACCATGGTTGCAATAACAATATACTAATTTAATCGGTATGAGCTATCATTTAATCTACTGATGGCAATTCACTTATTCTAATTATTGCAATTATTGAGCAGTGGTCTTCTATTATTTAGGTGAACTCAACTACATTATCGGGTTATTCAAGCCTGCAACAATTGGTCCATAATATAGTATTTTAATTTAATCCGTACGGGTGTAAGCTTAGTCGACTTGCATCTTTTAAATCATCGGACCCAACTAACTTGTTTTAATGATCCTGAGTAATCAAGGGTGGATTTCTATGATTTAAATGCTACTAATCAAATTGTCTGAATAGTTAACTATACCATGGAATGGTTTAAACGACAATACACAAATTTTACTACACTGCGTGCAGTGTTAATCCACCGATGATGTTATACCTATTATAAGAACTTGAGAAATAATCTAGGTTCCTATTACTTAGTCTATGGCGTTGAAGAGAGAACATGGCCTAATTAATGGAGCGAATCCTACCACGTATACTTGCGGGGTTTTCCAGTTTCTTGCTTCGCTTATAATCGGCTCTTAGGGTTTATTGTTGATTTGAATTGGTCACTAACACTTGTTATTATTTGACCGGCGTTATTTATATGCATAAAAGTCTAAGAATGTTATACCGACACCAAGGATTTTACTAATGCTCGTAGTTTCTAGGAGGGTTTTTATCGCGTAGATATAGCTACCAATCTAGTCCTATATGAATTTATTTAATTACGGCAACTCTTTTATAATAAATTTCTATGAAGCACATTTACGAGCATCTCTAAATTAATCAAATCTAGTTTGCAAACTTTTAAATTTTCCTAATATATTTCCTTCTTTCTTTTTTTCTCTTTTTCTTTTCCCTTTTTTTTCCACCCGGTTCCCCTTCTCTTTTTCTTGCTGCCGTCGGCCACAGCCGACTCATCTCCTCCCCTTCCCCATTTCAATCGGCCGCCTCTCTCTCTCCCTGGGTCTCCCTCCAGACCGACGTCGTGCCGCCGCTCCTCCGCCCCCGCGTCTCGGCGCCTCCGCCCGGTTCGGCTCCCCCTCACGCGCCTCCATCCCCTCACGCCTCCTCGTGTGCCGGCCCCGTCGACGCGCCTCCTCACGCCGCTCCGCCGACGTGCCTCCTCCTCGCGCCGCCCCGTCGACACGCCTCCTCCCTCGGGTCTCACGCCTCTGCCCCCGGGTCTCACTCCTCCGCCCCCGGTTCGTCTCCCCGACGCCCGTCACCGAGCGCCGCCTCTCGGCGCCTCCGCACCGCTCCACCGGTGCGCCGCCTCCATTCGCCGCCAACCCCTCAGGTCGGCCTCCCGCCGTGCTGCTCTGCGCCTCTCGGCGAACCACGGCCGGCCGCCTTCATCTCTGGTGAGCCCCCTTTTTATCCCTCCTCTACTCCTCTTCTACCTCCGGTTGACATGCTCTGTGTTTGTCCCATGGTGCTCTACTAGTGTTGGGTGGCTTATTGTCTTTAGTTATACATTATCTAGTATTGAGGAATGGATGCTACGGTTGGGAACAAATCGTGGGTTACCTCCGCCGGTCGCTGGTGGGTTGCCGTGAGGGGATTCAGAGTTGGCTTGCGGCTGTCGCCATTTTGGTTGTGTGGATGCCGTCTGATGGTGACCTCCTCCTCCTCCTCCTACGGTTGCCGGTCTCACGGCTTGTGGTTTGGTCTCTAGCCGTCGCCGTCACCGTTGCCTTGCTCCTCATCTGCTCGCCTGGCCTTCATCTTGCGTCTGGCTTCTCCTTGGTGGCTATGGTTTCCTGGTTGGCTTGTGATGGTTTGAGGGTTTAGGGGAAATGGGGAACGAGAGACAGTGGAGAGTTGGCTCTGCCGTGCTCTTTCTGCTCTCTGCCCTGGTGGTTGCGCATGATATTCGGCTTGTGGCTGTGCCTTCTGCTGGCGGTGTGATATTTTCTGGGATGGCTGTGTTGGCTGGAGGTGCTATCTCGGCCTTCCTGGCTCTGGCCGTGTGCTATCTGGGGGATATTTTGATATGTGGGCATAGTTTTGACAAGTGCCTCTCTGTTGTGGGTTGAGCTTGAAAATGGGGTTATGGCATTTTTGGCTTTGCCTTGGTTGATCCCTATACTGAAAACAGGTTTGTATAATAAAATACCGTGTGATGAGCCTATGGTTGTGAGAGGTGCCGGTTGTCCCTGGAACAGTCAGGTATCTCTGCGAAAGAGGTGCCGACCGGGCCGGGACAATCAGGTATCTCCGTGAACGGATTATCCCGTCCGAAACTAACCTCTAGGGCTCTGACGACAATTTCTTCTTTTAATTATTTTCTTTTGTTCGGTCTTTTTCGGTATTACAATTACTAGTTCGCTCACAAATGAAATAACGGTGTGGTGGCCGTTCGACGATAGTCTCTAATGTATGAGATGATCTGAATGTAATCTGGCTCTCTCTCAATATTGTTGTATACAGAATATTGCAGGTTACTCGAATGTAGTTTCTAATGTTGCAATTGTGTTGCAATTATCTAAGTTTGCGAGATGGTCCTTTGATTAAGACCGAGACTTATAACTTACAGTAATTTGTATTGTCGTTATTAATGTAAAGAGAGTTGTAATATCTTTATTTAATTTAAGCCAATTTTAGTTGTAACTCAAGGAATGTGACTTGATTGGTTGTACAAGAATTGTAATAATTACACAATTGTATGACGGACTGTTATATCTATTTTAATTGAGTTGGAAACTTTTACTTGTGCCATTGAATTTGATTTCTCACTTAGTCTACACCGTTTGATATTCACCCTCGTCGATGAAATTGTGAAAACAACGTATTAGTTTATCGCTCGCAAATTTCAATTTAAACATCTGCAAAGAAAAGTTTAAATTCCCTCGTATTTTTAGATTATCATTTATGTAATTAATCCTACTTAACATCCTAATTCGCTAATTAGGGTTAATTAACGATGCGGGTTGTTACAGCGCGCCGCTCGCGCGGGCCGAGGCTGGGCACGTCCACGACCGCCTTGGCCTCGCCGCCGTCGAGCGGGAGGATGGCGCGGCGGACGCGGTCGAAGGTGGGCAGCTTCTCGAGCGCGGCCCAGCGCAGCGCCTCCTCGTCGTCCTCCTCGCCCTCCCCCCACGACGAGCGCGAGAACACGTCGTCCCCGCGCCGCCACAGGGACCCGCTGTCCCGCCGCATGCTCGCCACCTTCTGGATGTCCCCCGCGTCCATCGATCCCGCACCCCTACGTACCAGGCACCCGCGCGCGCACCGGCGCCGATGCCGAGTGGCTCGAACCTTACAGATACAGTGTGTTCGATGCGATTTCGACGTGTTTTTGCACCGTTTTTTTTTGTGCTGCGGTGCACGGCCAGCTGGGAGTTTATGCAGATACTGCCTCGTTATCATGAACAAGACACCCCTCCCCAGTTGCCCATGCATTTGTACTACTAGTAGTGTGCCCGTGCTAACGCTACGGTAAAATACAAAATAAGATAAAAAATTCAAATAAAAATCAGCAAAGCAATCAAATAGAAAAACTCAAATGAACTCAAAATACATGATTTTGGTTTCCATTGGTTAGATTTTGATTTTAGAAAAATTTAGAAATTTGTTTCATTCAATTCGGAGTTAAAATGAATTAGTTATGGTCGGTTGAAATCCTCTGTTGGAATAAATTCGGAAAAAGATGAAAGTCTAACAGGCGGGACCCTCAGCCGAAGGTAAGACGATAGCGTGGTTGTGGAGACTACGTGGCCGAAAATCGGCCGCATGGCTGTGAGTTCAACCACCGGCCGTAAACGATTACGTGGTCGGAGAGACTTACGACCACGGCAAATATCGGCAGGCGTGGTCGAAAGGCATTCGACCACGGCAAAATCCCAGCAGGCGGGATCAAGAGGCGCCTACGACCACGGCAGAGGAACAGTGATTTTACGACCACGTGGTAAAATTACTGACGCGGTCGAAAGACGATCGATTGCGGCAAAATCAATTGATCGTGAGGTCAGGAAGCAATACGACCAGATTGGTGAGAAGTCGAAGGTGATCTACAGGCGTACGACCAAAACGAAGGAAGTTGAACGTGGTCGTTAGGAGACTACGACCACGTTGTAAGGGGGTGAACATGGTCGGTGGTCGGAGAGTGCTTCGACCATGTTGTGCCGGGATGAACGTAGTCATAAGGCGCTATGACCACGTTGGGAATGGTCGATGAGGCTTTGACCGCGAGGCGAGCGGTCGCAAAGGGTTACGACCACTTGTAAACGATATGAGCGTGGTCGAAAAGTGCTTCGACCGTGGCATAAGTGGGCGGTGGGCGTTTATGAGTGGTTGTAAGGGTTACGACCACGCTGTAAGAGAGTGAGTGTGGTCGATAGACTTTCTGTGTGGTCGTAGGGGAGCTTCGACCACAAGGAATGAACTCAGCCGCGCAACGGACCACATGGTCGTAAATGGCACAGAGCGGTCGTAAAGGGTTCTGAGCGGTCGTAAATGGCACAGAGTGGTCGTAGATGGTTCTAGGTGGTCGTAAATGCTTTTGAGCGGTCGTAAACGATTACGAGTACAGCCAAGTACTCGCAGATGTAGTCGTAAGGGGTTACGACCATGTTGTGAGTAACTGAATGTGGTCGAAAGATGCTACGACCACGTTGTGAGGGGTCGGTGGGGGCTTCAACCACAGTATAAGTGGTCGGAGGGTGTTTCTGAGTGGTCGGTGGGGGTCACGACCACATTGTGAGAGAGTGAGCATGGTCGATAGACTTCAGGTGTGGTCACCACGTGATCGTGAAGGGTGACGTGGTCGTAAGGAGGCTACGACCACGTTGTAAGAGGGGCTGCGATCACGTTGAAGGCTATGACCACGGTGTAATTGATCGTAAGGAGCAGCGACTTCAGCGGGAAGATCTGAGCGGTCGTACCACGTTGAAAAACGATTGGAAAAGCGATTGAGGCGGTCGGAACTGGTCGTAAGCTCTCGGAACCGGTCGTAATCAATCCTTACTGGTTGTAAACTACACTAACCAGTCGTAAGAGGGTCCTAGGAGGTCGTAAGACTTTCCACATCGCTTACCTTTGAGCTAGCTTCGCTGGGGGGCCGGGCAGAGGAGGTCGAAGGCGGCGGTGAGGCTCTGTCGTCGGTGGCGAGCGGCGGTCAGTGAGGGCCGAGGGGGTAGAGATACTCAAAGATAGGCTGGACGCGAGCCAGGTTTCTTCGGAACTCATCCTTCTGCTGCTTGGTGATATTTCTTAAATAGTTTGTTAGCCATTTGTGTCTCATTGCATTATTGACTGACACAAAAATGGTGAATTTTGTATAGTCTATAATCCCTTCGAAAGGAAGCTCAATCTAATCACTAACAATGACTGGTATGCAAAGGCTGGCAATAGCATCAAACAAGCGACATGATGTTGGGGTGTCACCAGCTGGGTGCAAGCAAAACTCTGATGCCCGCATCCCTTTTATTGATTGTTCACGCCCTGTGGCATTAGGAAAACTTTCTTCCATGACAACATCAGGCTCATTAACCATCAAGTCCCATATTTTCTCCCGAACCAAACCACCCTGAAAGAAATTTTCAAAAGATATATTCACTTAGATAAATGATTTTCTTTGGTACTGGAGCAGTAAAAGCCCCAACTTCCTGTGCTGATTTTAGCCAGTTCATTCAAATACCAAAATCAAAGTGATAAGCTAGCCTGATTGCTCAATCGTGCATTTTTATTTTGTCCCTACTGGTCATAACACTAACCACTTAAAACAAATGATATCTTTAGAAATTAATAAGGCATCAGAAGTTCAAAACTGTGTTCTTTTTTTAGAAGCATCAAATGTACAGTGCATAACTATCTCATATTCAATGCCAAAATTTTTTCTGAAGTGGACGTTTTTAGGATGGTGTAATTCTGGGTGCATATTGTGGTGTGGACGTAGTTAAGGTCATGACTGTGGAGTAGGTAATTGTCGGGTGGATGTAGGATAATTTTAACTGGTGGTTTAATAGTGTAGATAGAAGATAGATAGATGAAACAAGTTCAAGTTGCTCAACTGCCTCCACACTAATTAGCAAACATAGTTTTGCTTCCTTGTACAGATCTAATTTCTTATAGTACTCGGCAAAATCCATATTTAGGCGTATTTCTGCAGCAACTTAACTGACCTCAAGCATCCACATTGCAGGATTGTACTTTTTTTAGGCACTCCAGGAATTGCCTGGTAATATTAAACAACAGATTAGTAAGAAAACTCAGTTCATTTGCAGTTATCCATATCGCATCTGCCACTGAACAAAAAGTTCATCATAATGTGAAATTATCTGTACCTAAAAGTATTCAATCCTTTTCTGGGAGTTACGACCCAATTTCCTAGAGTATATCACCTGGCCTCCTCTTTTCAGTAATAGGAACTGCACAAAATTAAGAATTCAAAAGTTATCATTTAGTTGCTCAAAAGGGGCAACCGCCACTTGCACAGTCTGGTCTGGTATGAAATGAACTTATAATTTGATAAATTTTATCATAGTGTTTTTTATTAAAAGTTAATTCGACAGACCTTCTATCTTCTGGATATTTGGATTAAAACTACTAACAGATTAATCAATCTCCAAATTTTATTCATAAAAGAGCCTAGGTAATATTAGAGTAACCAATTAAGCACAAACAGTGCTTTATCACCTAGTAAGTGCACAGTGATCATAATTTCCACCTAGAACTATAAACAAGGAAGCAATGGAGGGAGGAGAGGGGTTAATTGCGAGGGCAGGTGATTGCTCAATGTAGCAACATCAACATAGTATGTAACCATGACTCTGCATAGAGATTTGAGATGGTAGTGCTTACATTGACAGAATAGGAATTGCCGGTGAGGACAAACACCATGTCCATGCAAATATTTGAGCATGTTGTTAGCGAAGCATCAAGCTTATAACAGACAATGTTAAAAAAAATAGACAGAAAAATAAACACAAAAGTCTCACAATCACCGAAAGAGTACGAACAAGAGCTTATGTATAGTAAACAGAATACAATATATCTAGCACCAGAAAATGTGACATGCTGACGTAATTGTGCATGCAGCAACTCAGAAATTTTAGACCTACAAAGAATCTAGTCTCATGAAAGCACTTTTCCTCCCATTTTCTTCTAATTTATATATAAGAAGCACCTCCCTTTGGTATAATTCCAAATTATCAGTAAAAACCACCTGATCCTCGTCACATGTAAATATGAACAATGGAACCTATGTAATATTTCCATGAGCAATTCTGCAAATTGAGTGTTTTACAAAGAGCGTTAAAACTTGAACCATCCCAATGGAACTGGGAATGAACTCTAGATCTATGTGCAGAAGAGATGTACTTAAAATGCTGCACAACATGACGCAGGGCATATGTTCAATTCACTATAGTGTCTAACATGGTCTACCCCCGACATCTTAAGAAGAAAATAGATAATTCTAAATTACGAATTTCTGCTAACTACGTTGCTTCCAACAGGTCATATGAGTAAAAATCATGAAAGTAAGTATAAGTTGCAAAGGGAACAGAAAAGATTGAATAAGCAGCCGCATACCCATAAGATTGAAAAGCCAGAACAATGAAAGCTCAAACTTAATCTTTGGAAGGAATACAAATACCCAAGATATAGCTCCCATCCATGGTTCTGTTGGTATAAGCCTTAGTTTAGACCACAACTCCCCATCGATATCAAAATCTCGAACCCAAACTAGCACAATGACCGGTACAGCATTAAACTTTAAGGAGAGGGCCAATGTCATGCGTGAACCGCCAGCATAACGAAGGCCAATTTGGTACCTAAAATACAAAACACACTCAAGAACTAAGCAGAGCAATGTCCCATGACAACAGGATGGGTAAAAACTAAAAAAGCAATCTCTTTCCTGACTCTTGCTGAAATAAGTTACTGCACCCTACCCACTTCGATACGAAAAGGAAGCCCAAGAACTTACTGCAGGTCGTTGGCTCGCCGGGACATGCGGCGCTCGACATTCCTGACTGAGTGCGGCTCCTCGCCGAGGACGAACTGCCTGATCTCGACCCGTTTGACGTAATGTGACTTCTGGAGGTTGTCGATGACTGGCTGCAGCAGGCCAACGATCCAGTTCTCGATGCCCAGGCGGTAGACCTTCCATAGCTTACCGAGCACCATGTTGACTCACTCGACGGACTCCTTGCGCTGCAGGTCCTCCTCCTCGAGGAAGAGCGAAAAGGTCGAGGTGGGCAACTGCGGCTATGTGCCGTTGACCTTGACCTCAAGCTCGGCGCGGCGGCGCTTGCGCAGCGTCGCAGAGCTTGTCGAAGGCGGCGCCGATGAAGAAGAAGACGGTGGATCCGGCGGCGGCGCCCTCACGGCTCCACGGCGGAGCGGTGTTAGGCGGCGCAGCGCTAGGTGGAGGCGGCCGGGCTAGCCAGGCTGACCGAGGTAGAGGCGGAGTGGGACGGAGCGGCGGCGCAGGGGCGCGCGGGGCGGAGTGGGACGGATGTTCAGCGCAGGAGATCGGCGCGCAGGGGCGCGCGGGGCAGAGTGGGCGCGGCGGTGGAGCGCGGCGCGGCGTGAGGGTTTGGGGCCGGCTGCGGGCTCGGGAGCCGGGGACGGAGGCGGCGGCGCGGCGCACGGGATTAGGACGCGAGGGTTTGCGGGGCAGTGGGACGGGAGAAAGACGTGGTTACGTGGATGACGCCGGGGAACTCCGTGTCCATGGCGACGTAGGGGAAGCGCGGTGGAGGATGGGGGGAGGCGGAGGGAGGGGAGCCGCGGTGGAGGATGGGGGGAGGCGGAGGGAGGGGAGGCGTGGGGGAGGATGGGGGGAGGCGGAGGGAGGATGGGGGAGGCGGAGGAGGGGGGAGGCGCGGGGAGGCGGAGGGAGCGGGGAGGAGGGGGAGGCGCGGGGGAGGCGGAGGGAGGGGGTAGCGCAGATCCATTGAAGGATGACCGTCGGATATGGTTGAGTAAGGAGAGAGAATAGAGGAGAGTTAATCTGGTGCGGACGTTTTTAGGATGGTGTAATTCTGGGTGTATATTGTGGTGTGGACGTAGTTAAGGTCATGACTGTGGAGCAGATAATTGTTGGGTGGATGTAGGATAATTTTAACTGGTGGTTTAATAGTGTAGACTAGAAACGGCGCGTGGGAGGCGTGTGCGCAAGCCGCCCATGCAGCATTCAATTGCCAACTTTATCGGCAGGCACGCGGGCCAAGCGCTCCCAATATTGTTCCAAAAATGCAGAATCCAGAAGTACCTAGGAAATTAAATTTGTTGAGCTGGTACCAATTTGGGTTTATAAATTCAGATTTGTAGTTTTTCTGTATTGTAACGGCTATATTCATTAATGGATTTAAACTTAACCCAAAATCAACCCAATCCATATGAAACAAAACTAACTTCCCACCACAATCTAACACACAAAAGATTTTTCACAACCCACCCAATTCAAACCACTTTCTACTTAAAACCAACCCAATCCAAATCACCTTTCACTTAAACCCAACTCAACCTGAACATATGGATTCAATCCACTTCCCACCCATTTATCAACCTACTTATTCGTAAAAATTCGGTATTTAGAATTTTAGCCTCGCGTTCACATTGCAAATGATTTTACGTGTAGAAGAGCTACTCTGTGCAAATTGGCATGGCTAGAAGCACATGTGGCCCCACATACTTTTATTTATTGCAAATAATTCTTCGTATAGGAGAGCTACTCTGTGCAAATTGGCAGGGCTATCAGCACACGTGACCTCACATACTTTTATAGGTAGTTTTCATAAAACTTTGGTATTTAAAATTTTAGCCTTGTGCTCACACCATAAAAATTTCTTGAAATCAATTAAAATTTATTGTAGATGATTTTGCGTATAGAGAGAACTACTTTATGCAAATTAGTAGTGCTAGGTGTATATGTGGACCTCACATGTTTTTATAGGAAGTTTTCATAAAAGATCGGTATTTGAAATTTCAACCTCGCGTTCACACCACAAAAGTTTTATAAAATCGATTGAAATTTGTTACAAATGATTCTGCGTAATGGGAAGCTACTATGTGTAAATTAGTAGAGCTACATGCACACATGGGTTTTACATGCTTTTTATAGAAATTTTCGTAAAACTTTAATATTTAGAATTTCAACTTTGTGTTCACACTACAAAATTTTTTTGAAATCAATTAAAATTTATTGACAATGATTCTGCGTGTAAGGGAGTTACTCTATGCAGATTGGTAAGGTTAGGCGTACACGTGGCCTCACATGCTTTTATAGAAAGTAGTGGTGCTCATTTGGGCTTTTTTTTGTGGCTTATGGCTGAAAAGCAATCAGAGTAGCTGAAAAAATCAGAGGTATGACGGAGGCTTATTTAGCATAATTAAATTTAAAAAAATATAAAAAAATATGTTAGCCCATTACATATAATACAAACAAATACGGAAAAAAAAAGAACCGGCAAAAAAGCTCAACAAAAAAGCCAAAAGTTCGGAAAAAGACGAAATTTATGAATAGTGAAAAATAACCCAGAAGCTAAAAGCTGAAGCCAAAACGATCACAGCTTTGTAAAACTTCGGTATTTTGAATTTCAACATCGCATTCACACTACAAAGTTTTACGAAATCGATTAGAAGTTGGTTGCAAATGTTTCTGTGTGTATGGAGCTACTCTATACAAATTAACAAGCATATGTGCATATGTGGCCTTCACATGCTTTTATAGAAAGCTATAAATGAGTATGGTAGTCCAAACATATGGACAATCCAAGTGTCACCCCATTAGACTGCGGTGGTGATCGGTTCGGCTGAAAAGCTCGTGGCTTATGGTGGCTCACTTGTAGTTGGTGAAAAAAATCTTATGGTGACAGAGGCTTATTTAGCATAATTAAATTTAAAAAATTTAAAAATATAAAAAATATGTTAGCCCATTACGTATAATACAAACGAATACGGGAAAAAAAAGAACCGGCAAAAAAGCTCAACAAAAAGCCAAAAGTTCAGAAAAAGACGAAATTAATGAATAGTGAAAAATAAGTCAGAAGCTCAAGCCGAATTGATCGGGGCCGACGGGTTGAATCTATTCACAACCCAATCTCAACCCAAATTTTCTAAACCTAACCCAACTCTTTTTATGAGGTAACTCAACCCAACCCGTTTACTCTTCTAATCTGTTTCCACCATACTAACAGATTGCAACTTAAATAGACCTCTATTTATATAGCTTTTTATATGCACATACTCCGTATGACACCGAAATTTACATCTAGCACGTACAATTGCATGACATATGCTTTCAACTATGGCTCAACAGTATCTCAAAGGGGTGGTTTTTTTAGGTTGTGGCTTTTGGTTTATGATTTCTGAATTCTGCTTGTTCGCAAGAGAGATTACGAGAATTAGTCACATGCAATTTTAATCGGTATAGTGTGTACTACAATCGACTAGTAGATCCGTCTTAAAAATACATCGTTTAAAAGCTAGTTATTATAGCAAAAATAAAAAAAAAATCATAAACCACAAGCCCATTCAAACAAACACACCAAGATCCCACTCGAGTTAAGTACAACCAAGTATGAGCCCACTCTCTTAGCCTCCAACTTGGCTCAAATTGAGTTTGCTCGGTTTACAAAACGAGCAGAGCTTTGGTCTAACTCACTCAGAGTTGCTTACTTGCATCCCTTATAGGCTCTATTTTTGTAGGTTGTAATTGGTAGTTTTTAGTTGCGGTTGTTGTCTTTTAAAGAACTCATTTTAACAAATCATCTCATTTGTTTTAACTTTAAAAAAACAAAATCTCAAAACAACATGGCCTTATTTGATGCTACTGTCTCCATTTTCATTTATACTCGCTCAGAGTTCTCATTTCCAAATTATGTCCTTTTAGCAAGTTGATTTTGTCCTGCATGTATTTGTCACTTTAGATTTTCTTTATGCAACAATTAACTAAGTGACGCTATTATTCGTAGGATTCCTAAAGGAATTTCGAAAAAAAATCACATCTAGTAAGAATAAAATTTTTGCCTCCCTACCAAAAAAAAAATCCCTGAGTTCTTATCACTATCTGCCACTCAATTTGGGAGTATAACAGTACGGCATGGGAGAGATCCTGCCAATGTTTAGCAACTGATGAAGTAGACAGCACATTATTTGTCTCTTCTTTCCTCAATGGAAAATTGGAAATCACATTGCCGAAGATAAGATACATGTTTTTTTAAGCAGCAGTTCGAAGTAGACAGTACGTTAATCATTTGTCTTTTTTCCCAGCTAGAATTTGATTGCACAATGTAAGAGATAAAAGTATGTACTATAGTTTGTCTTTAAATTTGTCTATAATATTTTTTATAAAACTTAAAAATAGTATTAGATACAATCTCTCTAATAATAAATTATTGCTTTAACTATTATATATTATTTGTACCATAACTTCTTGTCTCACACATTTTCACTATTTATGTTGATTTGCGGACTCAAGTCATCTCTTATATAAAAGACATCATATTATCTTTTCTTTTTTTCATATAAAATTTTATATATTTAATATAGCTAAGAGATAGTTAAGATATTACTGTCGCTGATGTCCTAAGGGCATCTGTAGTGTATGAAAATAGAGGGTCTTAAGCCACCTTAAGGTCAGCCTTATACATTACAGGGGTGACCTTAAGAAGGCTATAAGCAAAAAAGATTTAAGGCTGGTCCTCAAGCTAAAGACATGGCCATAAGCATTAAAATACAATTTTTCTTTATCTGCCAAGTGGGACCGTCTTAAGGCTCCTTAAGTTATATACACTATGGAGTTGCCCTTAAGGTTTAGATGGGACTCACCTTAAGATCTTTTGGGTTATATATACTACAGATGTCCTAACCAGTGAGCACACCCATCCTTACGTCACATCATTTGGTTGCAAGAAACCCATCTCTCCTGCGATGCAATCAGGTTTTTCTCGTGCAATCCAGCTAAATATTGTTACAAAAAAATCGAAACAATTGTAGAGAAGTACTAAAGTACTCCGCTTGTTCTCTCGCAACAATTAATTGGGCTGCATGGGTCACCGTTTGGATGGCTAATAGGGTTGTGTCAACTTCATCATTTACTATACGACATCCATTCACAGGTTTCAAAACTATGATGTTTCCATTTCACATAATCGAATTGTTTGGGGTTGCTTGATTTTTCTTGCTCGGAATTTTTATCTCTCTATTTCTCGTCCTGAGGCGTATAACTTATTTTTATCTTGTTGCACAACTTAAAACATTAAAACATGCCTGTTTGTCGGTGATTTTCTTTGTTTACCCTCATTATCACATGTTTTCTATCCCGCATTTATAAGTAATACTCTCCACAAATTATTCTCTCTACTGTTTCTAAGGTAATTACTGCAAGGATAGCATGGTTATTTTCTCTTGTCTTTCTTTTATCAATCTTGTACATTCAAAATGTGCCTTATAATCTGTAATAGGGTGAGTAGCATTATGTTGGTGACTGCCAAGATTTTTCGTGGATTTCTAATATCTACTTCCTACTTATACCTAGTTAATATACACCATTTATAATATGGGCCCAACAGAATAAGTAGATATTTCATTATTTTCTTTCTTCAATTAATGTGAAAATTCTAGCATTTCAGAACGAACATGGATGCTTCTATTAACATCACTGTAATGAGTATATTATATTTCCATGATTTGATCCCACGGTAATCTTTCCAAATTCCAAAAGGTAAGCTCATCATGGGAGTATTATAATGGGTAGTTGACGATAAGCTGTATTTCCAATATTTCCATTTAATAATATAATGTATTATACGATAGTTGTGATATTGGTTGCTCCCACTACTACAAAATGGGTCATCACGGATAGTTCGAAACAATCATCACAGACGGTTTTCTGAACTGCCTGTATTTATATGTCAATGATAATCGAAGATAATCATAGACGGTTTGTGAGCCATCTGTGATAAAAACAATACAGACGGATTGTAACTAGAACCGTCTGTGAAGAAAACTATTACAGACGGCTCGAACCAAAAACCGTCTGTGATACTCACACATCACAGACGGTTCTAGTTACCAACCGTCTGTGATTGGCGAGTATCAAAGACGGTTGATATATAGAACTGTCTGTGATAGTCCTTTATAGACGGTTTATACGACAAAGCCGTCTGTGATAGTTCATTGTATATCTAAAATTTTTTCTGTTTTTAGCTAGCCTCAAGAAATGATGTTACCTATGCCCTTTGAAAACAAGCAAATACACTGGCAAACGCAACAGCACATTCCATTACAACATAACAAGATAACAAATCCAACTCTTTAACACGGTAAGAATATATAAGAAGCAGAGATCCTAGCAGACAGTAGAACCTGGATGCATTGGATGACTGCCGGATATCACCGACAATGGAGAGGTGACGGTAGCGCCACCTTTGTGACACAACGGTGAAACTGAATAAGACACTCTTACGACACTTACGACAAGAGTGTGCTATGCAGTCGACCGTGGTGTCACAACGGAGGCGCTAGCTCACGGCGGTAATCGGCGTCATCGAGGAACAAGTTAGATGCATCGAATGGCGATCGGATATCACTGGCAATGGAGAGGCGGCGGTAGCGCCACCTTTGTGGCACGACGGTGAGACTACATAAGATACTCTTACGACACTTACGACAAATAGTGTGTTGTGCAGTCAACCATGGTATCACAATAGAGGCGCTAGCTCACAAAAGTAGTCAGTGTCATCGAGGAACAAGCTGGATGTAGCGGATGGTGGTAGCACCACCTTTGTGGCATAACGGTGAGACTGCGGAGGACATTCTTACGACACTTACGACAAGAGTGTGTTGTGCAGTCTACCGTGGTGTCACAATAGAGGCACTAGCTTACGGTGGAAGGTAGATGGCGTCGTCAAGGGGAGGATGCAAGAAGCTATATGAACTCACACGTGACTGCCAGTGGAAGGTAGATGGGGAGTAATTAATAAAGGCCGAGCAGTGGGAAGAATCGGTGGCTGCCATTCAATGTGGAGAGAATGGACGGGTGAGATCGAAATCCTGGGGGATACGCCATGGATTGGTGACGTGTCATTATCAGAGACGGTTTGTTATACGAACCGTCTGTGATAATGTACATATCAGAGGCGGTTTTTTATACGAGTCATCTGTGATAGTTGCATAGACGGTTCTAACTAAAAACTGTCTGTGATAATACATATATCTCAGACGGCTTTAAACCTAACCGTCTATGATAATTTCAAAGACGGTTTTATCCATGAACCATCTGTAATAATCAAAGTACAAATGGCTCGACATGAATCGTCTGTAATGAGAAGTTCAGTATAGCTTGTTTTGTAGTTGTGTTCCACTCTAAAGAAAAAGAAATTTGATCAATAGCAAAAAGAAAGAAAGAAAGAAAACCATTGCATTTGACGCCAGGATGGGAAACATGTACATGAAAAAGAGGCTTCGATTTACAATTCGTTGCAAGCTAGCAATTCGTTGTGACGTACTATCATACATGCAGCATTGCGCATGATAGGCACCGTGCTATGGCCCTGACTCATGCATGGCCTTCCTTGTGTCTTGTCACATGACAGGAAGTTGCCTTCGGACTGCCATGATAGGACACCACAACTATCTCGTAGATGAATCTTCTCTCTGTGCCTCAGAATTTGACTGGTAAGGCCTTGTTTAGATTGCAAGAATTTCACACAAAACAATGTAGCTATGAATCTCCGTGCACACTATTCATTCTATGGGCATGTTCTTTTTTTCTTATGATTGTGGCTTATGATTTTTTTAACTAAATTTTTTGAATTTTAGGCTGTTTGCGATAGAGGTTACAGAGAAAGATACTCGCTTGCGATTTTAACTGGTACAGATGTTGGGCTTTTAACGTATACTACAATTAACTTATAGACCATGTCTTGAGAAAATACTCCATTTGAAAGTTATGTACTATAGCAAAAACCAAAAGACGCTTTTAGAAACCACAAAGAACAGGAATATATGTGATGTTTGGAGTGCAAGAACCCTTAAAAAGATCATATGTATAAGATATGTCGCCAAGGTTCTTATTATAAAAAGTAGCTCCTCCAAGGGTATGGTTGGAATTAGAGCATTAGGTTCAGCTAGTTAATGAATTTGCCAACAATGTAATAGACTGCTCTCCCATCAGTGACAAGGAGAAGGCGATAGACTGCAACGCCGAGCTAAAGCACCTTGTTGACCTATACGAGAGGACGCACACCCCTAAGTGTACCTCTAGTATGTGCGTGTCCTCCCCAATGCTTGACTCGGCTCGTGAGGAGCTCTTGCAGTTCATGGCTATGCTGGAGGAGGCTGGTGCAGGGGAGGAGACCGACGAGCACTACTTCGCAAGTCAGCTCTTCATCAAGAAGGAATGGCACGACAGCTTCATGGCGATAAAGACGGTTGAGGGCCATCTCTGGTGGATTAGGCACACATGGGAGCGCGTGAAGAACACATGCTCGAGTCATTCATGTGTTCACTATCATTTCTCTTTTTCTTTATCGAACTGAGCTATTTCTCTATTGCAACTTCATTTTGTTGTTATGCATTATGATGTCTGTCGTTGGGACTACGTTTGTTTGCTATGCATTGTGTTGTTTGGCGATTGTTGGTTCGCCATTTGTTGTCTAAATGAGTATGCACTACTTTGTTGATACAGTGGGTCAAACTGCAGTCGAATGCCGCTACTATGACATGTTTCGTATGTGGCCAACAGTGTTCGAACAGTTGCATAATAAATTGGTTGCAAACTTTGGCCTCCAACGAACAATTGGAATGTGCTCCAAAGAAGCACTCACACTATTCCTTTGGACCTGTGGGGTGCCTCAGTCCAACAAGCAGCGCGATCAATCGGTTAGAGCCTCTGCAGGCACTATCAGTAGGAAGTTCACGCAAGTTCTCAAGAGCGCGACAGGTTAGGCGGGTACTAACATTGCACCACGTGGCCCAACCTTCCAAACAGTGCATCCTAGACTGCTATAGGAGAGGTTCTACCCTCACTTTCGTGACTGCATCGGGGTATCGATGGGACCCATGTGCAAGTTACGATACACTTGTTGAGCATGCTAGGCATTACAACAGACACCGATACACCAGTCAGAACGTGCTAGAGGTGTGAAGATTCGATGCCTACTTCACATTTGTGTGCGCCGATGGCCCGAATCAGTTCGCGACACATGAGTGCTTCGAGAAAGCACTTGTGAAATATGGAGATTGGTTCTCTATCCTACCTATAGGTAAACCTACTCATAGTGCAATATATCTTGTTCTTGTATAAATTAAACACATTTGCTGACACTACTCACCTTGCTTGTGCAGGAAAGTGCTACCTCATAGGTTATGGCTATCCAAATAGGCCGGTTATCTCACTCCCTATCGGAACCACAGGTATCACATTTCAGAGTTTTAGGATAGCAATCAGCCCGATAGGATGCAGGAGGTATTCAACTTCCATCATTCCTCCCTCCACAACATCGTTAAGCGTGTATTTGACATGTGCAAGATGAAGTGGCGGATCCTCGACACCGTCCCTAGCTATGCCTTACCTAAGCAAAAGGCCATAATAGTGGCAACGACGGTGCTTCACAATTTCATCATCGACTGCGAGTTGCAAGATGCAGGTTAGGTATAAGCCCCTATGCATTAGGTTGCAAATGGTGGGGAAGCTGCGCATATAGACATCGTATGGGACACCATTGCATTGTCCTTGGTAGCTTGACGTACACACCGTGCTATGTACGCTAATATGACTTGGAGACGTTAACTTGCTACATTCATTTTTTTGTACGTTAGTTTGTATGTGGACATAGCCACAATTAATGTAATTAGCTCAGCTCAGCTTAGCAAACTCATGGCTGCGTTTAGATCGGCTTGCCGCTTTTGGGTTTTGTCCTTTATTACAGTAATTAGCTTTTAAACGATGCATTTTTAAGGTGTGGTATACAAATTGATTGTAGTACACACTATAACGACTTCAACTATATTGGCCAAAATCACATGCGTCTATCTCTTTCTTCGTACTCTTTCTCATGAACAATTAGAATTCAAAAGTTATAAGCCACAACCCAAAAGAACGCACCTCATGTCTACTAGCTCATCCAAATTAGCTCAGCAAAAATCCAAAAGCTAATAGATGAATTGAACACCCGCAACTTCTTACAGCTACTATAGTGTCATTTCAACCAACAGCCCATAGCCAAAAGCCAAAACTTACTACACATTCGAACGTGCCTTTGTTGGGATAAGGACACATTCGTAGACTGATGCGTCTACCCATAGATTACAAAAGCCTGATTGCTAAACTAGTGTGAGTCAGATAATGGGTGGGTTCTTTTCCACTTTGTCTTTAGTTTTGACTTCTGTTACCATTGTAACTAGCTTTTAAATGGTGCATCTTTCCAAGGTGAGGTCTATAGATAGATTGTAGTACACAGTATATCGAGTTCAGCTGTATCGACAAAAATCACATATGACTTTTTCCTCTTTGTACTGTCTCTCCCGAACAAAAAGAATTTAAAAACTATAAACCAAAGTTAAAACCACAGCTCAAAAGAAACTACGACACCAAGGCCAAGAAACCAAATCTCTGACAAGAAACGGTGGATTATGCATAACGCATGCCCGTAGTACATGGTATTCTGCAGTTACTAATTGGCAATAGAATCAAGAATTTATTGATTACACCAACCAAAATTCTTGGAGGGAAATGCAACTTTTCATTTCTCTGCAGGCAAAAATTCCTCTGTAATAAGTTACAATAAACAGAAGTAATACAATCTCAGTCACCCTGAGCTAAAACTAAGGTCCCGTTTGGCACAGCTTCACCAACAGCTTCATGAGCTGTTGTGAGTTGTTTTTTTGCCAAACACCCTTTTTGCAAACACCTTCATGAGTGAAGCTCCTTTTTTCTGCTCTCACAAAGGAATGGGGAGAGGTGAGCTGAAAAAAGTAGCTTTTCACAGCTCTCTCCCTCAGGCTCGCAGTTCTAGGAACCCACTGCCCCTCTGGTTCACCAAAATTACACGCGTTTGCCACTAGTCCATCCCGTTCACGAAACATAAACAAGGCACTAATATTGCTTCCTAATGATTTTAATTTTTTATTATTTTTTATTTTAATGTTTTAATTCATACTCATTCAAATATATTATTTTTAATTCATATGACCATATACAAACATACAACTCCAAATGTTAGAACAAGTCAGGTAGACAGGGGCATCTTGGACAATTGCTTTCTCTCAGCCATGCATGAAGCTGTTTTGCCAAACAGTTTTCCAAAACAGATTTAGCTTCATCGGTGAGCTGCTCGTGAAGTTGAAATAAAAAAACAACTTCACTAGTGAAACTGAGCTATGCCAAACGGGTCCTAATTAATAAAAATACAATCTCAATAATTTGATTACACAGATCAACTGATCAATTACACTGTTTCCTTGTGTACTACACTACTAGTCCTATGTGGTCTCCACGATGATCTCCCGTAGCACGCGGTGCGATGCCTGGACGCCCTGACGGGCGGTGAATGGGTGCGCGAGCAGCTGTGCCACTCTGGCGCACCTCCTGGGATCCTTCTGCAGGCAAGCAACCACAAACTCGCATAGCGCTGACGAAGCCGTCGTGCTCTCCGGCATCGATGGTGACTTGCCATAGTAGATCGCTTCCATCAGCGTCTCCCAGGATGGCCTCTCCTCTCCCTGGCAAGATGGGGCACTGCCCCAACAACAGCTCTAGGACAGTGATGCCCAAGCGCCAGACATCAGCGGCACAGGCATCGTGCGGGCGTTGGGAGTGAACTGTTCGGGGCTCATATACGCAGTCGAGAGCCGACAGCAATGGAGACCTAGAGGTGCTCGCCGGTGCCACCGAGGAAGATCCAGGACACATGGAAGTCTCCGATCTTGATGTTCCCGTGGCCATTAGCGAGGAGGTTGTCAGGCTTGAGGTCGAGGTGCGTGACACCACGGGAGTGGAGGTCCATCAGCCCACCGAGGCACCGCGCGACCATCTCGGCGAGCGCTGGTTCCGGGAGGACACGGCCGCCGCCATGGCAGAGGACGTGGTCGAGCGACCTAGCGTCCATGAGCTCCAGTAGTGTGGTGCTCCGTGTGATTACCCAAAGGGTAATAACACTTAAGAAACGGATTATTATTCATTTGCCTGATAGAACATTACTCCAATAAATATTAAGTTTTACCATAGTCACCCAACAGAGCAATAAATAGAAAGTGTGCACTCATACAGTTATTAGCCACGCAGGGCTATAGTCTTAATTACACTTTATTTAAATACAAAGGAGATATGGGGATTTATACCCTGATGACCTTTCTCCGGTGGACGCCTACCCATCCCAACCGTTGTATAGGGAGTCCATCACACTTTGGTCCTTGGCATGAGCACCCTCGTCCCACGTGGCCTCATCTGCGTCGTGTGTATCCCTATCCCACTCTGGGTACTCCCCAATCAGATTGGGTCTAACAAAGAAAAGTAATAGTAAGGGGTGAGTACTAGTGTACTCAACAAGCAATAATATCAAAGATGTATTGTATGACTCTTTTTTATTTCTTTATCACATGTTCTAAACTTATATCTTTTCTAGAAACTACTTTATCAAATTAAGTGACACATTTTAATTAATGAAAAGATTACTAGTCGCCTGGTAAAAAGAAAGACTCCATGGTGGTCTTCGCAACCTCCAATCCAGGAGACATGTATAAATTCATGATTTTATATATAGCACTGCGCTGATTTGTGCCACTTTATCCATAGCAACCCTGAGCTTTCTTGATACTAGATAACCCACATTTCCTTTGATGTGGTGTCAAGTTCGGAGTATGGAATGTTTCCCATGTTATGTTATTAAATCTCCACCCAAATATTTTTCGTCGGTAACCCAAGATAGTTTCTCACCCTCACTCGTACCCACTGACCTCAAATGGATATTGGTCGGGCTAATTATCCCTTCACCCAACACTCCACCCAACACTTAAGTACAACCCCCTTTCTGAGTGAGAGTTTGTTGGTCCTTATGCTATAGCCATATACAAAGGATCCCACTTTCCCTCTCTTTCCTAACCAGGGCTCCCTTTAGCATCCTTTTTTTTCAACAATACACATCTAATGTAAAAATGTGCAGAGTTATGTAGAGCCAAAATGCCATAGAGATAACATCTTTTATCTTTGCTATAATATGCATATAAATATTTACCTTAGACACTATAAATCTATTGATATTCCCACATGTCAAATACCATTTAAGTATATTATACGTATACAAGCAATGCTTTTCGGCTTCTGTGGCAACATGTGGAGTACCAGCTAGTATTTGTGCCATTTGCGCCAGGGTTGGGGAAAGAAATATTTCGAAATGTCAACATTATCCCTATGTCTTCTCTCTCTCTCTCTCTCTCTCTCTCTCTCTCTCTCTCTCTCTCTCTCTCTCTCTCTCTCTCTCTCTCTCTCTCTCTCTCTCCCAGCGACTTCCTCCATAGCCAGCCTTCCTCCATGACATGTGCATCCCCATCACCCCGACCGTCGGCCCTCTTACAAGCCACTAGCCATAGCACCGCCTCACCCACATCGCTTCCTCGCTTCCAAATAGCCACGTGCGGGATATCGAGCTGCGTTGCTGTGATGGCCCAACGGGGACACTGTAATAGTCCCAATTTTAGGAACAGGGTCATCGTACATCTCATAATAGTCTAGGAGTTCAGTTATAAATAGAAGGAGTATCATGCCTACTTATAAACATTTTAAAAAGGGTTAACTTGATTAAAATATGACCTAACAATCAAATTTAGAAATTCAACGGACATCCAAACCCAAAACTTAATTTACATTCAGAAGAAGCAAAGAAATGTTCTCACAGGAATGCTTGAGTGAGGTCGTGTAACATCCCAAAATTTTGACTTTTATTTAATTAAGTTTAATTGGATTTTCTAGAATTTTCCTTGCCCTTTTCTTCAAGCCTAGAATTAAGAAAAGACACCTTGTGGTTATTTGCAGCCACATTAGCCTTTATTTTATTTTTATAGAGCTTCCCTTGCTTCATAGTATTTTTGAGAATTGTCTGGAAATTTTTGGCTCCCTTTTCCTATTTTGCAAGCATTAATTGAATTCTTACCATTTCTAAAAATCAAAACTGGAATTAAAATTTCCCTTTCCCTTCAGGCCGAAATGCCTATCAGCTCGGTCTCCCTTAGCGCACCGCGTGGCCAAAGGCCCACGTAGCCCAGTGCACCGGCCCACCCCGCGCGCCTCACCTGTCCAGCCCCCACCTATCGGCATCTTTCCCTTCTCTCTCCTCCTACTGACGCGCAGGCCCCCTTGTCATCCCTCTCCCCGCCTCCTTCCTTTCCTTCTTCTCCTCCTTCTCCTTTATTTTTTGTACTGGCAACCTGAGCTCGCGCCACACGAGCTGTGCACCCCAGCTTTCCTTCCTCGTCCCCTCTTGCTTTGGAAGCTGTGCGTCGCACGGGATTAAATCCCCTAATCCCCGCACCTCCCTTCCTTCCGCCCTATTTCCTTCCTCCCCTCTCTTTGCTTTTGCCGGCAAACAATTCTGGCGAGGAATTCCTGTTGTGCCTCCCTTCTCGGCCCTATAAAAGGCCCCTCGAGCAACACACCTCCTCATGCCACCTCTCCCCCACCTCCTCTCCCTCTCTTGCTAGCCGAAGCTCCCACGCACCATGCTCTCCTCCTCTCGAGCTCCGGCGAGCTCTTCCTGCCGCTCTCAACCCCCTCTCGGTCTGCCAACGTCGCCAGGAGCTTTGCCACCCCCGACACTGTCCTCGCTAACAACTCTGCTGTCCAACTCCACCACCGGGGCCACGTCTCCACCGGAGCACCTCACCGCTGCCGCCTCCTTCACATTGCCAACCATCTTCTAGACTTCTTTGGTAAACCCCATGCCACCAAAGTGATTCCCATGTTTCCCTCTCTCTTGTGCACATCCCGTTGCTCGCCGCCGGTCGACAGAGCGTTGGCGATCGCCGTATTCGAGCCACCCTCGTCGCAAGCCGAGCCATGTCAGTGCTTGAAACTGACGTGGGAGCCAAGTGGCACCACATCCTGGGCCACCTCAGTGTCATCAGCCTCGTCCCTCTCCCCGGTGCCACCTCAGCCCAAAACTCGATCGGTGGACCCGGTCTATAGACCCGGCCCACATGTCAATCTTAGAGCCGATGATGACATCATAATTCCATGGTTTCCCTTAAGAAAATAATTCGACCGAACATTTAAATCCATTGCTGACATCATAATTTTTTCCATAGAAAAATAATTCCATAAATTCAATTTTAACCTTTTTCTTGATAATTAAACTTCTAGGAGCTCGTTCTCCTTCATCTTAGCTCCGACTGAACCCATTCAAATTTCTAAATTCATCTAAAATAATGATCTATCCAAATTTGCCATGTTTTAAAACTATTGGAGTTTATTTGAATTTTCTTTAAGTTTACTTTGTTATTTTCACATGTAGACTACGATGATTCTAAGGAATTATTTTACGACACTTCGCATCAATCAATGAAGCAAGGCAAGTTACACACCTTAACCATTTTAAATCATATTGCATTGGTTAATTTTATTCACAATATTTTAATTCCTGTTTTAACTTAGGTAATGCCTACTTGTTATGACACCTTTGATATTGCAAATTCCTATACCTTGTCACCCTAGAATAAAACTCTGATTAGTATACTAGTATTAGCTAGAGCATTTTTGTAACAAATTCTTAGATATAACTTTAGGTTTGGGATAACTTTTTCACATAAAATGATGAGATTTTAAATTGTATTATTGACTTCAGTGAGTCAAGAAAATCTATGGAATATTTTAAAATAAAATACAAAACTTGATTTAGACTTAGACAAATAATTAGAAGGTGGGTGCTTGCTAGCAAACATTGTTGCTCGGTGGCTCAACATGAATGCTAGGCACAAGGGGTACGTCAAAACTGACTAAGTCAATTAAGCACCGATCTATGAGCTACTGCTATAAAGCCCTTTTGTACTACTATAAAGCTGCTATAGGATAGTTCCAGCTAACTATTTAGTAGATCCCAACCTGAGTCTTGCTATAGGAGCCCCTGATCTGGTGGATTCTTTATTGGGTGAAACCTTAATAGAGACAGGGACATGTTAACGATTTTGTTTTGTAAAGGTCTTGTTATGATTACTCGGTCGCACGCCACAGAAGCGTATAGTGGCCAACAACATGAGTTAATCATATCTTATAAGTAAAGTTGTACCACATCTGCAGAGTATAAAAGCTATCCTAGATAGCCGTGCTCACGGTCATGGGCATATTGAGTAAAGTTTTTCATAGATTAAACTTTGGTTTTCATAAAATGGTTTTAGATGAAATTATGGTATCTTTTTGGAGAAAGATGGTCCGGATGGAACACCCGTGGATAGATTAGTCTCAGGTCGGTGCCTAGGCTAACGGTATTAATTTGTTAAATTATTGTCTTTACTTACACTATTAAATTAAGTAATTTCCTATTTATTTACCATATTTATTTAAATGTTATTTTACGCTTAATTAACCCTATATGCCATCACTTGTCAGCCTTACATTAATATTGCATTTTCTCGTATAACTTGCGGAGTACATTTTATGTGCTCACCCTTGCTAAATCTGTTGCTTAGAGGAGGACGACTTCGAGTATGGTGAGGACCAAGACGAGTAGGCTATGTCTTACAGTCGTTTGCCCATAGACAGACTTTGGCTTTACCATTTAATTTAATTATTTCCACTGTTATTTTTCTTTATTATTTTGTCAATGTGCATGGAAGATGTAAACTTAGCCATAAGACCCGTACTCTTTATTTAATAAAGTTTGTCATTGTGCTTAATATGTATCCCTATTACCGTTGTGTGTACTAGCTAATTTTGGACTGGTGCGCTAATGTCCAGGGGAGGTGGCAAGTCCAAGAAAGGGAAACAAAAAAGGTCGGGGATTGCCAAATTGGGTAAGAATTCGAATTAAACCAAAATTCAAGAGAAATTCAAACCTTTTGAATTTTTGGTATTTCAGATGCGCCGCAGTCATCACAAAAGCACTCCAAATCAGGGGTTGAATCTGTTGAGGAACCGACGCTGGAGACCAGTCCGAGCGATTCCTCTGCTTAGAACAAGAACGAATCAATCACAGAATCACAGAATAATAGATTGGACACAGAGAGGTAGAGAGAACTCCTGGTCTTTCTTTATTGCTTTAGATTGCATCGGGGTACATCATGAGGGGGGTCTAGGTCCCTATTTATAGTCTACGGTGGGGTGCCCAATTAGATCGGGACTCGGATAGAGTCCGTGTTTCCTAACACTCCCCTTGGGCACTCACCCAACATGCTCATGCCTCGTCAAAACTCCATAAAAACCCGATGGGAAAAATTTGGAGAAAGAGTACATGATACATGTGATCTTTGCGATGCACGAATTGCCTCGTTAAAAACCTTGGTCGAGAAACTTCATGGAAAACTCGTCAAGGAAAAAGAGTACAATTCACCCAAATTCATTTGGTCTGCAAGACTTTATTTTTGGGTACTTAATCTTCATGATCAAGATTTATTAGCGGGCTTGTGAGAATTCTCCCCAGATTCTGCACTTCTCTAAGTCTCATCATTCCAATTCCACGCACGCACCTTTCAAAGCTAGATGCGGGAGTGACTTAGTGAATAAATCTGCGAGATTTTCACATGACTTAGTATGCGATGCTTTAATCTCGTCCATCCTTTGCAATTCATGTGCATAGAAGAACTTGGGGTTGATATGCTTTGTGAGATGACTCTTCACATAGCCCGTTTGCACTTGTGCAACGCATAGCGGCATTATCTTCATAGATAATTGTGGGGTTTGCACAATGTTCATCCCACATGATCGCTGGATGTGGTGAACCATTCGGCGAGTCAGCGCACTCTCGTGCGGCTTCATCTGATGCTATAATTTACGAGTGGTTCGTCGAAGTAGCTACGAGGCTTTGCTTAGACGATTTCCATGAAATTGCGGTTCCACCACACAGAATACATAGCTTTGTTTGTGACTTAGCGGTATCTGGTCCGACAGATACCCGAAGATCTGCATAGCCAATCAAGTTCAGATCTTGATTCTTTCTGTAAAACAATTTGAGGTCTTTGCTACCTTGGAGGTATCGGAAAATGTCCTTTATGCCCTGCCAATGCCTTTTGGTGGGCTCTGCACTATACCTTGCTAAGAGGTTCACGGCAAATGCAATGTCCGGTCTAGTGCAGTTTGCTAAATACATGAGTGCTCCCACTGCACTCAAGTATGGGAATTCCGGTCCCAGGACTTCCTCCCCCTCTTCCCTAGGTCGGAAAGGATCTTTTTCTTACTGTAAAGACCTCCCGATCATCGGTACTTTCGATGGGTATGCCTTCTCAAAGTCAAGCCTTTCTAGCACCTTCTGGGTGTAGGCCGACTGATGTACCAAGATTCCTTCAGGGACATGCTCAAGCTGCAGGCCTAAACAAAACTTGGTCTTGCCCAAATCTTTTATTTCAAATTCTGACTCCAAGTAGGAGCTTGCTTCTTTTATGTCTTCGGTTGTCCCGATGATATTCAGATCATCTACATACACAGAGGTTATACAGAATCCATTCTGGGATCGCCGTATAAATACATAAAGACAGTCTTCATTATTCGTGTAGCCTTTCTTGCAGAGAAAGTCGCTCAGCGATTATACCATATTCTTCCAGTTGTTTGATCCATACGGTGACTTTCGAGTTTCACATGCATGATTTCTATTTGCTCTGTCTTGGTTGGAGAGGGATTCCTTGAGGACTCTCATGTAAATCTCGAATCAAAGTTACAGTAAGGTATGCGATCACAACATCCATCAATTTCATTTCCAAATTCAAGTTCACGCCATTGAGATCAAGTATCTAAAGGTAATTCCACTCATGGTAGGGAGTAGGTTTCTTCATAATCAACTCCGGGCGTTGAGTGAAACCTTGGGCTACCGACCTTGCTTTGTATCTCACTACTTCATTTCTTTCATTTCTCTTTCGAACAAATACTCACTTGTGCCCAGCGGGTGTATGTGGGGAGGTGTGCGGTATACGAGCCCAAACACCTCTCTTTTATTCAGAGATAGCAATTCGGTTGCTATTGCCTTCTTCCAATCTTCCCAATCTGATCTTTTCTTACATTCGTGAGCGATGCGGGCTCGGGATCAAGATTGATGATGGTGGCAATTTTTTTGCAAGTAGATATCGATATTAGTTGTTGTCCTATTCAGGGACTTTCCGTGTGCACATAATTTATAGCTATTTCTTCATGAGTTGCTTCTTCGGAGCTTCACCTTGCGCATCGCTTCTTTCAATTGCGGTGGCAAGTCCTTTAGTTTTCGGCTCCGATGTGTGCGCACACATCCATGCCGATGGGGATATTCAGATCCGGTATGCCCTTTTGGAAGGTGTCATACTTGTGCGGTCTCAAGCGGCTCCCCTTCTCGATTCGGGGACTTCAATGATCGGTGTGATAAATCCGTCTTATCCTTTTCACGGCGCGTCCCGGTTACTAAGGATTCGAGAACCGGAGTTCTCGTCCTCTTTTTATTTTTACGAGGCCTCGGGCGAGATTAGGGATACCTTCGCTTTCTTTGGTATTTCAACCCTCTCGGTGCGATGCGTGCGAGCACATGCGACTTAGTCACGCTCTTCAAATCACTAAAGTGATCGAGCGGTTGATTTGCTAATGCTTGCAAATCTATTGTCTTCTAGACTTCTCTTGTCTTACGGACTTCTATTGTCTTTTCGACTTCTCTATTTGCTTCACTAATGCGCGGGTCATCCGCATGAATTCCGTGGCTTGCCATGTAATGTCTTACGGACTTCTCTAGTGCGTGGGTCATCTACATGGATTCCCAGAACTTGCCACATAATTTCTGACATTCTTCATCAAGGGTTGATTTCCTCCCCTAATGTTGGGAAATCTTGGTCTTGACCATTGCGCTAGTTGCATAGGTGAATGGATGTTGTAGGCCGAAGGTCTAAGATTGATGAGATTCGCTGCATGCAGGACTGCGTGTCCCCAACATGTAGCTGCTAGATTTCAATTATACAAAAGCGGTCGGGCAATAAATTTCATTCTTTTAATTAAAATCTCTGCGGACCATTACGGTATGGACATGCGATGCAGAATGCTCAATCGCAATTCCCATTGCCATGCAATGATCATCAAATGCCTTTGAAGTAAATTCTCGGCGTTGTCCATTCGATGGACTTGATGTGATAATCGAAACACATTTACGATGCGAATGATCTGCGAGATCAATTTTGCAAAGGCGTGGTTTCTTGTGGACAACAAACCCACATCGACTACTTGAAGAAGCGTCAATGAGCACCATGAAATACTTTAAATGACCCTAAGATGGGCTGAATGGGACCGCAAATGTCTCCTGGATGCGTTCGGGAATGCGAGGACTTCATCCTTCACTTTCGAATGGAGGGTCTAATTATTAGTTTCGGTGGCACTGCGAGGCACACAAAATCTTCATGATTCGGAAATTCTTCACATTAATATTATGCCCATGCGAGTTATTTATTATGTTTCTCATCATCCTAAGACACAGGTGGCCTGATCGCCATGCGAGACGTAAGAGTTGAGCTTCTAAACACCGTCTTGAGCGATTATGCAGCTGCAGCGCTTTAATGTTGGTATAATATAGCCCGATGAAGGAAGTTTTCTAATATTCTTTTGCCATTCTCTTCGCTTCATAATGGCGGTATTTCTTACCGTACTCTTCTTGATCTCAACGTGGAAACCATTTGCGCGGATATTCTTAAAACTTAGGAGAGTTCTAGTCGATTACGGTACAATAAGGCTTCTTCAATAACCAAAGTTGTGCCCATTATGGCTCTTCTGAACCAATTATACATCCATCGCTTCTGGCGATTGTCGTAAGGCTGCCAGTGCTCTTACAAATCGACTGAAAATACATAATCTCTCTTAAGATTATATGCGTTGTGCCGCTGCTGGCTAAGCACACTTCCATAGGGCGCTACAAGCGTTCTAATATATGGTATTTTATTAATATGCATGAGAAGGCAATCAACACATAGATAAAATACACCAATATCAGAACATATCATGCCATCATAAACTGAATAAATGAATGAATTCATCAAATATCATCCAACCATCACGAGAAGATAACAATTCTTAAGTACCATCCATGCAAAATCTAACATATTCTTCCACACAAAATAAATGACAATTAAAGCCGAAATGCATTCAGTGCAATGGACTTCTTCTGCTATTTCTCGGGGTGACATTCTCTTCAAGAGAAATCATGGCGATGTGCGCTTCTAGGTCGAGAGGATTCTCTTTGTCGTGATGGTTTCAACTTCCATCGGTGCGGCGACTACTCGAATTCTCCCCTCGGTAGATGCAGAGTGGGCTTCATCCTGCCCTTAACCATCCCGCTTTGGCTTGCTGGCCTTATTCTCTCGTGGAGCATCTGATTCGCCTTTCTGGGCTGCGGCCTTACCCTTCCTTCCCTTCTCTCATTAAGAGCTTTTACCTTGTAGCTCCGGCGTTGGCTTCACGGCCGTGGAGCTCCAGTGTGCGAGTGGCGTAGTTCTTACGGAGAACTTTGTCTGAGCCTTCGCAACTTGCATCATATCAGTCAATTGGCGTATTCCTCATAGCCATCTTGGCGATAGTTGCGTCGCGGTTGTGCTATATTGGGGTGGAAGGTTTTCTCAATTTTACGTATTGGGGTACAAATCTGTGCAAGGCGGTTGTATTCCCGACCGTCTTAAAGTCGGCAAAACCTCGATCGATCCACTCGCTCTCTTGAGGAAGAATGGTGTACTTTAGCCTCTCAAACCGCTTCGAGTGCGGTCCAGTGCCAGCCGCGCTCTTCTCCGTCATATACTCATTCTTGAGAGTGAGGCGGGTGGTGCTTGAGAAAATGAAGTGCTGATCATTCTCCTCGAGTTTGGGTTGCGCGTCATTGATCGCCAATCCCAATAGCGGCGTGGAGCTTCACGGCTCCAAGCACAATCTCGACATCGGATGCCTACATCGGATAGTTTTGGCCATCTTTGGGCGGCTCCTCGAACTTCGATTCGTTATGCTAGTCATCTAAATGTGTATAAGTCTCTTCTGGTAGACATGCACGAATAATTCAACTGCGGTAAATAAATAGTACAAAAGGTTCTCGCAATGTTTCAGAATTTTCTATGCATTTTCTATAATTTTACTGCTAATTTCGGTGATTAAAAGCAATTTAAACAATTACAATTAACCAAAACAGTAAATAAATACAGAAAATACATAAAACAGTAATGACATAAATAAATGAGCTTCAAATACTAAAAATAATGCAAAATTCGGATTCCCGAGGCCCTTTTATGCTAAAATATGAAATTTCAGCAAATTCTGCATTTTCTGGGGGTTTTTACGCAAATTTCCAGTTCAGAGAAAAATTCGCGTAATTTTCTGATTTACAGAGGGGTTTTCTGCAAAATCTGGACCCGCTCGTAAATTTAAGGGCTTATTCGTAATTTTTGGAACTACGAGGCCTGCCTGCAAGAAATCAGGACTTATATGCAAAATTTAAGGGCTTTTCTGTAATTTCACAGATATTCAAGGGTGTAATCCCAAAATGGCCAGCGCCCCTACCGGCCCGCCCCTTTTTTCTCTCGGCTGGGCCCACCTTTCCCTTCCCGCGGCCCATCTTTCCTCCCTCCCCCCACCCCCCGCGGCCCATCATTTCTTCCTCTCCCCCGCGGCCCACCTGGCCGGACCATCACACCCGGTGGCTAGGGTTTACCCTAGCCACCTCACCAGCAGCGCTCTTTTGAGCGGGGCGGGTGTTTCGAGGAGGCGACCGGCGGCGGAGTTGCGCCGCCGCGGCGGCACCAGCGCGAGCGGCGGCTGGCTCAGCGCGCGGGAGGCGTTAGCGTCGCGAGCCACGCGCGCGCGAGGCGCCGGCTGCGGCGGCGCGCGGCGAATGGCTCGCTCGGGCGGCACGGCGCCGCGCGCGCGGCGGAGGCGCCGGTTCAGCCGGCGCGAGGTGGAGGCAGCGCGGCCGGGCGGCGGCGTGGGGCGAGAGCGCGGCGGCGCTGCGGCGAAGCGGCCGGGCGGCGTGCTGCGGCGTGAAGCCTAAGCGGCGGGAGGCACCGGCCGGCGGTCGGTCGGCGACGCGTGCGCGGCGCGGCCGGCGGCGTCCTCGGGCTAAGCGGCGGCGGCGGGCAACGCGCTGCGCGTCGCGGCGCGGGACCGGTGGCGTCGGGGCTGGTTCGGCGGCGCGCACGGATGACGACGCGTCTTGGCGAGTGGCGGCCGTCGCGAGGCACGTCGTGCCGAGGCAGCGATGGCGGCCCAAGTGGCGGCTCGGGCGGCGCAAGCTGCCGATCGGTCGAGTGCGGGGCGGCCGGGGCGGTCTGCGCGGCCGGCGGCCGGTGGTGGCGCGCGATCGCAGAGGAGCCAAGCGGCTCGCATGTGGGCGAGAGGCCTAGGTGCGGCGGTGTAGCGCGTCTTGGCGCGTCTGTGAGGCTGGCGGCATTCGGGCGGCGCCGGCGATTTGGTGCCGGCGGTTGGATGGCTCACGTGCGGGGCGCGGTTACTCCGAGCGGCATGCGGGCTCGCGCTCGGGTGTGAAGATCGAGGCCGGCGGTGACGAGCGGCTTCGCGCGCGTGCGAACGCAGGTGCCGCCGCTGCGGCGGTCAAGAACGGTCTTCGAGCAGGCGACCGTATAAGGGAGCGGCCGCATGCGGCGGCCTACGGCGGTGCCGGCGACCCTACGATGGCTTCAGGCCGGCAGTCTCACGTCGGCTTCAAGCCGACGATCTCCTTGTGTAATGCTGCTATGCAGAGCCTACATATACTTTTCTTTTCTTGCGCAGAAGCCGTGCATAAACCAAACAGAGAAATAATGCAAACTTTTCTGGTTTCCAATGTGCAGCGCAATCATCATCTACCTTTTCGCAATCTGCCGATCGGCATTGTGCGGCGACTTGAATCTGCTCGCGGTAGATTAGGGCGGATTGCATCGTTCTCTGGCGCAATCAACATCTACCCGTTTCACAATCTACCGATCGGCATTGTGCTGGCGACTTCAAGTCTGCTCGCGGTAGATTAGGCGGATTTGCACCGTAGAAATTCAATCTAGAACGCGAAAGAAAATACTGATTCAAAAGCGATCTAGAAAATCAATCGTGCCGATGATTACCTCGTTCACGGGCGAAGTCGTCGCGATAACGTGTTGAGGAACCGACGCGGAGACCGATCGGCGATTCCTCCGCTTAGAACAAGAACGAATCAATCACGAATCACGAAATAATAGATTGAACACGAGAGGTAGAGAGAATTCCTGGTCTTTCTTTATTGCTTTAGATTGCATCGGGGTACATCATGAGGGGGGTCTAGGTCCCTATTTATAGTCTACGGTGGGGTGCCCAATTAGATCAGGACTCTGGATAGAGTCCAGGTTTCCTAACAGAATCGAAGTAAATAAAGAGACCAAATAGGGGAAGGAACCACTCAAATTCCATCCTTAACAACACCAATTGGAGCTCAACAAAACCAAACTGGATGGATAGGAGCAGAATTTGGGGGAAGGATTAGTTGGTAGGAGGGTAAGATTTGAGGTATAGGAGGGGAGAAACTTCCCCAATCTGCTGTGGTCTGCGCAGTGGAGACCGGTGAGCAGCCATCCAATGCTTGTGTGTGTGTGTGTGAAAAAGGTGCCCATCCGTGCTTGTTCAGTGTCGTTGCTCGTGATAGAATGATGGGTGGGGACGGCTAGTAAAAGGAAAAGGATATAAAGAAAAGAAGTTGAAAGAATGAGGGCAGGATTGTCATTTCATACTCATGGAATGGAAAACATGATGACAATGGTATTTTGCAATTTTTTTATGAAAGTATTTTACAGCTCCACAAGAATTACAATGGCACAAAGCAAATTTACTCTAGTGTGAATGTCGTTTTCAGCATAGGGCTTGGGGTGGCCGTCCTACCACACTTGTGTACTACAACACCTCCCTACTGCGCATGGGTGCTGTAGTAGGTGCCCTACCACGGTAGTCACTTGACTTGTTGTGCTGCTATGAGTTTTCACGGTGCTTCCCACCTACCGTGGTGCCTCTCTGTCATATGTAATGTGTGTTCATTGTTATTGCATGGTTAAGTAAGAGCTAAATCTGCAAAATCGTTCGTGAAACTAAAATTACAATAAAAAACTCAGACCGCCAAATAGGAAGGCTCCAAAGAAAGGGGACTGACTTTAAAACAGCAAAAAACCGTTGACATGTGGATATGTTGTACCCTTGACCCCACCAGCAGCCTCTCTTTCACCCTTTGTAGCACATGATTGTAGCACGTCATGCCTTGCAAAATTTCATCATCCAGCAGAGTAGTTCGAGACAGTGAAGTGGAGGAGATGAGCAGCTCGGACGCGAAGTGGAGCGATTGGACGGGCACAAATGAGACTAGTTTCTACAATGAGAGGAGGACACGTGGAAAAGGAGGGTGAAGCTAGGAAATACACCTGCAAAACTATAATAACTAGTATATTTACCCATGCAATCACGCTGTTAGATATTATGATACGATTATTTTTATATATAACTCTACTGCTTATAATTAAAATACAATTGTATTTACTATACAACTCTAATATATATAATTAATATGCACCGTTATAATCTGATCCTAACAAAATAAATAGCAGAAATGCTTCTCTTTTTGATTAATGTGAGAATTTTTAGGATTTTTTAGAATTATTGTGGGATTTTCTTGACCTTAAAATAAAATAGGTGCTTTAAATCTCACCGATTGTTTTTATTTATAGGGTGCTACTACGAAAAGCTATACCGTTAGGATTGATCCGAACGGAATAGCATCCAACTAGCGCCACTCCTCCGTCGCTTCCCTCCCCTTCCTCTCTTTTCTAAGTGCCACCCTCCTCACCTTCTTCTCTGTCGCCGGCCCAGCTCTGCGTTCCTCCTTTGCCTCCCCCACCCCCTCCACCACCACTAGTAGGTGGTGGTGTCGTCGCTGCCTCGTTGCACAGCCGCCTCACTCAACCTAATTACCACAGCCGCTGCTGCCACCGCTCTCCTACCATGCCTATCACCCTTGCCGCTGTCCATCGTCGGGCCATCATCTCCTCGACCTCCTTCTATGTCCGAGGGAAAAAGTGAACCTATAGCGGGGGAACCGGATCCGGCGGCGGAGAAGAGTGAGGGGATGATAGTGGGCTGGTGGCAAGGAGAGAGGGCGCGATGGACAAGAGCGAGAGGGAGCATAAGAGGGAGGGAGCGGCGGCATGAGAGAGGGGGGATGGAGCGGTGGCATGAGTTTAGTAGATGCTTTCAAGCGTTTGGGATGGTATACTATGATAATGGTATATCGGTTGATGGTTTTTCTCTTATTTATATAGATGCCAATAGATAGATCACATGTGAATCATTTGTATCGTCACGTCTTCTTTCTTTTTATGGGCTGCGCTTGCATGGGCCTCAGAAATTCAGACAGCTAGACTCGAACCCAAGTTTGGCCCGGGTAGAGAGGGATCTGGGCTTTAGCGGCTTACCGCCCTATACCATCAACGTCAACCGTCCATTTCCAGATCGGACGGATCACAGTGCAAGCAGCCCTCGTTTCCCAGCCCCATCCCATCCCAGCACGACCACGACCCTTACTCTTCCCCAATCATCTCCCTCCCCGATCCACCCAACCTCCACTTCCAAACCTGTTCGTCGCGCAGGAAGCCTCGGGGGGAGGCCAAGAAGATGTCGTCGGACTCGTCGTGGGCGCGCGCGCTCGTGCAGATCTCGCCCTACACCTTCTCCGCCATCGGCATCGCCGTCTCCATCGGCGTCTCCGTCCTCGGCGCGGCATGGTAAGACCCCGCCTCGCCTACATCTGCACCCGCCCGTGCAGTCTGCTTACTGATCCCGCGGCTTGTTCTTGCTCTCGCAGGGGGATCTTCATCACGGGGAGCAGCCTCATCGGGGCCGCCATCAAGGCGCCCAGGATCACCTCCAAGAACCTCATCAGGTGGGGAATCTTGTAGCCTCAGCTTGCTACCCTCATTTGATTCTGTGGCGTCTCGCTCGAGCTGCGGTTGCTAGACTCGGCCGTGCTTGGTGCGCTGTGAGCTCGTTATTTGGCACTGTTTTTCGTGATCTGTACCCGTCTGGACATTGCTTCGTCTGTTAACTAGAGTCACAGTGATGGTGCTGCGTGGAACTTTATGCGGAGAATAGTTGGATAGAGCAAAAGTACTGTTGTTCTGTTAGTGCTTGTGGGTAAGTATATATTCGTATGGGCACAGGAAGTAGCATGGAGATGTCGATCTTTCTTCTCTTGTTCCGCAAAGTATTAGTCCAGCTTGAATACTTTCTCAAGTAATGAGACCCTTAAAAATGCCAACAGTATACAATTATAATTGCCTAGCTAAAATTCTTACGTTCTAGATTCCAGGGAGGTTTCCGCGCTATTTCTCAAGGCAGTTGGTTTAGTTGAGTGCCCTTTCATGCCTTGGGATTGTTATGAGCCTCCTTTAACCTTTAATGTATGCATGGCTTGGTTTGGCTGTGAGCACCTCGATTTGTTAGCGTTAGGTCTTAATCTCCTTCACTTCACCTTGTTCTTTGTTGAGATTTGTTGTTACTAATATGAACAATACTTAGCATGCAAAGAAACTGCTGTGGTTATGTTTTTCATCTCTAAATTGTAACCGAGACCCTTGTGTCCATTCTTTTGTCAGGCATGCATCCCGAATCCTCATGATTTACACTTAATTTGGGCTCCTTCTTCAATGAAATGAATTTACTGTTCTATAAATGAAGAATGTAATGTTTTATTTTCCATTATAAACAAAAACAGAACTGGACAATTACACTCGCATGAATGTATTTTTGTAGTTCTGGTGTAATGTTTGCGTACTTATCTCTATGTTATCAAGTTTTTGAAAACTATATGAGCATTTACAAGTCATGTTCTTTCTGCTTGCCATGCTGGACACTTGGATATGTGTTGGTGGCTTGGTGCCTGATGCTCATGTTAGTCTTGGGACCAAAACTTGGGTATGTGTTGATTTTTGGCAAGCACTCCGCAGGAACACATCTGGAGTCGCACAAAAGCCATACTTGTACCAGCTTCACGGGATCTTGATAGAAACCTGGAGGGTTTGCTGTTTCTTCTGTTGCTTTGGTTAGGGCAGTCAAGTTCTTCCAGTGGTCTTGTGGGGTCCTGTCTGGTGCCTTGGTTGGCTTGTCTCATTTGGTTCATTGCTCAACCTTTGTTTGTTCCTTTTATTTTTCTCCCTTTTTGCTGTGGCGTGTTCAGCAGAACTATAGCAGCACAATTAGAATGTAGACTATCGTACTGATGATAATGTGATGCTTATATGGCTTATGCCGAATCTATTCTAGTCTTCTAGGGCAGGAAGATAAGCTGCAAACATTGTTTCATGTGATCTAACATATGTAAAGTGGAATGTTTGACTCTACATCTATAATATCATGTAGCACAACCACTGGCTAGAGGAAGGAGAATGTATAAGATGAACACCAGTCTGATGGGAAGTTGGGAACGGAACTTTGAGTCTGTTTAGAGAATGGTTACTTTCCAACTGAGCTAAAATTGCCCTTTTTTGCAAAGAAAAATTGCCTGGTTACTAGAGCTACAGTGGAGATACTGGGGAGTGTTTGGTGCATTCTTTTGGTAATTTGAGATCAGCACTGCTCCAATTTATTCGATACATCATATTTCATATTTTATAGTTCAACAGGAATAATAGGAGCGAAGTTCTGTTGATGTTTCAGATAGATGTTTTAGTGATAGCAGTGGTACTTACATCTGAAAGTTATGCTTTATTTTGCTCTTTTTGAGGATTGGAGATATGTTTTTTTAACTACAATAGTTTAGTCATTTGGCTCATTTCAATTCACCATGATTATCCCCCAATCACTGAACCAGAGGCCCACTTATATATTGTGATGCCTATGAATGATCTTCAAACAGTCTGTAGTGAATGGTAGTATGGTACAACATGGATTAAGGAACTTGGGATTTGTTTGGTTGCTTGAAGCAACGATCTTGTATGAGTGCATATATGCTGCATCTTATCCTGAATAGATGAATGCGGTTGAGTTATTTAGGCTGCTATAATTCATGAGTAGCCACAGGATGTGCTGAGATGTTGTTAC
Source organism: Dendrocalamus sinicus (assembly GCA_036346575.1). Taxonomy (NCBI): domain Eukaryota; kingdom Viridiplantae; phylum Streptophyta; class Magnoliopsida; order Poales; family Poaceae; genus Dendrocalamus; species Dendrocalamus sinicus. The sequence continues at coordinate 34,146,157 of CM070642.1, forward strand.
TGTTTGGTTAACTGCATGAAGTTCTTTGAAGTTTTTTTGTTTTTTGGCTTTTCAGCGACTTTTAGTTTCTTTCATTAATCACTATTTATTAGACTAATAAGACGTAGCCCAAAAGAATAGGCCTAGGTTTCTACATTCTGGCTTCTAGAGCATATCTGCATAGCTTGTATTCCCACCATTTAACACACTTAACCAAACACGTGTGGGCATTGTTTAAGGGTCCGAGGACCGAGGATAGGCCGCTTGTCCTCATCTAGCCACCAGAAGGGCTTTTCCCTAGCCATGGTAAATAGGCTCCCAGGCCTAGTTGAGGAGGAGGGAGAGACTAAGACTTTCTTTGATTATTCTTTTGCTTAATGCCAACGATTATAATGGACCTCCTTATATAGAGGGCTCTTCTAACAATTATGGATAAGGTCGATCTAAATGATAGCCATCCTAACTAATGATAACCTTCTTAACTAATAGATAAGATGCCAAACAACTAATCCTTATCTTAGGAAACTAATCAAACTATTTAGAAAATAGATAGTTTGGTAGAAAAAAAGCTATCCTCCTTGTGTGACCCATGTCCCTTGCTGCTGAATTGGGCCCATAACAATCTGATACCCTCTTCCCTGCATTTGCTGATATGTGTCTTTCTAGGAGAGCAACGAAAATGGCATTTGATCACAAGGAATTCTGCAAGCATAGTCTGCAGAATTTTGAACTGATTAGCTACTGGTTGCATCTCGCTTTATAGTAGAAATTTATGCATTGTTAATTTCCTAAGCTTTTGTTCTTGCCATTTCTTGAACGACCCTTTTGAATAACGATGGTTGACTTTTTAACTTGTGATACCGATGCATCTACCTTTGCTTTACAGTGTCATCTTCTGTGAGGCTGTTGCAATTTATGGTGTAATCGTGGCAATCATCCTCCAAACAAAGCTTGAAAGTGTGCCATCAGCTCAAATGTATGCTCCAGAGTCTCTCCGAGCTGGCTATGCAATCTTTGCGTCTGGTCTTATTGTTGGCTTTGCTAATCTTGTTTGCGGGTAAGCACCAACCTTACATATTATTTTCTTGTGTATTGTGCTCCATAGTTCTAGATGATTAATTTTCCGATCTACAGGGTATGTGTGGGAATAATTGGAAGCAGCTGTGCACTGTCTGATGCTCAGAACTCGTCACTCTTTGTAAAGATATTGGTGATTGAGATCTTCGGCAGCGCTTTGGGGCTGTTCGGAGTGATTGTGGGCATAATCATGTCATCTCAAGCAACATGGCCAGCGAAAGCTTAAACTCTATCCATCCGGCACTTAAATTATTTTTGACGAAACCTATCGGGATGCCAAACATGTGGTCCAGCTGCTTCTCTCTCTCTCTCTCTCTCTCTCTCTCTCTCTCTCTCTCTCTCTCTCTCTCTCTCTCTCTCTGCATCTTTTGGGCAGATCACGTAATTCTGTGCTTAATGCCTCCAATCGTAGAGATACTGTTCCTTTGCAAGACTCCATGTTTGTTGGATATCTTGTAGGTGCTATGCTATTGCTGTTGTAGAATGTGGTCTGCTTATTGAATAAATGCATTGAACTCAACAGTAAGTACAGTCAATCATATATTTCTGAGCCAAAAGTGTTGGCGCGTTGTTGAAATGAGGCAGATAAGCTAGCCAAGGGTTGTACACTGTACAGCTCACAAATAATGTTGTGCTACACCGCTTCATGCTGTTTAGGTGGTACTCGGTTGGGCTGATTTTTTGTGGTTTATGGCTGAATTTTTATTGTAAGTGGCTAAAATTGGCTGAAATTACACTGTAGCTGATAGTGACTTATTTGGCATAATTAGATTTAAAAATTTTAAAAATGGAAAAACGGGTTAGCCCAACACGTGTAATGCAAACGAATACGGAAACAAACTGACAAAAAAAACTAAAAAATCTAAAAAGTAAAAAAATGATGATGTTGTAGGGGTGGTCCTCACCTGAGCCCAGTGGACCTATTAGAGGAATGTAAGGCCCAAAATGGGACATGTGTAATGACATGAGTGCCCCTGAGGGGAATACTTGGATGTAAGGGTATAATTGTAAAAGCACTCCCCATATGGATATATATATACCGCACAGGCCATGGGGAGAAATCCTAAGCCATTACTCACCTAACTCTCCACTACAATACTCTCTCTCTGTTTGGTCTGTAACCACAACAGTTGGCGCTGTCCGTGTGGAGGACAAGAGCAAGTCTCCAGATTCGAAGAGGGATGGCACCAAAAAAAGCTTCATCATCAGCGGCAAAGCAGAAGAAGGTGGGGGCGGCGGAATCCCACGTCAATGTCAGGGCCTCAGTATTGGCAGCCGCGGGCGTGGGTGGCGATGCGGGTGTGGCGGTCGCGAACACCGGTGTTCACGACGCGATGCCCGACCCCGCCAACACCGCCGCGACGTTCGATCCCGCCAACACCGCCATGACGCTCGATCCCGCCAACGTTGCGCGCGCGCCGATCCCGCCAACGCCGCGCGGCGCCGACCCGCCAACGCGCGCGCGCGCGACCCGCCACCACCGCCGCGACGCTCAACCCCGACACCACCGCCACGACGCCCGACCCCGCCACCGCCAGTGCGATGGTCGACACGGCCCCGCGCATGGTAGGTAACCCCACTACAGGTACTGCGACAGCCACCAACAGCGGTGCTCGGGTGGTCGGGGGCAGCAATGTCGATGCCCACGCAGGCACGGCGTCCGCTCCCCCACTCGGTGAAGGAACGATGAGCGATCCTGGCGGCAATGCGGGCTTCGTCACCGGCTACGGAGTTCTTCACACCAAAGCCACGGCGGCGAGCACAGCACGTGTGGTTCTTGCCGCTCGATCGCGCCCGAGGCGCCAATGGCCCAACCATGCCCACGGCGAGAACGCCTGCTGGCGGCCCTCGGCGCGTTGGCGAAGCTAACGGATCTCGCGAGCCGTCACGGACATGCAAGAGGCTCGAGCCAACAGCCCCACCGATGGTCGCGCGAAGCCCACACCGAGAGGCGGATAGCGCGACGCCCACGTCGGCCGCGTCCCCACTCGACGCGTGGACCCGGAGTCCCCACTCTCTGCGGGCCTGCAGCAGGCGGCGTGGCCGGAGGACTTCAAGTTCCTGAGCGTCATTGAAGAGTACAAAGGCGACACGGACCCACGGGAATTCGTGAGCGTGTATGAGACCGCCATCGAAGCCGCCGGCGGAGATGACACCACGAAGGCGAAGGGGCTCCCGCTCGCATTGCAGGGGGTGCCGCTCTCTTGGTTCTTCACCATCGAGCCACAGTCCATTTACGCGTAGGAGCAGATCCGCGACCGACTCTACAACAACTTCCAGCGAAACTACGTCGAGCGCGTCAACGCGGACCAGCTCTTCGCAGTCAAGCAAAACCGTTGGAGAGGCTTCGGGATTACTTCAAGCGCTTCGCAAAGGTACGCTACTAGGCCAAGGACGTCAATGAAACAACCGTCATCAATGCAGCGATACAAGGCATCCGCCCGGGACCGATGGCCGAATACAAAGCTCGGAAACCAATCAAGACGGTGGCGAAGCTCTTCGACAAGTTGGAAGAGTACGCTAGAGCGAAAGTGGACGCGCGGCGGAGACATGGCGACGACTCCGACACCAACCAGGCCGAGGGCTCGGCACAAAACGATGGCTCGCCGAAGGAGGGCTCATCGAAAGGCAAACGTAAGCAGGAGCCATCGAAGGACGCCTCCGAGCGCAAGGAGGCCCAGCACAAAGACTCGTCGGGCGACAAGCCCAAGCACGACCAACGCAAATCTCGGAAACCTCGTTACGTCTTTGACATCGAGGGTGGTTCCGAGGACAACGCCCCTGCTGGTCATGGCGGCAGAGGGCGCCGTGGCCGGGGGTGGGGACGCGGGCGGGGTCGCGACGACAGAGCCCGCGAAGAGTACAATGAACAGCACCTTGGGCAGTGGTGCGAAGTCCACGGATGGGCAGTCACGACACGCGTGCGTGCACCACCATCGCAGCACTCCGACAAAGTGACGCCAGAGACAGAAACCCTGAGGCGCGCCCGCCCGTCGTGGCTCACGTCCAACACCCCCAGGACCAAGGGATGTAACCCCAGGAAGGTCCCCTGCGGATTCAGGCCCACGTGTAGCAACCTCGGGGGGCATCTTGCAATTGCAAGCCCCGGAAGGAGCCCAGCGCAGGGTCATAAACGTCATCTCCGAGGGCTCCTCGTTGGAGTTCGCCTCGACGCGACAGCGGAAGACCTATGCGAGGAGGCTACACCACGTCGCGGCATACCCAACGCAGGCGCCACTGGAGTGGGCACAACACGAAATCACCTTCACGTCCGTTGACGCTGAAGGATTGGAATTCCCCCACTACGATCCCCTGGTCGTCCAGGTCGTCATCGCAGGATGCGAAGTCAGACGCGTCCTGGTGGACGGAGGAAGCTCCGCGAACATCTTGCTCGCAGCGGCCTTCGATCAGATGGGGATCCCCCGAAGTCGATTGGGCCCTTCGGGCATCCCTCTGCAAGGCTTCGGAGGGCAACCTCTGCGGGCATTGGGCCAGATATGCCTCCAAGTCTCCTTTGGCCGAGATGATAATGTGAGGAGTGAGGACGCCACCTTTGACGTTGTCGACATCTCGTACCCCTACAATGCTATATTGGGGTGGCCAATCTTGAACTCTCTCGGGGCAGTCCCACATCATGGCTTCCTATGTATGAAGCTCCCTGGACCGCGGGCCATCATCACCGTCCACGGCGATCAGGATATGGCTCGGCGCATAGAGCTCAGCAGCAAAGGTCCACACCACGAGGCACGGCGAAACACCTAGGCGGGTGTGCAAGTGCGAAGATCCTGGCGGCTCGAGCACCCAGCCGGCCCCGCGCGTTACCCAGCGATAGAGGCTCCCACCGTGCCCGCCTCATCACCGGCGGCGAGCGATCCTGGTGATCCCATCCTTAAACGATCAGTGGTCAATATCCCACCGTTTGTAATCGCTCACCCGCGCAAACGGGAATTTAATAAAATTCATCGTTTGCAAAAATCGTCTTGTTTCCCACAAGAAGCGCGCGAAGGATTACCTTCGCGCGCACTCTCCATGAGTATAAACAAAGACACGCGTCCGTGCGCGCACTCTCCGTGAAAAACACGGGCATGAGTATAAACAAAGACACGCATCCGCGCGCGCACTCTTTGTGAAAAGCACGGGCATGAGTATAAACAAAGACACGCGTCCGCACGCGCACTCTCCGTGAAAAGCACGAGCATGAGTATAAACAAAGACACGCGTCCGCGCGCGCACTCTCCGTGAAAAGCACGGGCATGAGTATAAACAAAGACACGTGTCCGCGCGCGTACTCTCCGTGAAAAGCACGGGCATGAGTATAAACAAAGACACGTGTCCGCGTGCGCACTCTCCGTGAACAACACGGGTATGAGTATAAACATAGACACGCGTTCGCGCGCGCACTCTCTGTGAAAAACACGGGTATGAGTATAAACAAAGACGCGTGGGGGGACGCCTCCGCGCGCACACTACGGAGTATAAATAAGACGTAGTGTTGACGTCCGCCTCAGCACGCAACTTAACCGCCCACAACGCGCGGAGCCTTGCCTCCGCGCGCAGTCCACGGACTCTAAATAAGATGTAGCGCTGAGGTCCGCCTCCGCACGCACTCTACGGAGTATAAATAAGACGTAGCGTTGAGATCCGCCTCCGCACGCAACTTCACCGCCCGCAACGCACGGAGCCTTGCCTCCGCGCGCAGTCCACGGACTCTAAATAAGGCGTGGCGCCGAGGTCCGCCTCGCACGCACTCTACGGAGTATAAATAAGGCGTAGCGCGAGGTCCGCCTCGCGCGCAACTTCACCGCCGCAACGGCGGAGCCTTGCCTCCGCGCGCAGTCCACGGACTCTAAATAAGACGTAGCGCTGAGGTTCGCCTCCGCACGCACTCTACGGAGTATAAATAAGACGTAGCGTTGAGGTCCGCCTCCGCATGTACCTTCACCCCCAGTCCACGGACTCTAAATAAGATGCAGCGTGAGGCCTACCTCCGTGCGCACTCTACGGAGTATAAATAAGACGCGGACGTTGTCCCTGTGCACTCTACTGAGTCTAAACAAGACGCAGATGCTCTCGCGCACGCGAGTCCTGATAAGACGCACTAGAGGCTCGCCTCCGCGTGCATCTCGCAGTGATCGCGCAGAAGGCAGTCGAGGCTCGCCTCCGTATGCGCCTTGTAAAGTCGGCGTGAGACGTGGCAGCAGCTTACACTCACGAGCACCACTCGCGTGCCTACCTCGACTAAGGTGCCAGCTCCGCCACCACCACCTCGAAAGGTAGGGGACGGAGTGCTCGCGCGTCTACCTAGACTAAGGCGCCGGCTCCGCCGCCACCACCTCGAAAGGTAGGGGACGGAGCGCTCGCGCCTCTACCTCGACTAAGGCGACGGCTCCACCGCCACCACCTCAAAAGGTAGGGGACGGAGCGCTCGCACGTCTACCTCGACTAAGGCGCCGGCTCTGCCGCCACCACTTCGAAAGGTAGGGGACGGAGCGCTCGTGCGTCTACCTCGACTAAGGCGTCGACTCACGCCACCACTTCAAAGGTAGGGGCGGGCGCTCGCGCCCTACCGGCCAGCCGGACACAGTGTAGGCGGGCACGGTGTAGCCTCGCCTTTCTACCACGAGATTGCGTCATTGCAAACAAGAATGGAGGCGCGGACACCATTTTTCAACCAAACCCTCCCTTATAGTGTACATCCATCGGAAGATGTTTACAAAGGTACACATCCTAGGTGCTTAAAAGCCGCTACTCGGCAGGCTCCTCCTTAATGTGCGTCTGCGCAGGGGCCTCACTCGAAGAAGCCCGGCTTGCCCAGAAGTCCAGCGACTCCTCGGGCCTCTGCCAGCGCCGGAGGCGTCGCCGGGTCACAAGGTCAGAAACCAGCAGCCGGCCCCAGTCGAGTAACTGCTCAGGACACGGGGGCACACAAATCAGCACATCGGTGAGGCAACCTACACTTTATTCATAAGGAAAAAGCCTCGTCTTACAACGCATACCAACGCACGGAGACCATGGTGTCACACCTGTGGGTTCGCGCCGCCCTCCGGGCCCTCAGGGCTGCCCTCGTCGCGTTGTGGGACCTCATCCAGCCACAAACCGAGGTCCCCCTAGTTGTATAGGCTGCGCCGCAGCCTTCCCGATGTACGCCCAGATCCTCTCATAGAAGAATCGCACAGGGTGGCGAACAGTAGCGTCTGACACGGACATCACACCACCCGGCGTATCTCCAAATGGGGATCACCCCGGCCGTGATATCTTGGCAGCCGGTCTTTGCAGGCGCACACATCGGGCATGGCGTCGCGTCGAGCAATGGTTGCCGAGCGTCGTCGCGGGTCATGTGCAATGTTGGCGCATCCCAATCCGTGAAGGTCCGCAATGCGGCTCTTCGGGCCCAAATGGCGGGCGACGCCGGCAATAAGATCCTCGAGGTGCTCTCGAGCCAACATGGCATCCCATGCGACCATCGAAGCATCGCCCGAGCCGGTCCCGCCCGCCAGAGACGCGGTGAGTCATCCTTCTCCTTCTCCAGGCGATTTCTTTGGAGTGGCGAATCCGCTCCTCGCAACTTCCGCGTGCTACCTCCGTGGTGACGGCGCGCGCGCGCCTGGCGCCGGCAGACGACTTCGCCTCCGCGCATTCTATTTCCAAGCGGCAGATGCGGTCGTCATTGGTGGCGCGCGTCCCCTCGGCAACACGCAGGGCCTCTTCGGCGACTCGCAACCGGTCCTCTAGCATCCCCCGCTCGCGGGCATGAGCTACTGCGGCGCTGGGCCAAAACGAGTGCATGCGATAGAGTGGCGACAAGATTCTAGCGACCACGTATCGTCATAAGGATAAATGCTTACCCTCACTCCCGATACCTCCAATGCATCCCCAAGGCGCTCCGCCCCGTAGGACAATAGCGCCTGCGAATCAATGCTCGCGGCCGCGTCATTCGCGACCCCGCGCCACGCCCCCAACACTTCCGAGGGAGGCACGAAGTCCGCTAGGTTCGGGTGCGCGGCGTTCGCGTCGGCAACCTCGGGCGCGTTGGACGCCCCCCTCGAGAGCATGTTCCCGCGCCCCGGAGATCGCCCGTCCTCCGGAATGAGCGTCGCTGCAAGAGGGTGTACCGGTTAGTGCCCTATAGGAGTATTGCAAAGCTACGTCGGGTTATATCAAGGTAACCTACCCTCAGTGGCTGAAGGTGGACTTCATTGGGGCGTCCTCAACCGGCGAGTGCAGGCACCGCCCTCGAGGACGGCATCGGCCCTCACGGCAAGGGAATCTCCGCATTAGGACCCAGCGCCAGTTGTTCCCGTGCCACGGCCGATGCGACCTGAGGGGCCGGAGGGACGTGAGACATGGGGACTTCGGCTTCGGAGTCGGAGTCCCACAAGCTCCCAACACGGGTCGCCACGGCAAATCCCCTTGAAGTCCGATGAAGGGGAGATCGCAGGCGTGGCCGCTTTGCCCTGGGAGGAGCAGGTGAAGGCCCCGTCTCGTTAACCGCCGCAGAAGGCCTCACGATAGCAACGCTCACAGGCGGAGGCCCCGTCCTAGTAACCTCAGAGGGAGGCACCTCTGTCTCGGCCGCCGTTGTTGGCGGAGACCTCGTTCCGCCGGCCTCCGCGAAGGGCAGCACCGACATTGTCACCATCGCAGGCGGCGACTTCACTCTGGTGCCGCCAGCAGACGATGGCTCCACCTCGGCGACCGCCGCAGGCGGCGAGACTTGCCCCTCCTGGTCGTCCGCGGCACACTCCCGATGCTTGGCACCGCTCGGAGACTTCTCACCCCCGCCATCCACACTCATCTCCAAGTCTGAGTCAGCATACTTCGCCGAATCAGACTCCGCACCACCAGCATCAATGAGGGCAACGACAGCTGTTGCACCGCGAGCGGCCGTAGCAGTCCGAGGCTTCCGCGAGATGGCCCCCTTTTCCCTGGGGCGCCGTCATCTTGACGTCGCGGTTGGCTCGGAGCCGGAGAGGCGCGTTCCAGCACGTGAACGCTCAGGGCCTCGCACACGCGGTTTATCCACCCCAGCCCCGCCTCCGCGACTGCAGCCGTACACTGCTCGTGCTCCCTGGCCGTATATGGCCCAAGGAACATGTTTGCCGCGCGTTCCGCATCCTTCAAGCGCATTCCTAGGCGAGACAGGAAGCGTGGTCAAAAGCGATGCAGCGAACAGCGAAAGGCAAGGAGGACACGGCCGAGGCTTACAAAGTCCGGAGGGCGCTGGTAGCGAGCAAATGGACGGGCTAACGTTGTCGTCCCGGAGTTTCCCGGCAAGGAGACGCCACTCAAGGGCGAGCGGCGCCACGCCGTACATAATGTACTCCTTGGCGAGGTCGCGCATGTTGAAGCGGACGGTGACCCCCACAAGCCTTCGCGCCCTTCGCCTGTCCTCGGAGTTGAGCGTTATAATGGGCGTGGTGTTGAACGCCATCGGCTGGCCCGTACACTCGAGATCGCTACCGCTTTCCACGGTGGTAGAATCACCGTCTTGTCGGCCGATTCCCGCCGCTCGAGTGGAGTTCGCGGGAAGAGCTTCCCGCACGGCTACCGCAGTATAAAGTTGACGCTACCGAAGTTCGACAGCGTCCCGTCCTTCCGCTCCTTCGGCTGGCACCGTGCATCATGCAGGTAGGCGAACATCAAGGCATCGGGCGGCCACGCCTCGGCGCAAGGCCCGGTGTACACGCGAGGCGGGCGGCGCGTTGGTCGATTGCGCCGACTCGGCTGAAGGTTCGTAGCACATCGCCAACGATCATCGCGGTCGGGATGCGCAGCCCGGCTTCAAAGTAGGCGACGAAGACAATCGCCTCCGACTCCTCAAGTCGCGGTCCCACCTCGTCATCGGCGGGTAGCCGCACCGCCTGGCGGTCCGACAGCTTCCCCTCATGCAGCAGGGTGCGGATCGTCTCCTCCGTCACGAGCGTCGGACCCAAGACGCTGGAGTAAGGGCCCTTCTTCCTCTCCGTCGCCACCCACCACTTGTCTGCCGCCGCCGGGTCGCGCCCCTCGAGTGCATACTCCACCTCAATCGGCAAGGGCCACCGGCGGATAGCGTACTTGCTGACCGTTTGAGCGTGCTCGCTGCCGGGCGCCATCGTTACCCAGGAACTAAACGACGGCCGAAGGGAAGTGCGGTGGCAAGAAAATCAAAGAGCAGGAGACGAGAAGGGCAGTCGGAAAGCATGTGGAGGAGGCGAAGACGTGGTACCACGGGGGTATTTAAAGACCCCTCCCCCCGCACCACCGGAGCCGAAGCATCGCGACCGAAGCCGAAGCGTCGCGACCGCCCGCGCGAGTCGGGCGCGATCGCGGCCATACAAAGACCTGTCAGTGCACGACGCGCCAGTAGCATCCCACCGCGTGTCGACTCCCACCAGGCATAAATGCAGGCCATGCGGCGTCGTGCAACCCCCAGCGCGTGTCGGCGCGATTCTCGAGACCTATGCAACAGCCTTGACGGGGTCTTCGTCCCAGCAACGAGGCCCCAGATCCGACTTTGCCTCCGTTCCCGCGAAGGAACACCTCATCGGGACGTCGCGAAAATGTCGAAAGCTACCGCGACTCTGACGTCCGCGCAACCCTCGGCCTCGGCCAACGAAGACCCAGTGTTCAGCTTTGGCCAAACCCGCAGAGCAGCGCAGGCGGCCACCTCGGCTTCAGAGTCCGCGCGGCAACCTCACAGCATAAATCGGCGGGGATCCAGCCACCTGGGTTCCCCATAATTCGGGAATGCAAAGGCTGATTTACGGCACGTTTTGACATGTTCTCATAAACAGATAAGCTTCAGTACATCAACATTTTCTGATGGTAACACTGGTGGGCGCAATCAGAGGATGCAGTTGGACTCAAGCATATATGTCTACGAGAACAGGTCAAACCTCGCCATTTCCATATGGGAGCACGGTGCGTGAGCAGGAGGCCACCTATCCGGCTGTACGATGCGGGTAAAACGCAGCATCAGCAGAACATATATACCTGATCAACTGGCAGGAGTCCAACCGGCAGGAGCCTAACCAGCACGGCGCAACCGGCGGGAGCCCAGTGGATCGGCTACCCACAATCGGGAAACGCAACCGCTGGCAACTAGGGGCGCGCGCGGGTAGGTAGGTAGACGGACGTGCCCATGGCAGCCCACCACGCGTCCCGCCCTTCTAGGGAAGGGGCGAGCGGCCACGGTCGGGCGACCGCTGGCAGCCCATGACGCGCCAGTCATGGCTCGCCGCGTGTACACCTTGGGGTGGGAAAGCATGTACGGCTGCAGCAGCCTGCTCCTGCCATCCCAAGGGTCGGCGCGATCCCAGGAGCCATTAAGGCGCGCCACCAGACTACGGAGCCGCGCCCACTTCACGCCCACGTAAAGCAACCGGCGCGGGGTCTGCCTCCGCTCCAACATCGCCTTCGCAGCCCTAAGAACCCACGGTTGAAGGCGGCCCGGGCAACTACCGACCCTGCCAAACCGGATGCGACTTGGCCCGACCGTCTCTCTAACTCCTACGCCGACGTCGCCACAGTGGGCGACGGAGACCGCCAACCCGCCAACCCCATACCCCGCGCCCGACCAACGCTTCATCGGCGGTAAAACTCCGCCGAACGTTGGAAAAGCTCACAGGCCACAGGGACGGAGGGGGCCAAAGGGCTCGGCGACATGGCTTCGACCCGTGAAGCCCTTCACCATGAGAGGCTCATGTTGTAGGGGTGGCCCCCACCTGAGCCCAGCGGGCCTGTTAGAGGAATGTAAGGCCCAAAATAGGACATGTGTAATGACATGAGTGCCCCTGAGGGGAATACTCAGATGTAAGGGTATAATTGCAAAAGCACTCCCCATATGGATATATATATATACCGCACAGGCCATGGGGAGAAACTCTAAGCCATTACTCACCTAACTCACCACTACCATACTCTCTCTCTGTTTGGTCTGTAACCACAACACAGGGGAATACTCGGATGTAAGGGTATAATTGTAAAAGCACTCCCCATATGGATATATATATACCGCACAGGCCATAGGGAGAAACCCTAAGCCATTACTCACCTAACTCTCCACTACCATACTCTTTCTCTGTTTGGTCTGTAACCACAACAAATAAAATTTAAGAGTAGTGAAAAATAAATCGAAAGTTTGAAGTCTAAGGCTAAACGAGCGAGGCCTTACTACTTGTTGCTTCAACATTTGGCTGTGATGCTGCTGTCAATGTCAGGGACAGTGCCAGTCCATTGGCTTCTAGTCCGAGAAATTGTACCTGCAGTAGTACATGGAAACTTTTATTCTGTTGCTAGTTTCCTCTTAGCGTGGTGCCAGCTTGGGGGTGAAGAGACAATTCAAAATAAATCCGAAAGTATAAGATGTTGATCTTATTTTTGGGGTTACGGTTGATATTTTTTAGATGCGGCTAATGGCTATTGTCTACGCGTTTTCGAAGCGCGGCAGAAGGCGAGACCCTATTTATTTCGATTTTAAGAAAAACTTAAATCAAAAGTCATACTAAAAGAGAACATGCCTTTGTATATATTATCTCTTCCTAAGTCTGGCGCCGGCGGATCGATGGGTTCTTCTCTGCAGTCAATACAAAGCAACAACTAGCTAATAACTCGTCCTTCAAATCTTATGGATCAGAAGTTCACAACCTCCACGGCAGCACAAACTTGACAAGTCCAATCCTAACTCCAAACATTACCTACTTATTTGGTTTGAGAAATGGAATAGGCTTTCCATTAGAGCACCACCACATCATCTGTAGTAAGGGGAGTCAAAAGTAAAAGATGGGTAATCCTACTGCAAGGGGAGATCCAAAAAACCTCCCTACAAGTCAACGTTTTGGTACCCTTATAGGTCATTTTGTTTATTGGCACACCCACAAGTTATTTTACCGTCCAAATACATTTCTTTTGAGTCCATTTTGCCCATACTATCACCAATTTCATGCTAAATTTTCATCAAATTCTGACACATCAGCGGCCATGTAATCATCCCCACATTGCATTAACACATGCGACCCCCTAGAGACGGCGATGCTACCATCTACAACTAGTCATGGCTAAGATAGAGGCTACCAGCGAGAGGGGGGGGGGGGGTTGGATTTGGTGTGTTCACGGCTACCAACGTGTGATCATTTCCTAAGAGATTCACGATAAATTAGTGAAAATGGAGAATTTGCCTTGAGGATTCGGTGTGTTCATGGCTACCAACATGTGATGATTTCCTAAGAGATTCACGATAAATTAGTGAAAAACATGGAGAAAATAGTTATAGGGGTGTATTTGGACGGTAAAAATGACTCGTGGGGTGTCAATGAATCAAAATGACTTGTATGAGGGTAAGTGACAAAAAAAGAATAATTCTCTATCCAAGTTTATAAGAAGTATTTTCTCTTAGCGTATAGATCAAATAAATTTGGATGGAAGGAGTAACTTATAGGTTCTATCATAGAAGGTCATTCAAAAAATAGTTCAAATAAACTTAGACGAAAGAAGTAACTTATAGATTCTATCATAGGAGGTTATTCAAAATATAGCTATATAAATTTGGACGAAGGCATGGACCAATCCATCCTAAGAGTGGTCCTTCAAACAAGAATGTGCCTGGAAGCGGGTCGAGACGGGCCGGGGTGCCCGGCCCATGTCCAGCCCAAATCCAGACATGGTCGTTCGGCGGCCACGGGCAGCAGCAATCTGCTACCCCCCTCGCGCGTTCCGGAAAGAAACACGCAGGTAGCGCTGCTTGCCTCCTGAAACGCCCATTTGCCCTTCTCGGCTTCCCCCACAAAATCTCTCCTCCGCAGTCGTCTCCGGCTACCTGGGAGCGCCACAGCTGGCGCGCTCCCCCGCCCTTCTCGCGGGCTGCTCCGCCCGTGAGTTCCCTCTCCTCGGTCGCAATTATGCGCTAGATTTCGCAGCGCCACGCGCGGCGCGTGGGGGTTTTCTACCCCGTCCCGGGATCGCGGCCGCGCTGGAGTCTCCGCACCTTCCCCGGGTTCCGAGCCCTGTTCGCGCCGCCGGCGCGCTTCGGCGGTGTGGCCCCGGGTTGCGCGGCGCGTGCCCGAGGCGGGTTGGGTGCTATGTTTCGTGCCCAAATGGAGCTTGCCCTCCTCTTTGGGGTTTATACGGGTTTGGGAATTTCGGGGGCGCGGTTCACATTTGGTTGCGCTGCCCTTCTAGGGTTTGGTAGCTTCTTCCTAAGCCCTCGGTGTGACGCATTCCCTGTACGGCGCGCCCGTGTCGAACCCTAGCCGAGTTTTCCAAAACCCATCGCGCGGATTCTATTGTGCTCTTGCTTTCGTTGGTGCGAAGGCATGCATAGTTGTCCTCGTGTGAAGTTGTCGCATTACTGTCTGATCCCAGAAAGTTGTGTCTTGCTGTTTATGCGTATCTCAGTTGTGGACGTATCGCTCTTTGATTCCAGATGTACCTTTACTAGTGTCTCACAAGCTGGCTGTACTGGTTCCAAACCTCTTGGTATCGTTGTGCTCAATTCCAGAATCATTCCGTGAATGTTCTGTACTTGTGGTGGCCAAAATTTTTTCTGCCATGGCTTGTGCTGGCCTGATCACGGGGTGGCCTTGCTTTGCACCTGATTCTGGTGGATTCAAAGCCCATATCTATCCTGTTTCATGAACAATAGCCACCTTGGTTAGATTTTTTTGTTGCAAGGAATTTCATGAATTTGGGGGCAAATTTTGTATTTATCATCTTTTTTCTTGCAGCATTTGGTATGTTGACAATTTGGTAGTGGTTAATGTTTGGCGTTTTTAGTGTGCATTTTGTGCTTCTGTAATGATTATTTTGACATGCCATTTCATTTTTGTCAATGTTCTTGTGTAGGTGTTAATAGTTTATTGCAACTACTAGGTGATGCATGTACAGTGGATAAGTCTAACCTTCGACATATCTTTCCTTAACTAAATATTTCTGGAGTGCGCAAGCGGATTTACAGAATACAAGAGTTGAGATAATTTGTGTGCATGTGGTATTTTTTATGCTCTAATCTGGAATCAATTTGTTATCTTTTGCATCCCTGCATGCAAGTGAAATAGAATGAGAGTAGATACGTTACCAACCATGGAAACTGCAAAAAGGAGGGATGTCTTTTAAAAACTTGCGAGAAAGGGCTTTCCTTTCTATATTGATAAAATAGCACGTGTAGTTATTATTGGCTAATTCATCAAACAACCTACCGTACATATTGGCTGCACAATACAAATAAAATCATTTATGGGAGGTAGACCCATGTTGCAATGGCCACCATTGGGTTTCGTCAACCAATAGTCAAAACTTGCTAGGTTAACTACAAAAAGGGTAATAAGGCAGATTCAGCATATTGGAAGAAACTGAGTACACAATTTCGGTTATGAAGTAAGGTTTTAAATTCATCCTTTATCAGTTTAGAAATATGGTTTTTATGGTTGTTGACCATCTCTAAAATGCTTGCATAATGAGCTGACAACATCATGGGCTTCACAAACTAGCTATATTCTGTGCTACCATTATTGATAACTTTGATGGTTTGATATTGCTTAATTTGTCTCAATGTTTGATCTGCTGGTTCTATCACTGTAGGCCTATGGTAAGGGGAGAGTGAGCTACAAGTGACCATTATCAGAATGGATGGAATTAGTGAGAATATTCAATTCTCATGGGGCAAGAAGAGAGCAAAAGGCGGTGCTAAGATGGATACACAGTTTTATGACTCCTTCACATTTGATAATGTGAAGTACTCATTGTATGATTGTGTATATGTTTTTAAGAATGGTGATCCTGGACCATATGTTGGAAAGATTGTAAAGATATGGCAGCAAAATCAAGCTAAGAAAGTAAAGATTCTTTGGTTTTTCCTCCCGGATGAGATCCGAAATTATTTAAGAGACCCTATGATGGAAAAAGAGATTTTTCTTGCTTCTGGTGAAGGCACCGGCCTTGCGGATATCAACCCACTGGTATTCTGTTCATAACTTTTTCCATAATTTGTGCATTGGTTTTCTTGATTCTCATCCTTGCATTATGCCTTCTTGCAAAATTTTCAGATCTTCCTGCTCTTATGTATCACTCGTCAATGTTAAGTCAGTTCCCTTTTCATTTTTGACTCTTCTTACAACTAAAACTGTTGGGGGGAGTGGCCCCATCTTCGCCCATTTGGCCCGCTGGGCCAAGAGGCCTATTAAGCATGTACAAGGACATTTGTACCTTGGCATTATAAGCATGGTTGTTATGGCGTCGAGATATCGGCATGGTTGTCACGGCGTCGCCTAGGCGACGCCAAGTCGTCCCGGCGGCCGGAGGCGGACGCCACGGCTGGTCGCCTCGCCTTGTCCCGCTATTGATGCCGATTTGGCTCGCTCCGCCGGCGCGTCGATCTCGACCGCTTCGCGCGCCGGCGTCGATCTCGGCTGCTTTCGCGCCGGCGTCGATCTCAGCCAGCGCGGGTGGGGCGCGCGGAGAGCTTCGGCGCCGGGAGGAGGCGGGAGAGCTTCGGCGCGCGGGAGGAGGATCTGGCGGGTGGTGGCGGCGGCTAGGGTTAGGAGATCCGGCGAGGGGAGCTGGAGGCGGTGGGGGGAGGCGAGGGGAGAAGGCGCCGGGGAGAGGAGGCGGCGGCGGAGAGAGGATGCGGCGGGGAGAGGAGGCGGCGGCGGAGAGAGGATGCGCCGGGGAGAGGAGGCGGCGGCGGGGAGAGGAGTCGGCATGGGAGAGAGATGAAGTCGGGAGAGACGGGAGGAGTCGAGACGAGTCGAGACGCTGAGTCGCGACGGGTGTCACTCACGGGACTTATACGCAGGAGACTGGACCGTATAAAGACACAGGAGAGCGAGAGACGGATGGATGTATACGCAACAGGATCGGGCGCTCGCCTAGGCGTCCAGGCGCTCCTTGCTCGCCGTGGTCACCGACTTCGCCGTGACAACCATGGATATCGGCGATATCTTGTCGCCATATCGCCGTGGCGGCCTGCAACTCCATGCCGTCTGGACGACATGGAGGTGCGCCGTATCCGCCGTCGCTGCCGCCGGATCCGCCGTCGCTGCCGCCGGATCCGCCGTCGCCGTCGCCGGATCCACTGCCTCCGCCGTTGCCGCAACTGGATTTGCCGTTGTCGCAGCCGAATCCGCTGCCTCTGTCGTCGCCGCAACCGGATCCGCCGCCATTGACTCATCCCAGTTGACAACAACGCAACTACTTGACGCGGCGAAAGAACCACCACGAGCGGTGGAATCATCTATTGCCCTGCAGTGAGAGCGCCAATTGCTGCCGCGAACCATCCTCAGAGCGATGCTAATGGCGGCGCACGCATGACCAACACAAAACCGGCGACGACAAATGCTCACGGCGAAAGCAAGAGGAACAAGGACAGTGTCACGATATGGTAGTTGCGCTGGTTAATAGTCCTAAGGGGAAACAACAATTTAATGTGCACGCCTTTTCAAGGGACGCGTGAGACCCAAGCTACCGCGCGAAACGCCGCCACACGAACTGAGAACCTGACACCGCCACGACGCCGCACTGCACGACCCATCAATAGGAATGGGACGCGTTTCCCATGCCTCAGGAACACGAAGCACCTGCTACCGCATCAAGTGAGGCCCACGGGCCTGCCAACCTACGGGACGAAGGGGGCCAAAAGACAATGCAGCGTGGTTTTGGCCTACAGGTGGCGGAGCCCTTACTATGAGAGGCTACTGTTGGGCCTCACCTTCGCCCATTCGGCCCACTGGGCCATGAGGCCCATTAGGCATGTACAAGGACATTTGTACCCTTGGCATATGAGCCATAGCAAGGGCATTCTTGTAATCCGGTCCCCAAGGTCATATAAATGTAGCCTTGAGGGGAGAAAGAGGACACAACCAATTCATTATTCACCCCTACTTGTAGCAGGGCTCCGGGTAGTCCCTTGTGGCCTTCCCATAGCCTCTTGTTTACTGTTTGGTTCATAGCCACAACAAAAATATTCTAATAGCCATTTTTTTATCGCTCGATTAGGAAGCTATTGCTGGCAAATGCACTGTTGTTTGCATTTCAAAGGATGAGAGGAATCGCCAGCCTTCCTCCAGGGAACAAGCGATGGCTGATTATATCTTCTATAGGTTCTTCAATGTTGGAAATTGCACACTTTCTGATCAGCTACCTGAGAAAATTGCAGGACAGGAAGGTCAGCAATGAATCTAGACTCCATTCATGTATCAAATTACATTTTAAATGTTTTGTCATGCCCCAATGCATAATATCCAAGTAGGTATCTAATTACCATCCTTCTGGTGCAGTCAATGTTCTGCTTAATCCAAAAGAGGAGCAAGTCTCATCCTGTCCGGATCACGAAGTGCAAGGCATGGATCAGAAGGTGGATGAAACTCTGGTTTCCACAGTTCCCCTTCCCCAGTCAGCGGTTAAGGAGGAGGATGACAGTCCAGTTGCTGCAGTTCCCCTTTCCCAGTCAGTGGTCAAGGAGGATGAAAATCTGGTTGCTTCCATTCCACTTCCCCAGGCAGTAGTTAAGGATGATGCTTCCATTCTCCTTCCCCAGGCAATAGTTAAGGAGGAGAATGTTCCCAAACCTACACCGAATGTTTCCAAATCTGCACCAAATGTTCCCAAACCTGCACCTAATGTTCCCAACCCTACACAGTGTGCTCCCAAACCTACACTGAAAGTTCTCTCTGGGGAGAGGCCTCCAAAGAAGTTGAAAGTATCCCATGATCTTACAGTGCAGAACGTGGCCCCAGATGTTCCTGACAGAACAGTTCGCCCTGGTCCTTTCGAACTAACAACGAGACAGGCCGTAAGTTTTCTCAACTAACTATTGCTGTGGCCAAGGTTCTAAAACCCGAAACTGGGAGAAATCCCGATTGGCGGCAGATAACGGTAACCGGCCGGTTACCGGAAAAACTGGCAAAAAACCGGTCATAATTTTAAAATCAAAACTTGAATTTTGGGATGTTTTGAAACCGGTAACTGGAAAAACCAGCCGGTAACCGGAAAAAACCGGCCAAAATTCGAAAAATCAAAAATTGATATCGGTCGGTTTTTTCGGTTACCAGTCTCCACTGGTAGAAATGGTAACCGGCCGTTAACCGCCGGGATTTTGAACCCTGGCTATGGCCACACCCTCCAACTTACTAATGAATACCTATGTGCTGGCATATTAAATTTACTGCAGAATGGCCCATAGCAGAGGCATGAAAAATGCATGTATCAATTTCTGTATTCTTTATGCCATAGCATTTACTATGTGCACATTCTTGAACATGAAATATAGATGCATGTTCAAGGGAGATAATTGATCTCTATCTCATACATCACTTAACAAATATAAGAAGGGTAAATATGGTTGGGGGGGGGGGGTGGCAAAAAATATCTTTTTTTGGAAAAAAAAAGGTTTCTTATTTGCAACATATTCGTTGGCAAACCTAATACCAACCCATATGACGAAGGAGTGTGAAGAACCTACAACTTTGAATATGTTAGCAGATGTCTGAAACGTCTTGAAATGTATGCTATTGGGATATAGTCTGACCTTTATCTTGCTGGAGCTCTCAGAAGTATGTGTGAATTTATCTATCTACTGACAACTAACAATTCATGCCATATAACAGTCTCTTGCATGTTAAAGTCCCGTCGTGCACTAGAATGGGTATTTGGGGCTATACTTGCAACTCATGTCTTTTTGGACTTGGTATGCTAAGCGTTAGTTATGCCTTCAGCCATTTTCCTACATTTATAGTTTGAATCTTTGCCAGTGATGTTAAGCTTTACTAGCTGCCCCCTCCAGCAACTCAGTTAAAGTTATGTCCCTCGTCTACTGTACATATATTCTGTTATTTGTATTTTGTACACAAGTAGTAAAATGGCCAATGTTTTTTCAATTATTTCTGTTCAAGGATTTATTCGGCTGAACATTATCTACCTTTTTAAACAAGGTTTGAACAATTGCTATTAACTAGTTGGTTAGAAGCAATAAACTATATACAAAATGTTTTCGTTTACAATTGTCCGACTGATTTTCAACATGCTTAGTTTGGTGTGCTGATACACTTTTATGCTATTTAACAGGACAGAAGCAAATGGTTCAAGATTGTGAGTGATCTTTATTTGCTACAGTGTATCATGCATATGCTAATATGCTATGATCGTGCTGAAGCATATGTTGTACCTGCACTTGATAAGTCAATTGATCAAAACTACAATGAAACTAAGAAAATATTTCCTTTGACCTTTAGTTATATGTGATGATCTTTTTAATGAAATTTGCAGCCATGGGATGACAGACTACGAAATGCTGATGAACAGGGGACACTAGTATATATTCAGAATCTTGACTTACAGTTTGGAGCTGCTGACATAGAGGTAGTATCTTGTCTATTTTGTTGTCATAAAGCCCAAGCTGCTTCTCTGTTATATTCCTGGTGTAGAATTTATCAAATATCAATTTCTTGAATAGCTTCTGCTGTATGCTCTGTTACACAACTCTGTAGTCTATACAATTTGATTCCTGCCCCGCTGTTACGGATGCTTATTGGGGAAAGCACTACAGCAGGAGGTCCAAACGGGCAGCCAAATCCAGTCCGCATTAGCAAATTCTCTTCGGTTTAGGAGTCCTTTTCGGTTAAGTGACTGCATTAGGCAGGTCTTTAAAGATTGATTTGTATACGAAGTCGTCTAGGAGTCGGTCTCTGGGAGGAGGCTAAGATTGTAAGCTATAAATACCCTCTTGCGTTTTGGCAGAAGGGTGAGAGAAGAAATAAAATATCCTCTTCCTCCTAAACCCTAGTTTCTGCCATTGAGGGACAACCACGGCGAGGCAAGGAGAGCCTCGCTGGGAAGAATCCAATACACCCCAGCCTATCCACACATATAATCTGAGACCTAGAGCTAAGGCTCACAACAGTTTGGTATCAGATTCCATGGCCTCCGACTCAATCAATAAGGATCTACGCGAATTGAAAGAGATTCTGGGCACAATATTGAAGAAGCAGGAGGAACAATCTACGGCTCACGCAAATCTTCAGGCTGCCGTCCTTGCTCTCGAAGGTCGGGTGTCTTCACCAACTAAGTCCTCCAGTCTCCCATACGACAACCTCTCAGCGATCAAGCCGCAACACCAACTCTGGGTCGCCTTTACAAAGTGGATTTTACTCTGTTTGATGGATATTCCAATCCGCTAGAATGGCTATCCCGCTGCGATCAATTCTTTCGGGGTCATCGTACTCTTGAGGAGGAAAAAGTTTGGCTAGCAACGTATCAAATGACAGGCATTGCACAGCAGTGGTACCACAAATTGGAGCACACCGAGGGGATTCCTACTTGGCCCCGCTTTCAGCATTCTTGCCGACTGCGGTTTGGTCCTCCCTTTCGATCAAATCCAGTGTCCGAACTGGCTCTTCTGCGTCAGACGGGTTCAGTTGAAGAGTATGCGCAGAACTTCTACAAGGTGCTCTGTCGCGCTGACAATCTTTCGCCAGAGCATGAAGTTGGATTGTTCCTGGCTGGGTTGGGTGAACTTATCAAGTCAGATGTTGAATTGCAGAGTCCATCTTCTTTGGATATCGCAGTAAGCCTAGCCAAAGCAGCTGAGAGACATTACAAGCTACTATACAGTTCTGGATTGCTTCTTCGTCAGTCGCATTCCAGTCCCCTGCCTTCGGCCGCAAGGTTTTCTCCAGCACAACGCATGGCTCCGCTTCTGTCCAAGCCGCTTGAGGTTCCTCTCCTTCCTGCACCGCCAACAGGGACATCAGTACCACCTCATAGGGCTTTTCGGCATCTCATGCCAGCGGAGATGGCTGATTGCCGACAAAAAGGCCTTTGCTTTAATTGTGATGAACAATTTACAAGAGGTCATCGTTGCAAGCGGTTGTATTGGATTGAGATATTGGATGAAGATGATGTTCCAGATGACTGTATTGAGGATTCCAATCCTCAAATTTCTCTCCACGCACTGACTGGAATCTCTTCAGGGAATAGTACGCAATTAACAATCTTCATTAATCACCACAAGTTCTGTGCATTGGTTGATTCGAGATCTACTCACAACTTCATCAGTATTGAGGCTGCTAAACTTTCAGCTATTCCCTTGCAAGATCGCACGGGTATTAACGTGGCGGTAGCTAATGGAGACCGGCTACCTTGCCCAGGCTTTTGTCCGTCATTGCCGCTCACCATTGACCATGAAGAATTCTCCATCAATTGCTATGCCTTATCACTTCAAGGTTTTGACTTAATCCTGGGAGTTCAATGGCTTCGCACCTTAGGTCCAATTTTATGGGACTTTTCCAATCTATCAATGTCTTTCTGGCATCATGGACATCAAGTCAAGTTTCTGGGTATACCGCGTCGGTCATCTTCCCGCCTGTTTGCGATCAATGAGCCTACTAAAGAGTTATTACCTGCTCTATTGTCGGACTTTCAGGACATATTTCAGCATCCTTCTGGACTACCTCCTCAACGACTCTTCGACCACCGCATTCACCTCTATCCAGGCTCGAAACCGGTGGCGGTCCGTCCTTATCGGTACCCCCATCACCATAAAGACGAGATCGAAAAACAGTGTGCAGAGATGTTATCACAGGGCATCATACGCCCCAGTACCTCTCCTTTTAGCTCGCCAGTGATTTTGGTCAAAAAGAAGGATAATTCATGGCGACTATGTGTGGACTATCGTGCTCTTAATGCCCAAACCATCAAAGATAAATTTCCTATTCCGGTCGTTGATGAGTTATTAGATGAACTGAAGCATGCCAAGTACTTTACAAAGCTGGATTTACGGTCGGGCTATCACCAGATAAGAATGCACCCGGATGATTTCATATGACAGTTTTCCGAACGCATCACGGCCACTTTGAATATCTGGTATTACCCTTCGGTCTCTCTAATGCCCCAGCAACTTTTCAGGCTATTATGAATGCTATCCTACAACCATATCTTCACAAATTCGTGTTGGTTTTCTTTGATGATATCTTAATATTCAGTCCATCCTGGGCAGAACACTTGTGCCATATTCAAACAGTTTTTGCCCTCCTTCGGCATCATCAACTTTTCCTCAAGCAATCCAAGTGTTCTTTTGGCACAACGTCAGTTTCATACCTCGGTCATGTTTCAGCAGAAGGTGTTTCGATGGACCCATCCAAAGTCCAAGACATTCACCAGTGGCCGGTTCCTACCTCGCCTCGCCAATTGAGGGGATTTCTGGGGTTAGCAAGATACTACCGTAAGTTTATACGTAACTTTGGATCGATTGCCGCACCTCTAACTCAATTACTCACCAAGGACGGTTTCTGTTGGTCCCGGGACGCAAGTGATGCATTCGCCGCCCTAAAGGAAGCTCTCTGTCGGCCGTCTTTCTTGGCTCTTCCAGACTTCACAACACCCTTTATAGTTGAATGTGACGCGTCTGGAAGCGGGTTTGGTGCTGTACTCCATCAGGGATCTAAACCTATTGCTTTCTTCAGCCGAGCAATTCCACCGCACCACGCCAAATTGGCTGCTTATGAGCGCGAACTCATTGGGTTGGTCAAAGCTGTTCGTCACTGGCGCCACTATCTTTGGGGCAAGGCATTCATTGTGCGAACTGACCATTATAGCTTGAAATACCTTCTAGACCAGCGACTAAATACCATCCCTCGACACCACTGGGTCAGCAAACTTTTCAGATTCGATTTCCAAATTGAATTCAAGTCAGGACAAACCAATATAGTCGCCGACGCCTTGTCTCGCAGGGATGAAAACATGACCTTGTCGGCCATTTCGATGCCGAACTTTCAACTGCTTGCTCAACTCAAAGAAGAGATCAGTTCTCTGCCTGAAATTCAGATGCTACAGTCTCAGTTGACATCTCAAGAACTTCCTCCCCATTGGTCCTGTGTTGACGGGTTCTTCCTGTACAATGGACGGATCTTTATTCCACCTTCTTCAGTCTATGTGCCGCAGATTATATCAGCTTTACCACTCCATCGGTCATGAGGGAATCCAAAAATCATTGCACCGTATCCGAAAGGACTTCTATATTCCCCAACTCAAAAAGCTGGTTCGCGATCATGTTACCTGTTGTGTTGTCAACGCAACAAGGGGGAACACCTTCATCCCGCAGGTCTGCTACAACCTCTACCGATTCCAAATCTGGTCGCACATTTCTATGGATTTCATTGACGGATTTCCGTGCGTACATGGGAAATCTGTCGTATTAACGGTAGTGGACAGATTCTCTAAATATGCTCATTTTGTCCCGTTGGCACATCCTTATACGGCTTAATCTGTGGCTCATGCATTCTTTGAGGCTATTGTTCGACTCCATGGGTTCCCCGAATCTATTGTCAGTGATCGGGATACCATCTTCACTAGCAACTTTTGGAAAGAACTCTTCAAGTTGGCCGGTGTTTCTCTCGATATGACGTCGGCTTTTCACCCGCAAGCTGATGGCCAGAGCGAAGTTGTCAATCGCACAATTGAAATGTATCTTCGTTGTCTCAGTGGGGATCGCCCTCGTCATTGGGTTCGATGGCTTCCGTGGGCTGAATTTTGCTACAATACTTCCTACCATTCTGCTCTACGCTGTACCCCATTTCAGGTTGTTTATGGGCGGTCTCCTCCAGCCCTGATCCCTTTCAAAGAAGGATTGACTCAAAACTCTGCGGTTGATGCAATCTTACGTTCTCGGGATGAATTTCTGCTTGAGATCCGGGAACGTTTACTACAAGCTCAACAGCGCATGAAGGACTTCTATGATAAGCACCATCGGGAAGTTGAATTTGAAGTGGGCCAATGGGTTTTGCTCAAGCTTCATCATCGTCAAGCCGTGGGTATTACAGCAAAGTTCTCCAAACTGCCACCCAAGTTTTATGGACCTTACAAATCATTGGTCGAGTTGGTCCAGTGGCATATAAACTTAAGCTTCCCCCTTTGGCTCGACTCCACAATGTTTTTCATGTAGCTTTCCTGAAGAAATTCATTGGTACTCCACCGTCCGCACCTCCAGCATTACCTGACATACTCAATGGTCGGGTTTTGCCCACTCCATCAACGATTGTGCGCTCTCGTCTTCATAAAGACAATTGGGAGGTTCTTGTGCAATGGGTTGGCCAATCAGCTTCAGAAGCTTCTTGGGTACCGGTTCAAGAATTCAAACGACAAT
The DNA here is from genome assembly GCA_036346575.1 of Dendrocalamus sinicus. NCBI lineage: Eukaryota > Viridiplantae > Streptophyta > Magnoliopsida > Poales > Poaceae > Dendrocalamus > Dendrocalamus sinicus. Next base: position 34,171,322 of record CM070642.1, read on the forward strand.
ATCCAAATTTTCAGCTCGAGGATGAGCTGTTTCCGCAGAGGGGGAATGTTACGGATGCTTATTGGGAAAAGCACTACAGCAGGAGGTCCAAACGGGCAGCCAAATCCAGTCCGCATTAGCAAATTCTCTTCGGTTTAGGAGTCCTTTTCAGTTAAGTGACTGCATTAGGCAGGTCTTTAAAGATTGATTTGTATACGAAGTCGTCTAGGAGTCGGTCTCTGGGAGGAGGCTAAGATTGTAAGCTATAAATACCCTCTTGCATTTTGGCAGAAGGGTGAGAGAAGAAATAAAATATCCTCTTCCTCCTAAACCCTAGTTTCCGCCATTGAGGGACAACCACGGCGAGGCAAGGAGAGCCTCGCTGGGAAGAATCCGATACACCCCAGCCTATCCACCCATATAATCTGAGACCTAGAGCTAAGGCTCACAACACCGGCTTAACTTCTACATTATCTCTGTATGGAGTTTTTCTTTAGATGCGACAATGGTACATGTGTTTGTATTTTATGCACTTTACATACACTTTTTCCACCATCAACTACTCATTTTACGAGTAGGAGTGGGGGCAAGTGGAAAAAATGTAGGGTAAGGAAAAATCGAGAAACTTTTTGTCCATACTCCATAGCCATTCCATAGCCATCCCCTTTTACTCTTTTATGAAGTATCCTGTCAACATTCTTAATGTTTCTCCTGATAATCATGTTTGCAGGAGCTTATTCGTGAGGCGTTACAACTAAGTTGTATTGCTAAGCCTATAAACCACCCGACTTATGATGATCCAAACAATGGTGAGTTTTGTTTGTAAATTTAATCTTCTACATAAAATTTTGCCATGCTCCAGGTAATCTTATCTAATGCAATTTAAATACATGTGGCTTTCTTATTTGTAGGAAAAGCGTATGCTATATTCAAAAATAAAGGTGCTGCTGACGCTGCTATTTCAAAAATCAATTCAGGCTTGGTCGTGGGTGGAAGGTACCTCACTCTGTTGTGTTTACTTATTGGAATAATGAAATCTACTCCATAGTTGTCACGGCATCCCAATGGCGTCGCCTAGTCGACAACATGTCGTTCAGTCAGCCAGTAGTGGACGACAGAGCTGTTGCCTCAATTGGCAATGGTCTAGAAGATAGAGGGGCTCATATATGGCCTTTGGGTGACCTGAGAGAGAGGAGAGATGGCTCAGGCCTGGGAGAACCCGAGCTGCCGCCGCCGCAGCCTATCGTTGACCCTCTCCAACTCGCATTCGCCGCCACCTGGAGCACATCGTCCACTCCTTGCCTTCCGCCTTCACCTTCACGGTTACTCTTCTCTCCTCTGTTTCTCTCCCTCCCTTGCTCTTTCCTCTGCTCCACTGCTCTCTGCTCTGCCACTTGCCTCTCTGCTCTACAACTGGAGGTGAAGTCTTGGTGGTATTATTATGGCAGAGAGAAGGGAGGGGATGCCTTTGATGGGCGTTTGGGCTTTAGTGAGGTTGTGAACTGAGTGGATAGTGGCTCATCTGTCATCTATTCTTCCTATTTTCTTTGTTATATGTGTGTTATATGTGCTGATTTGGCCAATATGCCTCATCATCTAATCTCCGTGTTGTATGTGCTGATTTGGCCAATATGCCTCATCATCTAATCTCCGTCTAGGCGGGCGTCTAGATGTCCTGGCACCATGGGGTCGCCACGACTGACTGGAGTGCCATGACAACCATGATCTTCTCTGTATATGTTTAGTGCTCACATGTAATGAATTTTGTATCAAATGGGGGTACTCTTTGTTATGTTTCACATGATGACATCTCATCACAAACCAACTGCAAATTTATGAATTGAAATGAAGAGTTTTGCATTAGCAATTGATTCTACAATGCTACCACGCAGACCAATTTATCTATTTTAGTTCTTTAATTGACAGCTCAGCCAGGAAGCGTACATGCACCACATTGCAATTGCTTATTACAGTTTGGTGATAAAGTTTGCATGTAACTGTCATTGTGCACTGCTCACTGTTAGTTTAAAATTATACTATGAATTAAGCTACTTTGCCTGGTTTAACTTTTTTTTTTTTGGTTAACTGCTCATTCTTCTTGCTTACTGTGTTACTTGCAGGCCCCTTTACTGCAGCAAAGGGTTACTTAAGGTTCCAAAACCTTCAGGAACTCTTGTCGGGCACTTAACCATCCATAATCTTAAAATGACTCTCAAACAACGCAAAGAGCAGGTGCTGATGGTGTCCTATGATTAAGCTTGTCGCAGTTTCTCATTTTTGACTTAATATTTTACGCAACTATTGTTCTTTCTGCAGAAGAAGGCAGTATCAACATCGCATTGTTCTCAACCCAACACAATGGAGTATGACTTGGCCTTAGACTGGATGCTTGCTCGAGAAAAGCAAGAGAGAAGATTTAGGACACTTCATAAGGTATTTACAATTCTTCTGGAGATCTCTATGCATGTGCGAGATTTATACATTCAGACCTTAATTTTGCACGTACAATTTTGTCTGTAGAATCACAAGGAACAGAGGAAGACTTATGTGAGTAAGATGGGAAAGTAAGTAGCTTCTGTGGAGTTGGTTAGGCATTGGGAACCAGCCTGATTTTTTGTCGAGTCAGATGGAGTTTTCTACTGACTACCATCCCTTGGAGTTTGGTGCATTGTTCGCCTGAAGCACCGCTTGTCTGCAAGTTTTTTGGCTGCGGAAGAAGGATATGCACCGACGGTTTATGTTTGGCTTCCACTCCATTGAATTTCGAAGGAGACTAACTGCGCCGCACCCTGACTGCTGATGTTCCGTAGTACATTATGTTAGGAGTATAGCATTGGTAGAAGTAACTCTTGCAGCAAGTTAGGAAGCCGGAGGCTGTTTTAGGTTACTGTGCACATCAATTAGACCTTACGTGTGCCAACGCACTAACGATGGCCATCTGTTGCTGTCTGTTGGATGGCAAATCATGAAATGTGTGTATTTTTCGAGTTCATGACTTGGGTATATATTCTCATTCATGGGACTGCTTGTATGGCCTCAGTGCCCACTTATGAACCCACCATCTGTTCCGTTCCATGAGCTGACGATATGTGCTATACTAATCGATGATGGGTGTTTGACGGAAGTGGTCGACCTTTGATGTGTGTGCCTTTTCTAATTTCGATGTGATATATGCAATATTGTCTGAAAAGCATTGGCTAGTCGCTTGAAACAAATCCTGACAGATGGTGTCGGGGATGCAACAGCTCTCTTACCGGGTAAGCAAATTAATGGCAATGTCCTGCTAGCATCAAAGAGCCCGCAAGAAAACACGAGAAGGTGTGCCGTGAAGCTAGATACGAGCAAAGCTTATGGCCCGTTCTCCCGTGATTTTAGCTCATGGCTTTTCCAAAAGTCAAAATAGAGTGATTTCTTGAATTGAATTATCTAAATAACTTTCTGAGTTTAAAATTATATATAATGTTGATATAATCGTTTCTCTCAAATTGAAACAAAGAGGGAGGAAACTATGGGGCAATGGTCATGGAAGTATGGCTAGGAGTTCGGTAGGGGAGAAGTTCTTGTAGGCCTTATATGTTATTGAGCTAACTTGACTAGCTTGGTAAACCGCTTACTCATCGCACCAGATAGGCAATATCACCATACAAAACTGAATCAGAGTGTTATTTAAATCGAATTGTGAAATTTGAAAATTTAAATATCTGATTTCATAGTTTATGACGTTGGATGAACTTTTAAGTAAAATTTATGATGTTACGTGGACTTATTCCTAAGTATAATGAAGAGGCTGGGCGTCCAGAGATCGGTGGATCCGACGAACTAACGCGTTTTTGGCAGCTCGACAACACATTCATCCCATGTAGAAGACTGGGAGCGCTCTTCCCCTAAACTCCATCCCCACAAGTTTCATGTCGTGTTCAACGTACACACTTGTATTTTTTGGCCTATGCCATTGGTCGCTAGTCGCTACACACTTTCAGGTTTTGCGCTTTTTTTATTTGGGCTAATTTGTCTAGTTCTACTAGACTAAAAAATCTTAATTTGAATTTTGCCACGTGTAGAGTCAAGGTCCATTGCCCAAGTGGAAATGACTACTTTGCCCTTCCCTCCCTTTTTTTGCCTTGTCATGGGCATTTACCAAATACTTGCGACGGGTAAGCTATGGTGAGCTCGACGTTAGACTTATTTCTAACATCATGTTAATAGGCATCATATTCTCAATTTTATACATGGTTGTTTTAGGGTTAAAATTTGGTTTAGCAGTTTCTTCGACCAGTGGCGGAATCAGGCCTCGGCTATAGCCCGAGGCCTGGCAACTATAGGCCATGCAAAATTCATAAAAAAATCACAAAAAAAACAGAGTTAACCTAAGAGTTGACCCAAGAGCAGCTGGCTCAGCCTGGGGAGCGTGAGCGCGCTCTCGCTCGTGCTATAAATTGGGAGCTCACTCGCAGTAGCTCTCGCAGTCTCTCTTTCGCAATCTCTCGTAGTCTCGTGTGTGTGTGTGTGTATATATATATATATATATATATATATATATATATATATATATATATATATATATATATATATATATATATATATATATATATATATATATATATATATATATATATATATATAATGTGTGTGTTTTGTGTTTATGTAATTTTTTATTTCATTGCAATTTTTAATTTGTAGTATTGTACTACCATTATATGTACGTATGTATGTATGTATAATAGTCTTGGTAGCACAATAGTAGTCTTGATAGTGCACAGTTATAGAAATACCAAATGACAGTGCTCTCATAATATTTCATAGTGGATTTGCACATAAATTATGCTCAGATGCTCTCTCTCTCATGGATTTTTTTATTTTGCTTGTAGTGTTGGATTGATAAAATATTATCTTCAAGCTTTTCGAGAAAGTTCGTAGTGATTTACTTCCAGTTTTCCGATCACATGTAAATTATGTCTTCTCTCATAATGGTACAAGAGAACATATCTTGGATATAACACTTAAATCCTGAATTTCAGATTCTTGGTTGGTTGTCCAGTAGCCCTACTGACATAGAGAGCTATATTAGACCAGGTGTATGTATGTTTAAGTCATCTTTAAGAAATAGTTCATATGAGAAGCAATGCAATAAAAAGATTTAAAATAGAAGATTCATCATTGAGTAATTCCTCGATAGGCCCTCTAGTTTTAGGTTGTTAAGTAATTTCACATATAAAATAATGAAGTTAACAACTCAACATACCATCGATTCTTTAATGGTGCTTAAAATATGGCTAGCATACAAAAATCAGGGCTTGTTTGGCAACGGCTGTGGCTTATGGCTTTTGGCTGAAATTTTTGAATTTTGGTTGTTTACGGTACAGATTACGGAGAGACAGATACTCACTTGCGATTTTGGATGGTATAGATGTTGGGCTTTTAACGTGTATATCGTTTAACTTGTAGACCCCGTCTTGAGAAAATACTTTGTTTGAAAGTTAGGTACTGTAGCAAAAGCCAAAAGCCTCCAGTTTAGGAGGAAAAGAACAGGCCCTCAAGCACGAAAGGATGGAGCATAATTTTAGTCAAATCATCTATACAAAAAAAATAAAAATAGGATTATAACATAAATATCAACCATTGTTTAATCATGCACATGCCAAGTTGTGACCTCGAATGTAAAGGCAGGATACCAACATAGCATGATTTGGTGGGTTTTGGTAGGTTGTGAAGTCTGAATATACATATATGTATGTACTATTTATTTCATCGTAAATTTTAATTTATAGTATTTTATTGTCATTATTGCTACCATTATATATGTGTATATACACACACATAGGTATGTATATGTATATATACATATATGTATGTATGTACATATGTATATATATACATATATAATATATAATACATATATGTATGTACTATTTATTTCATCGTAAATTTTAATTTATAGTATTTTACAATCATTATTAATTTTTGCACTAATATTTTGTTTATCCCATTTGTTGGAAGGTATGTCTTTACCGGAGCTTGTCAAATAGTTCTACGATAAGAACCACCGGTGCCACTCATGGATGACGGCTGACACGGATGGCCCTCCGCCCTTCAAGCTACGGGGAGAGAGGGATCATTGAGAATTAGACGATTGCTATGTCCTAATCCTACAGGCCAAGGGCTTGTTGCCCTTTGTGAGGCTGGTCTCCATCAAACGCCAGTTCACCCTCAACGGCAGCCTGTTGGCCGCATTGGTGGACAGGTGGAGGTCTGAGATGCACACATTCCACTTTCAATGGAGTGAGATGACGGTCACTCTCTAGGATGTCTTGTTCTTGACTGGTCTCCCTTTCCGGGGTGACGCGGTTTTCCAACCACTACACCGGCAGACTAGAAGGAGGCTAGCATATTGGTTCAACCAGGCTCTCCTGGAGGGTTCTCGTGGTGTCCCCTGCACTTGGCTGAAGCATTTCAGTGTGTGCCTGTAGGATGCACTGGTCGGGGTCATCAGGACGCACCTCGTCGCGTATCTTATTCAGCGTTTGGTTGGAGCATGTTTTCAGCCACACACTACGATATTTGCAACCCTAAGTTCATCCGTCTCACCGATTCTTTAGTTCATGCAGAAGTTTGGGCGATGCCTTGGTACAGCTAGGGATTAGCCGTCCTATGCGCCACATATCGAGGGTTGTGTGATGCTTGCCAATGTGGCACGGATGATTCCCGTAACCTGGTCATCTGCTACGTGCTCCTGCAGCTGTGGAGTTGGGAGCACTTTTCTGTCGGGCATCTGGCCATCCTAAGACCAGTACACTCGTTCGGCAAGTTCGTCGACTCGATAAACGGTCCCACTATGGGCTTCCGGTGGACTTGTGCCCATCTGTGCTGGGTGAAGGATAGGTCATCGAGGTGCTACTTATTGTGGCATGATGAATTTGAGTCATTGCATGACAGTGACGTCATCTGGGCTCTATGGACTCCAGAATTTGTAGTAAGTGTAGCACCGCACGGGTTGTCTGCGCAATGCTTCCAGGATGCTGAGTTATGGGCGACGACCTGTCATCTAGTGTTTGCATGCATGGTGGAGGCTTACGCACCACAGTGCGTAATACGATAGTTCGGTTTGTACCAGGTCGTACCCCCTTCGGACGGCATGTTCCTGCCATGAGCTGTGTATCGGTGAGTCAAACTCCATTCGAGTAATGTTTACACTTTGTATGTCTTCTCTATAACATTGATGATTCCAAAAATGTAGGCAATCGAGGGTGGGTCGCCATGGTATGGACTAGCAACCACTACAGTAGGAGTAGATGACAGCATGGATGGACAGGGCACTATTGGATGTCATAATGGAGTAGCATCCATAAAACGTTCGGATGTACGATGAGTACCTACTATTGGATGACGGCATAATGTAATACCCCAAATTGCATAAAGGGAAACATTATAGGTAAATAAAGGGGAGAGTATAGTTTTGCCGTCAGACCCATCGATTTTAGGGTATCGATTTAGTGTCGCTCGCAGAGGTTCCCAGACCACCCCAGTACAGTCGGCACCGTCTAGAGAGCCGAGTAGCGCCCTCAGAGGTTCCCTGACCGCCTAGGGGTAGTCGGCATCATCTCGCGACATGGGTTTTCTTCATCCGGCAAATTCCAACCTTACCGTTTACCGACTTACCATTGCAGTAAAGGAAATCCCAAAGCTAGCTTAGTATCAGACCAAAATGCCCCTGAGCAAATAATTGTATAGGAAAGGAAGGGAAGGGCATGCCAGTCATTTCAGTGCAAAGGGCAGCCCAACCCTGCCTTTTAAAGCCAATGCACCGTATCAAGCCTCATCTCCTCAACTCTTTCTCAGTTAGGATAAGAACGAAGCCAGTAGAGCACACTCCACTCCTCACGGCCAAACCGAGAAAACCAAGTTCCTTCATCAACCAAGATTAAGCCAGCCAAATAAGAGCCTAAGGAGAGGAGCGTGAAGACGAAGGAGTCAAGCGACGGCCATCGACATGGAGCCCGAAGGAGAGGGAGCTCAGAAGGCTTGAACGTGAGGACGGCGCCTCGACGATCAAGGACGTCGGCGATCTCCGAGCGCGCGCCAAGCCATCACCGAGTATGTCTATCCCCAACCCCATGGCACCACACGAACACGAGAGAAATAGTCGGGTGGCGCTCGGTGGCCATGGCTATGACCATGGTCGGCGGAGCGACCACCTTGGATGGCGAGCCGAGGGACGAACGGAGGCATGGCACCGGCCGGCTTTGAGCGCGGCCGGTGAGCCCGAGGAGGCCCGTGCGAGAGGAGCCCGGGGTGGCGGCGCCGCGACGATCTCGCGCTAGCGAGGCGACCCGAGGCAAGGGGCGCGAGAGGCGCAGAGCCGCAGAGAGGGGAAAGGAAGCACCGCCGACGTCGTGGGGCGGCCGACCGGCCCGGCCGGCTTGGGAGGAGCGCCGGTGGCGCTCGGATCCACGGCCGAGGCCCGCGTGCCGCGAGCCACCGAGAGGAGAGAGGGAGGCGAGTGGAGGGGGCGGCGAGCTAAGCCGCCGCGAGCCGCCTCGTCGCCGCGCGCCCGCCGCGCGCGCCGCGCCGCCGGGAGGTCGCCGCACGCGAGAGGAGAGAAGGCAGGGGGTGGTGGAGGACCGCCGGCGGGGCTGGGGCGGCGACGCCGAGCTGGCCCTGCGCCGTCGCGCCGCCCCTGGCGAGGCCGGCAGGAGGAGAGGCCTGTTCGGCTGGGTGGATTAGGGGAGAAAGAGAGATAGCCAGGTGAGGGATTAGATGGCAAGGCCATTCGGCCAAGACAGGGAAAAGGGGTAAAGGCCATTCGGCCAAACCAGTAGAGAAGGAAGGAAAGAAAAGAAAAAAAAAGAGAGGGAAGAAAAGAAAAGAGGAGAAAAAGAAAAGAAAAAAAGAGGGTGGTTTGGCGCCTGCGTGTCGGGACCTTGACCCCGTACATTCTACGCTCCAGTCGAGTCAGCGCGTAGGATCGTTGATGTTCATTTAAGCTCTGGATTTTTGTTTTGCCGTTGAGTCGGGGTGACATGTACGCAGGTGGAGTTCCCGGGTCGGAGCCGTCCACGCGTCATCCCCGAGGCTAACCAGGCAAGTGCATTGTAAAGCGGTAAATTCGGGTAGTGATTTCGGTTAAATTGAATGTTGATGCACTGATTACCCTGTTGGGGTCAATTTAATATTTCCGAAATCTGTTTTGCTTACCAAGTTAGGGTAAGTTAAATATTTTTGGAATGCATACTGAGAAATGTTGCATGGTAAATGTTGAGACATGTCATGTTGATATGCGTAGTCGGAGAACTTGCATTTCATGCATGTCATGAAAAGAGATAGCATTGGTCCACGTTGAGTGGACGCTCCACGGGAGTGGAGTTGAGGTCCCCGTATGAGAATTACGGGCTACTGAGGTCCCCGTATGAAACAGGACGGGCTTGGGGTCCCCGCATGAAATAGGGCGGGCCTGGGTGAGTATCGACGGGTGCTCACTCTGCTATACCGGTATAGGCTAAAGAGTTGAGAAAGAAATGCATGAGCATGTGCATGTGCATGATGAATAGTTCATCGGAACTTAAAGTGGTTAAATGGAAAAGTGGATAATGAGACTGGAATGATTATGGTCTAATGAATGTACCTGTTATTTGCTGTTTTGCTTTGTGCTTGCTGAGTCGGTGGACTCAGCCTTGCTTTGTTGATATTTTTTTTAGGTGACCGTTGAGGACGACAGGCGGGCGGGATTAGCACATGAGTGATCGGCACGAACCAGTAGCACTTTTGGATCACCTTTTGTTAGTGTACTTTAGCTTTTACTAAGCTAGAGTATCCATTAGAAATGCTATGATGTAACTGAACGCAGTATAATAAATAAATTAGTGTTGGTTTTAAATTCTTCTCCTATGTTGTTATGGTAAGAGTTGCAGAGGTGGTAGCATCTTGGCCCAGGGATTGGGCGGGGTGTTACACATGAATGCCTTTCTTAACGAAGTACTCCCTTTGATTTGCTGTGTGGTTGTATGCTCCTGAACTAGGATGTCAACAGTCAAGATGTTCGGTTTTAACTCCTGTTGTGAGTCGGTGACGATTCAGTTCTTCTCAAGTTCTTTATTTTTCGCGTCGCATTGCTAAAGCGAAGTAGATCTCTGATCTTAAAAACTACGGTGAATGTGCTCCCTAATGCTAAGTTTCTAGTAGGAAAAATTGTGCCAAGGAATGAACATGTTATAAAAGGCTTCTACTGCTGTTCACGCTTCATCCGTCTTGAGAACGCTTATTTGAGGTGTTTCCATTTATTTATTTATTTATTTATTGAGAGGAACGCTCATTTGAGGTTGTGACCTATCCATTGTTCACGAAAAATGCCTCACACTTAACACTTTCGTAGTACATCCAAGATGATCTTAACCTTTGATGGCTCCCCACAATCGTCCTTCCCATGATCTAACCAGCTAATTTTGATCTACACCATCCAACGTGTAGTACGCATGTACTAAAAAAAAAGTTTGCGTGTATAGAATTGCATTGTGCACTTGCCCACACATGGGATACATTGGCCACATGCTGCCGCGAAACCACTTGTGATCGATTAGCCTCAGGTAAAGGCAGGCAAAATATAGCTATTTGAGATTTTATTATTAATATCAAGTAATGGAACACAAAGTAGACTACAAAACAAAATATAGCTATTTGAGATTTTATTAATAATATCTAGTAATGGAACACAAAGTAGACTACTAAACAGACTCTTTTAACCTCGGTATGATTTCAAAACAGCTATTCTAGTATGATTTCAGAGGCTAAAGAAGTGGTGTTCCTGGGTGTCATGTAAGGTGGATGTATACTCAGAAAATTACATCAATGAATCGGGACGCAATTCGACCTGGAAAACTGTGTATTCATTCCTGACTAAGACAAGCAACGATGCCACTCCCTATACAGTTATCGTGAAAAAATAGAGTTTCAGCAAAGCAGCCAGTCCCAACTGCAACAAGAATATCCCTGCAACGATAAGAAACCATCGCTCTCCAGAATTTACGATGTGAGCACGAAGATTGACAGCAACGAAGGTAGCAGACATAAACCCAGCAACGCCAGCAATCACCCATCTGAATATTTCTATTGGCACAATCGACAGAAGCTGTCACACAAAGAGAGAAGGTTATGTTTGGGTTAGAAAAACAATTACTTTTTTAGTTAATTTATGAAGCAAAAGTGTAGGCACAAGTAAATCGTGATCATTTAAGCAGATTATGAGCTTGCATATTAAAGAAGGCATGATACCGACAACATCAAATAATAGAAAACATCCTTGACAGAGGATCACTAAATAAAAGAAAGATTATAGAAGGGAAAATTATGGTCCTTGGAAATGAATTTGTTTCATCTAAGGTAGAAAAACTTCTTAGATACCACAAACTGGAACTGATTTCAGTTCACTTATATCAGATTGAGATAGAAGTCTAAACTCAAAAGAATTAACCATAATAGAACTGATAATACTCTAAATAGAATCTAACTTCTTAGTCTTATCTGCATTTTAGATATGTTCCTTACCGATGCTGGAATGAAGATGAACAAAGAGTATCCATACAAGCACCACAGTTGCACTAGTCCGGCAGGTGCTGAGAAGTACTTAAGAATGACATACAAACCAAGGGGAACAAATGTCACGTAGCCGTAGAACAAACCAGCAGACCATGTAACCAGGTTAATATCATAGTTCCACTCTTTCTTGTGCCATTTGTGGGACAGGTAGGTGACAAACGTGGCAATAGATGCAGCAACAAAAATCAGAGTGGTGCATGTCCAGAATGGACCATACCTATTAAAAACAAATTAAAATAAGAACTAGCAGGCATATAATTGACGTTTCAACAGTTTCAAAGTAACTTGATAATAAGTTAAAATTTGAAAGCATTAATTTCATAAGGAATATATTCTTCACTAAAAAAATTTAAAGGACTGTTAAATTAACCATCTGTACAGGTGACAAAAATATTCCGCTGAATTGACAGGCTAGCTAATATGAAAACATGCTGATACAATTGTAAAATATAAACCAGCATACACAGCTCCATCATTGTGAAATAACAGGTGGTTTTTGCCAAGACCGGCGAACCGGGATGATTTCTGTCGAGCCGGATGGCTTTGGTTGTGCGTGAGGAAAACTGGAGAATAGAAGGGACAGTGGCTAGTTGGGCCGGCCCAGCCTAGTTGGCCTGCCTCCCGCACCCAAAAAAAGGCTAGGACTCCAGGCTGCCTTCCTCCTTGTTGAGTTAGGGTGTGACTCATATACTAGTTTTTTAGGATTTGAAAATGTGTGCTATAAAGAGTCCTAGAAGAATCCTACTAGGATTATGGTTCCTACTCCTATTTATATTAGGATTACTACTCTAAATTAGAAAAGGGCTAGAAGGCACTATATAAACCATGGGGGTGACCATGGAAAAGATTCAAGCAATCAGGCCTACTCATCGAAAGTAGAGAGAGCACGAGAGTAGTAGAGGTTAGGATATTCTTTAGCATTAGATTCTTGTATAGGCCAAAAATCCTAGGGTCCTAAAAGATTCAAGAGGATTGTGAGCAACAATTCTTTGTACTCTTTTGAGGTTGTGCGTAAAGAATTTGGTTGGCTTCGCCAAACCTTTTATCTCTCGTCATGGACTCACGGTTGCTTCAACATCATTATTTTGGTTCTCTCTACGAGATTCATCTTCTTTGTTCTTGATATTGTACACGTTTATGTCATATCTCACAAACTCTGATCCGATCTAGAGGCTGCTGTGCATAAGGGGTATCAGAGTGTAACACTCCTCCATCTGATTCTCTCTTTCCCCTCGTTCTCATGTCTCATCCTCTCTAATTCATCTAGCTGCTGCCGTGCACCACCGACGAAGCTCCAATCTCGGCGAGCCACCGTCGTCCACGACCAGATCCAAACGCCATGGCCATCCTGGCATCCTCCCACCGGCCACTATTGGGGTGCGTCGATGGCACGGAATTGGCGGCGACGACTGCATTTGGTAGGGTGTTTGAGCTTGGGAATCACATGCATGTGTGGCTTTAATTAGGCTAGGATTGGTTTTTGGTGTTTGGAATCACATGCGACTTAGCTTTTTATTGGCCTCCAGATTGGAGTTTGAGCGTCTGGAGCTAATGCAAGTAGCCTAACAGTCTAACACTAGTCCTTTCTTCAATCACACAAGATTTGTTTGTTCTACGCTACGATGGAGTCCAATGCCACCATGGATTTCTATGTTCGCTATTTCTGTTCACCTTCTATATTCATCAATTTTTCAGTAGAAAGAATATCAAATCAATAAAATATTAATATTTTTAAAACTGGTGGTTCGACCGGTGAGCTGATGAACCGATGGCATGACCCGTTCCGGTTTTTAAAACTATGCCTATCACTACTCTTATCGCATTCGGTGCCTACGCATGCGGATCTTCAACAATATGAAGCCAAATTGATGATGGAGGCGATTGAAGCATACAGGTCGGGGTTTTCGGAGGTCTTCTCGGTGAAGGTGCCGCGGAAGGGGAAGACCGACTCCCAGATCCTCTCCACGACGTCGGAGGTGTCGACGTCGAAGTAGGGCTTGTACGCCGCCACGGAGAACATCCGGAACCAGCCGCCCTGCCCGGCATCGTCCGACCCCGCGGCGCCGCCAACCGTGCCTCCGCCTCCTCCGGCCTTGGACGAGAAGGTGTCTGCAGCACAGCCACTAGAACCGAGTGAGATCCAGACGGAGATCCAATGGGGGAGAGAAGAGAGAAGAGAGGAGGGGATCTGATCTGACCGTCGGCGTCGGTGGGCGGGCGGTAGGCGCCGGAGATCTTGCCCTTGGCCTCGGAGGGCGGGAAGGTCTGGAGGTTGGAGTCAGCGAACTTGATGGTCTGCGGATCTGGCCCCGGTGCTGCCTGTGTGACGTGAGGAGGAGGGGAAGTGAGATGGTGGCGCGCGAGGAGAGAGGCTGAGCGCGAGGTACTTACCGGGACGGATCCGGAGGCCTTCGGGTCGTCGATGGCGGAGTATCCACCGCCGGACATCATCTTCGCCGGCGACGGCGCTGAAGGAGGCGATGCGAGGAAGGGGAGCTTCGGGGCGGAGCAAAGCGTTTGGCAGCGGCAGCGCGACCGGGGGTTAGGCCGGCCGCGTGAAGGAGAGATGGATGGATGGTTTATTCGGATCTCGTTGCGGCAGCCCGACCCCACCTGGCGCCCCCTGTTTTAAGTGAAACAGCGTCGGTGTTACTTTGCTTGGGGCTTTCTTCAATCTTCCTAGGGTTGGAAAAAAAGTTCGAGCCTCATGAGCTACTCAAGCTCGAAGTTAGCTCGACTCAGCTCGGCTCAAGCTCGGTTCGTAAATCAGCGAGCCAAGCCAAGTTTTCAGCTCGCTACATTTACGAGTCGAGCCCGAGCAGCTCACGAGCGGCTCGATGGCTTGATCGAGCCAAACATCGTGGCAGGGCAGCCTTAGCCTGGCAGGTCAACGAAAGCCACCTGACCCGATTCCCCGAAGGCCCAAATGCTCCTCTCTGATTTCCTCAATCCATTCCACCGAATCGTTTCCTCAGTCATTGACTCATTCTCATTCCACCGATCCGCCGCCCTCAAATCCATCTGATCCGCCGCCCCCAAATCCACCGCCACCCCCCAAATCCATCGATCCGCCGCCCCTAAATCCCCAAATCCACCGCCGCCCCCAAATCCATCGATCCGCCGCCCCTAAATCCATCAATCTCCCGGAGATAGGGATGGTTTTACGACGCCTCGCCGGCACGTCCGATGGCTCGCCGGCACCGGTCGCGTCGGCAGTCGCGCTTCTGCTCCATCCAGCAGTTTCTCGGGAGGACCTGTGGCATTGCCATCGGTGCGCTCTGCGCCAAGCTCCGGCCAGACGGTGCCAACACCAGTGGAGGCGTCGGTAGCTCTGCTCCTTCGTTCTTGGCCCCGCCGACGTTGCCGCCGTTCTTCGCGTCGGCGAGATCATGGGTGAGTTGTGTGACAATGATAATTCTTGCTTTGTGTGTTGGAAGAGGAGAGCTTCTTGTTAGGCATCATGAGGATTTTGATGAGATAAAGGATGGAATTGAGAAGAAGAATGTAGTTTGTGAGAATCTGAAGGATTTAAAGGGTTCTGATTCTACTTCTTCAGAAAGCTGAAATCAAGGAAATCAGGAAGCTGGTTTTGGTGGCTCGTCTCGCAAGCCCTTGCGAGCCAGCTCGAGCTAGGAAACGAGCCAAGCCGAGCTAGGCTTTTGGCTCGTTTCCTTAACGAGCCGAGCCGAGCCGCATCTCAAAGCGAGCTCGATCGAGCCTGGCTCGAGCCGGCTCGGCTCGTTTCCACCCCTAAATCTTCCTCCCGATTTCTTTCGAAAGTCAATATAAGTGGCATGTTTTTTTAAGTGACCTTCCAAAATTGCTTATCTAAACGACTTTCTAAGATTAAAATCGTATACGTCGTTCATGGCATTATCTTTATCATCTCAAAAACGTAACTTAAAATCATTAGCTGTAGTCAAAAGTCATGGCCGCAGCCTAAAAGGACATGATCGAAGGTGGGTTATTTTTGACTTACGACTTATGATTTTCTTCGAACAAGCAAACGAGACAGTTTTTTCGTCAACTTTTCGAAATAGCTTATCGGGATAATTTTTTTCAAAATAGCTTATCGAGACAGCTTTTTCGAAGTGGCTTATTGGTTTATCGATATTCGGTTCGTCCGTATAAACACTCGCGCTAGAGTGAAAAGTTATCAGCCGTAGCTATAAATTACCAGTCGCAATAAAAGAAATCCACCCTTCGTCTAATCCATATAGTTGTATCTTAAGATATGGTCGGATCATTCCGATCTTGATGCTAATAGGATCAGGGTTACAAAATAACGGTGTGGGATCTTACAAGATATAAAATAACGATTTCGAGGTACGATGCTACCCTGCTTGGAAGTTGTAACTTGTAGGGGTGAAAACGGGTCGGATTCGGACGGATATTGCTGTTACCATATCCTAACCCATATTTGTTCTCCAGATTCGGTACCAATCGGATTCGGTACCAATCGGATTCGGTGTCAGATCGGTCAGGATTAACCCATTTCATTTGCACTCCTACTTGTTTGTAAGGAATGCATACGATGCGATAAATGGAGTAGGGACCGACTTGATGTTACTATTTAATAGCTGATGTGGAAGATTTTATTTTACCATTGCAAAAGAAAATGAAACGTCAAATAGTAGCACTAACCTGAAATCAAACTTGAAGATGTATCGGATTCGGACGGATATTCGGATTCGGACGGATATTGCTGTTACCATATCCTAACCCATATTTTTTTCTCCGGATTCGGTACTAGTCGGATTCGGTACCAATCGAATTCGGTGCCGGATCGGTCGGGATTAACCCGACCTTTTTCACCCCTAGTAACTTGGCCACTGGCTAGGTGAACAGAACACCGGAGAAAGGTAATTCAATAAAAGAGTATGCCAAGCCGTAACATCTTAGTATACGACCGCTCCAACTAGTTTATAAGCAGGAGATTCTGGCCGGGATCGGGATAGTTTATATATGACGCTCATACTGTTTATAGTTATTAATTTTTGAATGATGTATTTTTTTTAAGACATAGTCAATAGAAAGATTGTAGTAAAAAGTATACTGAATTCGGCTGTACTAGCTAAAATTGTATGTGACTATTTTTTTATGTGTACTACCTCTCGCGAACAATAAGAATTCAAACATTTAACCATAAGCTATCAGCCCAAATAAACCCACCCTATAACTTATTTTACACTATAACTAATATTGACTTATTCTGCATAACTAAATATAAAAAATAAAAATAAAAATAAAAAATATTATATCAGCACGGATAATACAAATGAATAAGAGGTAAAAAGTCAAAAAACCAGAAAAGACGAAAAACTATCAGAAGTTAAAGTCGTTTAGAGCGAGGTCTAAGCATTCATCTAAGCGTCTAATTTACCAGTACCGTTTTTTTTTCTTGCGAGGGTCTAATGTAGTGTTGTTAGACCTCCAATTCAAGCTTCTTTTTCGAGGGCTATTATGGAGGAATTGATTACATACAACTATAAAAGAATAGTGTTTTAAGATTTGCCACCATGCACATTATAATCCACTCCAAATGTTGGTAACATATCCTTTGTACTCGAGCTTCTAGTATACTCACCATGCATCTCAACTAAAAAACTCATAAAAAATTCCAAAAATATTTCTAAATGTACTTCTAAACTTACTTTAACTATACATAAAATTTCAAATTTAGATTCATCCAAAAATTTAATATGGAATGCTTCTAGTATTCAACAGGCATAAATGCTTCTAATATAATTCAGTTCCGTTAATTTAATATTTTTTCACTCCAAAAATTTGAAATAAACAGCTGGGCTGTTACAAAAGTATAATAGAATCTTGTCGAATTGATGAAATGATCATTGTTATGTTTTGAACAAGATATGATCTGCTTTGAAAAAGATGTGTTCTTGCATATTGGATTTTATGTTATAAACACGAGTAAATTGGGGTTCACATTATATATTTAAGATTTTAGTATGTGTACTTGTGCTGCTTTAGTACTCACAAGGTTAATCTTATCATTATTCTCACATATCTAAACTAATAAACCACCAGTTAAAATTATCCTACATCCACCCAACAATTATCTGCTCCACAGTCATGACCTTAACTACATCCACACCACAATAAGCACCCAGAAATACACTATCCTAAAAACGTACGCACCAAATTAACTCTCCTCTATTCTCTCTCTTTACTCAACCATATCCGACGGTCATCCTTCAATGGATCTGCAGTATCCCTCCCGCGTCCCGCTCTCCTCTGCAGTCCCGCTACGCGTGGGCCTCCTCCGCAGTCCCGCTCTCCTCTCTCTGATCTCCCCCCACTCGCGCGTGGGCCTCCTCCGCCTCCGTCTCCCCCGCTCCTCCTCCTCCCCCGCTCAGCCGCCTCCTCCTCCTCCCCACCCCACCCTGCGCCGCGTCTCCCCAGTCCCCACGTTCTCCACCACTCCTCCTCCCTCGCGTCCTCCCCCCACCCCGCACCGCCGCGCGCTCGCCTCCTCCCCCCACCCCGCACCGCCGCCGCCTCCTCCCCCTACCACTCCGCTGCGCCGCCTCCTCCTCCTCCCTCCTCCGTCGCTCCGCCCTCGCCTCCTTCTCACCCCGCGCCGCCACCTCCTCCTCCCCGCTCCTCCTCCACCGCCCGCGCCGAGGTCTCGGGAGGCGGCGAGATCTGGCCGCGCCCGCGCCGAGGTGAGGTGAGCCCACTCCCCCGATCTCACGCCGATTTTGGCCGGATTTGGGCAGGATGTAAGAATGATTTGGTGTTCCGTTTGTTAGGGTTTTGTACCGGGATGTCGTCGTCGGGGAAGATGGAGGGGCCGTCGGCGCCGCGGCTGCGCGCGCGACCCGTCGAGGTGCTCTGCGTGCCAGGACCTCGGCCCGAGACTTCGGCCTCGCCCGCGAGGAAGGCGCGCCCATGTCGGCGCGCTGTGCGCGCGACCTCCGGATCCGCTTGGACCAACCCCAGATCCGCCTCGGCATCGCCGCCACGACCTCGGATCCGCTTGGACCATGGCGACGCAGACGGAGTCGCCGTCTCAAGTTCTCATCCTCGTCGCGCGCAGTCTTCATCCTCGCTTCGATTCGAATCTATCAATTTTCGATTCGATCTCTTGGATTGGCTACTCTTTTGATCCCGACATGGTGATTTGGTGTTTCCGCAGCTTTGACGGCTCGATCGTCTTTGTGGAATGGCCGCTTGTCGGATGTCTTGGCGAGCTCCGGTCGGTAGATTTTGTAATACCGTGTGTTCTCAAGAAGTTCGGCTCTAAGCATCCAACCTTGTTATTTGTCTCGCGTTATTGATCATCAGATGATCAAAATGATTCGCTGATAAGTTGGCAAAAGGCTAATAGGAGCGCATTCTTGATCAACACATGCTTATAAATCTGCATGTACGACTCCTAACTGCTCAAACACATTGTGTTTGTACGGATGAGATGTAAAACGATGCACACGGAACAGAATTTTTTGTTACCTAAATTTACAATTGAATCTGCTCCGTCATACTCATGTATATAGAGGCATGCCATTTCGCATTTAGTTCTTCCATACCGTATGAAATGTAGGACAAAGCTTTTGATGAGATTCTAAAATCTCATTTTCCACATAGCAAGTCAATGTGCCAATTGGCACTCCCAAATCATGCATAATTTATTGTCCAATAGTTTCATCGTGTTTGCCAAGCATACAGCAAAGGTTTTGATGATATGTTATTCAGCTTTCACTTGTAATAATTCATTGTTGACCTTCAAAATCATAGATGTTTATTGAAGGAAAATGCTGTGTTTTTCTCATTATTAGGAGCTCATGAAGGATGTAAGTCAAGGACAAGGTTCGAGCCCCTACGACATTGCCCTTCTTCAAGCTCGGTATGCGATTGTTTATATTTATTGCATCTTGGCATCAGACTCAGAGGAAGTTACATTTGTGGCCTTTAATTTCAGTAAAACCACTTGTAATTTGTTGTTTTTATTTTTGCGTGTTGATGCTTGCTACTAGATTCGAATTTAGCCCAAGAAGTCAGTAGTTTAACTTTATCAAGGCCCATTACCATATTGAGTGGCAACTCGACTCGAGAGGTAGGTACCGCTGATCCTCACTTCATCTTGCTTTCAGTTTTGACTCTCTTAGAAAGCTATGCAAAGAACCCAAACCGCATGAGTCTTTGTTACGCTTTACTGATTATCCATGAATGTTCGAAAGAAGTTCAGATAGATAGTTACTTAAGCCCGTACCTACTCTCCTACAGTATCTACGGTTGAAAGGAGGTTGTAGTCATACTTTGCTAAAACTCATGAAAGGGTGTGCATCGCTGATTTGACAATGAATGATTCATGAATCAAATGCTTCAAAGTCGACAATTTGAAACATTTACATTGGTTACTTATAGCGGTTTAATACCAAGTAGAATAATAATCTTGGTAATATTCAGCTGTTTTCTCACAACATTTACTGAGACCTATGACAGACTACTTACCCTTTCATTTTAATGTATTTTCCACGACTCTTGTTTTTTTTGGCCTGCATATGCATTCCTTTTTCAGCGGTTTATTATCTTACATCTTGCAGGCATTGCAGATTGGAGCAATGGGTTATTGCTATATGTGGTGGAAGGTAAGATATAAAATATATGGAAATTTTTGCATATGGTTTATTGCACTCAAACTGTAGCTTTGTCTGCTAATTTTTGCATATGTGTTTGCTCTTACGCCTTGTTTCTTGTAATCACTAAATATCAGATATCTCCATAGAACTATGCTTCCTGAGTCCCTGTAAAGAATTTTATGCATCATTTTAACTTACGCTACCACGTTCAGTTCCAGTGGATTCTATGTGGATCTAACTGTAAATGTAGATAACTGGTACCCTTCCATGTATTTTAGTACACCATGAATAAACGATACTCCTATTGCTGTAATGCCCTGCGATGAGGGCTGATGGTTCATTTGGGGCAAAAGATAAGGGCAAAAGAGTCATTTTGCATAGAGAAAAATGGGCTAGAAAATGAAAATAAATTAAAATGGGAAAATTACTATATTTGTAAGAAGGTACTCAACTCAGTCCTATATTTATAAGGACAATAAACTTGATCCTATTTTATCAAAGCACTCTCAAATCTTATGTGATCTCAAAATATTTGGTTATACAATATATGATATGTGAATATTAATGAATCTGATTGTTCGTTTTATTTTTTACAAATTTTATCTTGTTTTGTATTTTACCGTAGCGTTAGCACGGTCACACTACTAGTAGAGTATATATAGACAAGTAGTGCCCGATCCCAAGGTAAGCTGTCCATCTTGGCACATGGATTGGCCGCTAGGGCTGATTCAGAAGTACTACTTCTGGCTGATTTAGAATTTTTTCAAAGAGAGTTTCCTAACGGAACTACAACAGGCATGACCATCGGACAGTACCAAATGGCTCATCATGGGGGGGTTTCAACCTCATATATAAAGCGAAGACAAAAAACAATGGGAACCTCAACTGACGCCTCATGGGCAAGTTCTGTAATGCGATAAACAACTGTGAACTTCAAGAGATCAAACTACATAATCGAAAATTCACTTGGAGTAATGAATGGGAAAACCCGACACCCATAAAATTAGATAGGTGTTTCTGCAATAATGAATGGAACACTAGTTTCAATAGCCATGTCCTGCAGGCTATGTCCGCATCACATTCAAACCACTGCCCCTTCCTTTTGTCAAATGCTTTTGCTCCATGGAAACCAAAAGTGTTTCGCTTCAAAAAATTTTGGACGCGACTGCCACGGTTTCACGAGGTGGTCCAGCAAGCTTGGGAGGAATACACCCCAGGTTCTGATCCCATTAGCATATTCAACGCTAAACTAAAGACCACCACGAATAGATTAAAGACATGGAGCAAATCCTTGTTCCCACAAGTAAAATTTTTAGTTGCTCATGGCGCAGGAGCTTATCCTGCGTTTTGACATTGCTCAAGAAAACCGGCCTCTCACCTTAGAAGAGGCTAACCTCTGTGCTCGTCTAAAACAACGAGTATTAGGCATGGCAGTAATTGAGAAATCCAGGGGGATTGGATCATATACCCTCCCCTTAGTTGAGAAATTCAGGATTTACCCTCCCACCTCAATGACATATGGGGTCATCATAAGTCACTGACGCGTGGGCCAGAAGGGTAAATTCTGAATTTCCATCTAAGGGGAGGGTATATGATCAATAAAACCTTCTAGTAAACTCTCGCAAGCGGGAGAACATCCAATGCCTCTCGTCACCCCAAGGATGGGCCATCTCACACAATGACAAATCCGATGTGCTATTTCATCACTTCCAAGAAATATTTGGGACACAACTCGCCCAGAACCACCTCCTTCAATTGGGAATTCTGCAACTGCCAATGATGGACTTGCAAAGCCTAGTCGAACCCTTTTCTGAACAGGAAGTACACACAACGATCCTGGCTATGCCACCGGACAAATTACTAGGTCCAGATGGTTTCAACGAGGTTTTCTACCGTACCTACTGGGACACAATAAAGGGAGACCTCATGGCCGCCCTTCAAGGGTTCTATGACGTAAGGACCAAGAATCTCCACTAGACAAATACTGGAAGTTTGGTGCTTCTGCCAAAGAAAGATGGAGCCTAGTCCTCAGCAGATTTTAGGCCAATTAGCCTCATTCATAGCGTCTCCAAAATTATTGCAAAAACTTTGGCTCTGTGCCTATCTCCCTTCATGGACAACCTAATCTCCCGAAACCAAAGTGTCTTCATAAAAGGGAGATGCATTCAAGAGAATTTTCTACATGTTCGTAACCTTGCAAGAAGATTTCATCAAAATAGAATACCAACCCTCTTCCTCAAGTTGGACATCGCAAAAGCTTTCAACTCCGTTAGATGGGATTATCTGCTCGACCTGCTTCTTCAAAAAGGGTTCCCCCTCCTGTGGACAAATTGGGTGTCATGCCTTCTCTCCACGACCACTTCCAGAGTACTCCTCAATGGAATACCAGGATCTAGAATTCAACACCGAAAAGGTCTCCAGCAGGGAGACCCTTTATCGCCTCTGCTCTTCATCTTAGCGATAGACACCCTCCAAAGAATCCTCGATTTAGCGACAAAACGCTATGTTTGCAGCCAATAGGAGGCTGGCCAGTTCTCATGTGGACATCCCTTTACGTGAATGATGCAACCATCTTCCTAAAGCCAAACCAGCAAGATATCCGCATGCTCATTCACATCCTTCACAAATTCGGCGAGGTAACAGGCCTCCAAACAAACCTACAAAAAAGCTGTGTGGCGCTAATACGTTGTGAAGGGATGGACCTTCAGGTGGTACTTCAAGACCTATTGGCAGTTCGAGCGGATTTCCCCCTTGAATACCTAGGTCTACCTCCCGCCCTTCGGAAAGTGCGAAAGGTGGATTTTAAAAAAACTCGACCTGCAGGGGTACAAGACACCCCCCGGCATTAGCTTAAGAAGAAAGATCCTCTCACAGATCGAGAAAATCCCCGAACCCTTACCCCACCCTGACACAGCGACATCAACCCGTGTGAGAGCGCCTAGGGGAGCTTAACGCTCGGCCCGGGCGACTGGGCCACGACCCTAACGACCGGATCGGGCGAGCCTTTCGCTTTGTGCTTTGGCTTATGGGGCAAGCGAGGGGATTTTTTTCCCCCAGCCTGAGTCGAACCCAGGACCTGGGGGGTGCTACTAGAGCGTTCTACCACTACGATAGAAGCTCGTTCGCGAAAGGTGGATTTTCAAAGGCTACACGACAAAATTGATGGTCATTTGGCAACTTGAAGTGGTAGATTACTAACATTCGCGAGAAGCAAAACCTTGGCCAAAGCATTTCTTAACGCCCAATCCACTTATTTTCTCACGGCCATCAAAACACCAAAAAGTGTGCTCAAAGCTCTCAATAGGCGCACGCGACAATTCCTTTGGGCTGGGTTCAAACAACTAACTGGTGGCAAATGCAAAGTCAATTGGGACAGAGTGTGCTGACCCACACACCTTGGAGGCCTTGGCCTCCTGCATCTAGAACGTTTTGCTAGAGCTCTCAAGCTAAGATGGTTGAAGCGCACATGGGGCCAGGGACAACCTTTCGAAACCTCACGTGATGAACATGACCATCATCTTTTCGCAGCCACAACCACAATCACAGTCGGAAATGGCAATCGGTCAATTTTTGGAAGTCGGCTTGGGCACACAGAGAGTGCTTGCGGGACATTGCGCTCAACATTTTCCGGGCTTCCAGGAGAAAGAACCTCACCCTACATGCAGCGTTAATCAATAACAACTGGTTTCAACACTTGCATTGGCAAGGGGAATTAATAGTCCACTTCTTTCAAGAGCTCGCCACTCTCATCACCCGTATTACCTCTACAAACCTCCGTGATTACATAGAAGACACAATCACTTGGAATTTAACCCCTCACGGGTCTTATATTGCTTCCTCAGCTTATAAAGCTCAATTTTTTGGAGCAACAAAATCAACAATGGACCTCTTAGTTTGAAAACTTTGGGCTCCGCAAAAATGTAAATTTTTCGCATGGCTGGAACTCCAAAATAGGCTATGGACAGCCAACCGTGTGTCACTGCATGGCTGGCCAAACCAGCAGACTTGCCCTTTATGCAGCTTACAGCCCGAATCAGCTCTTCATCTTCTAATCGAGTGTCACTACACGAGCACAGTTTGAACGTCCATTGGCATTGGACGGTTTGCGACTCCTTACAACCGTCAATCTGGCCCACCTTCTTCTCAACTCACTTTTGGTGGGAGTGGATTGTTCTCCTACCGGATGTGCCACGAAAGGCCTTAGCCTCCTTGCTAATGCTGATATCTTGGGAGATTTGGGGGGGGGGGGAAAAACGAAATGCTCAAATTTTCCAGTCCACAACCAGTTTTCCAATGTTCCTAGTCGCAAAGATAAAAGATGAAATATCAGCTTAAGCTCTTGCAGGAGCCAAGAACTTTCCTTAGCTCATCCCTCCCTTGTAATCCTTCTGTAATTAAGTTGTAAACCTTGTTGGGTGATGCCTTTCCCAGCCGCCCTCTTTACTTCCTTTAATACAAGGCAGCGCTCGCTGCTTCCGTTTCAAAAGAAAGAAAGAAAGAAAGAAAGAAAGAAAAATGTGCCCGGAAAACAAATCGCGTAGTAACTACTTCTCCCCTCTTTTTGCTCGTTGGAGTACACAAACAGATCTTCAACCATGGCACTATTAGTATTTCAGTAACTGGACTTGTGGATTACTGGAACGTCCAGTGGATTAGTCGAACATGTTTGTATCCACAATATACAGCATGCTAATGTTCTGCATGCATCGGTACAAGGTTTCTTGCAACCGTTTGCAGAAGTGGAAGTTACATGAGCTGCAACATCTTCAAACGCTGCTCGTGCTCCGGATCCATCCTTGGTGCTGTGTAACACCCTCGCAGGTCCTCCACTACATATTCCTGCAAATCACCAAACAGCAACATTATTAAACCAATTAATGAACATTTGACTGTTTCATAGGAAATCACGACAGGAAACACTTTGAGCAGGATACTTGCCTTTGTGAGCTCTCTCTTGGTAAGTACGTGGTAGTGTCGCTGCCAGATCCTCTGGAATGCCATGGTTGCAGCAAGGAAGCTATATGCAATACCAAGGATGGCAAAAATAATGACAAAGATGACAGCCAGAGCAAAGCAAGCTTCCATTGATGCCGAGGAATCATCCAGTATACCCCACCCGTAGCAATAGTTAGGGCTTCCAGCCAAGTATGAATCGTTGTTGTCGCAAGATGAGCACTGTACTATCAGCCCAAAGAAACCAACTAGTACCAAGAACACCACCACACCTGAACCAATTTGATTGACACGCATGTCAGTAACTAGCTTGTTAGAAGAGGAAACTAACATCTTTTACTTGAATAAATCCCCCCCCCCCCCCTTCCATCCGAGAGAGATATCTGAAAAGCTATGATTATATTGTAACTGCAATGGTGTAATTTAGGAAGTAGAGAGCATTCACTGTGGTGTGACATGTCTGAATTACTATGCAATTCTATTTTCAATGCACAAGAAAACATGAGATGGGAGATTATGATTATAGCAGGGTAGCAAGACAGATGCTTTAGTATTTCTATGACAGATTAGACTTAGACGAATTGACACATGCCTATGGTATATATGCTATTTAGCACTCAATCACTCAGTAGTCATACTCATATCCATCTTCATAGCTATTGCAATTGGAAAGCAGAAACCACATACCAACACAGTAGTAAAAGGGCACGGGATGCTTTGATAGGATACGATCCCAACCATCAGTAAAGCTGTTTCTGAAACTTCCATTTTTATCCAACAAATATGCCGTACCACCAATGGCAGCAATGGCCTGTAAAAGCAAAGGAGAGCAAATGAGATGTCCATACCAAATTATCTTGCAGAATAAGCATTTGATAATGTAAGGCAAAGCTGCATGCTGAAAACACAACACTGCATGCTCAAATGTAACCTTGGTTTACTCAGTTTTCACCGAAAGATATGATAAATGCAACCTTCTCCAGGTCTAAGCCAACATACTTATGAATGATAAAAAATAACAAAAGAGAAGAAAACGGAACAGCGATCTTACAGTCTGTACAGCAAGGAATACGAGGATGACATCCCTAGCAACAAACAGTCGAAACTTCATTTTACGACACGTGTGGCCCACCAAAAAATTCTCGCGGAGATGGAATTGTGCCTTACATGTTGTGCAGTGTGAAAAGGCAGTTCCTTCCTGAAAAGTCATGTCACAGTAACACAAGTTACACAAATGCTACCATTTTGACCTAACAGGGTATAATTGCAAATTTGCAAGTAGTAAGGAGCTCATGGCATCATGATCAAAATTCAAAAGGGCCTGCAAATGTATGATGTTAGTATATACAATCTGCTGCCTAATAATCACTTGTTGAGTTTTTTTTTTTGAGGTAAAACTTGTTGTGCAGCAGGTGAACAATAAGATTAAAATAAGACTGCAAAAAGTACGGTTCCATGGCTACATATCCTCAAGGTTGTCAGGATCGTGATATCAGGTAGGATCATTTTTCGTCTGACAGGATTGGATCGTAGAATTACGATTCTATTAAATTCATGTTATATTGAATTAAGGTTTATTTTTGAAACTTATTTAATTATTTTTAATAAACTAACAATCTAAAAATGCAATATGTCAAAGATAATACTGTTTTACCTTAGAACAACATGTAAATAACAAAACAAAGCAAATTAAACTAGTACAACTTAAACTAGCAATAGATAATATCAAATTTTATAATAATATAGTTTGTTATCAGGATCACGATCCCACAACGATCCTATCGGATCCTAACGATTCTGCGAATAGAATCGTGATTCCAGTACGATACTACTGATTCCTATCATATTGCGATCCGTATAATCTACCTCCGATAGGATCGTACGAAACTACGATACGTGTCACAATACTGACAACCTTGCATATCCTCTTGTCCACAACAAATGCTACCATTTTGATCTAAAAGGCCTTTGTTAGAACACTGAAAATTTGACAGAAGAAATGTGAGTCACAGTACGCATCACCTTAACGGACCTCCAGTGGTCGAGGCAGGAGCGGTGCACGAACTGCTGCGTCCCCTTGCACATACAAGGCGATATAAGCTCATCGCCTGCAGCGAATACCAAGAAAAAGCAACATTGATCAGCAAGATACAAGCCACCAACCAAGCACCGACTGAACCAATTGCCCCCAAAAGCATGTAACCGCGAGCCCTTTGCGCACGGAACGAAGCTAATTGACGGCAACTAACTCCGAGGAATCGGGGCGCATGGGTTTACCGCGCTCGCACCCGGACTCGAGGCAGATGCGGCAGCAGGCGGCGGAGGCGGCCTCGATCTCCTCGTCCGCTATCTCCCGCGAGGGACAGGGCGGCGGGCGTGAGAGGAGGGGGTCGGTCTCGGCGGCGCCGCCCGCCCCGCGGTGCATACGCTGCGGCTGGTGCATCGCTATTCGCTGGGCAGAGAGGATCGGAGAATCGCCACCCGGCGCAGGGCGGTCTAGGGAAGGCGGCCGTGTTATTTTAGGGCATCTCCAATGGTTATAGCTAACAACTAACTATAAGACTTCCACATCATCTATATAGTATACACTAAAGCTAGCATTCTAAAGAACTATCTATAAGGATAGTTATTTGATGCTTACATGCACACACAGAATTTATAGAGACTGCCTCGTTTGGCGTTAAAGACTAGTGCTTAAGGAAGAGCTGGCTCGATTTTTTTTGTATACTCTCTTTCCTCCACATAGGATATATGCTGATGTGTACATGCATATAGCTAGCTGACTCAGACCATTGGAGATACCCTTAGGAAATTGCACTTAACGACGGTATATCGTCATTAGTTCGCTAGAACCAACCAAAACTCTCTTAACCACATGTTCTTTGATTTATTTATGTGTTATGACTAGGGATGACAATTGTGCCCGTTTACCCGCATACCCATGGGTAAATACCTTAATAGAGCCGGGTATGAGATATTTTTTTACCCACGTGTATGAAAATGGGGAACACTCTACCCGGATAAACGGGCACGGTATAGGTAAGCTCCACCGTACCCGCCCTGTCCATTTACCCACGATATAGATTGACAGGAGGTATAGCCATAGCAATATCTCTAGTTGCTATTGATTATTATAAACTTTTGCATATCTCTAATTGCTATTGATTGTTATAAATTTTTTTGATAGCTTTTATATTTCCTAGCAACAGCTGCTACTTATATATACCTGTCATTAGTTCAACTCTCAGATGGTAACTCTCAGTTCACAGGTAAACGAGCATGCCCACGGGCGACGGGTATAGGTACGGTTCTTCACCCGTTGTCCTTCACGAGTATGTCCATGGGCATAAATCGGGGTCGTGGGTACATATATGGACGAGCACTACCTATACTCGCCACGCCCGATTGCCATCCCTAGTTATGACCCAACATGTTGGCCTGGCTCGAGTCTGAAGCGCCATATATTTATGTGTTATCCACTAGAACCATCCGTGGAGTCCACCTCTACCTCCTCGCGAGGTTATGTAGACGTCTCATCGTCTTCGCAACCCCAACCTACCCTAGCAACTTGAGCGCTTGACCTCCCCTCCGCTGGGGTACATATGCTGCGAGAAAGGAAACGTAGCATTAACCGCCAGCCATGTCGACTTGTCTCGTGTCTCCAGCGTGTCGCACACATGGCGCTTCGGACTCGAGCCTGGCCAACAGGTTGTGGCAAAGCACACCGATGAGTAAAAGAACATGTGGTTAAGTGCAAGTTTTGGTTTAACACGTGGTTTTATGAAACTAATGATGATATATCTAGGGTTAAGTGCAATTTCCTCTTTTTTAGTAAAATTCGATTCATGCCACTCTAAAACTTGCCGATTCAAAAAATGCTACTCCAAAAGAGTAAATTAGAAAATACCACTCTAAAGCTTACCTTCTTTGATATATGCCACTCTAGGACTGTTTTGCCCTTGGACCTCTTCTTCGTCCCCATCGGCTACCATCCTCCCCTACTTCCTCCTACTACTTTGATTTATGCCGCCGCCATCAAATATTGCTCTAGTGAGCACGGTAACCGAAGTTTTCTTCCTCGCTGATGGGCATGCGGCTACCAAAGACCAGCAAGGTGGAGACGGCTTCGCAGAGGCCGTCAACAAGGGAGACGGTGTTAATGCCAGCCAGATCTATTCGCCTTCCTTGTCTCCGACGTATCTAAATATCTTCCATGTCACGAGCCATCAACCCCTTCAGGGCAGCCAAATCTAGAGTTCCACTCGAACGCAGCAGCTGTTGAGCTCAGATTCGGCTCGTCCTTTGACTCCCTTTCTCCGACTAGTGTGGACCTTACCTCTTTACCACTTGCCGAAGGTCCACGCCAGGCGACACAGACGAAGGATGGTAAGGAGCATGACGGCCCGCCTGGGGTGGAGGGAGAGGAGGAGGAGCACGATGACGTAGTTGGAGAAACAGCAGCACGGTCGACAACATCGGGAGGAAGAAGCAAGGGAGGATGGTGGTTTGTAGGGAAGAAGGAGAGGACCAAGGGCAAAACAGTCCTAAAGTGGTATATATTAAAGAAGGCAACTTTATAATGACATATTTCTAATTTACTTTTTTGGAGTGGCATTTTCCGAGTTGGCAAGCTTTAGAGTGGCATAAATCCAATTTTCCCCCCTTCCTTTTTTGAGTTTTTTCGCCTATTGTAGGCATAATTGGCAAGTAGATATGATTACTTTTCGGGTTCCAAACGTGTGGTGCGGGTTCCAAGCGAACTAGTGCTAGAATCCAATTCAGAGTGTTGCTTTGAATCTGTTCCTTTCCTCGCTGTTCCCGTCGTGGAACAGTCTCAGTACGACCGTGTGACCTGCAATGCAAGGCATCGTTTTTATGTGTCCAGTCACTTCGTAGCTGGAGAGATATTATTATCAACACGGAAGTGAAGCCAGAACAAGGAATTTGCCGTAGACAGAGGCAAATCCACTGCAGATTTTCGGAGCCCTGCTCATCTCTGCCACAACTAACGGCCAACCTAATGGCCCAAACTCTGGTAGTCAAGACAAACACCAAGCTATTTTCAATTTATAGTTTATAGCTTCTGATTTCTTTCGAACAAATAAACGAGACAATTTCTCTATCATCTTTTTAAAGTAGTTTAACAAGACAGATTTTTCAAAATAGCTTATCGGATTATCGATATTTGATTCATTTGAATACGCACTTGTGCTAGAAACAAAAGTCACCGGTCCAAGCAAAAAAGAATCACTCAAAAAGTACATTCAACCTAACCTATCAGGCACACCACAAAACTATCCAATGGGCTCTTTCCGGGATGCCCACTATAACCAGTCCATATGGTTCTATTGTTAGAAGCTGACGAACTGCTTTGCATGGACATACACAGCCAGGGGTTAGGTCCGAGGAGATTATTGATAGAAATTAACACAGGAGATCAACTAGGCCGCACATAAATTGACAGGAAGTGGATCGCCATCACGGCGAACCCGCCCGAGGCGTCCACGGAGCGGCGCCGGACGGACGGCGGCCAGCGCCGCGCCAACGGCCGAGCGGACCGCGAGGGAGGCGGCGGGGATCGCCATGCGACTTTGAATGGGACGACGCAACGGGAGGAAGTTTACCTTTAAAAAAAGCAATAAATTGACAGGAAGTGATAAAACTTTAAAAAAGCAATAAATTGACAGGAAGTGATAAAACTGTTTTCGATAACCAATATTAGTACAACAAATAATGAACAAAGTAGTTATTCCAAATCCTAATGTTAAGTGTTACACTTCGTTCCTCACAAGTAAACGATCCTCTCAAGAATAAGCTTCCATCATGACATACACAAAACCACTCGGGCCGGAGGTTCTCCTGTTAACAGCAAGAAATTTTCAGGAAAAAGACTTGGACACGAATACGGAAAACAGGTAGAATTTGTCAGTGAATCTGGGGAGGACTACATTCCATTTCTTAAAATAATAAACTTCCAGGTGCAAGATCATTAGCTCTGACAAGCTTAACGGATGCATATTCTTCATTCAAGAAATTGCTATACCGATTGCATGAGGAGAAAAAAAAATGCATAAATGGGCGTTGTCAATCTCAAAGTGGTCAATTTACCACACAAATCTTAATTGGAAACTAAAACTGAAATGCCATTTTAAATTTGTGTATTATCTATTGACTATATATGTTATGCATGCAAAGCATCACTGCGATATCTAGACAAGAAGGCGAGAAACACTCATCAATATCCACAAGCAAAGAGAAATATCTAAACAATGTAATCCAATGGGAACATTTAGGCATACCTCAGGTAGTAAGTGTAGCTGGTAAATGCAATGCCACCAATTGCAACAAGCCCTAGGAAAACAACCAATGCCATCAACCAACCAGACATTCCACTTCTCTTGGAATTTGTCGACTCTGTCATCTCGGAATCACTACAGCTCTGCTGATTGCATGATTCCTGTCTTGCAGGCTGCCAAACGAACAAAGTAACAAGGAGAGGCAAAATTTACAAATGCAGCAAAGAACCATATATGATCTCCCCAGAGATATGAAGGTACTTCATTGATATGCTTAATATACCTCGTAACGACGAGCAATTCTACACTTCATATTTTGCTACAGAAGTGTATAATGCTAGTTTTTTTTTTTGTCCGGAACATGTGAGGATTTCGGCTGCACCCAATCAAAAAAATAATTTTTAAGTACATGTTGAACAAGCATTTGGAACAGTCAATTCTTCTACAAGGCACACACATTGACATATACAAGAATGGCTTCTCTCTACAGATTTCTACGACTTAAGCTTGCCATCATTTCTACTGTTACACTCTAATCCTCTTCTTATGCACAGCAGCTCCCGGATTCGATCAGAGTTTATGAGATACTGTATGAACATGCACGGTATCAAGAACTACCATAGAGAGAACTAAAATAACGTCGTCGAAGCAGCCATGACGAGAGAGAAAAGATTTGGTAAAGCCGACCGCAAATTCTTTAAGCACAACCTTAAAAGGGTACAATGAATTGTTAGTCTCTCACAACCCTTTTGAACCTTTTCGGATCATCGGATCTTTACCTTATACAAGAATTTAGTGCTAAAGAATAAGTAGCTCCTTTTGCTTGGCTTGCTTTTTTTACTTGGGTTAGGTCCTCTATGACCACCCCTCATGTGTTTATATAGTCCCCCTAGTTCTCCTCCAAAGAGAATAAGAAATCATACTCTGAAAAGAAGTAGAAATCCTAATCCTATTAGAATTCATCTAGGACTCTTTGTAACACACCTCTCCAAGTCCTAAAGGAATAGAATATGAGTTACACTATTCTCAACATCTACCAACCTATCTGCAAGGATCCGACATAAACATTGTTGCAATCCTATTTTGGCAAATGTTCCTGGGTTGGTCATTTTTCAGTAAGTAGACAGATTTTTTTAGTAGTTAGTTAGACAGGAACCTGTAATCCTGCCCAGTTATTTGTTTAATTTATTATCAACGGGCATAGGCAGGGACCCTAATTTAGTAAACTAAATTAGAAAAACGATTGGTTCCCAACTGATAGAAGGGCTTGCTCAAGCTTTTGTCATAAATTCAATGGTTTAATTCATTGATTTCAAAGTCCAATATACCAATTCAACTACTGTGAAACTTCAAGGATCTGATTTGATAATACTTGAAGATTAATGCTTCGATTCAACCTTGTGTGATTGTTTTGGGGATTTGGCTGTAACATAGCTAATGAAAATACAAAGGTAGATGTAAATCAGAACGCAGAAGAAGATATGCAAAATCACGCATGCTGTGGAAAATTATTTAAAATCATGGGCAACCTAACAATGTAAATCCTCAGAAAGTATGATAGGTGCTCTTCAGAAACATAAAGTTCACTTAGTAAGTAATGAATCTATTGTATGTGACTGAAAGCGTGAAAGGCAACAAAGCAATATGTGTTACTGTACAAACAATATGAACTTTAACAGTCTCAACTTTCAAGTACCATTTCATGTGCTGAACAGCTAGCATCATCTACAGGATAGTGTTTGATTGTGAAATCAGCCAAACTTCCATAACAAGCAACATCACGATACCACACACCACCATCACATGGAGAGGAGCACTTCATCCATGGGCTAGCTACCCAATGAAAAGTTTCTGCAGATATTCCGAATCACTTATTGTCTACTTAACATGGTAATGACTTGACAATAGAATTACTCAGGAACAATTCAGCACAAAGAATAGGAGAGATTGGTAAAGGGCAAACGGACCTTCTTGGATAAAACTATGAGTGTGAAACTTGTGCAAAGACAAAGCGCAGAGTAAACATTAAATGGGTAAATTGTGCCAGAACACTTGAAGGACCTTTTTTGTAAAGAACTATGAACATTACACTAGCTGATAGATAAATTGCAGAATACATCTTTAAGACTTCAAAAAAATTGAGAAGTACTTCTATGCTCTCCCAGAAACTAAAATGTGGAAATCTTAAAGTAGCCTTGTTACTAGGGCTGGAAACGAGCTGAGCCGAGCTGGCTCGAGCCAGGCTCGGCCGAGCTCACCCGGAGTTACGGCTCGGCTCGGCTCATTCAAGAAACGAGCTAAAAGCTTAGCTCGGCTTGGCTCATTTCCCGGCTCAAGCTGGCTCGAATCAGCTCGCGAGCCGCACAAGCTCCCCGTGCATCTCCACCGAAAACCGCATCAAATCCATCACAGCCTCCACCTCTCCTCCTCCTCCAACTCGCGGCAGCACGGCCAAGATGCCATCGTCCAGCTCGAAGAAGCCACTCTCCCTCGCGTTGCCTGCCCCCATGATTGCTAGGTCCGCCACCAACGCCCACTCCCAATATCACCTTGACTTCCCCTCCCTCTTCTCCGACCTCCCCTCCCTCCTCTTCCACTGCTCCCCTGCCGCCTCCTCCCCCACGCCATCGTTTTCTCCTCCTCCATATCCATCCCGACCGCTCCCGCTCCCACCACGACCACCCCTACCCCGCTTGCCCACACCGCCATTGGGGCCTGCACCAGCGCCACCGTGAGGGCCTTCACCTACACCACCCTGCTCCCCATCGACGTCGTCAAGACC
This sequence comes from Dendrocalamus sinicus, assembly GCA_036346575.1. Classification (NCBI taxonomy): domain Eukaryota; kingdom Viridiplantae; phylum Streptophyta; class Magnoliopsida; order Poales; family Poaceae; genus Dendrocalamus; species Dendrocalamus sinicus. The sequence goes on from CM070642.1 coordinate 34,205,521, forward strand.
CGCCTCCAGGCCGGCGCAGTGACCCGTGACTCCTGGCACGTCTTCCTCGACATCCTCCGCACCAACGGCCCCCTCGACCTCTATCGCGGCCTCTTCACCATCATCCTCGGCTCCGCCTCCTCATCCACCGTCTACTTCGGCACCTACAAGCTCGCTAAGTCGCTGCTCTGCCCCCACCTCCCCCCTTCCTTGTGCCCCTTCTTGCTGGCGCTAGCGGCAACGTCTCCTCCTCCACAATCATGGTCCCTAAGGAGCTCATCACCCAGGCGCGCGCGCGCAGGGGGGCACACGGCTGGGGGAGCAACGCCGATACGAGTGTGGTATTGGGAGACAAGAGACGCGAGTGGGGACTGGTGACTCGGGAGACGAGAGACAACCAGGGTTATGCTTAGTGGGCTATAGCCATTTTGGTACACACGATCCAAAATAGCTCGCCAGCGGCTCGAGCCCGGCTCGAATTTTTTGCGAGCTGTGAAGGCTCGGCTCAAAATTTCACGAGCTCGAGCCAAACCATAAGCCTCGAGCTATTTTTCCAGCCCTAATTGTTACTACTGGAGTAGTGCGTGGTGTGCTTTAAACATTGTGGTTTCACCTTTTGGGAGAGCACAGAAGCACTAATTGTTTTACACACAACTACACTGTAATATGTTATGAACATTTCCTGTGATTCAAGCATTGCACCAGTCTCACATGTATTTTCAAAATCTTGGAGATAGAAGGTATTGAACAGTGTAGACAATTGATAAAAGAAGCAAGCAAAGCTGCCTTATAGTTTGAGTGAATGTTATTTATGTAAATATATGACATTACATGAATTATTTGGAGGATTTTTTGTTCTATAAAGGTTAAGAAAATATTCAAATTTTCATTCGAAGCAAGCAAACACTAACTTATTCTTTGACTACAGACTTCTGCTTCCCCCCTTTGGTCTTATTTAACTTAATAATGTTAAAATGCCAGATATCTCTTAAATTAGTAAAAGAATTAAAAATACATGTGCATCCAATAAAAAGTGTCAAACTACAACTGAGTCTAGTACAAACTACTCTTGGAAATATACCTTGCGGTTTTAACTGCATTGTTAACTCGGCACCACTCTTGCAGTAACCCAGCTTGCTATCCTTGTTCATAAAGGTTGGGTCAGAGCAATCAGAGCAGCATATAAACTCGTTGCCAAAATCCAGCTTGTTCTTGCAATGTCCACACTTGTTTGTTACCCTCGGGGTCCCTGTCCTTCAGAACACACGATCGACAATTTGTATCAGAATGCTGGAGTAGTTCATTCAAAATTTACTGTTACTTTGTTAAAGAATGGTCTGGACTCTGGGACTACTTATGCTAAGGAGTTCATATTTCAGTCAATATATGAATTCAGCGTACTAGTGCAGGATGTAGTAGACTGCTTGAGTCATTTTCCATTCTATGAATAAATATAGCAAGACCATGTATAGACCTGGTATGCAGCAATAGAAATGTGTGTGGAGGGGAAGGCATGGAGGGCTTTTTGACTCCGCGCAAAGACCATCGCAATTGTCTGATTGAGAATCTAAGAAGTGGCCAGCAGCACATACTCCAAACCATTTGCTTTGGCACCCAGTCCAATAGCACCCTGCAAGTTGAATGTCATGCTTTGATGAGGATGAGATATTGTCAAGTGTGAACTTCACCATAAGCCAAAGGTAGTATGAGTAATTTCTATGCGTCTGCATGGTGCAATCCATGGAAAAAAAAACAATGACATACATAGTGATTAATGAAAGCAGGCGAATATGACCCATACATTTGGCAGGTTGCTAACACAGTAGAGTATCAAAAATACCACAAAAGAAATTGAAATTTTCATTATATACTTTTCATTAACTTGAGTAACAAAATTCCCTCAACAATGCCATTGCCATCGGATACGGGGTAAACAGCAGTGATGTATATACAAAGGTCATTTTATTCACTTGAAACATTTTCTCGAGCTAGTCTTACACATACATGAGTTGAACCCAGTCTCCAACCTTCCCCCCACATAATTTACCAAACACGAGTTCTACTTGTGCCATACTAGAGCATCAAACCCACATATCAAAGCAGATCGAAGAACTAGCCACTACCGGCGCAGTGCTACTTCATGAGGAAAAATAAAACTTTAAGCTATTTGGCGACTTCAAATAGGCAAGCCCATCACATTTCTGCAGCAAGATGCGCACGGTGGCAGCAAAGCCACTCCAATCCAACCGAAAGACCGCAGCAGAGCTCGCCTGCAGCCTAACCAAACCCCCAATGCCAATACGCTCCCTCTACCAGACCAAGAAGGGAATCAAGCCGCTTGTTTCTGACTTCCGGGGCACTGATTCGCTGCATGCGTTACCGTGGGAGGGGGCGTCGAGACCGGTCGCGACGGCGAGGAAGGGGAGCACCAGCGCGCACAGCCGCAGCCGCTGCAGCACCGCCGCCGCCGCCATCTCCCTCCACCGCCGCCGAGGGAGAAGCTTAGCGTTAGTGCGGAGGGAGCGGAAGCGACGGCTCTGTTCCGTTCGGGTGGCGCGAGGTAGGTAGGGTCGCCGCGCTGCGCTGAGGTGCGTGGCCGTGCCGCGTCGGTGTCTGTCGGCATTGGGCCGGTAGTGTGGCTGACGCATCGGCTGTGGGGATGGTGCTTGCAGGCGGGGGCGCCGTGGGCTGGGCTGTCGCTGCGTGCGTCGCCTGCTACTGCTTCTTGGGCTTCAGCGCTAACCGCCGCGACGGAACCATTTTTCTCGTTTGCCCCCGTTCAAAATAGCTTTTGGGTAACTTTTGATTTTTGAACCTCTTTTTGTTCTTTTTCGTGCCTTTTGACTTTGATTTCTCCCTAAATTAAAATAAATGAGATAGGTTTTTTAAAGTCACCCCTCTAAATAGCTTCGCAACCTCAAAACTGTATATACCATCCATATCGACGGTTCCACCGTCCACCGCCGTCTCAAAAAGTATAAACAAAAACTATCAGCCGTAACCTAAAAGAACATGACTTTTGACTTTGGTTTCTTCAAAAATCAAAACAAACGAAATGACTTCTCTAAGTATTTCTCCAAATAACTTCCGAATATATTACCGTATGCATGGTCTATATTGATGTTTTTACGTCCGCTGTTATCTCGAAACCGCAGCCGTTTCGATCAGGGGGTTGTACTGGTCTCGCGTATGGGCCACCTGTTCAGTACCAGTGTTAATGGGCTGAGCCCAAATCACGAGGAGGTGAGAGTGCCCCGCATCGGGCCCGTCGGCAGCGAGGATTGCTCTGCCGCTCGGCGTAATCTAATCAGCGCGGTGCTCTTCTTCCATGGTAACGCTACGTAAACAGCAAGAACCAAGAACAGAACATAAGGCACATCCAGGGGCGGATTCAATGGTATTCCTGGGTATTCCCGGGAATACCCAACTTTTTTGGTATAATCTTTAGTATATATGTATGTATACTTATATATAGAAATATATAATGATGTATTCTGTGATATTTTCGCTATTCTAGCCCACAGCGGCCCAAAAAATAGCCTATTGGCCTGAGCTTTCCATTAAGCTTGTTGAAACAAAGAAGCATCTTAGACATGAAGTTGTTTACAGGCTTCTCAAATTGGTGCTAGTGCTTCCAAAGAGCAACCGCAAGTGTTGAAAGAGTCTTTTCTCATGAATTATGTGAAGAACAAATTGAGAAATAAGATTGGGGATCAATACTTGAATGATTGCTTGGTTACATTTATTGAGCGGGAGTTCTTTCTACAAGTTAAGGACAAAGACATCATCAACCGCTTCCAAGCCATGAAGAATCGCAAGGTTAAAGCAACATTATAGTATTTTGTAAGTTCTCTTTATTACTTATTAGTTTGTTTCATGCATATCTTAGAGCTGAACAATTTGTTATTTGACTATTTTTATGACTTTAATTATCGATAACGTACTACTCTGAACTATATTTTAAATCTATAGATTGGATTTTTTTTATGTGAGAGTGGGAATACCCAAGGTTGAAATCCTGGCTCCGCCACTGGGCACATCCAGACATCCTATCCTCCTGCTCGGCGTGCTTCGATTCCTACCGCGCGCACCGGGCAAGTCGATCTGCTCTGTTCACGCTACGGCTCCGGGCCGTCCTAGCTTGGGTGGCCAAGAGCATAATGCAGCTTTGGTTCATGAATGCTGATGCCTACCGCCGGGGTGGCGCTGACGTTTAACAAGCGGCCACTATTCACTAGTACGACAGCTCTAGCAGTGGCGGAGGACGGGAAAAAAATAAGGTGGGACGGATCGCCCGCCTCCCGCCGGCCGCCCGCCTCCTATCGATGGCAAGAATAGATGCGTCGACCCGACTCGGCGGAGCGCGCGCCAGTACGCGCCATACGGCGCGAAGCCGATGGCGCGGTCGAACATGAGCCCGTACACGGACTCCTTGATCGGCCAGTCGGCCGGTCGGCGAACGCCGGTCTGGCCAGCAGCTTCCTCGCCACGTCCGGGTCGACGATCACCACCACCCGGGTCTCGCCAGGGAGAACGCCATGAGCCGCCGCCTGGCCCACGAGCTTGCCGCCGCCGCCGGCGCGAGCTTCCGGTGCGTGAGGCCGGTCATGAGCCTCATGCCGCTGATCATGGGGAGCCCTCGGGTCCCCGGGATGGCGTTGCCAATGCCCAAACCCCTCCTCATTCACCAGTACCTGCAGGGGCGGAGCTCAATGGGCCAGAGGGGGTTCCCACGGACCCGGGTCCAAAAAAAATTTAGTTATTACTAGTAAACATTCACCCTTTGTGCACCCCCTTGGTCCAATATGGTGTACCCCTAGCCCAACAAACACCCTCACTCGCCCTGTCCAGCTCATTCTCCCACCGTCCTATGCTCCCACGCGCGGCCCGTTGCACCCCCTCCGTTTTGCTCTAACTCCGCCACTGAGTACCTGCCCCACGCCGGGCCACCTGGAGACGCCCAGTGCAGGAGCGACGTGAAGACGCAAGTAAAGAGCAAAAATTCAAGGTCTGGCCCATGCCACTGTTAGTGATATGCCCTAGAGGCAACATGGAGATGTTATATATATCACATACTATGTTTATGATGCATTAGTTTGTTCCTTGAAATAGACATTATCATTATTGATCAATGAGTATGTGACTTATTCATGAGACTCTTAATGCCAAATGTTGCTATTTCTAAATGATTCCTGATTATATATCATATGAGGAACAAATATGATTCAAAGATCAGCATATGTATTGATTGATGATCATGTCTTATGGATCATGCTATGGAGATACTAAATCAATAATATGGACATGTGTTAGTGAACATATGTTGGATAGACCCGCCATAAGACACTACAGAGATTCCATGTGTCATCAGTTGGTCTCAAGTAGTGTTTATGTGGAATCCTTAGACTTGAGATCATCATGGTTCCCAACATGCATAGTAGCTTATTTTGGGACTACTAAACACTACTCCGTAACTGGGTAGTCATAAAAGTAGTCTTCGGGTTTGCTATGAAACATGTAGTGGGATGTGAATGATCAAGATAGAATTTGCCCCTCCTTATGGGAGAGATATCTCTGGGCCCCTCGATGTAATGGATTATGAAAGTGCATGGCATGCCAAGGTGATTGAGGAGTCAATCACGAGTTTATAATCCATCACGGAATCGAGAGAGTGATTGAGCTATTAAGAGGATGACACAGGTATCGCCTTGAGCTTAATCTATATCGTGAGGCAAAGGGATTCGTACATGAGAACATTACAGTTCATGATATGATCTTTACGTATACTTTGGGGTTAATATGTCTTGCTAGAGGCCGCTATTAACAGGGTGACCGGAAAGACGTTTCCGGGTCGCGACCAAGTATACGTGAACCTACAGGGTCGCACACTTAATATGTTGGAACACTAATTCGAATGTGATTCGGATGTGGGCTCAATTCGGATAGAGATCCGGATAGACTCCTATTGGGCCTCGGTCCACGAGGTCCAAGTGAGGAGGTCTATATATATGGAGGTGGGGTGAGGATGTACACTGCTCCTCCCGAGCAAAACCCTAGCCGCCACCTCCCGAGCCAAACCCTAGCCGCCGCGAGTCTTTGGTACACTCGCGATCGGTGTTCCACCGGACATGTGGATACCGGTGGAGGCGCCGCTCGTTGCGGCGTTGATCGGCATCAACAATCTGATTGGATCCGCTCGTGGTGTGGTTGATCGCGTGGAGGAGACGATCTGTCGGGACGATCGGCTACTTCCACTACTACCTCGACGCGCGTGGTTGGATCGGCTTCTCCAACTCTTCTTCCGCTGCGCTGCGCGTCTAGTGGTAACGATCTATGATCCCTCCTTAGTATGATGTCCTGGTGTGCGTGGTAAAAATTTTTATTTTCTGCTATCATAGCCTTCGCGCTTTCCTTCAGCAGCTTGCCCTATCGGGTCCTCCGCCACTGAGCTCTAGTGATGGGTAGTGACAGAGAGCGAGGTGGGGGAAGAGGGAGACACAGAGCGATCGAACGACAGCTCTAGTGACAGATTTTGTACATGAAGAAGAAGAAGAAGAAATGCAGGTATCCATCCACGCATCCATCAGCACAGCATGATGAGTGGTGATCATTCGCATGCGGACCAGACCAGCCGCCGCCCATAGCGCGACGCCACGCGATGCACGAGCAGAAAAGACGACCACGAGATCCGCCGCCGCTCGTCGGTGCGCGCGCGCCGTGCGTTGCGTCCAAAGCGGAAGTGAAGCCGAGGGGAAGGGAAGTCGAGGCAAGTAGAAGTAGACCACGGGCCCCAGGAATCAGCTAGCTAGGCTCGGCGCATGGACGCACATGGCGGCCGCGGCCGCGGCGCGACGTCGACGGCAGAACGCTTCCCTGGCCTGCCCACCCTCGTGTCGGTCGCTGTCTCGTTCACCGCCGGATCGCACTGCCTCCTCGCTCGCGCCCGCCCGCCCATCAAGCAGGCACACATGCATGCCCGTGTCCCTGGCCCCACCTGGCAGCGGAACCGACGGGAGGAGATCAGAGGAAACCAGCTCGTTGCCAGCTGCTCCCTCCTCGCTCGCTGGACCCCCCCGGAACCGCTGTTCGCCGAGGCTGGTCGGCCGCCCTCAGCCACGACCACCGCTGGACCACAGCCCACTGTCGATGGTTTCACTTATCCACTTTGCTCTGTTCCGCAGTACCAGTAGCTTGGTTCAACTGGAATTGGTTTTTGAGTGTCCCATTTTCAAGCAGGAGTGATCTGGAAAGTTGTCCTGGGTTTACCGAAGGCTGCAAAGATCCAATCCTACTAGAGGATCGCTTGGATTTGGAAGGGAACGGAACGAGTACGGGGAGTGTTCTCCCTAGTTTCCTGAGATATCTCTTCCAGCTGAATCGTACATGAGCTATCGATCGAGACAACAGCTGATCATGTGCACGGCGGTGTTTGATTCGGCTTTGGCTTTGGGATTCTAAGCCGAAGCAAACTCCCGACTTCAAAAATGCCAATTTCAGAAGTTTTCCTCGCGCTTCGTCGCCGCCTCCGCCTGCTCCTCCTTAACGCTTGATTCCGGTCTCTCCCATTGCCTTCAACTCTACCGCCTTCTCCTGCCACCTCCACAGTTTCCATCTCTACCTCATCCTGCCACCTCCACCTCCGCCCGCCGCCGCCTGTCCATCCATCTCCTTCGCCTCCGACTACCTCTCGGCGCACCGCCCTGTCTCTGTGCCAACCTCTACCTTGACTCCGCACACCTCCACCTCTGGTGGCCTCCCGCCGCTTTTTCTTTTTTATCTATTTTTTATTTTCTGTTTCAGATCATAGTACATTTAGGGTGTTGCAATTATCACACTCAGAGGTAATTGTTCTAAAGCCAAAAGCTCCAACTGAATCAAACACCTCTCACTTTCGATCCTTTCTACTTGTAACCGCTATTGTTCTAAAGCCAAAAGCTCCGACCGTTTCATAAACACCTAAGCTACAGAAAACAGGGGTGTACAGTGCATTGTACGCTAGTCTATCTGAATCAATAATTTGTAACCACTCATTTTTCACAGAAGAAAACAGATTGTTTTGTAAACAAAAAACAACTCAAGGGGCATCCGACCAAGATACGAATTGCTATATCCGTACAGGCATTATCTTGTAACATGTATTTTACAATACAGTATATTCTTTTATGCTGTGGTTTATGATTTTTAAATTCTAATTGTTTATAATAGGGATTACAAAGAGAGAATAGTTGTTTATAATTTTTGTCGATATAGCTAAAGTTGATATAATATATATTACAATCGTCTAATAGATATTATCTTAAAAAACATATCTTTTATAAACTAATTCCTGTAGCAAAGAACAAAAGACAAAAGTACTGAGGCGTACCGAATCCAGCAAGATCGATTTTGCAAGCAGGACTTACCGGCACAAATCACGGAGCTGCAGCTCTGAAACCAAACGAAACACAAAGCGGCGCAACACGACGGAACTGCAGCGGAAGCCACGACCTCGATCGGATTTGTTCGCACATGCGCCCGTCGTTGCGGTTACACAAGAGCACGTTCGGTCGCATGCCAGCGACGGAACAAGACGAGCGAGCGCCCATACATGCGCATGGGGTGGTGACAGGAACTATCCCTGGCGATAAGGGTATCTGTAATGTATGAAAATAGAAGGTCTTAAATCAGCTTAAGATCAACTTTATACATTACAGGGGTAATCTTAAGCAGGCTATAAGCAAAAAAGGCTTGAGGCTGGTCCTCAAGCTAAAGGCCTGACCACAAGCATTAAAATACAATTTTTTTATCTGCCAAGTGGGACCGTCTTAAGGCCTCTTGGGTTATATACACTATGGAGTCAGCCTTAAGATTTAGATGTGACCCACCTTAAGACCTCTTGGATTATATACACTACAGATGCCCTAAGAGCAAATTTAATAGTACAGATAGCTGCTATCTCCAATACATTTCCATGTCATCAAAAGATAATGATGCAGTCAACTCATACAATAAGCTGGCTATAAGTTGTCTCCACAAGAGCTCTCAGGGTGCCTTTGGTTGAGCTTTTGAGAGCTGCTTTTGCTTCCAAAAAAGCCAAAAGCCAACCAAAGGGTGGAAACCAGAAACTGCTTTTTGAAGCTACTTTTGGGTAGTCTGCTTTGAAAGCACCTTGGACCCTACTTTTGGCTTTTGGTTTCTGCTTTTGAAATGGTGAAAATAGAGAGTCATTTCACAGCTTGTTTCAAGGAAAATAGAGATAGGAGGTAAGTTTTATACTTGTTTGAACCAAACAACTTACAACTTTTCCATGTACCCACAACCTACAAAGACTTTTCCACATTTACTCCACAAAGAGCTTTTGTGAAGCCACAGCTCAACCAAACACACCCTCAATCATTTAATACATACATGGGTATTGATAATTCAATACATACATGGGTATAGCAATTAGTTCTATGGGTACATGCATGGATAATGCATCTTTTCCTGTGCTATAGCCTGACTCTTGCATGGGAGTCGGCTTGGCTCTCTCTCTCCTTTTCTCTCCCCTCCACAAAGGACTATGCTGACATAGATTCCCTTGTAGCTAGCACAGTCAGCCTTATTAAACTTGCTCTAAGAGCAAGTACAATAGTATAGCCAACTACTGGCTATAACACTTGTCCATTTCATCTATAGCCTTCAAAAAAATAGTTCATACAATAAGGTAGCTATTACAATAACTATTTGGCCCCACGTGTAAGAGAGTGAAATGCATATTTTTACGTGCTATAGCTAGCTGTAATTTAATAGCCAGCTTCCTTCTCTCTATTCTTTTCTCTCTCTGTCACGTAAGATTTGATTGATATTATATTTGCTATAGCCTGCTGACTAAGTCTTATTGTACCTGCTCTAAGGCACGCGCACCATTTCCGATGCTGTTAAATGGCCCGGTGATTCCGACGCCGGGGCGGTCACTTTCACGCCAAGAAATGCCCATCGGGCTCAAACCGGGGCCGCTCGGTGGCCGTTATGGGCTGGCGTCCTCGAAATTTATGAAGAATACAAATATCTCCTACCAGCTAGAGGTTCTAATTAGGGCCTATTTGGTAGAGCTCCACCAACTCCAGATCCACCAAAAACAGCTCCACTCCACGAATTTTTACCCAAACGCTCTAGCTCCACGAAATCTGGATCCACCAAAATACTGAATCTAGCTCCAGATTCATGAAATCCATGGAGCATCTCAAGGGGTGCTCCACGAAATCTTGTTTCGTACATACTCGTGGAGTTGGGTGGTAATTACCCACCTTTTGCCACTGGTTACACACCTCATCCCATACCACCATAAAACCCATGGGCAAAACAGGTCATTCCCACCAAAAACTCAGTTTCGTGGATCTGGAGCTGCAGTGCAAGCCAAACAGTTTTGTCTAGCTCCATGGTGGGATCCCAGATTCACGGTGGAGCTGTTTTTGGTGGATCTGCTGCTCCAGATTCATTTTTTCAGTGGTAGAGCTCTGCCGAACAGGCCCTTAAATTTATACTATGTTGCTATTTGGTAATACTAGAGAAAATTAGATGAAAATTATATTTCATGCTCTCTATTCAGATTTTGTAGACAAATTGACACCCTATTTTGTTCTTTCATACGATGAGTGTAAAGATTCAAAACTAATATTATCATCAGATACAAGACATTTTGCTTATAACTTTTAAAGCTATATATGATGTAAATAGGACGTATTAATACTGGCCTCCTAAGTATGGATGTATTAAAGGTTATACATATTGCTTGGATAATAGGATATGCAAACTGTCATGATGGCCATGTGATGTCATTACTCCATAAAATAAGTTGTTTGCGTAATTAATTAGAAAGCAAACTCAACTAATTATATAGAAACGTTAAATACCATACGTATAAATATAATATTCGTACTGCATAGTTTATCCGACGCTAATATTGATTAACGAATCACTTAGCGGTCGTCCTTTTACATCATCTTTAAGCATCAACGACGCACCTCTTTATCAAATTTTTTGGTAGTATATATGCATCATCCGGATGTTTTCTTCCTAATTATCATCCAAATTTGTGGCCTTTGGATTAGAGATCAAGAGTCCCCTTATTTTTAAAGGGGGTGAGATTTTTTTCAAGGGAGAGGGGGTAGAATTCAAGGAGAGGGGTGAGAATTCATAGTTATTAGATCTCTAATCCAATGGTTCTAAATTTGAATGATAGTTAGAAAGTAAACATCTGAATCACGTTTAACAATATCTTTTTTTTTTAGCTCCGTGGCTTGCCACGAGCAGTGCCGCCAAATCCTGTTGCCTGCCGTGTCAAAGATCTACTGTACATAAATAAATGCCTGTGCTCGGAACATGATTTACAGTTCCGTTATGACCACTCACTGACATCGGTGAAAGACATTTGCACCGCCGACATGTCGACGACTGTTTCTTAGCGACGATCTACCGGAGCGGATCTGTTGCCTGTTGGTACGTGTAGCATTGCTCCCTAAATAACTGTCAAGCAGGCAAGGCGAATGGGGCCACCGTCTACGCGTACGTATACGCCTGCCTCCAAACTCAAATTCGGCGCCTGGCCGGGGAACACCTGGTACCCTCATCACGTGGGCTCCAAATTGATGATAAGATCTGGCCTCTCCCTTTCGATTTCATCAAATGGCAATGGCGCAGGGCTGCACTGTGCGTGCATCCGACAGGACAGGGCATGCGTGGCACATGGAGGCATCGATCACTTGTTAATTTTATGGGGGCAGGCAGGTCAGGCAGAGGCACATCGCATGCAATTAACACTCTGCTCGGTTAGACTAAAAAACTATGACTTATGACTGAAATTACACTGTATCTGAAGATAGCTTATTTGACGTAATTAAATTTAAAAAAATTAAAAATGAAAAATATGCTAGCTCATCACGAACAACGCGAACGAATATGAGAAAAAAGAACCGGTAAAAAAGCTAAAAAAGTTAAAAGTTCAGAAAAAGATGAAATTTATGAATAGTGAAAAATAAGCTAGCAGCTGAAGTCGAAATGAGCGGAGCCATCGTGCATAGAAGAGTCCTAGTAGTGCCATGTTTCTGAAGCCAAACAAAAGAAGAAAAGAACTGCAAGACCTGTTTGGAAAGCATGTCCACATGAATTTTACGGGAAATAATTTAGTTCTTTGAAAACAGTAAGACAAAAACTTAACACTAGTGAGCTAGTGATGTGCATCTGGAGACGCGTGCAGGCTCTGGCTGTTGTCAAGGGTAAGCGTATTATTGTCTTGGTTTAGAGCAGGGCGAAAACAGGCTGAGCCCCAGTCTTGGGCTGGACCGGCTGATTTTAAGCTATCTTAGATTTTCGCTTCTAGGTTTTTACACCTAGGTCACTATTTTCTGCTTTGGCTTTTAGGTTTTAGACTATAGCCCACCTAACTTGAGGCTTGATTCCACCCCTCCAGCATGTGCAATGCACCTATTTAGAGAGGTGTTCAGCAATAAAAAAAACTAATTGTTTTTGTCATGTAGGATAGGTAATACTCTTATTTTGTAGCATCAATGTTTAAATAACAGAGATGCTGATATAGATAACACATATGATTTTAGAATAGAAAACCGTTTGACAAATCTACTTTAACAAATTGTTCCGTTTATTTTAAATTTCGGAGGAGTAGAAAAAAAAATGCCTACATCGCTAGTTCAGTCCCGGAGGTCACCTGGCCAGAAAAAGCCCCTAGGTTCAATTTTTCAGTTTCAACCGCCGGGCCGGGCCGAACCGGTTTAATAACTAAGCAGAACTACAGGTGTCTCCGTTGTAAAGCACCGACACGTCAGCCGCTGCCGGAAGCTTTGATGCATCATTCGTGTACGCGCTGTCGTCTCGCAAATCTCGTGATGAACCATCGCGAACACGAGCTGACCTGGTTACTACGACCACGGCCCCACGGTCACACACAACCGACGCGGCCGAACCCCCGAAATGACGGGACTGCCCCTCGCCGGTGGCCACCACCGCGCCGGGCTCCCGCGGCCGAGCCACTCCGAGAGCCAAGCGCGCTCACGCAGAAAACCGCCCCGCGCGCACGCGCGGAAGGAGCAGGAAGACGGGCCATGTGACCACAGGCAGAGGCTGTCCCCTCCGAGGGCAGAACGGACATTACGCCGCGGCTCAGAGCCGAGAGGCGCCGCCCGCCGATCCGGCGCCGTCCGGCGCTCCCCGGGGACACGCGTAGGGTGGGATTTGACCGCCCTGAAGCGGGACACGCAGTGGCATTTTCTGCTAATACGCGGTAGCCTCCATGCTGTTTAGCCCAACGGTTGCTCTATAAGAGCAGCCACGACGCTGCTCTGTTCGCCCCATCCATCCTCTCTTAAGCTCGAAGCACGGCTCGAACCTGAAGCGAGAGAGAGAGAGAGAGAGAGAGAGAGAGAGAGAGTTTCTGTGAAGAAGAAGAAGAGCACAATGCGGTGGGTCGCGTTGTTGCTGCTCGTCTGCGCGGCGGCGCGAGCCGCCGCGGTCGTCACCGACGGTGAGAGCTTTGCTTGCAAGTTGCAAATTGCGTCTCTGCTGGTTGCTACTGTTCGTTGCATGATTTGTAGGAGTACTAAGTAAAAGTATAACTGCAACTGAATTTTAATCATGTCAGGAGATTTTGTTTACCGTTTTGCTGTCAATTCTTGCTGCCCAGACGCCTCTGTGCGCGAACTACTCCGTACCAAGTTACTGTTTTTTTTCCTGTTGTTCTTGCCATCTTCGCTGTTAATGTTGAGGTGCTGTAATTGGTTTGCATAAACGGGAAGGTTAACGCACAAGAGCTGTTCCTCTACGTATGAATTTTGGAGTGACCAGTAGGCTACTTGTCGTCAAACACCGTAAATCTGTAGACATATTATACAACGGATGGGTATTTTTTTTTTCCAAAACTGCTATAGTGCTATGTTCAAACAAACGAATAGTATTTTATTTACACAACTGTGATGACTATGAGGCTATGAACAGTATCTGATAAACAAAACCAGGGTGCAACGTATAATTGAGCGAAATCACCGATAGTGATTATTGGAGGACCATACATATCTACGGGTGTATTGGTTCCACCGCACCGACTCACATGGCCTGCATCTGCGTTGCATGGGTGGCGAATTAACTATAGCAAATCCCCTTGTGTTGTTGTGCAGCATCAGATGTTATAAGGTATGTTGGGCTACGACTAATCTAACAAACAATGATGGTTGTAAAAAGAAATGCCAAAAACCGATTGAAAAGGAAAAACTGCAAGCATATGCATGCATCCCAGTTGGCAATGTACTAGTAATATTGCTTTAGCCACCTAATCTGGTTTTGCACGATGATTTTGCCTATATGGCATCTTGAATAGGTGGTTTTATCACTAACAATGACATGCTGACTAAGTTAGTGAATAACAAGTAGGGCCTAGAGTGGAAACGTCTTCTTCTCCATTCCTCATTGACAGTGGGACCTGCTCGTCAACTCTATTCTAACTCACCTTGCATCTACTCTCAGTGAAGGAGAAAAGAAGCTAAGACTTCTTCGCTACGTGCCCATCTAGCATTCATCTAACTTGTTCAGCTTATCATTCTGCACTGCAAAACCACGAACTCATGATTTCATGTAGGCAAAATCAATATATAAAACCGAGTTAGGGAATTATATAGACAATATTACAAAGTTTAAGTTGAAGATGTTAGACGGATTTTCGAGTGAAATTTGGGGGTTACATGGACATTTTCTGACGAGGTTCGCAAGCATGTGTTGGTGCAGGAGTCTGTTTCTGGATAAACGTGTTCACCGTCCAAAAAGATCCTTCTTAACAAGAGAAAAAAAATGATCATATCGTCACACTAAGGCCCCGTTTGGCACAGCTCCACTTCACAAGTGGAGATATTTTTTTTGACTTCACAAGTGAAGCTGGGTGAAGCTACTTTTTTCAGCTCCACCCAAGGAGTTACTTTTGTCTCAGCAGATTTTAAGGGACTCCTTGGGTGTAGCTATTTTGTTGTACCCCGTTTGGCACAAAACAGCTCCAAGAGCCGGTGATAGAGCTGTGCCAAACGGGGCCTAAGTAGCGACATAAGCTACTGTTTGGTTTGATTCGGTCTCTCGTCTGGCTGCATCGATCTCATGCAGTCATGCATGCGCAGAACCGCAGATCTCTGCATGTGGTAGGTGACGTGGGAGTGAAAGCGTCTGGGCTCCAGTCGACGCAGCCAAACAGAAATACAGACAGCCGCAGTAGCCAGATCAGACTAACATGCACCCTGTCAGATTACTATACTGTCGGTCACAGTTACATTAATTATATACTCGTAAGGGCATATTCCATACGGTCACTTTAGCTATCTCGAGAGACTGCAATAAAAGAAAATATGCTATCTCTTGTATTTCAGAGAATCTAAATATATAGATCAACACAAATGGTAATGAAATATGAGAAGAAATCTGATAGAAATAATATAAAATAGTTAAAAAAATAGTTTTAGAGATAAATTACTGAAGAAATTATCTCTAATGATACTTTTAGATGATTTTAGAGACGGCCGAAGAGACTACTGTACATCTCTTGAGGAAACGAGAGAGAACCTGCGTGATCTCTGCTACTAGTAGCTTTCTTTTCAGATAGCTCCCGCTGCAACCATGCATGCAGTAATGGTGGCTGCAACAACCAGACAGCGAGCAAGCGACCCTCTTTATGTCCCTTTCATTTCGATTTAAGTTTCTAACTTTTAACTTATTTTTTACTATTTATAAATTTTATATTTTTCTTAATTTTTTGGTTTTTAAAGTTTTTTTGCTGGTTCTTTTTTTATTCATTTGCGTTGTCCGAGCTAATATATTTTTTTATTTTTAAATTTAATTATGTCAAATAAGTTATTTTTAGTTACAGTACAATTTTAATCATAAATCACTATTTTTAATCCAACCAAGTGGGGCCTTAATTTTCACCCTGTGCTGCCAAATCTGGCCTTAATTAGTATCTACATTTAATTTGTTCATTCGCTTGGTAAAAATTGTGCATATAATCGTTGACATCAGAAAGGGACGATCCATAGAATTGAATTTGATTCGTTCAATTGGATTCCAAATCCTATTATAGTAGGATTCGAATTTGATTCAAACCAATTGAAATCCAAAATTTTCGGTTTGGTTGTCCATTGGAATTGGAAGATTTCGAGCTCAGGGCGCACCACAACCATGCCGCTCTTGGCCGCCATGCCTGCAGCACCCGAGGAGGATATAGATCAAGAAAACGTCATCATCAAGAATGAAATCAATCAAATAGATTTGCTTTACAGTGAAAAATCGCTTCTGCTTTCTCAAAATCCCCTCTCTAATGAAATCAAATCTGATCAAGCAAAAGAATCAAACACTGCCAATGCCACATCCCAAATCAGAGCATGGAACTAGTCGACATCTAACCAAATCGCGGGGGATGATAGATCCTATATCGAAGCGACAAACAATCAATCAGGTCGTCTCCACTTAAAACGAAACAAACAAGAACTTAGTGACCAAACATCTCTACAAAAATGTCAAGCTATTTGGGGAAAAAATGGAGGAAGAAGAGGATGAGCGTGCATGAGCAGACGAGGAAGCCAAAGAAGGGCGTCGTCGTGGGGCTATCCTTCCAAAACTCCGGCGTGGTTGCTGCCAGATCTGTGTCTGCCGTCGTCGCTGCCAGTGACACAGTCAGGGACGCCGTCGACGAGGACGACTCCAATTAGTCCATGCTGAGGCTAGAAGCTCGGGCTTAAAAGCCCCGGTGATTACCACCTCAGTCATCAACTAATTATTAGCATCCACAATCTACCCAACTCAATTGTGGTGTATCAATCTTTCTCAAGGCTATGCGCGTGTTGCGCTGTCGAATCTAGTTAGCTGAATTTGGATTTGTTATGGGTTTCAGCTGAAATTTTGGTTGAACTAAAACTAATGATGGGTGGCAGGGCTTGTGCCGAACGGCAACTTCGAGGAGGGGCCGCCCAAGTCGGACCTGGTGAACGGCACGGTGGTGAAGGGGTCGAACGCCATCCCGTCGTGGGAGACGTCGGGGTTCGTGGAGTACATCGAGTCCGGGCACAAGCAGGGGGACATGCTGCTGGTGGTGCCGCAGGGCGCGCACGCCGTGCGGCTGGGCAACGAGGCCTTCATCCGGCAGCGGCTCGCCGTGTCCCGCGGCTCCTACTACGCCGTCACTTTCAGCGCCGCGCGCACCTGCGCGCAGGCCGAGCGGCTGAACGTCTCCGTCAGCCCCGAGTGGGGGGTGCTCCCCATGCAGACCATCTACGGCAGCAACGGCTGGGACTCGTACGCCTGGGCCTTCAAGGCCAAGCTCGACGCCGTCACGCTCGTCATCCACAACCCCGGCGTCGAGGAGGACCCGGCCTGCGGCCCGCTCATCGACGCCGTCGCCATCAGGGCGCTGTACCCGCCGACACTCACCAGGGGCAACATGCTCAAGAACGGCGGCTTCGAGGAGGGGCCCTACTTCCTGCCCAACACGTCGTGGGGGGTGCTCGTGCCGCCCAACATCGAGGACGACCACTCGCCGCTGCCGGCGTGGATGATCATGTCGTCCAAGGCCGTCAAGTACGTCGACGCCTCGCACTTCGCCGTGCCGCAGGGCGCGCGCGCCGTGGAGCTCGTGGGCGGCAAGGAGAGCGCGCTGGTGCAGGAGGTGCGCACCGTGCCCGGGTGGGCCTACCGGCTGTCCTTCGCCGTCGGCGACGCCGCCGACGGCTGCGCGGGCTCCATGGTCGCCGAGGCCTACGCGGCGCGCGCCACCGTCAAGGTGCCCTACGAGTCCAAGGGCTCCGGCGGGCACAAGCGCGCCGTGTTGGAGTTCGCGGCCATCGCGAGCCGCACCCGCGTCGTGTTCCAGAGCACCTTCTACCACATGAAGGCCGACGGCACGCTCTGCGGTCCCGTCATCGACGACGCCTCGCTCGTCGGCCTGCGCAAGAAGCCGGCCGGCCGCCGTCTGCTGCTGTAAGAACACGTCGTTTACGTCGTATAGCGCATGCACGGCCGTCGGCCGGAGCGAGCATGGTACGGTAGGCGTTTTCCTGGCTTTGGTGTGCCTGGTATATGTGTGCGTTGGCGCTTAAGCCGCGTGGTGTCTCTGTCTGGTGCGTTGCGTGCCACCGCCCTGTGGTTATACTTGCACTGGCGCTCGTTTCAGTGTTTGCTTTCTTAATTACCTGTGGAGAAGAGATGGTGCACGGTTTGCCCCAAGGGTTTGATAACTTAACCTGAGAGGATTACTTGCAAATGTTAATGTTTCTCTCTCAGACTCTGTGTAATCTTACCCAAGGAGCCGTCGTACTTTACTTTTACTTCATTGAGCTGAAGCAGCACTCGAGAGAGGGAGAGAACACAGCAGATTAGGATTTACCAGAGCTCTGCTTTTACAGTTTGTGCTAATCACCATGCACAACATCTTTTGGTGATATGCATTGTTTTCATGACTTCACCTAATTCCGGGCAGCAAGTTGGTAACGGTGATATGCGTTGTTTGGCATTGATGCCGGAGATCATAATCTGCTTACTGAAGGTATGGATACTGAGAACAAATGCCAACAAATAAAAGCTTCCAATAGAGCCACGTGATATTTGGGGCAGAATTTGAGAGAACACTAGGAACCGCAGATTTCTGGTAATTGGACTCCAAACAAAACTATTCAGTGCATTCAAATGATGTGGAAAATCAGAAAGGGACTTACAAGAAGGAGAAAATCTTCAGCTATCGGTGGTTGGGTGGATGGATCCCTTGTTTAATCGACGGAGGCAGTGGCCACGAGGCAGGCAGAGGATTTGTTCCGGGGTTTTGTTCGGGGGTTCACAATTAACATGTTGTGTAGGCACTATGATCTAAAATAGATATTTTTTTATGTATCATATGTAAAAATTTCTGGATTTTTTGGATGTCAAGTTTAATTAGTTCAAACAGCTTTGAATTAAAATTCAAATTGTAGTTGTCTTTTTTATAATAGTTTGATTGTAGGTATGTGCTGATTATATATATATATATATAATTACACCCTATGTCATATCTCACAACATAGGTAGTATCTCGCGTAACGGCGAGTATGTACGTGTAGTATACGAGTATTTAAGACCATATAGGTGGTATGAATAATTTTTCAGAGGTGGTATGCATATTTTTTTGACATACTCCTTTTATGTATGTATATAAAGGTATTTATAAAATACGCTAAAAACTATGAACTTTCTTGCAATTTTTTCGTGTGGTTCACATTGGAGTATCTTATAATTAGTATATGAGTATACCTAAAGTGATAAAGAAGTATTTCAAGTTTGTTTAGGTGGTATATTAGAGGTGGGTGTAATTACACCCGGGAGTAAAAAGTATTTTTCCTATATATATATATATCATCAAAGTATATGATCTAAATTTGTTCAAAAATTTAAATTCGAGTATATTTTTCATAGGTATATGACGAGGATATAATAGTTCTTGAATTATTATTTGTTTATAAATGATATTATTGCGTCATTACACTTTCTGAGTATACCCCTTATTTATAAGAGAGAAACATAGACTGATGGTTGTACATCCTTCTACGACCATCCCCCGGTCGTAAGCCTTTTCTACAGCTGCTTTATCGTCGTAAGTCCTTCTACGATCATCTCTTGGTCGTAAGCCTTTTCTACGACCACTTTATGGTTATAAGCTTTTCTACGAGCATGACATAGTCATAAGTTATATTACGATCACCTTGTGGTTGTAGACTCTTCTGCGACTAAACCTAATTTCAACTGATTTGTCTACGACAAGTCAGTTATATCGTGGGTCTGTCTGATGAGACGGTTAGCATGTGCACTTGTTCTTTGGAATAACTGTGCACTATATAAGGGTTGACGTCAGATAGAAGAAGGGACAGGCCCGAGAGAGACGATAGAAATAGTGCAAGACTTCATGCATCGCTTTCTCGATTGTAATCAGTCTTTTGAGCAATAACCACACAGGAGTAGGGTTATTATTCTCCCAAGGCAAGGCCCGAACATGTATAAAATTTCTGTGTCTTTCTCTATGTGATCGTAGCCAGGTTGTCAAGAGATCCTTTGAATCCAAATAATCATACGTAAAATTGATACTAAAACATTGACATTGTACATTTCATTTGAATTGTTATAGATGTGTATATACCATAAAATTGATATTCTCAAAAAAATATACCCAAATTTAGGTTGAATTCATGCATTTGAAATCATGGTGCCTTGACAAAATAGTCTCATACAAAATCCATAGATAGAAAAGGGGAAGAAAAAAATTACATAAAAGTAAAGCAAAAAACTCTTAATAGCACATACTGTTAGAGAGGCTACTAGGGTTTGGCACCGCCCATAAATCTGAGGCCAATACATATATGGTTTTGTAGCACTATTTTTAAATGTAGCTTCCTTGCGCTCAAATTTGCATTTATGGCCTTCTTTGCCCTAGCAGCAGCAGGCGACGCGTGTTACCTTTCGTGTTACTTCTCTTCCTTCAGGCATGTTGGTAACCCTGTTCTCTTACTTCTCCTAGCCTCTAATCATTGTGCCTTTTTTGTACTATTTTTCCCTATTAATACAATGGCGTGCAAAGCTTTTGCATGTTCCTGAAAAAAAAGAACTACAACAACAGAAACTCAAATCAAAATCATCCAGTGGTGCGAATTGTCTATTTTGAACATAGACGGGATGCAATTGATTAGAGGGAGTGACTATTGCATAGGCGACTGTTTTTTCTCTTCATCTTCAGTCACTTTTTTACACTGTAATTTTAGATGACTAAGAGTGCAACTTCAAAAGGGGGTGAATTAGTACACTGCAAGTTTAGGTGACTGAGAGATAAAAAAATTTCAGTCGGCTTTGCAATAGCAAAACCGTTGATTAGAAGGACAAAACAATGGATGACTATAATTGTAAGTTCTTACTGTCCTCGGTATCATCTGTTTTGCTCCCCTGAGAACAGCCAACATAGTTGGTACCATATGTAAAAGGTACTAAATATGTGTTACCACTCTTCTTCTATTATTCATTTCTTATAATCTTATATGCAAGCATTTAAATAGAGACATTTAATTTTTTCTATTTTCGATCAAATGTGCTCTTTAAACAGAACTTGCAAACACATTCCATTGCAGCAAAATCACATCGTCGTATCGCGAACAATCAAACAATCCCATCAACTACAAATCGAATCATTCAGCTTTGTCTGCTTCACGGAGAAGTCCTTTCTTAATCTTCTCACCACTTCAAACTAGAACAAAGTATGAAAAGAACAAAGGCATGGAAGAAAAAGAAGACAAAACAATTAATGTTATAAACCATCTCTTAGAAACTGGATGTGTTGGCTAACAAAATGATATATAAAATTCGAAGATCCTATTTCTTATTGACCTCCTTGAAAAATGAAAACAGGAAGTCTACATTTCACTTATCCTTTTCCTCCACGTGGTTGTTTTTACCTGTGGACGTCGAATTGCGGGCCTTGCCTATGGGATCTATATCCTCCACCCCGTTCCTGATACTGGACCCATTCCAGTCACGCACGGATCCACTCTTCTTCGGTGTCAGGTGACTCAAACGGATCATCGTCTTGTAATCACTCCCCTTCTTCTCTACCATGGCACCCACCTCTACATGCATACACATAGGAGAAACAAACATGAGCATCAATCAAATAGAAATATATAGAAAGCAACTACGAAAGAACTATCAGCATTTTGATATTGTTTGAGTAAATTTCATAAAACTACACGTACTCTGTACAAACTATTGTCAAACCACACATTTAAGAAAGGGGAAAAAAATTCTATTTTTCAACATTTAACAATGCCCCGAGTCCGAATTTCAACCCCCCATATTCAAAACCGTTTGCTTTTCACCTTTAAACCATCAAATTCATTCCCTTTTCACCCTTTGGTTGGTTTGATAAGTGGATTTTGCCAAGTTGGCAGCCACGACACTGATTTTGGCTTACATGACATCCAGTGGCATCCTAATGGAGGAAATAAAAATGCAGTAGGTAGGACCCACATGTCAACCATGTCTCCTTCTTCCTTTGCTGAACAAAGAGATAGAGAGTGAGAAAAGCTATAGGAGGAGGCAGGCTAGGCACAGCGACGGCGGCGAGGTGGTGGTGAGGCACGGGTGAGGGCCAAAACAGAATTCTTGAGGTGTGAGGAACCTTATGGTGACAGTGGTTTGGGGGGTGAGGAGCGGTGTGCTAGCCTAGCGATGGAGGAGGGGGGCGATGATGGTTGGATCATGGAGGTCACAACGCTACAATGCATGAAAGGCCAAATTGAGCGCGTCCAAAGATAGGGGAAGAGGAGGGGATGCTTGTGCACCAAGGAATCATGCGGAATCTCACTGGTCACGACGAACTACAACGAAGAATACAACGGAGAAGGTCAATGGCGCCAGCAAAGAACTTCGATTACGAGCATATGTGGGCAAGAAACTCAAATTAATTTGGAATATAAGGTAGGAGGTTGTGGAACATGATGTGAGATAGATGATTTTGATATTAGCTCACAAGGATGGCGTATTAAGTTCAATGATTATGATGGAGCTCAGGTGGCCATGGCGCGTGCTCGACTCCTTCACAGTGGCGAGGAGGATTGGGATTGGGAGGGGACTTTCTTGTATTGGGATTGGGATTGAGAGCTCAGGAGATATATTTGTAATAACTAAAGATGATACAATTTTAGAGTGTTTTCAAGGGATGAGGACACGTAAGAAATAGCTATCTTGTGCTAGTAGTAAGTTAAAATTTGACAAATATAAACTTTATGTTCTTTGTATTTATCTATACCCATGTTTGATTTACTTTTTTATATTATCTTTGTAGGTTCTGGTTTTTATCCTACTATTAATGAAGAAATAGTGGGCTGAGATATAGAACAAATATTCTTTATTTAGGTACTCAAATTGTATCTCTACAACGCTATATTGTTTATGTTTTACCATGTTTTCTTCATTATGTTTTATGTTGAACCATTGAGCTAAAGTTTTATATCAATGATGTCACTACCATAGAAAGGGTCATCATAGACAGTTCAAAACCATCATTATAGATGATTTCTGTCTCGTCTGAACTTATATGTCTGTGATAATATGTGGTTATTATAGACGGCTCCCGAATCGTCTGTGATAAGTTATAACACAGATGGTTCTAGTTAAGAACCGTCTATGATAGTCTAATATCACAGACAATTCTAGTTAAGAACCATCTGTGATAGTCTATTATTACAAACGGTTATAGTTAAGAATCGTCTATGATTGCATTCTCGTATCCTCACAAATAGAGCTCCTTCAGTTCATCAACATTATCTAATTGTGCTAGAAAACAGTGCAATCAGAGAATGTAGATGAACCAAAGCAAGCCTATTAATAATTGGTACCATATCTTTGGTGGCTCGTTGTTTAGCTTGTAGGTGCTATTGTTTTGTTGCTTTAGTATGCCTTGGTTGTAGGCGCGCGGTCGTAAGCCGTGGTCATAGGCACACGGTTGTTAACCGTGGTTGTATGCACCTAGTCTGTTAGTAGCCATGTGCGCCACATCAGCAAATTCTGCTAGCAAACAGAGGAAATGACCTACGGTACAAACGGAGACAAGTTTAGGGAGCTAAGAAAATAAAATGTAAGTTCTCGAAGTAAAGTGGTGGGGGCATATATCTCTGGCGATGCAAGTTTAGGGAGACAAGATTACATGGCCAAACTCTAGCCATCTAATAATTTCATAATTTCATATGTAAGCATCAAAGAAGAGAGGGGAGGGGTGGGGGATATATCACCGATGATGAAGGAGAGACCGGCGGCGGCGTCACTGTTGTGTCTCGACGGTGATACTACACAAGACACTATTACAACAAGAGTGCCTTATGCAATGAAACGTGGTGTCACAATAGGAGGCGGAGGAGCTCAGGGAGGTAGTTGGACAAGCTTTCTATTTTTAAGTGAAAATTTGGCGAAGAGAAGTGGAGGAGAAGTGAGAAGAGAAAAGAGGAGATGAGGAGAAGAGGAGTGGAGAAGTGAGAAGAGAGAAGAGGAGATAAGGAGAAGAATAGCCGAGCATTTTATTTTAAAGAGCAAATGCAACGAGATGAGGGAGAAATTCAAATTCGGTGAGAACGGGTTAGTTGAAATATTATTATAGACGATTCTTGACTGTGATAAGTAGGTCATCACATACAGTTTTTGTTCCGAACCGTCTATGATACATTACAGATGGTTCAAAACAAAACCATATGTGATAAGTACAAATATCACAGATAGTTTTTTGTTCCATTACAGATAGTTCGGAACAAAAGCCGTCTGTGATAAGTAGGTCACCATAAATGGTTCTTTCCATCGCAGTGAATTTAGACGGTTCATCTTGTAAAATCGTCTGTGGTAACTTTATCACTGATGGTTTGTGTTGAAACGTTTGTGATGAGACGTCCAGAATAACCCTTTTTGTAGTAATGTGTATTTGTGGCTTAATTTTATTATGCCATGGTGTCAGTATAAATCGGCATTAGTTCTAAAATATTATCCGATTAGAATTCAGCCAGAGGCTTGATGAAACCCTAGATCTGTCACTGCCGTGATGGATTTATCTATAATGATTATTTAAAGAACACCATCAGGGATTAATGTAAAATGATTGTTTAAGGAACAAGGATTAAATCATTAACAGATGTGACTACAATGCTATCCTTAATTGGATAACCAGGCAATCTCTGCATTAAATTAAAGAGAGTGTCTATACAACATATGACTATTTTTGAGGATAAAAATAGTCAGATTTTGAGCCGTTAGATGGAGATCCAACGCCCTAGACTATTTTTTTTTGAGGGGGTCATTTTTTTGGAGGGGGCTTGTATGGGTGGATCCGTTGGATGGAGATCTAACGTCCCAGATCAATATGACTGTTTTTATCCTCAAAAATAGTCACATGTTGTATAGATATTCCTTAAATTAAATTAGTGCAGAGAAGGCATGTATGCATGCATGTTCATACATTAAATTAGTGCAGAGAAGGCATGTATGCATGCATGTTCATACGTACCGGATGAGGGGGCGGTGGGTGCAGTGGAGAAGGACCAGAGGAGGAGGCCGCAGAGGAGGACGACGACGGGGACGAGGTGGACGAGGGTGTGCGCGAGGTTGGCGCGGGAGGCGTCGAGCGCCTCCTTCTTGGCCGCGTCCGACTGCGAGTCGTACGTCGGCAGCTGGTCCACGTCCATCGTCGCCGCCGTCCCGCTCGGCCCCGACGCCGCCGCCGATGACGACGACGACGAAGACAGGTTGTAGCTCGACGACCGGTGCATCCTCTCGATCTGGCCGGCCTTGTTTCCTTCTCGTTTGATCCGGCCTCCTCGGCTCCTCCCGTTCTTGGTTTCTTGATCTCGCGGCCGACCCAAGGGATTCTTGTGCTGGCTTCGCGTGCCTGTCGCTGCTCTGCCGCCGCGTTTTGCTGGCAGCGTTGTGCTGTGTGCGTGCATGCAGTTGAGGTTTCTTTGATCGGCTACGCATGGGTGTAGCCCGCGTCTTGCGCCGGGGCTGCCAACGCCTGCATGCATGCGCTGTACACCAACGCCTTGCTTACTCCAACGCATTTAAATTCGGGAGTGCATAGGTATTATCCGGATGTTTTTTTTTCTAATTATCATCTAATTTTATGATCTTTGGATTAGAGATCAAGGAACTCTTTGTTTTTAAAGGGGGAGATTTTTTTCAAAGGGGAGGGGATAGAATTCAAGGGGAGGGAGGAGAATTCATGGCCATTGGATCTCTAATCAATGATTCTAAATCTGGATGATAGTTAGGAAGGAAACATCTGGATGATAGTTAGGAAGGAAACATCCGGATGACGTTTAACAAAACCCTTTAAATTCTAGAATGTTACAATTTTCAGTCCAAAAAAAAAGAAAACGTTGCAATTTTTTGTCGACACAGGGAATACTACACTCCATTTTATTATAGTAGTTTTGCTATTTGCATGTTGCCTGATATCTTGCCCACTATGAACATAACCACACACAATAGGGGAGAGTACTATGGTACAACCTTCTTCAGGCATGGCTACTAGTAGAAGATGTCTAGCGCTACCCATATGGAGCGTTGTAGAGGGGGCGCCTCGGACGTGGCTGGCCATCGTTGTAGTGGCACGCACATGTACAATTAGGGTTTATGCAGCATCATGTGGGGTCATAGATATTTCCTATATTGATGACCTCCTTGTCGCCCCTCTCGGGCTGCATCTTTTGGCAGATGTCATCGCTCTCCTAATTGAGATTGTCAATGCACGCCTCCAATTCTAAGATTCAGTTCCACAATGTATCCATGTACATCACAACATAGCATTCATGGGGAGGATCGATCCAGCGGACAAAGTTGCATTTCGCCATCTATTGCAAAGGAGGATTAACATCAAAACTCTTTTAGCAATAACAAAAAATAAACTATTGGCTAATTGTACCCTAGAGTGTGAACATTACAAGAAATGTCGTCCACCTTCGAACTAGCTGTCCAAGACCTGCATGGCCATGTCCTCCCTGTGTCCGCATTGCGGCCATACTGGTTGAGCACGCTTGTTTGGCGCCAAGTGGTAGTTCGGGCCGAAGTTGTATCTTGTTTCAAGGGGAAAGTTTTGCTTTGGTGACCCCGGTTGGACAAACTCCTCGCCGTCTACCATGGTATGTTACTATAGAACAGAGAAGATTCTTCTTCTTATGGTTCACAGGGTTGAGTGATCCTGCTTTCAAGGGGTGGGGCATGCATTTTATAGCTCGCAAGGAGAGGCAGTGTGCTTTCTCACACAACGGATCATATTTTAGCTTGCAAAGCGACCACGTCGCCTCCATCATCAGAGCGAGATGTGGCCTTCGTCTCCAAACGAGTCAGCTTTTCGCACCGATGTGATCTAACGAGATAACTTTTTGCACGATCTGACCCAACGAGCTAGCTTTGCGTAGGATATGACCCCGACCAAGCAGCTTTGCGCTGCGACGTGACCCAACAAGCCAGCTTTGCGCAGCACAATGTATCCATGTACATCACAACATAGCATTCATGGGGAGGATCGATCCAACGGACAAAGTTGCATTTCGCCATCTATTGCAAAGGAGGATTAACATCAAAGCTCTTTTAGCAATAACAAAAAATAAACTATTAGCTAATTTTACCCCAGAGTGTGAACATTACAAGAAATGTCATCCGCCTTTGAACTGGCTGTCCAAGACCTGCATGGCCATATCCTCCCTGTGTCCGCATTGCGGCCATACTGGTTGAGCACGCTTGTTTGGCGCCAAGTGGTAGTTTGGGCCGAAGTTGTATCTTGTTTCAAGGGGAAAGTTTTGCTTCGGCGACCCCGGTTGGACAGACCCCTCATTGTCTACCATGGTATGTTACTATATAACAGAGAAGATTCTTCTTCCTATAGTTCACAAGGTCGAGTGATCCTGCTTTCAAGGGGTGGGCATGTATTTTATAGCTCGCAGGGAGAGGCAGCGTGCTTTCTCACACAACGGGTCATATTTTAGCTTGCAAAGCGACCACGTCGCCTCCATCATCAGAGCGAGATGTGGCCTTCCTCTTCAAACGAGTCAGCTTTTCGCACCGATGTGATCTAAAGAGATAACTTTTCGCACGACTTGACCCAACGAGTTCGCTTTGCATAGGATGTGATCCCGACCAAGCAGCTTTGCGCGGCGACGTGACCCAACAAGCCAGCTTTGCGCAGCACGTGAGATGTGACCCTACGAGCCAGTTTTGCACAAGACATGACTCAAGGAGGCAGTTTTGCACTATGACATAACCGAGCAACTATAATTTTATATTTTTGAATAAAAAAGGTTGTTTAAAAAACAAATACGCCTCACACGCTGGCCAAACCGAGCAAGGAGCAGCACTGGCTGCGCCACCCACGCGCCAACTCCGACCCATCAACCATGTCACTTGGCACCCTCGCGCGCGTGACTCGCTCCAAAGCTCGATCCCGTCCGTCCATCACGCCCGCACGAACCTCAACGTACGCTCCCCCATCCCCCGCTGTCTCCCCGTCTCCATCTTCCTCTGGGCCAAATCTCGCTCACGTCTCCCACTCCATTTCCCCCCAGGCCGCCGCCGCCGCCGCGACGTGAGAGCACCACCACCCACCAACACCATGTGGCGCCGCCTCCAAACCCTAGCCCCGCCCCTCCGCGGCGCCGCAGCCGCCGCCGGCGTGGCTCCCTCCTACATCACCACCGCCCGCGCCGCCCCGCTCTCCACGGCCGCCAACGCCTTCCGCCGCACCAGCCCGCTCCTCTCCGGTAAGCTCACCCCCTCCTTCCCGGATCTCGTATATTTGGCGGTTTCGGGCGCTGATCGTTTGGTGGATTGGCGTGTGCTGCAGAGGACAAGCCGGCGGCGGCTAGGGTGGAGGATGTCATGCCCATCGCCACGGGGCTGGAGCGCGAGGAGCTCCAGGCAGAGCTCCAGGTGAGGCGGCTTGGGATTTAGAGCTTTGGGTTGGACTGCGCGTTTGGTTTGGTTCTGGGAATGGGTTGTGATTTCTCGATCTGGTTGTGGTTTCGCAGGGGAAGAAACGCTTCGATATGGATCCTCCCGTCGGGCCCTTCGGTACCAAGGTGAGGGGGTGGTCGTACTCGTAGGCCCACTTGTTGTTTCTATTGTTCTGAATCTGAGATCGGGATCATACATGCCGGCCACATCCATTAGGTTTATTGGAGTACTTTGGTGTCCCATTGATTGATATTTGATGAAATCTGTGGGTTGTATAGTTCTGAATTGCTGATGCTTTGGTATATTACTTGCGACTTGATTTGCCTTGTGCTGCAAACAATTGACATTGGTGTGAGCAATTAAAAAAAAGCACTTTGTCAATTGACATTGGTGTGAGCAATAAAAAAAATGCAGTTTGTCTCACTGGTAGTAATGTTCTGTTGTCTGATTGTATGATGCTCTGATGCATTTTGGTGCTATTTATCTATGTGTCATTATTGTAGAAACTTGTGCACTGTGTGACTGATGCCGATGCGTTTGGTATCTGTTTTCATTGCCTGTATACCATAGCATCAATGGTTGTTCCACACTATTGCGTCAGCCGTCAAATGATTGTTATTTGTTAATGCTGTTGGTGCATATCATTCATTTTTCCCTTGTTAAACTGTTGCTGCAAACCTTCTTCACGGGGAATTGCTTTCCAGTTCTTGTTGTTTTAAACTTCTATGCATTAAACACTGACTCGTTATCTTTTACACATTGTATCCTACCTACTATCATATTTGATTACAGATACAATTTGACTTCCAAGTTCTGTATAATATCTGCGCATGTAACAGTACTGACTTGAACTATTGATGTATATGCATACTAGCGTGCTGCCTTTTTCCATTTTACAATGGTTTTTGGATATGCCACTGGGTTATGTGTACTGTTTCACCTAGCCATGCTGGAACGTCAAAATAAACATGTGTTGCTGAGAAACTGATCAAATTGTAAGATGCACTTGCCTGCTTTGGAATAATTGTACAAATAGACATTTATCTTGGGAATGTTGTCATTGACATGCCTTTTTCTAGAGCCATTTGGCACATTGATACCGATAATTCTGAACTGTTTATAAGTAATGTTTGGCAGTGAGTGTCTGTTAGCTGCATTTTGTCATTGCATATTATATAGTGGACTACAAGCTTGATATATGTACATGCTTAAGCAGTGTAATGTGAAGGCTTTTAGCCCTGATTGGCTGATTCATACTTAAGACCCCTCCTAGCTGGTGTGATTTTATGGTCATGTTGCCTTGGTTATGATCTGTAGCTCAGCTTTAATATGACAGCTTGTTTTTACAAGCAGAAGATTCTGATTACCTGTTGTAGCATGTCCTTGTATATCTCTAACCAAAAGTTCACTGCTTCATCATTCTGTTCTATGAGCTGTGACATTATATTTTATTTCACTATCATGCCAATATTTGTTGATGGGGGTAAACGCTCAATAGTGACTGGTCCCCTTTTTGTATTTTTTCTGCTAAAATATTTCATTTAGCATCTCACAAAAAACAATGGCACACTGCACACTCCCAAAAAGAATGAACAACAAGAACCAGCATGTATACCTCTTGGAGCATATTGGGCTATTGGTAGCTTGGCTCTCATTTGCAGCTGAGTTTTTTTTCCTTCTTTGGATGACTTGTTCTTTTGTTTCCCTTCGTCAAGTCTTTTCATGTTCTATTGAAGAAAGTTTCTTTCTCGTATCAATGTCATGGTAGATTGTACATAACTTTGGTGAGCTGCTGATACAATTTATGGAGAGCAAGTGATGTGATCATTAGAGAGCATGCTGCATTACAAAATTGAAGACATCTGGAGATTCGGATTACCTGGGAGAGATTAAGCTTTTGAATTATAGCCTTTATGCAAATCCATATTCGTCAGTTCAGAGGTCATCAAATATTTGTATCTGCGCAAATTTAGACACTTTTCATGAATCTACTACATAAATGATGGATGTTAGGGAGGGAGCATGCTATGTGAAGCATTCTTGTCCAGTCTCTTCTAGTTCACTACTTCACTCCATTCAATTATACACTCTGTTGTCCTTCTGAGGCGGCCTCCTGTTACTTCTTTACCTGCTAACTATGCGTGTTTATTTACCCTTTAAACAACCACTTTGATGTTTGTTCATCAATTGATTTTGATACTTTCCTGCAGGAGGCACCAGCTGTCATTGAGTCCTACTATAACAAGAGGATAGTTGGTTGCCCTGGTGGTGAAGGAGGTAAGTCAGTGTTGAACTGGCTCATCTAAACTCTAAAACTGCTAGATATCACAAGACTTGTATAACAATTATTGTGTTTTTTTTTTAACTTGGTTTGCAGAGGATGAGCATGATGTTGTATGGTTCTGGTTGAAAAAAGATGAGCCACATGAGTGCCCAGTCTGCTCTCAATACTTTGTGGTAATTGAAATTGGTTTTCATCATATTACTTAAATTTATGCATTCGATGACTATTTTCTTTATAGAATATAGCACATGCTTAGGGGTGAAAAGTGGATACAAATTATCCGTATTATCCGGTTACCGTATTCGATAGGATGCGAATATGGTATAGATTTTCCCATCGGATTAACAATTTCTATCCTATTCGTATCCATATTCGAATTTGCATAAAAATATATATGCGAATATGATATGAATTTTTACCATCCGAAATGTTATTTTATTCTAGACTATCTATATTCTTATTCGATGAAGCAATATGCATATTTTATTTCAATACAACTAATTAGTTAGACAAGTTTTTTTAATTGAACGTGAATTTGTGTTTCTTTGGATGAAGTAAATGAATTAGAATGATTAAGCATGATTGTACGAAGATAAAATGTTATTAGTGTCTTCATACTACATAAGTTATGAGGATATTCGGATCCGACCGAATTGAGTAGATATTCAATTCGAATTCGTATTCGTTATAATATTTGATTCATATTCGAGAATATTCAGATCGGTATTCGTTTACAAGTGCGAATGCGAATGTGGTTTGGGCACTATCCAATCCGTTTTCACCCCTACACATGCTGCCAAGCTGTGTTGGTTTCTTAGTGTTAAACTGTTCATTAACAGACGTTTTGTTGCTTGCTTTATGCAGCTTAAGGTCATTGGTGATGGTGGAGATCCAGATGGGCATGATGACGAAGACGATCATCACCACTAAGGATGCCTCGTGGTTCTGAAAATAAGAATTTGACGAGGCATATGATTTCATTTACGAGGCATATATACATTTGGTCATCAAGCAGGTGGTGGTTGTTGCCTAGGGATTTTGTCCAAACAAGAACTTTTTCCCGGATTTGACCTGTGCATTTCTTTTTGAGCATCATCGAATAAAAGATGACTGCATGAGTGTTCTAAAAACAGGTCTACTAGGTGGTATACTCGGCCGTATACAAGTAATGCGTGTTCCTACTTGTTAGCTGGTTATCTGCATAATCAGGCTGGTTTTGCCGCGTAATGGGCCTGTTATACCGTATAATAACTACTAGGTTGGGTTACCGATTTTTAGAACCTTGACTGCATCGATGCATCAGATGTGTTTCCTTTTGCTACCTAGGGGCCATCGGGTGCGATAGACCTGACCTATTCTATCACGCAACAATTTATATTTCGCTGCTGAGTGTGACAAGCAGTTTGCAAGCAGCCTGCTAAATCTTTTTAACTAGTTTCTTCTGCGAGCCTTGCTGATCATGTGATCACTATGGAAGCGCCTATTTGCAGCTTTGATGAACGTTGAACCATCGCTTTGTTCACATATTTCGTTGTCTTGGGGGGCGCCGATTCTGGTATCCTGTGACAAAGCTGCGTTAGGCCATTCTTCCAGTACCAATGAGTCACAACGAGTCTCTTGTACCGTTCAGCATGTTGATCGCTTGAATTCGATCTTAAGCTGTTGAAGCGATGACTGTGCACAGCGCTTTGCTACTTGACCTCAATCAACAACCGTACGAACGGGCCTTTGGCTTCAGAGTACAATTCTTCTTTTTCTTTCAGGTTAGGATATATTAGACCGTACACTTAGATTTATGTATCGGAAGGAAAGGTAATGTAAGGTTTCTGGTCAACAAATACCGGTAGATATCTTAGACCGTACACTTAGGTTGCTAAGGCGAGATGGCCAAGTCCAGCTCATATGCACGAACACAGGCAACGCTGCCCTTGATTGGAATAAGATACCAGCAGCGCTTTACAACACTGACGATACTGATCGTCAGAAATTTCAGAACTCAAAAAGCATTCATCGGAAAGTGGTGTACTATTTGTTCCTCGTTTGATTACCTGTCGTAGAGCCATGGGTTGCATTGCATGGCAAGCTCGCTCGGCTTCTAGTTTCAACGAACAGTATAATTTGCTTATCTTTGTTCTATTCTTTTCATCACCTTTTCCCCATTCCTGCGAAGAAAGAAAAAAGGGGCCTCCCCCTTTTCACCATGTTCTAATGTGAACGATGATATATAATCTAATTCTTTTTTCTGGTTGCATTAGCCGATTTGAGTTGCTATGTGTTAGACTGTGTGCGTGAGTTTTGGGCCAGGCCTATGAAAGTGTAAGTGGATTTTTTTGGGCTAATGGCTTATAACTTATAGTCTAAATATTTGAATTTTGACTGTTCGTGAGAAGTAGTACGCAGAGGAAAATAGTCACATGCAATTTTAACCAGTGCAGCTAAATTCAGTACACTTTTTACTATAATTTTCCCATTAATCCATCTTAAAAAACGCACCATTGAAAAGTTAGTTACTGTAGACAGTATAAACATAAGTAAAATTTAAGCCAAAAAATCCGTATGTAATAGCAAACAGCAAAAAAAAAATATAGAACATAAACTTTACTCCAAACTGACCCATATGGTATAAGAGCCGAGAAATTTGATGAGTGCAAACAGCTCATTTGTTCCATAGTTCATATTAATTGATTATTTACCCCATCTTTCAATTTTCAGTTGATTATTTGCCCTCTTTACATTTCCAGACCATTTTTTAATCTTGGCAAAGGTAAATTACTATGAAAAATGACCAAACTGCCTCTGCTTTTATTCAATGAAGCTACTGCGGATTGCTCTCGCCGGAGACCGCCGCCTTGATGCGCTTCACCGTCGCCACCGACCCCAGCGAGAGCTCCTTCTGTTTAGATGGGGTTTCTGTTACTAGCAGAGCATGCATGGGGGGCTGCAAAAGGGATAAGGTGCTTGTAAAGAAGCACGTAATTCAATCATGCTGAACCAAGTTTACATATAAGATTGAAGGCTTTTGCTATTGCATTTAGGTTTCAATTAGTAGGAGGCCATGGTGACATCATTTTACTCTTATCTACATCAAAATACTAGACATTTTTACTTATGATGATATATGCCTTTACTGCCTTGGGATTACTAAACATGAATGAAGCTATATTTGTCTGGTTGTACAACATCGTCAAGTGCGGTGAGGATGAAGATTAAGGTATATATTTAGATAGTCAAAACATGAAAACAGGCTTGTGTTGTTGACGCCAAGGAATCCACTTTCTGTTTATCTTGCCACTATGTCTGAACTAAACCAGTAATGCCTAGTAGCAGCACTTCTGTCGCTGAAGATGGCATAGCCTTGCTAATATTGAAATTTGTACTTTGTAAACAACATGAATTTAGGTTTAATGACCAAGACGACATCCCTGTGTAGGTTTCACCGGATTCTAATTGTAATTATACCAAAATGGAATAAGATAATATACCTTGATTCTCTAAAGAAGAACAAAATCAACTACACAGTTGTCCAACAAGTAATTGACAGGTAAATACATTTTCTCCATAGATAACTCTATTCTAGTCTTTCCTTCCTCCCTAATGACTAAGGCTACCTTTTTAGAATCACGTAGGTCGTTCGCCGCGTGTGTTGCAGAGGTACAGAAATCCGAGGGTGGAAGCAACGCCCTGCGACATGATCTAGACTTTTCGGTATTCGCTAGTACATATTAATCCTATATAGCACTTCATATCTCAAACTAACAAATTCTATTTTCCAGCGCCACCAGCATGTTACCGGGCAACACCTGCGGATTCTATGTTTGCCACAACATACAACTACTCCTCGGTTCCGTGAAGACCAATGATCCTCAGGTGTGTTAATCTTGCACTAATTATTTTATACTTATCAATTTATATATGTATGCACGACATTGATATTCCTACCAACAGGTTGCGTCCATTGCTACAACTCCGTTGGAACAGACCGATCTCAAACAAATTCGAGGACAGTGTGCGTACTTCTTGATGTCGCAAGTCGTAAAAGAAGATGGAGAGTTCCACAACTTGGAATGAATTTGATTGGGATAAGATTAAGCTAATTAGTTGTACATGTATGTATTTGTTCATGGATAGATAATTTATTAATTTCAGTTACCTGTTTTGTGAAATGGATGTTTCTGTTTCTGAAATGAATGAATATGAATTGGATGTATACTATGTTATGTGCTTATTTAAGAGAGCATGGCTAGTATTTCCTAAGGCTAGCTAACAAAAAAGAATAGATTTAGGAATGTAAAAGAATATCACAGACGGTTATTAACTCGTAACCGTTTGTGATAATGTACTATCATAGACGGTTTTTAGTTGAAACTGTACACTATCACAGACAGATATATATTATAGGCGATTTCAACTAAAAATCATCTGTGATAGTACACTATCATAGGCGATTACGAGTTAATAACCATCTGCGATAGGTTGTATCACAGACGGTTCGAAAGCCGTCTGTGATGACCTCATATCATTACTAACCCATAAACTCAGACGGCATACAAAATCATCTGTGATGATATTTTTGAATCGTCTATGACGACCTTTTCTACAGTTGTGATTGTTCGACCGGTACCACCAATTAGAATGGTGTGAATGATTGCAGAAACTTTTTTCCCAAGTATCAACCATCCCAAAAGGAAAGAAAATATATGCTTCGCTCAGTTCTCTGCATTTTCTCTCTCTTTTGAACAGCACAAACATCATCTCATGAAGAACTATCAGCTATGCATTACAACGCAATAATTATGCAAATGCTACTGCCCACGAACATCTAATTCTTCCGCAAAATGGCGAAGTTTCGAGGGCGCCGATCACGCCGCGATATTCCGTGCGCTACGCAAAATCTCAGAAATTAGGAGAGGGAGGATTCCATCTTGCTGGTGCGGTGAGGCCATTGTCGAGTGAGTGGTGTTCTTGGACAGGCTGAGTGTGACAAGGTCGCCGAATTTAGGAGCTCTAGAGGAGCGTACTTGCTGCCTTTTAAAAGGAGAAAGGAGTATGCCTTCGCCCAGGGCCGCCGTCTCCAGCTAGCAAAATGGGGGCCCTTGTGCTACGGAAAATCTCAGAAAGGAGGAAGGATGCCGAGTGAGTGGTGTTCTTGGACAGGCTGAGTGTGACAAGGTCTTTGAATTTAGGAGTTTAGAGGAGCGTACTTGCAGCCTGTTAAAAGAAATGTATGCCCTAGGCGAATGGGGGCCGTAGGCGGGCAATATTCTGCCGTGCTCTTCCCCTGGTCGGACATCAGATCGGCGGCGACGGCGAAGGCGAAAGCGACACGCACGCAGAATTTCAGTACGAAGCAGATCGGGTTCTTCTTGCCTAGGCAGGTGACCTCTCAAGTCTGTAACCAAATCTAAAGTGGTTTGAGCGCTGAAGTATATATTGTGCACTTGTCAGCTTTAGTTTAGAATTTTAGGTGAACTCGTTAGTAAATGAAATTCAATATGGTACAACAGCTAAGAAGTACTAAGTTTAAGACATAGCTAACGCAGTATTAAAAATAATAATAACTGCGGCCTACTTTGAGTTCACGACTTAAGCTGGTGGAATCTAGACATGAGGATCCATCGATCTATCCTCGTTAGGTTAAGATTTTGGATGTACTAGTTGCAACTCGATACTTTATAGTTTGTTCGTTTGCAAATAGTGTTGTCTAGCTGTCTGATGCTCGTCTAGCCCTCCATTTTCAGCTGCTGTATGCAAGGTGATTAGGATCGCGATATGCCCTCTTTTTTCAGCTACTGTAGCATCATAGCATGTATATACTGAACTTTTGTGACTACTGAGATGTAGTACTTTGTATATGCACTTGACATTTACACGATGCTGCTGTCTGAGTTTTCAAAAAAGAAGGAAACAAGAAAGAAGAAAGGGCATTATTGTGCTTGGATTCCCCTATTCCATAAGCTTCGAGCTAGTGTCTCAGTGATTCAGAATAGTAGCAAATAGACGTGAAAAGAAGGGTGCCAATAACACGAGAAATTCCCGCGGCATCTCGTGGTGACATAGCTTAATTGGATGATGTTGACACGACGATCCTCCTCCCATTTCATTTCATGGCATTTTCAGGCATGAGTTCATGGAGAGAACTACATATGCTCCTATAGTTTCTTTCAGTGCTTCACATTTTGAAAGAATATGATATTTATCTTGTATGCCATATTTAGACTCGAGAGTCGTTTTCCTTTTAGGAGAGAAGCCATACCGGAAACAATTTATCTTGTCATGCGACTCGAGAGTCTTTTTCTTTTTAGGAGAGAAGCCATACCAGAAACTTTAAGTGGTAAATGAGATAGTCCTTTTCCTTTTAGGAGAGAAGCCATACCAGAAACAATTTATCTTGTCATGCCATAGAGTCGAGAGTCTTTTTCTTTTTAGGAGAGAAGCCATACCAGAAACTTAAGTGGTAAATGAGATAAAATTCCTATTTTGCTTTGCTTTGGATGGTATTGTCGTTAATGGAAGTGTGCAGCATGCATAGTTTCTTTCGAGTGAAGAAAAGCGTAGCAATTGTTTTCTACACATCATCATATTCTGTTTGGTCTTCTTTTTCTTTTTTTTTCTTTTTTTTGCCAATTCAGTGCATCCAGACACAGAATCAGGGGCGTAGCCACCGGCGTAGCTTAGTGAGGTTTGAGCCTCATCTCCCCCGATGGTAACTTTATACATAGTAAAAATAGAGAGAGAAAGAGTGAGATTAACAAATTCAAAGAGAAGCTAACTCTCCTTGATGGAAAGGTTAACAATAAGCATGAAATTAAAGAAGATGACGACAAGAAAGAGAAAGAGAAGAAGTGAAAATCATAAAATTAAAGAAGAGCTAATCAATCAATCAAAGAAAGAAAGTGAAATAATATATGTGAATCATAAAATTAAAGAGGAGGAGGAGTAGTAAAAATCATAAAAATTAAAGAAGAGATAATCAATCAAAGAAAAAAGAAGAAAGAAAGTGAAATATAGATGAATCTTCTTGAGTCCGAGGATGACAGGGGATAGCTCGATGAACCTCTGTTTGATCTTCTCCCTCCGCCGTCGCTCCGTGATGATGTGGTCTTGCACGTGCCCCAAAGGCACCGCCGCCGCCAAGCCCTCCGCCGTGAAAATGATAAGAACATTGGATAGATTGTGGAAAAAGATATCGTCTTTTGTTTCTACTGTCTCGTGATTCAAATTAGCTTAATTCTGGTATGTTTCATATGATCTAAATTTTCATTGTCATTCATAATTTTCTATTATATCACTAATTTTGATATGTTTTATACATAGGTGACTTATGGCTACTCCGCACTCATGGCACTTTCTATTGTCGAGGTACCTACTTCCTATTTCTCTATTTTTCATTGTTTGTCTCCATTCAATTTATAATTTCTATATGAATTTGAAATTTTATAAAAGTAAAAGACTAATTTTGTGTAACTTAGTTTAGACCTATAAATAATTTAGTCCATCCTTAATTTCATTTCTGACTTCGCCACTGCAGAGAATTACTGCAAGCAGAAATGGGAACGTGTAATTGCAGGTTAAAACTCATGGAATGCTGACAAGTGACAAAATGTGGCATCAAAGGGGCACATAGAATGGCCGCACCCATGGATGGAATACAATCCGATGTTTTGAAACATTATTATGTGTGCTCATGTGAAAGCCTAATTTAAAGTTAACAATATTATATTTATAGCTTTTGATCTCATATTCCTTTTTCCTTCACATGCAAGAACATTTACCGAACAACTCAGAAGAAGCAACATA
Source organism: Dendrocalamus sinicus (assembly GCA_036346575.1). Classification (NCBI taxonomy): domain Eukaryota; kingdom Viridiplantae; phylum Streptophyta; class Magnoliopsida; order Poales; family Poaceae; genus Dendrocalamus; species Dendrocalamus sinicus. Next base: position 34,244,072 of record CM070642.1, read on the forward strand.
AACAGAACTACTTTTGTTCTGGATTACTGAACGTTGATCAGAGGATAAGTTCTGCACTAAATTTCACTTTAAATATCTTTTTCCTTCCAAAAACACTTTTTGAAGGCCGCAAAGTGTAGAAACTGAATAAAAATGACACTGCATATATAAAATAAAAACCACAGAATTAAGAAGCGAAAGAAAGTACGGAAGCAGGTTCTACTCGAGAATTTTCAGGTGAGATCGTGCAACTGCAACCGGCAGGAGGATTTGGAGTCTTTAGACGGCAATATTCTTTCTTGAGGCAATGGTGGCCTCAAATATCTCTCTTTATTTTTGCATCATTCCTTTCTGCATTTTGGTCGTTGACTTGTGTTAATTATTAGGCCTTGATGTGGACTCAAATCATACAGTAAGTCATCTTCCCGCTGTTTTATTCAGTGGGAGATGATGAATCAGGGGACCGTACCTAACGACATATATACACAATCAGAAGCTTTCTTGTAGCATACTGCAATCAAAATTCAGAAGTATTCCTTGTGAGAAAGGAAGAAGTTTATACATGAAACCGCGTTGAAGTGTGAGCATATCGTGCGCGGTTATTTATTTCAGACCCATATAGACAATTTAAAGAGCATATGTAGAGATGTCAAAGGATTCCTGAAAAAAATCAATGGGCTAAGACAGCCTTTAGAGTTGAAATACTTCACGTCCTCCTGGTTGCAATTGCCTCATCTCTCCTGAAAATCGAAGAGGGAGTGTGCAGTGTTGGAAATAGTCCCATATCGGTTATGAAAAGGAAAAAAAACATAACTTATAAGTATAAAGCAGAGCTCACCCATTGGACTAGTCTTTTGGAAGAGAAGGCCTAATACCACTTATAAGACTGTTGCTTTAGAGATTGCATGCGACAACCCGTGGGCTTAGTTGTGTTCAACTTGTTTGAATCTGGAGCCACTACTACAGACAATGTTATCACAGATGCTTCAAAACCGTCATCACAGACGGTTTCTAAATCGTCTGCATTTATGTGTCAGTGATAATAGCTGGTTATTACAGACGGCTCCCACACCGTCTGTGATAACTTACAACACAGACGGTTTTTCTGAAAAATCGTCTGTGATATTCGACTATCACAGACAATTTTTTGTATTAACAGTGTGATATGCACGATATCACAAACGATTTTTGTTATTAACCAAATGTGATATCGTGCATATCACATATGGTTCGGTATTCCAAACCTTCTGTGATATCGTGCATATCACAGATGGTTTAGAACATCGAATCATCTGTAATAGCTATTTCAACATCGATGTTGATTGCTCTTTTTGGGCTAGCCTCAGGATATGCTAGCCATGCCATCTAAAAATAAGCAAGATCACGTATATATAGTACAGGACAATCATTACATAAATCTCACAGATGAATGAAACAACACAAGCATATCACATATATAGTATGGCAATCATTACATAGATCTCACAAATGAATTAAATTGAATGAATTGCTTGATTAAGCGCAATTGAGTAATTACAATTGAATCCAATATTTCTACATCTAATCACCATTGCCGGGGTGGAACTCTCCAGTCTTTTTTATGACCTCTGCTAGCAAGAATTGGAAGAGGTTTCCTCAAATTTCGATGAGTTTGTCAAGATCAATTGCACTTTCGTCGAAGTCCACACGCTGTCGCTAGGAGTAATGTTAAGTCATTAATTAGTATGTGTGTGTGTATATATAATCAGAAAATAATAATTATTAGAAGGTTGACAAACCTCTGAATCATTCGTCTTAGCGTCCATGATTTCCTTTATATGGTGGCAAACGTAGAATCCACATACGTTGCCCTGTAGTTACTGGTGGCACTACAAAATAGAATTACATACATAGCTATTATCAATTCTAGAGGCATTATAACGAAGTGTGATATAGGATTGTTGTGTTGTAGTGGGTACCAAAAATCGCATCCTGTGTCGCAGTGTGTTGCTGGATTCCTTGTGTCTCCCTTCCTAGGCAACATGAGCGCTAAACGGCCTACGTGATTCCAAAAAAGTTAGCCTCGGCCATTGCAAACAAAGGAAAGATTGCAATAGAGTTATGTATGGAGGAAATGAGTATACCTGTCAATTGCTTGTTGCACACGAGTGAAGTCGTGGTTGCTCCTAAGTAGGGAATCAAGGTATATTACCTTGCTCCACTTTGGTACAATCACAATCAAAATCCAGTGAGACCTAGTCATGTGTGTCGCTATAGTGATTAATCCTAAGTTCATGTTGCGTATAAAGTACAAATGAAACTTGTGTGGCAACTAGTGAAGCACTTACCCTTGGTTGAAGGGTACTATGATGTACTCATTGTCACTGTGAGCAATCAATCTGCTCATTATGTAATCTTGAACGAAGGATACAGTATCGTTGATGGATTGCTTAGAGACCAAGTGTGGGTCGAGAAAACCCACCAGTTGTCGCCGTCGTCGGACTTGTTGGATCATGTATCTATACATAAGTAAGGAGTAATGACATTTATCGGTATGACGTGAATGTAGAACTTTATTGTACAGTATACGTACAGTGTCTAACATTGTAGAAGTGAGGCGTCGAGTTCATCGAGATTGAATAGTAAAAATAAGTCTTCAAAGGTTACGGCGAAGTAGCACAAGTCGTGAAGGAAATGTGCCTCCATATATCTCACAGTGAATCCACTGTACCGGTTTGGCTTCATATTGGACCTCTACATATACCAGGTATGCAATGTATTGCAAACCAGTCCAATCCTGGGTAATTGTGAGTCAGGAACCAACAACACTCCAAGAATGAACTTCCATTGCCTAGGAGGTGCCTTAATCTTCTTCGATTGGGTCTTAGAGCCTCGCTTACGATACATTTTCGGCGTCATCTCCATGGGAACCAATGCAACACGCTTCAAAAACAGAGCTGGTGGTGGAGCCATAGGAGCCGATGTGATAGGTCCAGGGCGATGTCCATCTTGGGCCACTAGATGTGGAGATCATGGCACGGGCGAGTCGAGGGTGATGTCCCTCTCGGGCCACTGGATGAATGTGTGGACGGCATCCCCTATGTCGCAATCTCTTCGTTTAGGGGTTTCTCAAGAGGGACAGTCCTAAAAACATCATTAATCATGTTCACATGAACCTTCACGAAACCGGTCTCTAGTTGGGCACCGTGCACCAGCGTCCCTGACAACCATGGATACGCCCCCGCCCAGCGTTAAGGGGAATGGAGCCAACAAGCCTGACTCTAAGGATGCAAGGCGTGGGCTCCTACATAACGATATATATACGATGAGCTAAGGCGTTCACCCCATAGATCTATCTATGTAGCATTCTAAAGAGGTACATTACCTAGATGTCATCAATAGGTAAGTGGATGTCGCTATGTTGAGTACTTGGTGTGGATGCGCAACTACTCCGACGTTGAGAGGGACTAGGTACCGCATTAATAGGGGTGAGTTGCGATTGGTTGCAGACTTGTCTCAGTTCTTCCTTCAATGAAGCTATCTCTCCTCAAAGTGAGGCAGTCTTCTCTTGAAGTGGGGTAGATAGCTGTTCCTCAAGTTATGCACGAAGCTCATGTTTTATTTGTTCGTTGCGATAGGCAATTGCATTAAAGAAATAACATAGCCTTATGATTGTCACTCGAACCTTGTTCGGCAAAAATACTTCTAATTGCAACAGGTAGCATTTGTGTCATTAACACATGACAGTCATGAGACTTCATGCTAATTAATTTCAAATGTTCCATGGAAACAAGTTTCTTCATACTGGTGGTGTGACCGGACGGAACTTTCACACAATGCAAATACTGGCACAGTTGAGTTTTCTCAGACTTAGACAGAGTGTAGCAAGCTGGGAGAAGGCATGTCCGGCCTTTATCGGTCTCTATCGGTGCTAACTCAATCCTAATGTTCATAGCAACCAAGTTATGCCTTGCGTTGACACCATCCTTTGTTTTGTTAGAAATATTCAGTAAGAGACCAATCAAACTATCACATATATTCTTCTCTATATGCATGACATCGATGCAATTGTGAACTTCTAAGTGCTCCTAATAAGGCAAGTCCTAAAATATTGACCTCTTCTTCCACATGTTCTTGCAATAGGTCCTCAATTTACGTTCCTTTCCAAGCACAACGTCAATATCCTTGACCATATCATAGACCTCTTTATCGCTAAAAGGCCTTGGTAATGGGTCATCCTTTTTTGTCAAATAGTTTCTTCATCTTGCGGTATGGGTGATACTTTGGAAGAAACCTACGGTGACGTATGTATACAATTTTGCACGAGTTGTTCAACCACACACTCTCAGTATAATCTAAACAGTGTGGACCAGCTTTGGCTCCTTTTGTACTCAACCCTGACAGGTTACCAAGAGCAGGAAAAATATTAATAGTGCAGAACAACATGGCGCACAGAGTGAAGTTCTCTCGTTTGTCCGCATCCCATACATGTACGTCTTCGTTCCACAGTATTGCAAGATCTTCCACCAATGGTGCCAGATACACATCAATATAGTTCCCGTGTTGCTTCGGCCCTTGGATAAGTAGTAACATCAAAATATACTTCCGCTTTATACACAGCCAAGAAGGAAGGTTGTACATGCACAGAGTCACAGGTCAGGTGCTTTGTTGGCTGCTCATGTTACCAAAAGGATTCATTCCATCTGTACTCAACCCAATCCTTATATTCCTCGGTTCCACACTAAAGTCTACAAACATCCTATCAATATTCCTCCACTGGGCAGAATCAGTAGTGTGTCCTATCTTGCATCCTTTCGGTTTGCAAATAAATGCTTCAAACGGGAAATTACAAGAAGATACCACAACACCTTAGCAGGAGGTCCTTGCTTCACCTCGATTCCCTTCCCATCATTGGAGTCATTTGTACACTTGTATCGGGATGCTTTGCATACTGGACAAACATGTAAGCTAACATACTCTTTACAGTAGAGAATACAATCATTCGGATATGCATGTATTTTTTCTACTTTCATTCCCAATAGACAAAGAATCTTCTTGCCTTGGTAGGTTGTTATCGGTAACACATTTCCCTTTGGAAGCATGTCCGCTAGAAGACCTAACAATGCCGTGAAACTCTTATCGGAACAACCATTGCTTGGCTTCAATTTCATCAGTTCTAGAACGGATGACAACCTTGTGATTGAGGCTTGCAGTCCGGGAACAAAGGTTTCTCTAAGTCCTCCATCAAGCTCTTGAATTTACCAAATTCTCTCTTACTATAATTCCCTTCTGCATCACGTAGCATTTAATCTAGATTATCATCCTACGACCTATCCTCATCGAAAACACAGTCCACAACCGGCATATCGTTGTCTTCCTCGATGATGTTATGACTACCTTCTTGTGTAATCTTCTCTTCACCGTGACTGGTCCAATATTTGTACCTCTTTATGAAACCCTTGGAATCATGTGAGGTTTGATCTGCACTGAGTTGCTAAATATCTTTAGATTATCATAATCAATGCATGGACAGTACATATATTCCATCCCCTTCTTCAACATATCCAGCTCGGCCACTCTTCTAAAAGCAGACACGCCATTAATGAACTGTTCACTCACACTGTTCTCAACGTACATCCAGCTTTGGTCTATCTATGCTACACATGTAACAAATGGGTGTCAAATTAGATTATTAGCGCTACTATAGCAAATCAGAATAACTACTTAATTACACACATCTATATTAGATAGGTAGCTAGCTAGCCACGTATTCATGAAACAATAATATTAAGCAAGAATATATTAAAATAAACTAGGATCAAGTACTTACCCATTCTGAAATTGAGCAAAGTACCATTATCTTTCTAAACCTAGCTAGTTAGCTAGCTAGATCTAAACAAAAATCTAGCTATTATCTCTTTCTATTACAAGGCATATAAGTTATTAGAAGTAATTGAGTACAAACATCTTATCACTAAGAAGACGTATATAGATCTACAAGTGATATGTTTTCACCAAACTCCCCAAAGCCGGTCACCTCGCTCCACTGATGTAGTGCAATGAAGACAGGTCTGTGTCAAGACCACGTATGCCTGCTATTTAATAGCGCAACTTATCCCAAACGGCTCCAACCACAAACCGTCTGTGATACGACACTATCACAGATGGTTCGTATTAATAACCGTCTATGATAATTCATGGACGATTATTCATACAAACCATCTGTGATGTCTGTAATATCACAGACGATTTGTTATAAGAACCGTCTGTGATGTTTGCAATATCACAGATAGTTTTTTTATACGGACCGTCTGTGATGTTCACAACTTTCACAGATGGTTATTAACACAAACCATCTGTGATATCTCAATTATCATAGATGGTTCATGTTAATAACCGTCTGTAAAAATATCACAGACGGTTGTTAGTATGAACCGTCTGTGATAGTTTAAGCACAAACGGTTCCCTATGAACCGTCTGTGATGTAGCCATCCAGTATAGCCTCTTTTGTAATAGTGAGCCCAGGGAGTAAACTCAGTTGGACCTAGATATGCGGTCAAGATCCGATCTAACATTTGGTATCAGAGCTTGGTGCGTGTGTGATCATCGGGGTAGTGGAGGCAGCAAAGTAAACATCGACGCGATTACATCAGGAGCACTGGCAAAAGAGAGTTTCATGGTGTGGCTGCATTACCCCATGCGCAAGTTTATGCCTCATGTGTTGAGGCCCAAGTCTCCGTCATGTTGAGCTGCGTCATGGGTGGAGGAAAAGTGGCAAGTCATCGGCAAGTTACGTCACCAATGGTGAAGATGTGGCAGCGAGAGGATGCTGTAATGGCACACTTGTGATGAAGGCCATGAACCATGGTGTGAGGCTATGTTCGTGGAGGTGGCGGTGTGATGCCATTGCGAGAAAGCGTCGGTGTGATGCTGACAACAATGGCCGACGGTGCGAGGCCGCTACGACAATGGTTGTGCGTGAGGCCACAACAAGGCGATGATGGTGCGATGCCGTGTCATCAACAAACCGATGGGATAAGATGGCATTGGCGGCTATCTCTGTGCCTCACCGAGGAGAAGATTGACAAATATATGTGGGGTCTGTTCAAGTCCATGTACGTATAGTCGATTCCGAATGCCACAAGAAGGAGGAGCAGATGCTTCTCATCGAGGCGTATACCGATGACAAACCGGCACTGCTGTGAAGCCATCTTGATTAGGGGGAGATTGTTAGGAATAATCAAGATTGTTTTGTTAGATAATCTTAGTGTATATCGCATATTTAGATTTTGGAAAAGTATGTTTCGTATTTAGTCAGGTATGGAATCCCTTCCGGATATGTAGAGTTTTTGTCGAATACGAATATTTGTTTGCTCTCAATAAAAGGGCACCCATGTAATCAATTTTTTAGGTGAGCAAGAGAATAATAGAACAGAGGGAAAACGAGGCACCGTTATGTCTCACAAAACTTGCGTGTGTTGATCGTAAGTTTAGTAGTTTTTTCTATGTGCGCATCTCCCCTGTGTAATGTGCGTCCACAGGTAAATCGTATGTGTTTCCTGGCTTAGTTCCTACATGCAGGAGGTCATTGTGTACTTTGGCATCAGCTAAGCTTTACTTCAAACCGACAAGGTTTTGAATCTTGTGAAAATAGTAATGTTTACAAAAGACATGTATCTTATCATAAAAAATACCATATCTACATCAAACATGCTTGAAATCCGAATAAGTTGTTCTGACATAATGCCTCTTATGGAGCTCCAAATGCAACTTCATTTCTAACCCATGTACTCAAATGCGATTACGAACCAGTAAATTCATGAGTCATGTACTCAACCATCCACAAAAATAAGGGGAAAAAATCAACTATAGAATATTTGAGCAACTTTTGTTTGCTGTTACCAGTAGCCGCCGACAAACAGTAAGCTTTTCAGCAACGACATTTGTTGATATTTCACTCGCGCAGCCTTTTCAGAATATAATTCATTAAAAACTTTGTGGATGCTTTACATTTCATAGGAGCATATGCAATGAGAACAAAGTTATGCTAAATAAGGAATATACAGGCTCCAAGCCCTATGACAACACAATCATGGCCTATAATCTCTACCAAGGAGTAAAGATTAGGTAGTTAATAACCTTGTCTCTAAGAGAAACTTCATCTAGCCCGGTAGTCCCCAATGCAGCCTCTATTCTCTCAAGCCAAGATAGGGACAAACACCACACGTAGCCCACATAATTTAGCCTGAGCTGCCCCCCCCACATTGTTCATATCAATGAATAGACAATGCAGAGTTGGAGTGCATATGATTCTTGCTGTATGTAGTGGGACTGACACAAGAAAATCTCGGTGCAATCCTTTGCATTATTCTTCTGTCACAAACGCTTAGGGGTTAGTTTAGATTTGACTTAGGCCTTTGTTTAATCCCTTTTAAATTTGCATCGTCGAGAGGGGATCGAAGCCTACCACTATTCTGAAAGCTATCGTGCAGCATTTGCAAAAGGTGCATCACTTTCTTCGCAAGCAGAACCTCAGAATAGCAGTTTGTTAGAAAAGCTCACCTCAAACGAGAAAAAGGTGTGTTGCTGAGGAATATTTTGGCCGATCGTCGATGTAAACGTGCCGAGATTTATAACGGAGATGTGAGCACCACAAAAGAATAGCAGCAAAGTGCGCAGAATTCTTCGAGAGAGGTCCTTGAAGTTCCTCTCAATGCGCAATTTTACAGTTAAGTGTTACTGTCAGTTATCACTTACCTGTATATGATTCATGGTGAGCAGTGAGCAGTTCTGCTTGCTGTACTGCAGTATCAATTCCTTCATATACAGTGCCTCCATGTCTGTGATGCGATCGAACCTGCAGTTCTGCTACCAAGTTGGCCTGATATCTGTGTTGTGACGTCAGTGTCGATACCTTCGAGATATTTCTGGAATCTTCCTTGCTGCAGAATTCTTAACTGTACCTGCCTAGCAAAATAAACAGTACTACTTGCCACATCAAGAGCTCGTAGAGTTTCAGTTCCATGTCGAATTGCACCTTAAACACTACTGAAAATACTGATATTTCCTGCAAGAACAAAAAAATAATACCTGTGCTGTTGTGCATTTTTTTCATCCATTGGTGCTTTTGATCACAGTATGATAGGAAGGAATATGAAAAAAAAAACAAGCCTCCTGCTCAAACATTCTACCAGAAAAGGTGCCAAATGTTCTGCCTTTTCCTGCTAAGTATGGGGTCTTGTTGTTCACAAGAACCTTCCCTCAGCACTGAGACAGTGAGACATTCACTGCTTTTATTTTATTTTTATTTTATTTTTCCAAAGAGAGAAAAAAGGAAAGAAAACCACTTATGCTTATTCCTTGTCATTTCGATTAAGGTTACATATATATTATGTTAGGATTTGTGATGCCGAACTAGTGGGCATTCGTACCTTATCAAGATCACCACGATGATGACTCCAAAAAAAAAAAAAAGATCACCGGGATGGGAAATTGGGTGGTGGTTAAGTAATATTTATATATTTCGGTTCCCTCTCCACTGCCAAGGATGCATCTATTCTCCTGTGCCCCTGCACAAACGCATGCCATGCCATGCCTACGCTATTATCCTGCTTTGCATGGAAATGGCTAAACATTGTAACATGTACCTGCCCACTCTGCTAGCCACCTTGTGCAAGCTAGCCTTCACACACACAAGCTACACAGAGATTCTTCTGCCTTGAGCAAAAGCCCCCAATCTTTTTATCCCATATACTGTCTCCTCCTCCTCCTCCTCTCTTGTCCTCTTGCCTTGCCCTTTCCACGCTCCTGGATTCTCTTCTGATGACAGCTTGCAGCGACGCATGGCGGCCGCCGAGCCGCAGAACTGTTACCTGATGCGGATTCAGCCGGGGCGGGCGCTGTTCATATTCCCTCCGATCTCCCCCGGGCTCACACTATAAATAAAGGTCAATTGGGGCTGTGCGCTTCGTACTTCCACAGGTTTCCAGAGCAAGCCTACACACGAATACTGCAGACACCTAGCTAGCCCTGCCTCTGCTTGCAGAAGCTGAGCTGCCGATCAGCATCAGTACTTGCCTGCGCTAGGTAGCACCTAGCTAGCTCTTGCAACACACCATGAGCCATGGGAGCAGCTCTTCTGGTCTGCGTCCTTTCTTCCTCTGTCTTCTACCTCCACGGTCGTCATTTGCCTGAACTAAGATCCATCCATGAAAAATGCAGGCGCGCGCAGTGGCCGACGAGTCGAGTACGGCAGGACCTACGTGGTGAGGCCCAAGGGGAGGCACCAGGCCACCATTGTGTGGCTCCATGGCCTAGGCGACAATGGTGCAAGGTAACTTACCAATTACCATACATGCTGCTGCTCCCCTACTCACTAATCAAGATGATATTTTCAGAAGTGAACAAACTGCAAAGTAGCACTAATCAGATAGATATCAGAAGCCAGCTAGCTGGTTCTAGTCTGAATCCAACCTAGCTAGGCATGTGAGGCACGTATGGGGTGAGATGACATGGGAGAACTAGATTAGGCTGTCCAGACGTCGATGCACTCAATCGCTTTATTCTCCCAGCCTTCCTTTGGTAGAAATGATTGATACGGCCTCGTCATTTCTGTCATGCATATATTCCTAGTATCGCTTTACGCCGAAGTTATAATTTCCCTGTCCTGACTACTGTTCGCTACCTAACTAAAAAACATGGAATGCGTGTGGCTCCATCGCCTTCCTGTAGTACAAGGGAATTAAAGAAGCGACGGGGAAGCTGTGCTAAAACAGACGGCCAGAGTTTTTCTTGCCACCTAACGGACGGACGTAGTTGATTCAGGATTTGTGTGTTTCTTTCTTCTCGCGCGAGTGTAAAAGTACGCGCTGGAAGAATGTCAAAAGCTTCTGTTGAAGGGTGTTAATACTGATTAAATATTGCAAAGCTGTGGGTTAGCTCATGAAGGTTCTGTCTGCCAACAAGAATGCATGGGGCACCTCAGTTTGTGATAGGGCATTAAATTACATAAATTTTCTTGGTATTCCTATTGTCCTCCTCTATGAGTTTTGGGAGCAAAGAAAAGAATATGCCTGGTAGGGGTGAAAACGGTTCGGATAATACCCAAACCACATTCGTATGTGTATTTGTAAACGAATACGAATATGAATCCGAATATTCTCGAATACGAATATGAATCCGAATATTCTCGAATACTAATACGAATCGAATATTGTAACGAATACGAATTCGAATCGAATATCTACTCAAGTCGGTCGAATCCGGATATCCTCATAACTTTTGTAGTATGAAGACATTAATAACATTTTATCCTCGTACAATTGCGCTTAATCATTTTAATTCATTTACTTTACCTAAAGAAACATAAATTCACGTTCAATTAAAAAAAATGTCAAATTAATTAGTTATATTGTAATAAAATATGCATATTAATTCATCGAATACGAATACGAATACGGATACGGATGGTCCGAATAAAATAACATTTCGGATGGTAAAGGTCCATACCATATTTACATCCATATTTTTTTGCGAATTTGAATTCGAATACGAATATGAAAAGGATAGAAATTATTAGTCGAATGAAAAAAATCTATACAGTATTTACATTCTATCGAATACAGTAACCGGATAATACGAATAATTCATATCCACTTTTCACCCCTAATGCCTTGAATGAATTTGCTTTTTTATTAGTTCAATATGCATGTGTCAACTATCAAGTGTCAGATTAAATTGTTCTCTTCCCACTTATTTGCTTTTCCAACCAATACTGACTAAATGGCCTGTTTCATTAGTAAGTTAAACTATTTTACTACCTGATGATAGGCTATGAGATTTCAAGGAAAACAAAAAGAGAAACTAAATTATATACATATACGACCCTGTAGCCTCAGTAGCTGCAGTAATTTTGATCCAGTTTGTCATATGTCAAGTTTTATTCTTTCAGCACTCTCTACTTCTCTTATTCCCAATGCTTTCCGATAACACGCGATGTCGACATGGTAATGTTAGAATAAGCTATATAATTTCCACGAGAAGCTAGAACTAATATATCTACACCAGTTGTTGACTAGCTGTAATACTTTTCTTGAAACACTGACCTAATTTGTTTCTCTTTTTTTTTTCATAATGTTGTCATTGCAGCTGGTCCCAGGTGCTGGATTCTCTTCCACTGCCTAATGTAAGAAACCATACTACACTATTACTTTTCGGTCGGGTCAGTCATACAGACATCTATAATCCTTTTCCTATTCCCCTGAGTACAATAGTATACTATAGCTGCTTGTTATCTTCATATTAATGAAACTTATCCGAATCACTAGGTTAGCCATAGCATTGGACCCCTGCTAGTTCAAGTTTATTGACTCTGAAGCTTATCTCATATATCCTTGTGCAGATCAAATGGATTTGCCCTACTGCACCAACACGGCCTGTCGCAGCCTTCGGTGGATTCCCTTGCACTGCATGTGGGTTTCTGAACTACATATGGCTTGGCTGCAAAGCCTGCAACTTTGTTTTCCTAAGTTTCCAGGCTGTTTGTTTGATGCAACTTGGCTATAGATTCTGAGACAAAATGATATTGCCACTTATTTTAGAGAAATATTTGATTCGTTGTTTTTACTGAAATGAAAACAGGGTTTGATGTGGAGGACACTTCGGTGGATGGCCGTGATGATATTGAAGGGCTGGATGCTTCAGCAGCGCATGTTGCAAACCTACTGTCCTCCGAGCCATCTGATGGTACTCATTTCTGAATTACACATTAGCAACAAAATAGAACAGAAAAAACCGTGTGAATCATACAGCACACGTAGCAACTAATTGACCAGCGTAGATCAGCTGTCGATCGACTTATTATTTGCTTTAAAATCTATGCAATTTTCTACTTAGTAGAGCATATAAACATTTTGCCAAGAAGAGAGATATGTGCAAGTCATCATAGTATTACACTTCTTTCCTCATTAGCCGTCTTAGTAATGTTGATAAGTACTTCAATTTCAGTGAGGCTTGGGATAGGTGGTTTCAGCATGGGTGCTGCCACTGCCCTCCACTCTGCTGCATGCTATGCTCATGGGAGGTTCACAAGTGGCGTTGCGTACCCGATTAACCTCAGCGCTGTCATCGGTTTAAGTGGCTGGCTTCCCTGCTCAAGGTCTGATTCTTTGATCTTTTGGAAAAATAATAGTGTTATTAATATATTGCCTTTGATGCCCTCATATGTGATGCTCTTGATGTCTTCTTATTTAGGACCCTGAGGAGCAAGATGGAGAGCTCACAGACTGCTGTTAGAAGAGCTGGTGCCTTGCCAATCTTGATCAGCCATGGAAGAGGTTAACATTGCTAGTGTTTTGCAGTAGATGTGGTAGAGTTTGTAATCTTGTTTTCTATTTAGAAGTCGTAAATCGTAACAGAGTCGGAAGTCGTAGTCGTATTTGAGTTCGAGTACGAGTACGATTCAGCTAGTCGTGTCAGTCTTGGTGGTCGTTTACGAGTACGACTCTGTCGTAGTCGGAGTTCGTGTCATAGTAGTAGTCGAAGTTCGAGTCGTAGACAAGTCCGCCCCGTAGTCGTAGAGCGGAGTATAAAAGGCAGAGCCATGTAACGAGAGAAGTAAAGAAAGCCAATGCGATCGGTGTGATCTGAGGCAAGAGAAAGGGAGGAGCAATCGGGGTGATCGTGAGCGATCGGTGTGATTGAACGAGAGATAGAAATATAGAAGAGAAGAGTGGTTTAGCTCTGGGAAATTGTTGAGTATCGAGTTCATCGTGTGTTCGCAGACGTAGTCATAAACGACTTACGACCATGGCAAGCGGAGGATCGTAGACGTAGTCGTAAATGGAGTTATGACCACGATGACAAGCGAAGGTGGTCACAGAGCAAGAAGACGTGGTCGTAAAGGAGTTACGACCACAGTCGTGAAGCAGCCAACGTGGTCGTAAGGGTTACAACAATAGCAGTCGACAGAGCCTTTAACGTGGTCGACAGTATCACAGCGTGGTCGTAATCGAGTTACGACTACAGTGATCGACCATGGTCAAAGGAAGTGCAGCGCAACGGTGGTGAACGTGGTCGTAACTTCTGCAGAAGTTACGACTACGTGGTTGGAGTAGTGAGACATGATCGGAAAGGTCACAACGTGGTCGTAACGACTGTTAGCGTGGTCGAAAAACCAGCAGAGCAGTCGTAACGACTCAGGAGGTGGTCGTAACCTCTTCAATGTGGTCGTACAGCTGCAGTGGGTGGTCGTAGCATCTACAAGGTGGTCGTACGGTTCCTGGGAGAGGTCATAGGACTGTAACAAGTGGTATCAGAGCTAGTTGACTTCAGTTTTAAAGGACATGGGAGACAAGGCGAAGGCTCAGGATGGGCTAATCTCCCTCCAGTACCCTCTCCTAATGACCGACAATTACCCGGTGTGGGCAATGAAGATGAAGGCGAACATGCACATCCAGGGAGTCTAGGGTGCAGTCGATCCGAAGGGGAAGGACAAGGAGGTGGACGATAAGATAGATCACGCGGCTTTGGCCCTCATCTACTAGGCGGTGCTAGATGCGATGGTGCATCAGCTCATCAGCAAGGAGACAGCATGGGAGGCGTGGGAGACGCAACAAACAATGCACGAGGGCGTTGACCATATGGAGGAGGTGCACAAGGTCCAAGAGGAAGACTTGGAGCACAAGTTGGTTTTTTTGTGGATTTGCAGAGGGAATGCGGGAAGCGTTGGACGCAAGCTCAGCTGAGATGTACACGGAAAAGTGGACAGTCTTGATCCAAAAGAGATGAGTGGGAGGCTCAGGTAACGGCAAAGCCAATGTGGCTGTGGGAGTACGTGCTCCAGCCTAGGCAGACGTACAAGGAAGGACGGTTCAATCTAGGTGCGAGGCGCAACATGCGTCAGATTGTGCAAGGCTCAAGAAGGAATGGCACACGGAAGTGTATGTAGAAGGAAGAAGTGGAAGCAAGAGAGAAGATTGATGTGATCAAGATGGAAAAACAAGATTAAGGAGATGATTGTTAGAGTCCGTAATCTTGTTTTCTGTTTAGAAGTCGTAAGTCGTAACAGAGTCAGAAGTCATAGTCGTATTTGAGTTCGAGTGGGAGTACGATTCAGCTAGTTGATTTAGTCTTGTTAGTCGTTTACGAGTACGACTTTGTCGCAGTCGAAGTTCGTATCATAGTCGTAGTCAGAGTTCGAGTCGTGGATGAGTCCGCCCTGTAGTCGTAGAGCAGGGTATAAAAGGTAGAGCCATGTAACGAGAGAAGTAAAGATAGCCAATACAATCGGTGTGATCACGAGGCAAGAGAAAGGGAGGAGCGATCGGGGTGATTGTAAGCGATCGGCATGATCGAACAAGAGAAAGAAATAAAGAAGAGAAGAGCGGTTTGGCTCTGGAAAATTGTTGAGTATCGAATTCATCGTGTGTTAGCAGACATGGTCGTAAATGACTTACGACCACGGTGAGTGGAAGATCGCAGATGTGGTCGTAAACGGAATAATGACCACGGCGACGAGCGGAGGTGGTCACAGAGCAAGAAGACGTGGTCGTAAAGGAGTTACAACCATAGTCGTGAAGCAGCTAACATGGTCATAAGGTTACGACAACAGCAGCTGACAGAGCCTTCGACATGGTCGACAGTATCATAGCGTGGTCGTAATCGGGTTACGACTACAATGATCGACCGTGGTCAAAGGAAGTGCAGAGCAGCGACAGTGAACGTACGACTAGGTGGTTTGAGCAGCGAGGTGTGATCGAAGAGGTCACAACGTGGTCGTAATGACTGTTAGCGTGGTCGGAGAACCAGTAGAGCGGTCGTAACGACTCAGGAGGTGGTCGTAGCCTCTTCAACGTGGTTGTACGGCTGCAGTGGGTGGTCGTAGCGGCTACAAGGTGGTCGTACAGTTCCTAGGAGAGGTCGTAGGACTACAACATGATGTGTTAATATCACGTTTAGAAAGCCCGAAACCGAAGGAAATCCCGCCAGGGGACCGGTAACGGTAACCGACCGATTACCGAAACACTGGAAAAAAAAACCGGCCAAAATTTGAATTTGGACTGTTTTGAAACTGGTAACCGGAAAAACTGGGTGCTTACTGTCCAAAAAAACGGAGAAAAACCGTTAAAAACCGGTTACAAGTAATTAACAACTAAAAAATCCTAATACATTCATAGCAAAAAGCATCAAGTCAAGCACAGAAGGTCATAATACATTGGATTAGTGTTAAATAATGTAAATATCATTAAGGAGTCCAACTTTTACGTTCAAAAATTCATAGCAAAAAGTATCAAATCAAGCACGGAAGGTTCTAATACATTGGATTAGTGTTAAACAATGTAAGCATCATTAGGGAATCTAACTTTTACGTTCAAAAATTCAAATTGGAATTTAAACAAACTAGGCCAGTAAATGTTTCCTGGTGCCCACCAGTAAATCCAGTAGCTGGCCGGTTATCGGCAGGATTTTGAACCCTGCTTAATATATGTTAAATCTCTTGAAAATTGTAAAACGCTAAAAACGGCTTATGTCTGTGTGCTCTTGCAGCTGATGAGGTTGTCAACTACAGAAACGGTGAGAGATCAGCTGAGACTCTGCGAACCTCGGGTTTCTTATATCTGAATTTCAAAACCTACAACGGGTATAGATGAACATGCTTAATTTTCCACATGATCACTTTCTCTTTCATTTTTTCTGGAATTTAGAAGAACTAACATCATGTCATTTATGCAGACTGGGCCATTATACTATCCCTGAAGAAATGGACGATGTCTGCAAGTGGATCAGCTCAAGGCTGGGGCTTGATCGATCTCGCGGCTAAATCAAATATATGCATGCAGTGCAAGGGCTTTGGTAGTGATATATAAAAAAAGGTATCGACAATATACAGGAGAAGGTTGATAGGTTATGTGAATTGTGACTGTCATGGCTTGATAGCTTGTAACACTGTGATTTCCTCACGACTGCATTTCATGTTACAGTAGTAGTTTACTAGTAATGTACCTTGTTACCACTAAAGAGGATGCCTGTAATGTAGTATCGTATTGCTTGTTTGACTAGATTAGTAATAATGCTATTGAGTTTCGTTAATCTTGCAGTTATAATTAATATACTTGTGCTCTAGATCAGGTTAATGTACCTTTTTGTTACATGTCACATCATCAGAATATCAGATTTCCCAAAACATCAAAAGACGAGAGATTCACAGCTTCAAGGTTTAATCAAGTCTTACACTGAGCAGAGCTCATAACCATGGTTTTCAATACCGGTCTATTTTTTTTACTGGAGGGGCCCGATACAAGAGATATATACTCGTGATAATCGGAATTTTTCGGTTATTTTTGGCCCGAAAATTTCAAACAAAATTTGGCCGAAAATTGCCGATAATACCAGCGTAAAACCGGCCGATATTGGCTTACAGAATCTCACGCGTGCACATTCAGAACCTCAGACAACTTCCAGAATTTGAGAATTTCAGACAAAATGAGTTGCAACCAGAGTTAGCAAAGTATTTGACATGAATACACACTAATGTAGCAACAGCCCAGTAGCATTGCATCTACAGTTCACTTCATTTTAACTTTGTCAAGCTGCCTAAATATCTCCTGCAGATAATCAGGCTTACCCTGTTAAATGTTGTGTCGATCATAGCTGAAGAGTATGCCTAGCCTTAGCAAACCAATACAATATTAAATTATACAGTTAACTGCCAATTTCAAATATGAGTTTGAGGCAGAAAGACTTTCAAGCAGTTATTGAAAAGAAGAAAGTACATGAGATCCATTAGAGTAAGCTCCACTGTTTGCCTGCAAAAAAGTGGGGATAACTATTTACATCTAGAATATAGAAGCTAATTATATATTTCTCGAACATAATTATGAACATTCATTATACTGTGCAGGACACATACACATCAAACATGCTGAAAAATGGAAATAAAGCACCAGTAGTCAATTATACTGAAACAGAAGCATTATATAGCAACACCAACTTAATAACAAACAAAAAGTGGCTGGTCCAGCAAAATGTTTGAGGTAACCAATAAAACCAGGCCATTTGCAGGTTTCCATAGTACAAGAGGCTTACTTATTTCCTGTTCTCACCCAATGACCAAAAGTCCCACACAAAAGGCAGAATGAACAGACTTAAACTGAGGAATGATACACAATGCAGGGAGTGCAAGGAAATTGCATACAATCTACTAAAACGTTAAGCCCAAGCAATAGATTTCTTGCGAATGAATATTGCATAAGAAAAGTAGCATCTCCGGATTGCATAAATTTCACATTATGGTCCATCCCAAAGGAAAATACATTGGAATCAACATAAAACAATGCTTTTGGCCACTACAATAGAAAATGTCACAACAATTTCTCTGTTTCTCAAACTAAAAAAAGATGCTACCCGGCGTTCCTTGATTTAACAGCAAGCCGATGATAAGAAAAGCTAATTCCAGCTTCATATCATGAACTCGAA
Source organism: Dendrocalamus sinicus (assembly GCA_036346575.1). NCBI lineage: Eukaryota > Viridiplantae > Streptophyta > Magnoliopsida > Poales > Poaceae > Dendrocalamus > Dendrocalamus sinicus. Next base: position 34,262,504 of record CM070642.1, read on the forward strand.
ACCAAACCTGGGGCTTTCAAAACTTCTCTAGCCTCTGTCATATCTCTCTAAAAAGGAGGATGGGTACACGCAATACATCCGCATAAAGAAGAAGAAAGTCCAAAACTGCCCTTGACTCTGTCCTACCAGACAAACCAAATCCAAAGTTTCTTTTAAGTTAAACTTAATCAGACTATGCTGCCATATTAGCTCTAAGAAATATTATATGCATTTGTTGCATTGTAGAAAGTTCTACTTCCAATAATTAGCAGAAGAGGAAATCAAAATTACAATATTCTGCTATGTCATCTAAAGAGCAAGGAAATCTTACAAAGTTATACCCTAGTACAGGCTAGAAAGATCTTTTGTCTTCTTTGTTGCTGCTTTTCCTCACTGACAGCCATCATCATCATCCTTTGTGATGTCACCTTCTTTCTCATGTCCTACAAAAGTGCATGACAAGTCACTTTTTAGTTTTCACAACATTGTTTCAAACGGACATATTGATATGTATTACATAGTATGCAGCAAACACTAACCGACAAACTCCTTTGGTCCCTCGTGTACTTCTTCTTGTCATCTACCCGGACCACGTGCGTCGTCGTCACTTGGATAAATGGTGCCATCTGTGTCCGCATATGATGGGCTTTCAGAAGGAGACGAGTGTTCTCACCACTTCCCACACCATTGTCATATTCATCCATTGCCTTCTTTCCTTTCTTTGCCTTACACTTCCTTGTGCTATCTTGTCATTTCCTTTTTGATGCTCGAACATTGAGAAGCTCGTTGAGGAGTGATTGACTCGACTTGTCTTTTGCTACCTCTTCAAGCACCACCCTTTCATTCAAACAAGCCTAGATTCCCTTATAGATCTTGATCTTGGTCGTAGAGTGCGGAATCTATGATAATTGCACAAGAATCCAAATCTTTCTCTTCACGTTCCATGTCTTGTTGCTGGAGGCTTCGCTTCAAATTGTAATAGACATAAACCAACTTATAGAGTTTGTCATAACCAAGTCTGTTCCTCACTTTCGTGTGAACCAAAGCAAATGTGCTCCAATTGCGCCCACACCCGCTTGATGACACGCACTATGACACAATCTGCATTACATATTTCTGCAATACCTTCATGCATCCTCTGTACATGTACCACCATGTAGCCGTGAGGAACACCACAAAACACTCAATCAATGTCATAGGAAAGATGAGACAAAGCACTGTTCACGAAGACAAGTATGAACACTTACATACGGTCATCGACATCAAATGGTTTACCAGCAAACCTTGCATTGCAAAACAATGTATGAATCTGGCTACCAGTAGCACTACCAGCACAACTGCCACTCGCACGTCCACCACTACCACTCCCACTTCGATGCTCATATATCCCACCCGTCCTCTCCACGTAGTCCTGAAAGTGCAGATCCCTCAATGAAGCATTCAATACCATCTGTTCTTGCTGCATTCATCTCTTCCAAAATACTACTTTCAGTTCTAAGCTTATGCTCCTTTGCTTCTTTCCTCTTTCGCCTTCCTGCCGACTCATACTTCCTCATCGCATCATGAACCTCCAGCGGCACATGACTATATGACTTCACATTCCCTGTATACCCACCAGATGTTGCCTCAGCTGGGTTGCACACCCCACCCTCCCCCCCCAATGTTCCTAAGCAACACTTGCACTTGAAGCCAGGACCTACTGCCTCCCCATAGGTCCAAGCACACCCAATATCTCCTGAAAATCGATAGCATAATTCAAGATTTGAGAATTCAACTACATCAAATTAATGAATTGCAACTTTACAAAAGCATGAGTATATAGTTTACTTCGGTCACAAATTATAGATTTGTGGGTAACAATTGACCATTTATAGAATTTCATCTTGCACACGCTGCAAGAGATCGGGTGGGCCGCACTGCAAGAAAGGGAGGAAGTGAGGAATTGAGGAAGCAAAAGCACGTGCTGCCAGAGGGGAGGGCTGGAGAAGGCGATGCTGCGCATTAGGGCAAGCTCAGCTCCATGTGTTGGGCTAGTCTGGGCCGGTAGTAATTCAAACATGGCTGAAATTATTTGCCCAGTAGCCCTTTTGGGGGGCTGGTTATGCCGATAAAACTAAAAATCGGCTGGTTATCAGAACCTGCTCATAACTAAAAGAAAATTTAATCAGCTTCATCAAGCTCAACTTCTACCGAAACAGCTTTGGCTACCATTGTTGACATTACATGCGTCAAGGTTTAAGGGACCCTATAGTGTTTGAGTTTGGGTTATTACATGGCGATTCATCAGCTTGCGCAAACCCCTGATGTGTTTGGGGATTATGAACATTGTAATATTTCTTTGGCCTCCGGTATGCGCTTCACATGATAGACTATCTATTGATGTTCCCATTGAGAAACAATCAAGCATACAGGTGGAGCATGTTATTAATTCAAGATCTACACCAGAAGTCAACAACAAATATTCTAGAAGTTACTCTTGGTACGCGCCAACACAACATTCCATTGAAGCTGATAGAGAAAGGAGAAACATTCAGCCTCTTAAGAGATTGATTGAAAAAGCCAATGTTGTCACTTATTATTTAAATATGATATAAGAAATTGAAGGTACTATAGAACCTTCATCTTATTTAGAGGTAATCTATTCTGATGATCTAGAAAGGTAGATGACTGCCATATATAATGAGATGGAATATCTTGATAAGAATGACACTTGGGAGCTAATCAAGTTGCCAATTGAAAAGAAACATATTCGTTGCAAATGGATATTTAAGAAGAAAGAAGGCGTTTTACCAACCAAGATGTTAGGTACAAATCAAGGCTAGCTGCTAAACGATACAACAAAATTTCAAGTATTGATTTCATATATGTCTTTTCTCCTGTTGTGAAATATAGTTCTATTCGCACTTTAATCAGTATTGTGGTTATGCATGATTATGAGCTTGAACAATTGGACGCGAAAACCACGTTCTTACATGGGGAGTTGGAAGAAGATACTTATATGGAGCAACCAGAAGGTTTGCTTGCGAATTGAATAAATCTCTTTATAGTTTGAAGTAGTTACCTAGACAATGGTACAAGAGATTTGACTCATTTATGATATCTCAAGATTTTAAAACATTTGATTATGATAGCTGTGTTAATTTGAAGACTGTTAATGGTTCAATTATTTATTTGCTCCTATATGTTGATGATATGTCGATTGCTGTAAAAGACAAGGCTGAAATTTCAAAGTTGAAAGCATAATTAAGTAGTAAATTTGAGATGAAAAATCTACGTGCAACAAAGAAGATTTTTAGTATGGAAATCATCAGAGACATATGGTTTAGCAAATTATATCTAAATTAAAAAGGGTATATTGATAAAATTCTTCATCGTTTCAACGTGTATAAGGCCAAACCAGTGAGCACTCCATTAGTTGCACATTTCAAACTTTCTTCAGTATCATATCCATAATCAAATAATGAAGTTAAGTACATACCTAGAGTTCCATATGCGAGTACAGTTGGTTCGTTTATGTATGCCATGGTATGTTCTTGCCCTGATTTATCTCGATAATTTAGTGTAGTTAGTAGATAAATAGCTAATCCTAGAAGAGAGCATTGAAAAATAGTTCAATAGATTTTTAGATATCTGCTGGGCACATCTAATGCTTGGTTACGTTTAGGAAGACTAGAGATGGACTCGTTGGTTATGTAGATTCTAATTTTGCTGGAGATTTGGATAAAAGAAGATTTTTCACTGGTTATGTGTTTACTGTTGGAGGGTGTGTCGTTAGCTGAAAAGTAAGTTTGCAAGTTACCGTTGCCTTGTCTATTACAGAAGCTGAGCATGTGACTATTTCTGAAACGAGGTTTATTTACTGAGCTTTATAGAAATATATGTTACACTACAATATTTTGTTATAGTCAGAATGATATTTGCCTTTAAAAAGATCAAATATTCCATGAGAGAACAAAGCACTTTGATATCAGGTATCACTACATTCGAGGTGTTATTACTCAAAGTAATATTAAAGTCAGCAAGATAAGTACTCATGATAATCCAACGATATGTTGACAAAGTCAGTTCCTGCCACTAAGTTTGAGATTTGCTCAGATTTAGTTGGTATTATTCACTAGTCCTTTGGACTTTCGACGTACAAGGTGTACATACTGATTTTATTAGAAGAGTTTATCACACATTTCGACTACTGAAGAAAATTTAACTTAAGGTGGAGATTGTTGAAATTGATCCGAATTCGTACCATGTCCATGTAGGACACTGCATCGCCTCATGCCAAACGTGGCATGACAATTGTTAGGGCCATGAGCAGATTGTATCAGACGTGATGTCACACACACACACACACATATATATATATACACACACACATATGACATCACGTCTGATACAATCTGATAGGGCTTTGCAACAGTAGCTCACAGACCGTTTCTTAATTGACTTAGACCCAACCACGTATCCTCGTGCCCGACAATCAACCCTGTGTCTCCGAACAACAGGGCATGCATGCACCCACCACCTAACCAATTGCCTAAGTCTAAACCAGATTTTATATTTTATTTTCAAAATATTTCATAAACCTCCTTGACTCACCGAAGTCAAGAATACATTTCAAAAGCTTATCGTTTTATGTGAAAATGTATCACAAACCAATTAATATGTATAAGCAAGGCTAAGCAGTTGATTCAAAATTTCTCTAGCCAACACTAGTGTATTAGCTAGAGTTTTTAATCTAAGATGACAAGGTAATAGGAGGTTCAATGTCAATAGAAATATTAACAACCAGGTATTAACTAAATTTAAAGCTGAATTGAAATACAGTGAATAAAAATATGTATGCAGAATAATTTAAAACAACATAATTTTATTTTGAAATTTGGGATCAACATGATTAAGGAGTATGACTTGCCTTGCTCTTCAATTGGGTGCAAATCTTCATCGAAGAATTTTCCCGAATCGTCGTAGTCTACACGTGAAAATAACCTACCAAACTTAAACAAATTCAAATGAACATCAAATATTTAAATTGAGGCTACAAATGGATAGATGGAAATTTTTGATGAATTTTTAGAAATTTGAATAGGCTCAATCGGATTTAGGACGAAGGAGAACATGCTCTTGGAAGTTTAAAATCAGAGAAAATGAATAAACTGAATTTTTGGAATTATTTTTCTAAAGCAAAATAGGAATTATAACGTCAGCAGGGATTTTCTTTCGGCCGAATTTATTTTCTACGGGAAAATCGAATTAATGACGCCAGCATGACGACAGCCCTGGTCAGATTTCCCAACAGGTCACTGACCAGTGGGCCCCGGGTGGTGGGTGAGGTGGCACAATTTCCACGAACGGAGGAGGCGGCTGAGGTGGCACGGGTGGTGGGTCTGCTTGCGTGGCGCTGACGGGGGTGGGAAGGCGCTAAGGTGGCGGTCACGGGCTACCACCTAGGCTGCCACGCCAGCACGCCCACTGACATGGCCGCCTGGCCAGCGTGGCGCTTGGGCCCGGCAGCTCGCCAGCGCTTCAACGGACGGTGGCCGACGGCGAGGGCCACAACAGAGAGAGGAGGCTGAGGGAAACTCGGGGATACCTGGCGCGAGGCTGAGCAGCACGAGAGGCGGCCGGCGGCGGCGCTCGGCCTCCGGTGCGGCGGCGATGGAGTGCTCGAGAAGGAGAGAGGAGTAGAGGGGGAGGTGGTGCGGAGAGAGGGGGTGCCGGGGAGTCCTTTTATAGGGGCGGAGGGGAAGAGCGGGCGCGGGAATCGCTCACCGGAGTTGGCGCAGGTGGCGGCGGCCATTGCGGGGAGAGGGGAATGGGGAGGTGGGCGACGGGCGCGAGGAGAGGACGCGAAGTTAGCGGGAGTGGGGGCGGCAGCGTGTGGGACACGAAGGGGAAGGTGGGTGCTGCTGAGAAGGTGGAGGCGGCGTTTTCGGCGGAGGGCGCGGGAGGAAGAAGACGACCGGGGAGGGAGAAGGCGGCATGACGGGTGGGGCCGGGGCACAGAGAGAGAGAGAGAGTGAGGAAGGGAGGCGCGGGCGGCGGGGATGAGGCCGTGTGGCGAGGGTGGAAATCGGGCGGAGGAGGAGGTTAAGTGGGAGGGGACGGCTGGATGGGCTCGGGCGGCGGCGTTGCCGAGATCGGGCCGGCCACGTGTCGGCCCGAGAGGAGGGGAAGGCGGGATGCGCGGCGGTGACATGGGTGGATCCGGGCCATCCACACGTCGCCTGCGGGGAGGGGTAGGGATTTTGGGGGTTTCTATTTTAATTTTTGATTTTCAGAAAACCCGAGAAATTCCAATAAAGCTCAAAAAAATGAAATAACTTCCAAAAATTCTGGAAAAATTCACAGAAGTTTCTAGAAATGTTTTGGACTTAATAAAATTATTTCCAACTTAAGTTTTTATTATATTTTTATATTCAAAATACCTTTTAAATTTCAAAATAGATTTTAAACACCAAAAAAACTCAGAAAACCAAATAAATCCAAATAAATCCAAGTAATTAATTTGAATTAGGATTTTTATAGAAAATCAAAATACCACTTTACTTAATAATATTTTTCTGATTTTACTTAAAATACATTTCAAATCCAGCCTTTTAAAAAAACAGAAATTCAGGGCAAAACAAAATTAACATTTAGGAACCAAAACACATGTTTTTAGTTTAAACCAAATTAAATTAATTTAATTTTTTCACTTCAAAAATTTGAAAATAAACAGCTAGGCTGTTACACCCGCTGACTCGGGTTCATGGGCTAACAAGCCCGTCCCGCCGTCGCCCTTGGTTTGTCGCTCCCTACGAGTTTGGGCTCGCCAGCCACGGCTTGCAGCCGCCCGGCCGCCCCACTACCAGGACGGTTTGCCCCCAATCCCCTTTCTCTGTGTGCCCTTCATCTACTATTGTGTGCTATTGTGTTGTGCTATGGCGTCGTAAGCAAGGGTGGAAGGTAAGGGGCTTACTTGCTTGCCTAGCTAGAAAAGGAATGGGCGAGGATGAGGTTGAGGGTTCAGATGGTCCCTCCTCTTGCTGTCATGGTCGCCCGCGCCCTTGCTCCTCCTCCTTCGGGCTTCCTCTCCCTCACCTCCTCTCTGTGGTGATCTTTGGTGGTGTGGACGTGCTTGGGTTTGGGGTTTGCTCTCGATCTTGGCAGTGAAAAGGAACTGAGGGGTGGATTGCTCCCTCTGGCTTTGCTCTTACCTTGGTTGAGAGAGGATGAGGTAACATATGAGAAATGTGGGCTTGCCGCTTGGCTTATGAGGGGAATGGCCGTCTCTCTCTCTCTCTCTCTCTCTGTGTGTGCAATGACTAGAATGCCCCTCTCTCATCATCTTACTCCCTTATAAGTCCGAGGGCTTTAAGGTCCTTTTGGTCCACATGTGGGCTTTGTACGGTTGGCTTTTCTACTGCGGCAGGTAAGTCAGAAAAGGTAAGAATAGAATTTTCTGCCGAATGACGAAAACCCATAACGTGAGACGGTGCCGACCGGCCCCGAACGGTCTGGAAACCTCTGAGAGAGCTACTTTTATTCAGCTTTCTAGACGGTGCCGACCGTCCCTGGACGGTCTGGGAACCTCTGCGAGCGTTACTTATTCGGCATTCTAAAAGCTGATGGGTCTGACAGCAAACCTCTTCTCTATCTCTTATAGCTCTGATTTTCGAGTTTTCATCTTCTTAAAGCAATCAATCACGGCATCATTATAAATATTATAAAAATATGTCCTTCTCCACATAGCAAATCACACAGTCACTTATGAACTCATCTCCAATTTTATTACGCAACTCAGTCTTGACAACATTTATCACTGATAAACATCTCTCCACTTATGTTGTGACAACTGGCAAAATTAGCACTAGCTTCAGAAGTCGATACACCAAAGGAAAAGAAAGATACTTCTTTATTTTCACTATTAATTTAGCAAGATCAGTAATGCCTTTCAAATTGAAAAATGTCAAAACAGGTAGCAACACAAACAGAATGCTTTATCCACCTTCTCATTGTACTCTAGCCAACTACCATATTCTTTAAAACATTCTAGATTAAATCTTCGTAGCTTCTCACCAATAGGTTCTATGGATATTTAAAGTCAGGTTGTGGCCTGTAAGGCCCTCTAGTTAAATATCTGTAATATTCTAAAAATACTCTCTTGGAGATCTGCGAGTAGTTAGAGAAAAGGGGACACATGAAAATAAGATGTTTTGGTTTTTTAAGGAGAGGAATTGTTCCCTAGAACGAGTAGTACGGTAAAGTTAGAATCAAATTAGGTTTTGTGCCATGATATAACAGAGGGAACAAGTCGTACGATGAAGTTAGGATCAGATTAGATTTTATGCCGTGGTATAAAAGGGGACATGAGAGGGGTAAACCAAAAACGCTAGCCACTTTATTTTTATTCCGCGCACCGTCTCCCTAAACGTCGCCGGTAATTCTCCTGCTACCCACGCGTATCTTTTTCTTCTGGGCTGCGCCGGCAGAGACTTCAGGGTCGCCAGCCGTTCCATTGCGTCGGCACGCGCTTGACCCGCCACGTGCCGTCGCTCCTGTGTGCCGGCGCCGCGCCGCACGCCTCCGCCAGCCGCCCGCACGCGAGCGAAGCCGGCACGATGTCAAGCGCCAAGCGTTCTGCATTGCACAAGAGGGGAGAGAGGAGCTACAGTAACCGAAGGTAGAGAGAGAAGATCGCTACAGTACGTGATCTAGAGAGAGAAACAAGGGCAGCGAGAAAGGAAAAAAGAGGAAAGGGGAAGAGAGAGAAAAAGAAAATGCGTGATCACAATTTTCATGTACTTCACCGGGATAACGATTTAAAAATTCTCCCTATTTTGCTAATTTTTTTAATAGAGATTAGAGTTAGAATTAGAGAGATAATATTCATAAGTTTTTGTTGGAGGTTTCATTAGGTCCCACTCGTTTCAGCTTCAGTTTCTGGCTTATTTTTCACTATTTATAAATTTTGTCTTTTTCTGATTTTTTCGCTTTTTTGAGTTTTTTTGCCGGTTCTTTTTTCCCATATTCGTTTGCGTTGTCCATGATGAACTAGCATATTTTTCTATTTTTAAATTTTTTAAAATTTAATTACGCCAAATAAGCGACTTTTAGCTACAGTGAAATTTCAGCCATAAGCCACATCTTTTCAGTCCAACCGAGCGGGGCCTTAGATTGATTTGTCTGAAGTAACGTGTAACTATTATTTCGGGTACCGTGTGGGCTAAATTTGAAAATATCATATACTAGTTAGTTGTAGATAATTTTGTTATCTTTCCATAGAATTCTTGATCACACCAATCGATGGGCTAGATTAGGAGTTATGAATTTTGTAAATCTGTTGTCTAGAGATTTATCATCAAACGACAACAGCAGGTTAAACAGTAGATTAAAAATAGTAAATGGAATAATTTAGATATTTGGTCTACATGAAAAGTGTAGGAATGTCCTAAGGATTCCAGAAAGTCCAAGAATATAATTTTTAGCTAAGTAAAATAGAAGTTATAAATTTGGGATGCTGTTGTCCAATACCGGGTTGTTGCAGGACGTGGTCGTGGGAAATCATTAATTTGTCTAATTTAATGGCAGAATTAAATTTTACGAATAACTAGAAAGTGGTACAAAATTCTTGTAGATTCTGAAAATGTTATAGTTCAATAAGTTTGCATATGTAGATTAATAGATACAAAAATTTTAAATCTACTATCCAGAAGATGATAGGTCTATCTTCTGGGTTAATAACGGGGGTTTAGATGATTTAATATGGATTGTGACCAACTAGGAAGTTATAGAAAATTTGTATAGATTTCAGAACTAGTATGATTTGATATATTTTTGATGTGGAAATTAAAAGTTATGGTAATGTTGGTACCAAGACAACAGAGTTGATTGTCTGGTAACGAAGAGAATGGTGGATTTAAGAAGCCTGTAGGAGCATTATCATTTATTTATTATCTTGTATTGCTATGGCCTATTTTGAGAGTAAGTAATTGCTATAGGAGGAGCATCGGGTGTATTGTCATCTCCTAATCAAACCGACCGTCGCAACTAAAGAGGCAAGTGCGTTGTAGAATAGTTTTCGAGGGTTCAATGAATACTTGCCTTGATTATTCATATGACAATACCTGCTTTATATTGCTCTCATGCTTATGAAAAAGTGATGATGATGATGACACTGGTAGAGGACTGATTATTGTTTAACACTAAAAATAAACTAATGAAAAATAATAATCATTGAATTGCATGTGAGTATCAGTGTTGCAAAGACCTACTTTGGTAGACACTTCATGGGAGTGGAGGTGAGACCCTGTATGAAAAAGGACAGGGCGACTTTATATGAAAAAGGACAGGGCAAGAGTCCGAGTTGCTATGACCTACTTCGGTAGGCACTCCACAAGAGTGGATGTGAGACCTTGTATGAAAAAGAACAGGGCAACCCTATATGAAAAAGGACAGTGTGAGGGTGTGTCATCGACGGTTGAACATTCAGCTATGCCGGTATATACAGAAGAAAAGTTGAGACATGTGCATGAGTATTGCATAACATTCATGAAAAGTGGAAAGTGATTCGCGATAATGGGATATGTGAATGAAAACTGATGAGAATGAATATGAGGAATTGAGGTATGATAAATGGTTATGAATTGCTATTAAGATGATGCTTCGCTTATTATTCTGCTTTGTACTTGCTGAGTCGTGAACTCACCCTTATTTATTTGTTATTTTTAGGTGAATGTTGAAGGCGACATATATAGGTGGATGTAGAACATGAATTATTGCACACTTGTAGCTCTTCACTTCACCTAGAAATTTATCACTTATAGATATGAAGAAATTAGTAGTTTCCATAGCATTGATTAGACAATATATGGTTTCTCTTAATATTTATAGTTCATAATGTTATTGCTTGGTGCTTTTACTTAATTTAGACCTGCTTATAATTCATCTTGATTATTGTTGGTTCATATTAAGTTCAAATTGTGGCTTAAAGTGTTACTAAAATTTATGTTTAGTATTTTGTTGAATGTTTATTCTTGAATTCTAATTGTTGGTAATACGTGATTATTGGTTAAATTTTGTAGTGTTAGTAGTTGTGGGTGACATCTTTGGTTATTTTTAGGCCAAGGTGTTACAATTGAATCAGAGTAGGCATTAGGTTCGTCGTGAATAACTTAATAACTTATTTGATTAATCAACTAAAAATTGGACATAGGTCTAGTAATAAAATGAAAACAACAATCCAAATAATAAAATGACTTAGAAAAACTTAATGCTGAAATTTGACTTAAGATAAGCAAAGTTTACTCATTCAGTTGTTATTAATCATCCAACCATTAACACATAATGGAAGAATTAGATTACAACCAGATTATAAATATATATGAACTACACAAGATATATATATACACACACACACACACACACACTTAAGAGATATGTTCAAAGTAAGAATCCTTAATATGTGAAACAGAAACATGGATTAATACTTATAAAATCTCAAAACATAGAGTGAACTCCCCCTAAATGTGTGCATATAAGAATATATAATGGAAACATAAGCACATATTCATGTTTGACTATTTGTGGAGTTCAATCTATATTTTGGATCCGAAGGCCCTGTTCTTTTCGGCTTCTAAAAGCGGCTTTTGGCTTTTGCTATAGTATCTAACTTTCAAACGGAGTATTTTCTCAAGACGGGGTCTATAAATTAATTGTAGTACACGTTAAAAGCCCAACATTTGTATCAACCAAAATCGCAAGCGAGTATCTCTCTCCGTAATCTCTATCACAAACAGCTAAAATTCAAAAATTTCAGCCAAAAGCCATATGCCGCAGCCATATCAAACAAGCCCGAAGAATGCTCTAAGATAAAAGAATATGATGTCAAATACATACCTCTTATAATTTTCACATTTTCATTCAAAACTAAGTAATATCATAATCATACCTCTTATAATTTTCACATTTTCATTCAAATAAAACTAAGTAATTTAGTGATAACTTAATGGAGCTTGAACTTACACCTATTCCTTTCGCTCCAGTCTTACACATGCATATCTCTCTCATTTTTTGCACCACTCGCTCTTTCTAAAAGCTATTTCTTTCAGGCACTACTATTTATTTTCAGCTAAAAGTCATCAACTACAACTAAAAGCCATCAACAGAAACTAATATGAATGCCCCTTTAGGCCCTGTTCCAAATAGTTTCTAGCTTCTGGTAAAATTACTTGTGACTAACAGTAAAATTATTTGCGATTAATAGTAAAATCAACGAATCATGATAGCCCGTTTGGCTAAGCGTGCTCAAGTTGGCTCAGCACGACTCGACCCCTCTCCATGCTGTGTCTGGATCAGAGGGTAGGCACGTGGGCTAGCACAATACACTACTACACAACAGGGATATAGCAACACCAACATGTGTTACTATAGGTTAAAGAAAGAGTTACTAGCTCTCCTCGTAACACATTTTTTTATGTGTTCCAATTGCCCATGTTACTATATATTGGTCTATTGGAACACTATATATGTGTGTTTTTACACCCAAAAAAGTGTTACTAAACTGTAACATATTTACTTATATACTGGAACATTTGTCTAGTGTTACAGTGATTCTCTACTGTAACACTTTTTTTAGCTCTAGTAACACTTCCTCATTTTTGTAGAGCATATAGTTTGGAACAAAGGAACATATGGTTTGTAACACATGTTGTACCTATTGTAACACTTTGAAATTTGGGAAAAAAATATTTATTTTACCTTTGTATGTGGCATATAGTGTTATTATTGATTTTTCATAGTAAACATGACACATTGCAGAATCACATAATCTATAAGTTTCAATAATCATATAAAGATCCACAGATAATAGAAAGGTTTCAAACATAGTACTTGCTCAGATGAAGTGATAGTATATGTACACAATGATATGACTCTAGAGAGTAAACAGACATAGTAGTGAAGAGTACAAGTCCATACTACTAGAAACAAAAATGCAATATCTAATATTCTTAAAATCCATCACTTCATCCATTCTTGTACGCATCGATATATAGGAATTCAGCCATTGATCATTTGAACCTGCAAATAGGTAGCAAGTTGTAACATTAAGTATTATTCTATCCATGTACACCACAGTAAAGTAAAGTTTAGAAAGCTAGTTCAAACATACAAATATCGATGGCCAAGCAATTGGTACTCCTTTGGCATGGGCGTCACCAATGTTGTTGTAGGTAGGCATAGACCTCACTAATGGCTCATCTTTTTCAACGGGATGATTGATACGCACTTTGTAGAATTGTTTTCCTGTCTCAACTCCACCAACATTTGCTTTTGGATTAGTGCTAATAATAGTTGCATATGCCACAATTTCCTTATTTGGATATTTGGCGTCATGAGTAGCATTGTGGACCCAACTCGTATTAATTTGACATAATCACTTAGCGACCAACAAGCATTTGTTGTATATATCAAGATAGCGGCACATGTTGCTAAGAGTAATTAAGTGCGGCCTATATTTTTATGAAAATGGAATCGACACTTCATATTGCAGAACTAATAAAGATAACATTAACAATAAACTGTTTGATAGCACCTAAAACCTCATGTGCAAACAATAAACTTCAGAGATAGAACATTATGGCCATCTTAATTTCATGATCCTTTTGCATATGACATAGCAGATTATCAGCAAAAAATATGCTCCTGCCAAGAAAAGATAGACAAAGCAAAAGCTGAAATGATTGCTGCTGATGAACTGAGTGTAGGCACGAGTATTATTGGTTGCGGTCATATTTATTTGAACTGAAATAACACTAAGCATTACTAATATACGATCTTAAGTATGTAGGCACGGGTATTATTGTATCTTCTTAGTAGTTGTTTAGCTAAATCTTTTTTTCTCGTGGAAAACTATTTAATAAATTATTAATGTGTAAGCAATCCCCCTATTGTGTATAAAGTTTTTTTGATACACACGTGCGTGTCCACTAGTATCAAGATAATGCAACTACTAGAACAAGTGATATTATATATATATATACCTTCATTGGTTGATTTTGCATATGTTTTGGACGCTTCTGGCATGTAGCCTTGTTGCGAGCCACATCCTGATGATCTTTACACATGTAAAATGAGGTATGTAATAATATATGGCACAAATATTACTATAATAAATGGAAACATTTGATTCTTATATACCTTTTGTTTCTTTGTTATTCTACCTTCGCCAGAAATCCTTGGACAAGAATCAAACTGAAATGAAGAGAAAGATAATTGTATTTATACATTTTTACAAAGTTATGTAATACTTATCTTGAATAAATTTGACATTGCAAGTAAAATATATCTTATTCAATGGTTCATTGAAAAGGTGTACCTCTATTTGTCTAGAATCTATAGCGAGCCATGTGGGGATGATGTACGCTTCCTCAATTGATATTTCCTTGTCATCCGCATGACCTTGGCACTAGTTCCAACAGAAAATCATTAAATCATAATCACCGGGCAATAATATTGACGTATAATGAATGAAGAGTATATTATTATTCATAAAGACAGAGACCAATTGATAACCTTTTCACTAGACAAATATAGATTATCATCATCACTATATTCAGATTCACATCTTTCTTTATCCCAAAAAGATCGAAAGGGAATAACATTAGTTATTAAAAAAACTTTGTAGATAAAGAAGTACTAATTTCACAAGCAAGACATTTTACCAATTCGTTAAATGCAGCTAAGCAATACCTCCTTCGATTTGGTGCAACACATTGAACTCTCTGAAAATTTCAAACAATATTAAAGTCAAGAGATACTAAATTAGATGAAAACATGAAAATAAAGGAAGTACCTTTTTGTTAAAATGCATTCCTTGTTTTTGAGAATTACCATGATCACTTGCTGTGCAATTCACCTAGAAAAGATAAAGAGGTTGAGTAACATTTCAATATAATATAGTTACAAATTAAAATAGACATTGCTACCATTGTTGGCTCCTCATTCTCATGGTGCCTCTGATTGCTTTTTAATTCTTCAATCACTTTGTCATGCATTTTAGAATGCTCCTTGAGTCGCCTTATTTCCTCCAACATGTGAGTCTCTACATCAGATGATGATCCATCTAGTGTAACTACATCAATGTCCTTGAAATGATGTGTTGTTCGACCATAGACTTGTTTCGGAATTGGAAGCAATCCCATGCCATGTACTTGTCTAGCTTTCTCTTCTCCCAATACTTGATGTAATGCATCACCTTCCCATGCAACTCTTCCCTCGCTATTTTGTGCTAATTCTGGTTGTGTGTCCAGGAGATTTTCCAACTGAACCTATATTTAAGACATTCATACATTAAACAAACTAAAAGGCTTCAAATTTGCCAAAATCTCATGTGTATGTATCATACCATAGTCTCATTTGTCCCATTTCCCTTTTTTCCGTGAGTTGCTAAGTAAACCTTTGCTCTATGTGGCCGCTTTTTTTCAGGGTCAGCTTGTCTCTGAAAACAATATCAATAAAAGAAAAGAAAAGGAAAACATACATAAATTTTTAAACAATGTAAGATGACTCACCAAGTCTTGGACCAACGAGCATAACTCTTTGTACCAGTTGTATGTGTTGTCTTCTTCATTTCACGACTTAATTTGTTCTTCTCACTAAGGGCCTACAAGAAAGTAAATTAACAAAAGAACTAACCAATATATACATAAAAATTGAGGATATAATAAATAATTAGCGTAAAAAAATGCTAAATAGCATAAATAATGGTACCCTTTTCCTACCTTTCCTTCTTTTGACTTCCAATATTTTACTAAGGCAATCCATTGTTCTTCATCAACATCATTTGGACAACGCTTGGTACAAAATGCAGACCTTTTTCTTTGGATTGAATAGTGTCTTTTTTAATGTTGCCTTGTATTTTCTCCAATCTCTTCCAATTGATTTCAATATCCATTTCTCACATGAACGAGGATAGAGAAACTTTGTCTGAAATAAGAAAGAGTTACTGATGAATGAATTTTAGGAAAAACTCTACATAACCCCCTAATTGTAGTTCAGGGGGTGAAGTAGACACTACCAAACGTCAGGGGGGTTATATAGATATTTTCCATGAACTTTACTTTCTCACATGAAAACTAGCACACAAAATCTTAAATTCACAATATAACATCATGTAAAATTTAGCAAACACATGCAGCTGAATTATAGTTTTAGCACTAATCTTCTTGACTTTTCTCCAATCTTTGATATCCACTGGACAATATCCACCATTTCTTGCTATGGTGCCTAAAAATTGTCCTAAGAGACCACCTTCTTCTCCAATGGGTTGCCCAAAGATGTTGCATTTTACTAGTATCCGATCCTTGGTAGATCCCAAACATGTGTTAAAACGGTCCCCTTTCTCTTACGTACTTCATCACCATCACCTATTAAAAAACTTAATAGTAATACTAACCAATTGAAGATGCAGCCCACATAAATTGGATTGATCTAACTACATATGTACTGATGTGTTCGGTTCTCATCATCATGCTCCTCAACTTCATTGGTGTATAGTGCTTGATATGCTTTACATTTAAATGTTTCTTTTTCTTTATACCTCCTTTTCCTGCGAACAAATGTTGGGGACATGAACACATGTTTAGAATAAATACAATCAAGGGCTCTATAATCTTTTATTAGACTGCCATGATTACACTTACTAAATCACGAACAATGATGGAGTCGAATCTACTTATCTTTGATGAAAATAAATATTTGATGACTACCATAATTTGCAATGATTAAGTTGTACTTGAATAATCAAATATACATAAAAGAGTAAATTATATATTCATTCTACTACCTTTAATTTTATTTGGTTCATATTTGGATGGTTCTTTGTTGCACTTGGTAGGCACTAAGGTGGCCAGCCTCTTCCTCGTCACAAATAAGCTCACCATCTTCTCGCTCTCATACTCATTAAGCATTTCCATCACTTCAGAATCTTGTTCTATTGCGACCAAACTATCTCTTCTCTTGTAGAATAGATAGTCGACTGATGTGTACCCATATTCCTCGATCAGATCAATCAAGTTGTAAAAGCATATCTCATCTCTATCCATTTCCCTTTGCACATGTTTCTGTCTTAGAGCTGCCCCGTCGCATTCAAGATTTAGGGTCCAAATATCCACAGCCATAGTATCACAATCTAATTAAAATTTAGCACCAATAGGAAAATAAGAATGAAGCATAGGATAATTCACAAATAAGAATCAAGTATAACAAAAGAATAATAATTAGACAAAAGCGCATATTTGTAATAATATTTGAACTTAAAGCTTGAGAAAAAGTAAAGTGCTATGGTTTAGATTGAATCATGTAGAGCAGGACACATATAAATATGAATAAAAAAAGGTTCCAAATATAATTTTACACTTTCACGTGTATGTTCTTAACTTCTAATCCTGAGCTTTATTTAGCTCGCTTGACCTCAGAGTTATCTTGGATCTAATTCTGAAGACCAGAATGATCAAAGACAATAGTTCTTCATCTACCTATTCAGTAATTTCAGGGTAAAAACCAGGCGGTTTGGTGTATTTCTATTCCTTACCTTGTGTTGTCTGGTGACGGAAAATGAGAAAGAATGGCTTGCGCCAGGACTGACATTGCACAGTCAAACAAAACCATGTGGCAACACAGTAGTATCACCCAACAAGTCGACACAGGAGACAACTGGATCTAAGCAGCAAACTCCTCTTCTAAGCAGTAATTTGGAACCTTTTTTTATTCATATTCATATTCATTACTTACATTGATTACTATGCTATGAGAAATAACATATCCGGATTAAAGATTCTGCAAAAGCACAAAGCAATACAAAGATAGGACTCAAATCTGCAAAAGCTTTCGTTCATTAAGGGGGTGTTTGGTTGCCAGCCACACTTTGCCACAGGTTGCCACGCCTAAGGTTAGGCAAGTTTGACCAACTTGGCAGCTGTTTGGTTGCAGCCACCGTTGTGGCAAGATTCCCTTCCAGCAAACTAGGTCCCACGCGTCAGTGACTCAAAAAAGTGTGGCAAGATTCCCTTAGGCTTGCTAAGGTGCGGCAAAGAATTTGAGCACCTCAACTTAGGCAAGTGTGGCAATTTTTGTTGGCAAATGGTGGCAAAGTGTGGCTAGCAACCAAACAGCCCCTAACTTTTTTTATATAGCTTGGCACAGGTACACATGAGACAAAAAAACGAGACAATACAGAAACAGAGGCTATAAGCTGAAACATAGGACTCAAATCTTTCCATAGAAAGAGCATGGAAGCAGATGGCCAAGAGCAGCTACTCTCAGTCCATAGTGAACCCGGCATCTTGAATTTCTGGAGTTTAAAAGTATAATCTCAGTGTATTGCTCTTTCAGATTCATCGATCTCAGTTTCAAGCCATATTCAGTCATCTAGCATACTCCATGCATCGACCATAAGCCTCCAGTCCACGTGGAAGTGATTTCACAATTCATCACAAGTTATACAAAGCCAAACTCAATTAAAAGAACTTTCTACACCAAAATAAGCTTTGATGTACTTTCTAGTTTCTACACCTTGTGCAGAGAAGCTACTTACATTCCTTTTCACAAATATCACCCACCATGAAGTGGAATCGCATCAATTTTATTCAACAAATGAAAAATAACAAACTGTATGAAATTCTTACGATGCATCAAAACTTTGATCCCTTGTGCTGTTCCAATTGCATCACTAATCTTGTCACCAATGATAGCAAAACAAACAAATAAGTGCTAGTTGTAAAATGCCATTGCAAAAAAACCATCGCTAGAGGCCACTACAAACATGTGATAATGCCACTACCGACTTAAGAAAATTTTATAATGTTAAATAGCATCACATATCCCCGGGTTATATTCTTTTAAATAGTCCCTCTACTCCCATTGTGGCGATCATTGCCACTTTGTCCATGGTCGTGATTACAACTCTGCGTCTTGACATCCTATTGCGGCATCCGAACTTCCACCAAACAGAGATCAACTATAATCAATCAAATCAAATCCGGGCTAGATGCTTCATAAGTCGAAATGGGCCATGTGCAAAGACAACAAACCAGTTTTGCTCTACACTAAGTGTTCTATTTGGCCAATTGATGCATGAGATAGTTTCGTAAATTAAAAGCCCCATAAGCACCTGTACACATCTAAAGCTCTCGACCAAGAAGACGCCACAAACTTGTTGCAAGAAATGTCTTCACATAAGGGTCGCATACCTGCTGCTGCCTTCTTGCATGTACCAGTGGCCCAAGATGAATTAATACACCACATGCAACTAGGACTTGTGCCTGGCGCCGGAATGAGGTTGGTCATGCACACTGGGGAGATGGAGGTAGCTGAAGGATTGCGATGGTGAGAGAGAGCCAAGTGACGACCTCAATAACAAGTCAATGGTAAACATGTCTTGGTGGCATTTTGCAAACTAACCAACGATTCTGATAGCTAAGAAGCTGTCGTGGTTGCATTACATATTTGTAATGGTATACACCAATTTTCCCCAAAGAAGCGTACCAAGAAAATTTATGCTCGTAGCACTTAAGATGGCCTGGCCCAATCTTTATGGCTTTATTATTAGTTAGCACCAATACTAAATAGTAGTAAGCGATGCGCAAATAGTACCCCACCGCTCACGCTTGTAGGTGACCTTGCATGCCTACGCCGATTAAATGCTAGGTAAAAACGAACCGGTAGTAAGAGCACTAACACTTGATAACAAATTTAATCAGACATAAGGATGTATGCTAGATGTTTAGCACAGGAACAACACAACAAACCCTCTTAACACTCCTATGCATGCATTAGCACTTGGTAACAAAAAGCCAAAAAGGAAAAAGGTCTATTTCTCAATGTGACCTGGTTTTGTTAGATGAGGGTTCTGATTCTATGGTCAGTTGGTCGCTAAAAATCATGGGTTGTAAAATACTGCTCTGCAGAATAACCACAATATTAGTAGGGTTCAAATGTTGCAAATTAGATTGAAAAAAGCTACCACAACAGGACGAATGAAATGAATTACTTGGAGGAAGTCCCCACACACCTGCATTAGAACGACATGCCCTAGCTTAATGTTGGTGAGAAGTCCCCACACACGCTGGCTCTGAGTGGCGAAGCGGCGGCGGCTAGCAGGTGTCGAGTAATCAAAGCTTGGTTGGTACCACCAAAACACTGCGATGCGCAATCGAGAGTCATTGTCAATACTAGCTACGATGGCGAACAAATTCGTTAGCGCGAGATCTGAAAGGTGGATGGTTTCGAACCGAGAGATGGAAAAACAAAGGCAATTGGACACGGATGTTTTGTGCAGCAAGCGCTACTCGGAAAGCAGAGGATCGACTCGGAGCCGAGCGCAGCGAAAAAAGGGCTAAGAATAGCAAAACTGATTCGGTAAAAGCTTAACTCCCACGGATGTTTTGTGTTCCACGTTACGCTACGGATCGTGCAAGACTCCGTAAAAAGCTTAACTCCCAAACCTGATTGTTCGGGATCAGAGAAACAGAAAACGACTAAGAATAGCAAACGACTCGGAAAAACAGAGGGATCGACTCGGAGCCGAGCGCAACGAAAAAAAAGGCGCGCAGACGATCGTGAGGATCGCGAGCGCGCGAAGATGAGTTGCCTTCTTCATATAGTATTAGAGATATATAAGTCATAGAGATAAAAGATATATATTTTACCCAATCTGCAAAACAACGTTGGATCTTCGAACATGTATTTGAAATTAAGGAATGCAAATTTATTCGAGCACTAGTTAACGCGAAGAATTTAGTAGAATTGAAGAAAAATAAATAGGGTTATTTGAAAACAAAAATGGTAATTTCCGATTTCTAGAAATCATTTTCGAGAATTTTTTGATTTTCAGCCTAAAAGAAAACATAGTGGTAACCAAAAACGGAAATGATAACGGCGGCGGCGGTGGCGATGCCCTAGTATGCCATTGTATAATTGTGAATGATTCTTAAGTGTCATGTGCGATAGGTCAAGTTATATGACTCTTGTCGTGTTCTCTGATTTAACGTGTTTATCGTTTCTTAAATATCGTCTCCATGATTTTCGATCGTTATCGATGTACTTTTGGATCGGTTCTTGTCCTTTTAAATTACGGAATACCAACACCGTATTCATTTTTGAAATATCGTAGCGATTTCGTTTTGGGAAAACTATGTGAAAGTGAAAGTGATTTGGCCTCCATCGATCGTTTTCATCCCTAAAGTTGAATTACCTTGTTGCTTTTGACTTGTTGGTTGTGGCGCAAGTGGCCGTCCGCAATGACCTAACGCCCGGTCGTCTAGTTGCTGCCCTAGCTAGGGCGCAGATTGCAATCGGAGATGAAGGTGTTCGCACGGCTGCGAGGAGGGGTCTGTGCGGTGAAGGACGGAGGCGTGTGCATAACAATTGAGCAGCGTGTACCGAGGCGTGTTGGGTATCTTCTAAAATTGGAGGAAAGCTCGGTGTAGCGACATTTTCGGCGAGCTGGGTTCGTTGCGCGCCGCGTCTTCGACCCGGTGTGGGCACGCGTGCGAAGGGTAGGGACTCAGGCTCGGCTTCTTCTGCGTCATGCCGCAAGACTGGGCCCGCATCCCATCAATTCCGCAACTCAATCGCGCCCCTGACTTCTCTCTTGCGTCCGCGCGTCGCCTCCTGGTCTCCGCCGCCGCCTCCTGGTCTCGCCACCGCTGTGTCTCAGTCGTCGAGGAAGCCGCAGGAACGTGCGCGTGGAGGTGAGGAACCCCTATAGCCAGGGGCGGATTTAGGCCCATGGCAAGGTGGGCTCTAGCCCGGGGCGTGAAAAAAATATAGTGTATACCTCTTCGGCTCTTCCCGCCCCGCCCTACATCCCGGCGTAGTCCCGCCTCCCGGCGCCGCGCCACCGCCCCTCTTCCCGCCTCCAGGTCAGTAACAGTAAGGAACTCAAGTACTCAACTAAGGATTTATGTGTTGGCAACTTGGCATGTTGCAGTGTTGGATCTGTAACCTGTTGGACTTTTGCCTGTTGGTGTAATCTGTAATGCAGTAATAGTGTTGCCGTGTTGAGTGAATGAGTGTTGACGGTAACAACTAACAATCAATGAATCATGTGATCAAATGCAACTGAAAGGAAATTTTTGCAATAATGCAGTAATGTTGTAATCAATGAATTTTTGCCAAGGCTTCACAAGAGTTGTTGTCTTTTCTTCAAAGGTAACCTAGTCCATAGTGGCGGATCTACAGTAATGCATAGGTATTCAGTTGAATACCTAATTTTTTTTTGCAAAAAATCAGCTATACATTAGGTATAATATGTATGTATATTAGTAAGTGGGTTTAAAAAAGAGAATCCGAACGGAAAATGAGATCCGGCCGGCCGATTCCTCGCTCTCGCGGCCGATCGCGCGCCTCGGTCGCCTGATCCCCACGCGCCACGCCCGAACCGAACGGTCCCAGACGCCCACGCGATTAGAGCCATATAGGTTGTGTTTGGTTTAGAGACAAGGTGGGATGGGATGGTCCTGTCCCTGGTTTTGGGATGGGATGATCCCATTTTTTGTTTGGTTAGGGGGATAGAGTCATCCCTGTTTTTTGTTTGGTTGGAAGGATAAAGTGGGATGGAATGGTTCCATCCTTTGTTTGGATGGAAGGATGAAGGTGGGACATGTGTGGCCTTTGAGTTTTTTTTAAAAAAAAATTGGAGGCTATTGTTGATATGTTTGTACACATAAGCCTTTGAGTTTTTTTGTAAAAATTTTTTTAACAAAATAGTACTTAAAAAAACAAAGAGGTGGGATGACTCTATCCCACGTGGGATGACTTTGTCCCATGAAAAAAAGAGGATTGTCTGGTCCCGGATCTACAAGGAATATTCCTAGTGGGATGTCCTTGACTCTGCTTGTCCCGGAAGCAAACACCACCCTGAGGTGGGATATCCCACCTGGGACGTCCCCGTCCCTCGAACCAAACACTGCGTCCCTCCACGGACCGCCTCCTCGCCGCCGCCGCGCACCGCCGCGCCGCTTTCCACCACGCGCCCATAGCCTCCTCCCTCTCCTTCCCCCGCAACCCGCACCACCTCTCGTCCCTCCACGGGCGCGCCTCCTTCTCCTCCTTCCTGCACGCCCCCGTCCGCTTCAACCTCATCCCGCGGACTCAGACCCTTCATCCAGTGGTACCCGCCCGCCGAGTCCGCCTCGCCGCTTGGCACCGCCGGCGGCGCGGGCAGCGAGGGGTCCACGCCGGTGGTCTTTGCTCGGTGGCTCGGTGCGCTGCGGCACACCTGCGAGTACGCGGACCTCTACCGAGGCGCGGGTCGGCTCGGTGCGGTTCGTCGTGCCGTCGCGAGCTCGTGGGGCTCGATCTCGATCGCCGCGTCGGCGCAGGGTCGCCGACCTCGCCGCCGAGATCGCCGCTGGTGCGACGCCGACGCGCCGCCGTCGCTCCTCTTCCACACGTTCAGCAACACCGATGGCTCGCGTCGAAACCAAATCCTCATTTCTCCTTTAAGCACTTCAATAATTCAATTCAGTTCCTTGTGTACTACTTTGCTCTCGGTTGAAATTGGAGTGTTTCAAACCGGATAAAAAGTCGATAACGCGGTGTAGTTGCGTATGCATGGTTTGTCCTTAGATTCCACACCGACATTGGGGCGCTTGCATGTGGTGCGCATGTCTTGGTTGTGACATTTTGGTTTGTGACGTGGCGTGCCATTATCCGAAGAGATCACGGATTAGGAAAGGGAAATCATTCGTTAAATGCGGTGGTATGGGATCCGTTGCTAGTTGGGGAAACAAAATGGTAGTGGCGGCATGCTTTGCGAAACTCTTAATTGCTGTTTAGTGTGTATAGTTGAACTCCTTGTGGTTCACTATTGCACCCACTCCACAACATTCTCCATGGTGTGTGTCTCCACTTACCACTTACCGTGGTCAAGATTTAGGAGAAATGGAGTGTGTGGCGAAATAATTGGATTCGGTAATTGTTGAAGAACACATCATATATGCCATTTGGTGGATACGTGGGCGAGTACATTGAAGAAGCAGAGCGGAGAACAGAGAAACGCATGATCTTGGTTTTGTGTGTTGAGTCACCTTTATATTGGTGGCGTTCGCATTGTTTCGTCTTCATGCTTTCCTTATAGTGATCAGTGCGGAGCAACAGCGTTGTGGTCAGCGACATATGGTTCGAACTACATTCATGGTTGATTTGATTGTTGTTGTTCTGTTTGGTTTAACCTAAATGAGAAAATTCTTTGACATTGGAGCTCAGTTTTGGATATCTTGTCAATCAAGCTTCATGTCCAATAGTTTCAAACGAAAATTCGTCTCATGTACTTAAAGATAGTTTTTCATTTCCATCTTACTCAAAACCTTAGTGGAAGTGGAGCTCTTCTTTGATTCTTCAATATCGTTAATCTGATGTTCATGCCTTTGACTTAACTGTGTATATAAGACCATTGCTTTTAATTTTTTTTCCAGTTATGGTGCTGTACTTGAGAATCTACAAACAAGGGCTGATTTAATCGAGAGGATAAGGGGATGTATTGTAGACTCTGCACCAGTTCTAGAGATAAGACCAGAGGTTTCTATATCGACTTTTTTTACTGAATTTAAATATGGGCTAGTGGCTGCACTTGTTATTTATAAACATGTCGAGGATAGCACAATGGTAATGTGTTTATTAAGATAGCTAAAGTGATCAGAACAATGGTAATGAATTTCTCCACTTTCAACTCATAGGTTCTATTATCATTTGGTAATTTTAGAGCTCATTTATGTAGTTCACAAC
The DNA here is from genome assembly GCA_036346575.1 of Dendrocalamus sinicus. Taxonomy (NCBI): domain Eukaryota; kingdom Viridiplantae; phylum Streptophyta; class Magnoliopsida; order Poales; family Poaceae; genus Dendrocalamus; species Dendrocalamus sinicus. The sequence continues at coordinate 34,287,248 of CM070642.1, forward strand.
TTTCTATTCTAGATATTGAAGTACCACATTACTAATGCAATAATAGTATTTCTTGTTTTTAGTGAATTAATGGACTTAAGTGCTATTAAGAGGTCATTGCAATCTGAAAGACCAAGTGATGACTACATAGCCGGGTAGAGGGTTTTCTCAAGTTTGCCTACAGTGGGAAAAGATCAGATTCAAGATTCGATGTCCTTGTGTCAAATGTGTCAATAGGCCGTTACATACGCAAGAAAGCAGTGTATGAGCACTTAGTGTGTAATGGAATGCTGCGTGGATATACTATATGGGGTTGCCATGGGAAACAACATCATATATCTCTGCTAACAAAGATTCACCGCCGGTGCATCCGAGTTTAAACGATAATATCGCGGAGTAGTCCACGAAGCCTTTGGATATGTAGGCAATGAACATCACACAACCGAACTCGATGTGTCGAGTTTTCCAAAAGATGGACCAGATGCGAAACACAAGCTTTCTTTGATTTGCTTAGAGATCTGATGAACCTTTATGGGAAGGATGTGAGCTATCAAAACTTTCTTTCCTAGTCCTATTGTTCCATGTGAAGTCTACCAACAAGTGGAGCAATAAATCAATTAATGATCTGCTTCAAATTTTACTGATTGGCTCTCCCAAATGGTTCAAATATACCTAAAACATTTATGGAGGCTCAGAAGATCATTGCAAAGCTTGGTCTTAGATATGAGAAAATTCATGTATGCCCCAATAATTGTCAGCTCTATTGGAAAGACAACAAAGATAATGACTTCTGCATTCAAAATGTGGAGCATCAAGGTGGAAAAATAAAATGGACAACACATCATTGACAAAGAAGCAAAGAAGAAAGGCAACCCCAAAAAGGTATTGCGCTACTTTCCAATCAAACCTAGGCTTAAAAGGCTTTTTATGAACAAGGAAACAGCCAAGTTAAATAGATGGCATGATGAAGAGCGTACAAAGGATGGGGCCTTGCGCCATCCTGCTGATTCAGAGCGGAAAATCACCGATTCCTACTATCCTCACATAGCATCGATTCTCGAAACATGAGGTTTGGAATAGCAACCGATGGTTTTAACCCATATGGGAAGTGTAATTCTACCTATAGTTGTTGGCGATTGTCTTAGTACCATACAACCTTCCTCCATGGTTATGCATGAAAGCTTCCTCTCTTATGCTCACTCTAATAATTCCTGGTTACCCTGGAAAGGACTTTCATACATTTATGCAGCCGGTTTATGATGAGCTAAATGAGTTATTTGAGTCAGTATGCCTACATATGACGCATCTAAAGAAGAGCGATTTCAACTTCATGCTACATCATTGTATCTTGTGAGTGACTACAGGGCGGGGATATTGGCACAGTTCAGTGTTATGGGCCAGTTGGGTTGTCTGTCTTATGAAGATGAAACAAGTTCCATACGCTTAAGCATGGCTACAAGCAATGTTTCATGGGACATCGACGATTTCTACCTGATGGCCATGAGTTCCGATATGATGCCAATTCATTTGATGGAACTGAAGAGCATCGGTTAAAACACGTTTTCCTTTTCGGAGTATCCCTTTTGGAAAAGATAAAATCAATTGATGACTTTGAGAAGTCCAAAACATGGAAGGGTATTAGTGGTCTGTTTTGTTTGTCTCATTGGAAGTATAATTTGCTACGACACAATCTTGACTTTATGCATATAGAGAAGAATGTTTGTGAAAATATATTTGGGACACTTTTAGAAATGGAGGGCAAATCAAAGGACAATCTACAGGCAAGGAAAGACTTGCAAGAAATGAACATTAGGCCAGATCTACATCCACAAAAAAGGGCTAATGATAAGTATTACTTGCCTCCTGCTTTGTATAACATGTCAAAAGAGGAAAAGCAACAGTTCTGTAAAGTCCTTCATGACATAAAAGTTCCAGATGGTTATTCCAGTAACATCTCTAGATGTGTAAATGTTGCTCAAGCAAAAATTTCAGGCTTAAAAAGTCATGACTGCCACATACTAATGCAACAACTTATGCCACTTGCATTGAGAGGTCTTCTCCCATATGAAGTTACATCTGTCTTATTTGATCTATGCGGGTATTTTAGAGAACTAAATGCAAAAGTTCTCCACATGGATGAACTTGAGAAGCTAGAGGAGCGAATTATCATGACGTTATGTCGGATGGAGATGATATTCCGCGGGGTTTTTACTATTATGGTGCATCTAGTTCTTCACTTAGCAACAGAGGAAAAATAGGTGGTCTGTCATTATCGATCAATGTATTTTGTGGAAAGGTATGTTTTCCTTAAGAAATGAAGTGTCATATTTTCTACCTTCTATTTCCATGATTATTTAATGTTTTATCCGTATACTATTCATGCGGTATCTTGGTGATTTGAAGTCAAATGTGAGAAACAAAGCTCGTCAGGAGGGCTCCATTGCTGAATCGGTTTTGGCAAAAGAGGCTATGACATTTTGTTCAACATTTCTTGATGGTTTTGAGACCTTGTCTAATAGGCTTTCGCATAACGATGATAATAATGAAACACTCGGATGTTCTACTAGACAGGCATCAACTCTTTTTCCTCATCCTGGGAAACCACTTGGGAAGCCAAGTAGTTATGTCATAAGAGGTTTGGCTAAAGTACAAGCACATAGATATGCGTTATTCAATTGTTCTGATGTCAATCCATACCTTAGGTAATGTCTCAAACACATAAACATAAATTATTTTTTTGCACAAATTTTCTTACAAGGTCTATTGCGAGCTCATGCTAAAGAGATGATTGAAAAAATAAGGGACATCAAGCCACCATAGAGATGTTGAGAAAATCCAAAATGAGAAGTTCCATCGATGGTTTCGATGTCATGTAAGTACCTTATCTCAATATACTTTAAATCTAAAATTAAAGTATAAAACTAAACTTGAATAAATGTACAGATAATGAAGTTAGAGAGGGAAAATGGCATTGACAGTGTTAAAGATGACATTAGATGGCTAGGTCGTGGCCCAGTTGAGGCGGCAAAAAGGTATCATGCTTTGAATAGTCGAGGTTTCCGTTTTAGGCCCAAACGGTTGGATGGGGTGACACAAAACAGTGGTGTAGTCCTAACTGCAAAAACATCAAGTTATGCCAGTGCAAGTGATGCCACACCAGTTTTAGGTGATGTGACTTACTATGGGAGAATAATTGATATTATTGAGCTGAACTACTCTGGCAATTTTTCTGTCGTACTTTTCAAATGTGAATGGGTTGATGTACTTTCTAAAAGAGGAATAAAAAAGGACAAGTATGGGTACACACTTGTCAATTTCTCACACCTGATACATACAGGAGAAAAGATTGGTCATGAACCATACATTTTTCCTAACCAAGCTGACCAGGTGTTTTATGTTGAAGACAAAACAAATCCTGGGTGGTCTGTGGTAATGAAGATGAAACCAAGAGATACATATGACACAGGTTGTGAGGAATGGGAAGATGATGTAGAAAATGAGCCATTCCATGTCACACACCTTGGAGAGTTGTTCAATAATTCAAATATTAGGCATCAATGGGGTCAGAAGAGACATTGAGGGAACCACAGTGGATGCTAGCACCAGTGGATTGAATGACCAATAATAGTTCATGAGCTACAGTTCCATAAATATTCATTGGGCAAACTCGTTTCTTCAATGGTTTGTGTTCCTTCCTTTTCTGCTATGTTTAATTGTATAAGTTCTTCTAAAGTTTATTTAATTTCTACTATAATGGTAATTTATATCAATGGAATTTATTGGGGATGGTCAATGGCATGATTGTAACAATAAAAAACTATACCTATATAATAGTGTAATGAAATTGTATAAAGAAACCGACAATTTGCAGGTGATCGATGGTTAACCATGTTTCTTTTTATAGGTTTTTAATAGGTGTACGACGACAAGGGAGACATTGGAGGCAATTTGCTCATGTTGGTATAGACTAGTCACTTAACGTCAGTAGTTATAGCTATATTGATATAGTTATTTATAATAAGTCCGCACAACATATATTGAAATTGTCTTAGTTTCAGATCCTTTATTGTTTTTTACAAATGTAGTATAGCAACATTATTTTAATATTTTATTTTTATGGCATTGCAGATTACTGATGTTTTGTGGCATCCCTAGTGACTTTGTTCCAGCTCTTAAGTATGATCGATGCATGGTCGCGAAGTTGGAGAGCATACATGGCTTTTTTTTTTGTTCTCCAAGTCTTTTGGAGTTCATATGCTATATGTAAAATGGTCTAGATGATGGTTCATGCTATTCTAGATATCAACTCATAAACACCTTGCCTGGTGCTTTTCTGAAGGCATTTTTTAAATTGTCTCAAACATTGTTGTAGGCCGTACTTAAATGCCTTCTTTGTGGCCTTTTTAGGCATTCTACAACATTGCCTCTTGCATAGAAATATAGATCATGAGTCAATTTTTTGTCTAATGATTACTCTTTTGATTTAACAATTTGTTTTACTACCATACCTGTCAGTATCTATCACAATTCTTCATAATAACCAAGTTACATTGGTTGATTTGTTGGATCAGAAAAGCGTGTGGCTGAAGATTATTTCATTTTGAATTCAAATTAGGTTTACTGTTATATAAGGATAAGTGTTGGAGATGGGATTGTGACTGAGATGAAAAGATAAGATGGTTTATTCTCTTCTCAGAGCTTGAAAGAAGTAGAGAGAACTGTTTTTCATAGCTTTTTTTGTTAGACCCAGAACCAATAAATGTTTGCACTCGGCATTGGAGCATAGAAAGCGAGATCATGTGAAGATGAGTTTAAATCTATTTGATTTTCTTATCAACCTAAAAGATAAAGTTTATATCACCTTATATAATTGTAGGGAGGAGGTAAGTAGTGATCGCCCACACAATCAAAAGAATTCTAATATTCTCCTATTTAATTTTACGTAGTTTTTTGTTTTTCCATGTTTCTTCCCGTCGTACTTGTTCCTCTCATGATCATGATATATCTATAGCGTAACTTGTGCTCAACCCAACAGTTTGGAAGTGGGCTCCAGCAACTACACGACATTTTCAATTGCCTAATAGTTGCTGCTCAAGAGTCATGTGAGGATCACGATGTGATTGCCTAACAACGAAGACGACATCGACTGCGACGTACTTGTAGACCATGAATTGGAAGGTCACATATATATGTTTCTTCGTAACACTTTAGTTGTAACATTGTTTTGTGTTACTATAGGATATATATTTGGTACACATTTTACATGTTTCATTTATGTGTTACAACATAGTACAATCTTTGTAACATTTTACTTGTAACTTTAATTTTGTGTTACTATAATTGTTCTCAGTAACACATTTTTATAAAATAAGTGCTTTGTGTTACAACCATTGTCTGTAACACATTGTTTTATGTTACTATGGAATTTCTTTGTAACACATTGACGAATGTGATACAGGAATGTATTACAGTATCCATGTTTTGTAGTAGTGATATGACACGATAGCTTATTTGGACCAGCCGCGTTGAGTCTAATCGGCTTGTGCCTTATCCAAACCTTTACCGTGTTGTGCCAATTCCATGTTAGATTTATTTGCCTAAAAGAACATCTTTCTCCTTGGAGACGTAAAATAACATATTTCATTGAGGGAAAACTGAGTAGAGCAAGCAGGCATATGGATTGTGGGTTTTTCTTAATCTCTGACGGCCTTTTGCTAGCAGACTTATAAGGATCTGTTCTTTTTGGATTTAGCTTATGGGTTTTGACTGCGGTTTATGACTTTTGAGCTGTTTGTGTAAGAGAGTGTAGAGTAACAAAAACCCGCTTACTATTTTGACCAATATAAATAAAGTCGTTACAGTATGTACTACAATTAACTTGTAGATACCGTTTTAAAAACACTCTATTTGAAATCAAGTTATTGTAGAAAAATCAAAAAATAACTTTTAAAAACTAAAAAGAATAAGCCCTAAAGCTGAAGGATAGAAACCACGGTAGGCCAATGCTTCACTTCACGCCTTCACCTCCTCTTTGGGCTTATGGTTTCATGAATGTCGCCTTGGCCTCCTTCAGGTAGTGCCACATCCTAGCAAGGACTTTTATCTCATGATATTACTTGCTTGTATAAGATGGTATTGGCACACCTATGACTCTATTCTTTCTAACTTTTTTTTACCGTTTGGCTTTGGTTTCTTCAAATGGTTTTTTAAACTCAAAATCATGTACATTATCTACATCATTGTCTCCATTGTTTACCATTATCTAAAAAAATACACAACAAAAAACCATCACACATAGCTTAAAAGAATATAGCTTATGTCTTTACTGTTCTCGGCCCTCTTACCTGTCCTTATCCAGGGGCGGAGGCAAGGGGCGGGCGGGGGCCTGCCCCAATGGTCCACGAGATATATTATTAGGACCCTTTAATCACCCTTAATCACGTCAATTAGTTAATTAGGCCCCGTATGCAACCATCCGAGCTAAGTACATTGCCATCGCTTTGATCTAACAAAGGGACTAGTGAGATTAGGTAAAATTCTATTTATCCAATGGTTGATAGATTACTAAGATTAGTCATAACTCTTCCAAGATCAACAATGACCATTGAGAGAGTCTTTTCAGCCATGAAACTTGCCAAGACACGTACTAGGACTAAAATGGGAGATGGCTTTTTGCGAAGCTACATGATAGTTTATATTGAAAAGGAATTGTCAGCTAAGGTTAATTCCAATGATATTATCAAATCTTATGATCTAGTTGGTAATCGTCGTGCTAAATTCAAGTTAGTGGAGATGTAACAAATTCAAGTTTGTGGAGATGTAATGAAAGTACCTTTCTTTTGTGTTACTAGACGTATGCTACATTATTTTGCTATATGTGTTATGATTGAATTTATATGACAATATATATGCGTATGTTTTAATTATATATGTGTATGTTTAATTTTGCCGACACACGGCGCCCAGGGCCCATGACGCCGGCGCCTTGGCGGGTCGGCCCCCCTCTTGTCTGGATCCTGGCTCCGCCCCTGTCCTTATCTACTATCAGTTTGTGAGTTATCGAGAAAATATGGGATGGCACTTGATGAACTCTTAAAGGGAAAACCAGCTACGACTTATCCTATTCCATTACTAGTCTTATTGCTCCGCCTCCTCTCCTACCAAAAATCTAGGGCTACACCTGACAGCAGCGGTGATGCTTCTTCAACGGTAACGGCAAAAGCCCTCTAGCTCCGTAGTCCGTAGCGATTTGTATTCTTATTTTAGGAGTAAAACATGTGTTGGATAAATTTTATACTGAGAAGTGAATGAGTATATTAAATAAGTAAAAGCTTACGTGAAGGAGAGAGGAAGTGAGGAGAGAAAATATATTGTCTCGTATGCAATAAACGATTTGAGGCTGTAAACCAACGTAAATAATGAGAGAGTATACGACAGAAAGTTACGATAAAAATAGTATAAAATAGTTAAAGAAATAATTTACTATTAGAGATAAAAATTTTAAAAATAATTTAAAAAATAGGCTATTGCACGTGCCCTAAAGAAAAAGAAGGAAAGCAGAGATAAGAAAGGGTAGGAAGCACAAGACATCGCGCAACAAGGAAAGATGGACGGCCAGGAATTGACTTTAGGCTAAACCCCGGAAGGCACACACCCCTCTCGCTTCTCGCTCCAGCATTTCTCCTCCCGGTGACCGCCGACGGCGCCTAGCCTGGCGAGTTCGCCGGAGACGGCCCCGCCACTGGGAGACACAGCCATGGGTACCACCACCATCTTCTCCTCCTCATCCTTCTGAAGAAAGCCTCTTCTTGACCACCGCCGCTCCACCGGAGCCAGCCCTGTTAGGATGATCTCTCCACCCCAGGTTTGGCCCAACGGCCACCTGGGCCTTGAGCTCGCGCCCTGATCGGGGGCGCCCAACCCTAATGGTTGGTGGGCCTGTCACATCTGCGCTTCTAAATACTGATGGGGCGGCGGCTCGATCACGAGGTTCGCTCGAGCCGTACACCCCACCGACAAAACCCTAACCCGATCTCGAGGGGCGCGGCCGATGACGGAAGCGCCATCGCCACGCCGCTCTGGGCGGCGCCGCCACCGGACTTCACCACCGACGTCTACCGACTCCACCGACTCCATGGCGGACGCCTCTGCACCAGCCACCAAGACCACGGATGGTCGATAACCCTAAAACCCCTCTCTTTACTCTCTGTTCCTTTAGATCTAGACGCATTACCTTTGTAGACGCCAAATAGATAGTCTACCCTATCAGATCTACTTCTAGTGATCCTAAGATAGACACCAACAATGGTATCAGAGCCCCTAGACGTAGAACTGAGATAGGGAAAAAGAAAAGAAAGAAAAGAAAGGAAAGAAGAACCCTAAACCTACCAGAACCCTAACCCTAGAAAAGAAACCGGGTACTTACCGGAGCCGCCATCGTCGTCGCTGGCGTGGGGGAGATCAGCCGAGCCTTGGGCTCGCCGGCGCTCCATGTACTAGCCACCGTCGGCGCCGGCGTTAGATCCGAACTTGCACGCTCGGAAGAGCACTGACACTGAGCCGCTCGACGGCGGCGCGCTCCCTCTCAGGGGAACGCGCACGCCGGCGAGAGGGCCAGCGGCGGCGCCGGCTTCTTCTTCTTCTCCGGCGGCGTGGATGAAATCGCCGCCGCCGCGCTTCGCTCGCTCGGGTGCGGAGAGAGAGAGGGGAGAGGGACGAATGATTAGGGTTTTGGGCGTCGCCGCGCGCGTTTTGATCGGCGAAGAGGCGCTGAGCCGTCGGATGGCAACGAAGCGGCTGCGATGGCGCCGAGCGCACGGCCGGCTTCGCCCAGCGGCGAAGAATCCCGCGAGCCGAGTTGTGGCGAGCGCGGCGCGCGACGTCCGCGCGCGTGGCGCGTGAGGCGAGTGTGGCGCGTGAAGGCGCGCGTGCGCGCGCGTGGCGCGTGAAAGCGCGAGAGAACGGCCGGCGGGCGAGCGTGAAGCGCGCGGCGCGCGCGTGTGGCGCGCCCGTGGGCGCTTCGTGCGCTTCGGCGCCGTCGCCGTGGGCGCAAATCTGCGGCGGGCCAAATGGCCGGTTGCACAGTAAAAAGTGATTTTCTGTTTTATTTTTTCAGAAGCATTCATTTGATGGTTTTTTGTTAAGTTTGAGATCAAATTTCAGTACAATTTTGATCCAAAAACAGAATTTTTTCCGCTGCGAGCTAAAGTTTATTATCTTCTTATTAAATTCGAACCAACGGGAGAATTTAATTTTTGAAGAGCAGAAATTTTAAGTTTTTTCTCTAATTTTAATTGGAACCAACGGGAAAATTAAAATTAGAGGAATAGTAACATTTATTTACAGTTCATGTTTATAATTTTGCTATTTTCTGACCAAAGTTGATGATAGCAATATTATAAATTGATTCTATCTTCTGCCCAACGGTGATGTAGAATTAATGTACAAGATTTTTTTGCATGTTTTAATTTTGACCAACGTTAAATCAAAGCATGCAATTATTATATTTCCTCATTTTTTTCTGATACTGTTTCAGGACTCAACCCCATGGCATACATCTCGCACATCCCAGCACTTGATGGGAACAATTATCGGGTCTGGCGAGAAAAGTATGATTTGGCACTTGCGCTGTCCGAGAATGACTTAGCCCTCACCTCTCCGTGTCCTACTGAGCCAGAGGACCCGGTGAGGGCAGAAAATGAGACTGATGCTGATTTCACTGCCCGAAAGCGTGATCATGTAGAAGTCAGAATGAAATACGATCTTGAGAAAAAGAAATGGGACATCTCAAATCGCAAGTGCCTAATGGTGGCTAAGGCCACTATTGCAGATCCAATAAGGGGATCCATCCCAGACTGTGACACTGCCACAGAGTATCTACAGAAAGTGAAGAATCAGTTTACTGGCTCTTCAAAGGCCACATCAAGCACGCTGATTAAGAAACTAGTGAATGAGAGATACTCTAGTGGTGGAATAAGAGAGCACATATTAAAGATGAGCACAACGGCAGCTAAGCTAAATTCAATGGATATGGGGCTCAAGGATGAGTTTCTAATTCATTTGATTTTTGCTTCTCTAAAAGAATTTGACACTTTTGTTGTTAATTACAACATGCACCCGACAAATGGGATATAGAAAAGCTCATTGCAATGTGTGTGCAAGAAGAGGAGAGGCTTAAAACCTCACAGGGTGACTTTGCAAACCTTGTGAAGAACAACAAAAGAAAGAACTTTAATGCCAAACCACAAGGGAAACCTCAGTGGGATAGTAGCTCCTCTTCTAAGTCACAGGGAAAGGTTCCCCAGTTTCATAAGCCCAACCAATTTACATGAGACAAAGACACTGTAAATTTTGTAAGAAGAAGGCAGGGCACTATCAGAGGGATTGCCCAGAGTTCCTGAAGCATCTGTTGAAGAATGGTAAGGATGTCATTACATTTATAGATGAATCCTTGTATTTAAGTTATGAAAAATCTACTTGGTGGATTGACTCAGGTGCAACTGTTCATGTTGCTAATTCATTCTGAGGATTCCATACGAGGAGGACCCTACAAAGAGGAGAAAGAACAATTAAAGTTGCGAATGGAATTGAAGCCGAAGTCGAGGCCATTGGAGATCTATCTTTAGAATTTCATGATGGTTTTGTACTTAGGCTTTCAGACGTTCTTTATGTACCCTCTTTGCGCAGAAACTTAATAAGTGTGTCGAAATTAGATGATGATGGTTATGATTGCCATTTTGGTGATGGCAAATGCAGACTTGTGTTTAATAATAAATGTGTTGGTCTTGCTTTCCGACAAGACAAGCTTTATTTATTATCACTTTCTGAGAATGTGAATCATGTGTCTTTTGAGAATGAGAATACATCTTCGTCTATGAATGTAAGTAAAAAGTGGAAGATAAATCATGATGTATCGTCGAAATTATGGCATTGTCGCTTAGGCCATATTTCGAGGGGGAGAATAGAACGATTGATTAAGAAAACACTTCTTCCGCCATTAGAATTTTCAGATTTAGAACAATGTATTGATTGCATAAAGGAAAATATGTTAAGAAAATAAAGAAAGACGCCAAACGAAGCGCAGAAATTTAGAAATAATTCACACAGATATCGTGGTCCATTTCTGTGAAAAGTGTGGATGGTTATGATTCATTTATAACATTCACAGATGACTATTCGCGTTATGGCTATATTTATCCAATTAAAGAAAGAACGAAGCATTGGATAAATTTAAGATATTTAAGGTCAAGTAGAAAATCAGCACAATTTAAAGATTAAGATAGTAAGATCCGACCGTGGGGAGTACTACGGTTGGCATACCCGTATGGCCAAGTTCTGGACCTTTGCAAGGTTCTTACAGAAAATGGCATAGTTGCTCAAGACTCTACACCAAGAACCTCGGCAGAATGGAGTGGTGAAAGACGCAACCGTACCTTAGTGGATATGGTGAGAAGTATGATAAGTTATTCCACGCTACCGATAAGTTTATGGATGGAGCGTTAAAACCGCCATTCATATTCTTAATCGAGTACCAAGTAAGTCGGTACCCAAAACACCGTTTGAGTTATGGACGGGAAGAGAACCTCACTTAACTATTTACGTGTGTGGGTTGTCTGCTGAGGCTAAAGTTTTTAACCCAAACATAGGAAGCTAGATCCCAAACAATCACCGCCATTTTATTGGCTATCCGAAAAATCGAAGGGTTATCGCTTCTATTGTCCCGACAGACATACGAAGTTTGTAGAAACAAGACATCTTTGTCTTCTTGGAGGAAGAGATGATCGGGGGCGCAGTAGCGCGAGAAATTAACCTAGAGGAAAAGCGGTACATGTGCCCATTCCGATGGTTCAGAACCATTTTTCACGCTACTGTTGTTGCTACACCAATGCGGACATCAGTAGTGACAACACTGTTGTTAGTTCTCCGTGGAAACGATGAGTGAACATGAGGAACCTGTCCTTCAGATCCCATAGAACCCATTGTAACCCAAGAGGAAGAGCAACAACAACCTCACACGAAACAAGCATCGAATAGCGAGGACTCGAGAAGGTCTCAAAGAGTCGAAGATCAGCTATCCCTAATGATTACGAAGTCTATGAAACGATGATTTTCAAATGGAGGGTGATCCCACCTCTTTTGAAGAAGCCATGAGAAGCGCTCATTCATCCAAGTGGCTTGAAGCTATGCAGATGAAATGAAGTCAATGAGCACCAACGGTGTTTGGGACTTAGAAACTATTCCTAAAGGAGCCAAGACAGTAGAGGTCAGTAAATGGGTCTACAAAACAAAACATGACTCTAGAGGAATATAGAAAGATTTAAAGCGCGACTTGTGGCAAAGGGCTTTACGCAAAGAGAAGGCATAGATTACAATGAGACATTTTCTCCAGTCTCGTGTAAAGATTCTTTTAGAATAATAATGGCGCTTGTAGCTCATTATGATTTAGAATTGCATCGATGGATGTAAAGACGGCGTTCTAAATGGGGATTTGGAGGAAAATGTTTACATGGCACAACCGAAAGGTTTTGTTGTGGAAGGAAAAGAACGTATGGGATGCCTACCAAGAAATCCATTTACTGATTGAAACAAGCATCAAGCGATGGTACTTGAAGTTTGATTGTACAATAAGAAGTTTTGGGTTCAAGGAAAATGTAGAGGACAATTGCGTTTATGCAAAGTTTAAGAATGGGAAATACATTTTCCTAATCCTGTATGTGGATGACATCTTACTTGCTAGTAGTGATGTTAGCCTATTCTGGAGACAAAGAAGTTCTTGTCCTCGAATTTTGATATGAAGGATCTTGGTGAAGCTTCGTTCGTACTGGGAATAGAGATTCACCGAGATAGAACTAAGGGGTTTTAGGTTTATCACAAAAGGCATACTTAGAAAAGATTCTAAAGAAATATAGTATGCAAAATTGTAAGCCTTCATCCGCTCCTATAGTCAAGGGCGGCGGTATGGGAATTTCAATGCCCCAGAACCAATATGAGATCGATCAAATGAAAGCGGTTCCATATGCTTCACTGTCGGAAGCTTGCGGTATGCTCAAGTGTGTACGCATACGACTTAGCGTTTGTTACCGGGTTACTTGGCGATTCGAGCAATCTCGAATAGAACATTGAAATTAGTAAAGAAAGTCTTGCGTTATTTGCAAGGAACAAAAGGCCTCATGATGACATACAGAAGATCAGATTCACTGCATATAGTGGGGTATACAGATTCTGATTATGCGGGAGATGATAGAAAGTCGACATCCGGATATGTATTCACTCGCAGGAGGAGCTATATCGTGGAAAAGCTCAAAACAAACCGTCACTACATCATCCACAATGTATGCCGAGTTTGTAGCATGTTATGAGGCCACGAGGCAGGTGAATTGGCTAAAGAAATTCATACCCGGGTTGAAAGTGGTAGATGACATACATAAGCCACTAAAGTTATCTGCGATAATGAACCAAAGAATGTTATGCTCACAACAATAAGTCAAGTGGTGTTGCCAAACACATTGACATAAAGTATTATGTTGTGAAAGATAAAGTCCGGATCATATAATCAGTCTTGAGCATATAAGGACAGAAAAGATGCTCATGATCCGCTCACAAAAGGCTTACGCCCAATGTGTTCGAGAGAACACTTAGCCGGCATGGGTTTACGGGAAAGCCTATGATTCCTGGACAATAAGGGCCCAGTTGAGAGTACATTTCAAAATAGAGAAGTGCATTGTGGCTGTTCAATCTAATGGCATAAGACCGTGACGATGAGGCACGCTCTATGCACTGATCTGTGATGGAATAAGAAAAACAATGAGAGACAAGTATAGAGTTTAAGTATAAGTTGAGATCAAGGGGGAGAATGTTAACATGATCTCTCCACCCCAGGTTTGGCCCAACGGCCACCTGGGCCTTGAGCTCGCGCCCTGATCGGGGGCGCCCAACCCTAATGGCTGGTGGGCCCCTGTCACACTGCGCTATAAATACAGGTGGGGGCCGGTGGCTCTGATCACGAGGTTCGTCTGAGCCGTACACCCCACCGACAAAACCCTAACCCGATCTCGAGGGAGCGCACCGATGACGAGAGCGCCATCGCCACGCCGCTCCCGGGGCGCGCCGCCACCGGACTTCACCACCGACGTCTACCGACTCCACCGACTCCATGGCGGACGCCTCTGCACCAGCCACCAAGACCACAGATGGTCGGTAACCCTAAAACCCCTCTCTTTACTCTCTGTTCCTTTAAATCTAGACGTATTATCTTTGTAGACGCCAAATAGATAGTCTACCCTATCAGATCTACTTCTAGTGATGATAGACACCAACAAGCCCCACCCGATCATGCCACCCCACCGCGAAGTCGCGGGAGGCGGACGAATCCCCGCCTCCGCCGATCGACGGGACCTCCAACTGGGCGGGCCCGCCGCCTTCGCTTTCTCCCCCGGAGGTGGCCACCGCCGCGACCTCGGAGGAGCCCACTTCGCCTTCGCCGCTGCATACGGCCGAGGCGGTAGAGGTCTCCCCCGAGGCGACGGCCGCGGCGGCATCGCTTCCTCCCTCGCCCCAAATCGCAGAGGCCTCACCGGAGGATGCTCCACCGCCGTCGTCCCCACCTAATCCTCCGGCTTCGACCTCAAGCGCCTTGCCGGATGCGTCCTCCACCGATGCGGTGGCAATGGCGCCCGAGGAAGCCTCTGGGCCACCACCTGCGCCCGAATCGATGGACGCGGACCCGCACACCGCACCAGCGCCGCCGACGCCGCCATTGGAGGGTGGACCGGAGGATTTGTTGCCACAGCAACAGCCGCGACCACCTTCTTCCCTGGAAATGGCGCCCCCGGGGTGTGAAAGTTCGGAGACCGCACAGCTACCGCCTCCTTCCCCTCCTCCGGCTGAAACCAGGTACGCCTTGCCGGACGCGGCCGAGACCGATGCAGTTGCAGTGACGTCAGAAGAAGCAGCTGGGTCACCGCTTGCATTGGAGGCAACCGGCGGGGAGACAGACACCACACCCGTCGTGCCGACGGCGTTGAAGAGTGAGGCAGAGGGGTCATTGGAAGAGCCAGTGCCGAGACCGCCTTCTCCCACAATTGAAGCTGAGCCCTGTTCGCCGGAGATGGCACCCCCGGGGTTTGAGAATTTTAAGTCTTCATGGTTGCCACTACCCCCTCATACCCCGCCAACCGAATCAACGCACTTCTTGCTTGATGTGGCTGCCACCAAGGCTGTGAGCCTGTGACCGTGGTGCCAGAGGAAGCAGCTGGATCACTGCCCGCATTGAAGGCTACGGACACGGAGATGGACACCGCACCTGGCCTGCCACTGCCATCATCGGAGAGTGGGGCAAAGGGGCCATTGCAACAGCCACTGCTGAGACCACCTTCTCCCATCACACAAGCTGAGCCCTGTTCACCGGATATGCCACCTCCGGGGTTTGAGAATTTTAAGTCGTCATGGCTGCCGCTGCCTACTCTTCCTCCCCCAGCTGAAACCACGTATGCCTTGCCGGGTGTGGTTGCTATGACGGGTGATGAAGCGGATTGGCCAGTGCCGGCATTGGAGGCGATGGATGTGGAAACAGACACTGCACAAAGCCTGCTGCCACCATTAGAGAGCGGAGTGGAGGGGTTATTGCAACAGCCACTGTTGAGACCAGCTTCTTCAATGGCACAGTCTGCACCCTGTTCACCGGAGATGGCACCTCCAGGGTTTGAGAATTTTAAGTCGTCATGGCCACCACTACCCTCTCTGTCCCAGACTGCATATGTCTTGCCAGATGCAGTAGCCACTGAGGCTTTGGCTGTGATGCTGGAGGAGGTGGCTGGGTCACCACCTGCATTGGAGGCAATGGATGTGGACATGGATTCCACGCAACCATCACTGCTACCATTGGAGAGTGGAGTGGAGGGGTTGTTGCAAAAGCCACTGCGAAGACCATCTTCTCCCACAATGCAAGCTGCACCCTGTTCTCCAGATTTGGCACCTGCAGGGTTTGAGAATTTTAAGTCATCACAGCCACTTCTACCCTCTCTACCTCTGGCACAGACTGCATACACCTTGCAGGATCCAGCCACCACTGAAGCTGTGTCTGTGACAGGGGAAGCCCCTCGGCCACCGCCTTCATTGGAGGTAATGAATTCGAACATGGATGCAGTACCTGCACCGCTGCCTTCATCAGAAAGTGGAGCAGAGGGGTCATTGCCGCAGCAACTGCCCCAGTTGCCTTCTCTTACGGAGAAGGGTACGTCCTGTTCGCCAAATATGGTGCATTCAGGGTATGAGAATTTAGAGTCCTCACAGCTGTTGCTACAGCCCGCTCTTCCTCCTCCAGTTCAAACCCCAGATGCATTGGCCGATGTGGCCGCAACAGAGACAGTCACAGTGGCATTGCAAGAAGCACCTCATCCACCTCCTGTATCAGGCGCAATGGAAGAGGGCACAGTGCCCATTTTGCCACCACCGCTGGAGAGTGGTTCTGAGGGGCCATTGCCCCAGCTAGAGTCACATGCGCATTCTCCTACGGAGCAGATTTCGGAGACCCTGCCAGATGTACCTGCCGCAAAGTCTGTGGATGTGATGTCAGAGGAAACGGTTCAGCCACCACCTGCATTGCAGGCAACGGGTACATCCATGGACAGTGCAACTGCAGTGCTGTCGCTATCGGAGAGTGGAGCAGAGGGGTCATTGCCACAGCCACAGCATCAGCCAGCTTCTCCCACTGCGCTGGCTGCACATTGTTCACTGGACTCCTTGCAACTGCTGCTGCCACCACCGCCTCCTTGCCTGGACAAAGGTTAGTAATGTTCCATTTTCTTTGCCGCATCACGTATTTAGAAAATTTACTATTGTTTGTGTTGACTTAGTAATTGGTGCTCATCTATGGAGTTCTTGACACAGTTTGCTTCCAATGACCAATGATGCAGTGATCACATGCCCATCTTAGATTCAAGACAAGTTTGTGCAAAAAAAAGCTTGTTTGGGTGATTTTCAGGCTTGGTTATGATTCCCAAAAAATCGAATACCCTTGCAAACTTTATGGTGATCTTAATTTCTCACGAAAATCTAGCATAATAACCATGAAACACTTATGTTGCCTATGGCAAAAACGTGGGCTATAGTTGTAAAATCTGTCCAAAATTGTCGTTGTAAGTATTTGGACATTGTATGCCAAACTTTGATGTGGTAGGAAGAAAGTGGTCTGGTTGCATATTGCAGTGTCGAGTGTTTTGGTATTCCTCATTGCCCTGCAAAGGACTGTGGTGGCATGTCAGTGTGACAATAGCTTGAAACTTTGTGCACATCACTTGCTTACCATGATTGGTGCCAGGCAGTACTTCTTCAACCCTGTTTTCGCTTCCACATTCCAATATTCGCATTTTCATGAGCTCAGTGTGCACCTGCATGGGCTAGCAGATATAAATTTGATGAACTAGAAGAGAAAATTGCCATAAATGCCTTAACGTTCACCAAGCATGTTATGTGCTAGCTTATTGCTCCATTCATCTATATATATAGTTGTTCCTATACAGTTTCACCCAACAATGATGCACTTGACAAAGGCAATTAATTAACTTAACTGCATGTCAAAACATATCTATTTGTATAAAAGATGACATGACTAACGCATACCATGCCAAGCAAGGTGAACAAACTGCATGAAGAGCCGATGAGACAGCTTGCGCGCATAAAGCCCGTAAGCCCTTAGGATCAGTGGTTAATGGACAAACTGTTGATTTTTTGTAGATGTGACAGGATAAAACTTATTGCCTCCACACTTCAACTTTAAAGTAGAAGTGAGACTCGAACTTGGGTGGGTGGGTTCACAACCTTGTGTGCCACCATTGCACCCCAATAGAGTTCCCTGGAAACTTTCTCCTTGAGGCTGTTTAGTGGCAGACAGCCCTGGCATCCACGAGGCTCTTGATCGGATTGCTGCAAAGATCCTTGGGGGATTGTGGAATAAATCTTTATTTGAGTTATGATAAGTTTGAATATGGACCACACATATCCCTTGTGATAACATGTTTATATTAAAGCAATCTAAGGGGAAAAAATGTGTAAAAGGCAGGGTATGGCGTTTACTTTTTAGCTCTTAATTCTGATATGGTGATTCAGCACATTTTCTTGCCTAATCAATAACACATCAACAGAGCCCCTTTTATCAAACATGAGAAAGGTGGCCACACATATGATGGAAAGGATGGTATTGCACACCAATGGAAGTTGCGTTGTTTGATTACAATTGGAAATTATAGTTATAACATACTTCTTTCTGAAAAATAAATAGAAGGAAGAAGCTCTGTTATACACAAGCTCTTGGCTATTAGCCTATAGACTTGTGTGCCTTTATCTTTACGTGTAATATCCAGACTTTAGGCTATAGATTTTAACAAAACTCTCATCTGTGCCAAGCAATCCACATGTAGTTCTGAGCTAAATAAGTCAATTTCTGTACCTATGAAGAAATCTGGGGTCGGGGCTGTTATAACAGTGGTCCATATGTTTAATAGGGGGTGTAACTTTTTTATCCGAATAGTGTGTGGGTGCATGCATGTGTGTGTGTGTTGGGGGTGCGTGTGGATGGGTGGGGGCGGAGTACCCATTCCTTTTGGAAGTTTTTAACTCTGTTGCTGACTTGTACAGAAATGGCTCAATTGGTATGTGGAAGCTGCCGTGATCTTCTTGCTTATCCTAGAGGTGCTGCTCATGTTCAGTGTGCTGGTTGTCGGACAATAAACCTTGTATTGGAAGGTGCGAACTATTTCTAGTTTGTTCAGCAGCTTGGTGCTTTCCCTATTGTCTTACGGTTTTATTTCTGTATTTCCCATGCAATTATTATTTTTGGGTGTGTCCTTGAGCATCATCGGCCATCTTCTCTCTTATTTCTATTGCAATAATTTGTTGGTTGCATTTTTTGTGAAAATTTTCATTCTTCTACCATGGTCTAAATTTTATGGAACAAGTCTGATTTTTCATGTATATTCAACATTGGCCCTCTTAATGGGTGGGAGTTTTGATCCCTTAAGTTACTATTGTGCATGCATACCCTCTCAAGCATTTCATACAACAGCTTTGCAAGTTTTCGGATGGTCATTTGCTCAAATTTTCTCTCAATCTTTCGTTTTGAAACATGGACATCCTTAATGTTCCTATGGATACTAGCTTTTACAAAAAATACTGATGTAATTATGGGTTTGTCTGTGCACCTTCTTATCATTCCAAGGGTCCTGAAATATGGAAATCCTATATTATGTTTCCATGGATAATAGCTTTTACAAAATACTGATGTCATCATGGGTTTATCTGTGCACCGACTTGTCTTTTCATGGGTGTCTTACCTTCTATTTTGTTGCAGCACATGAAGTTGGTAAGGTGTACTGTGGACGATGTGAGACATTGTTGATGTATCCTTTTGGGGCTCCTGCTGTTAAGTGTTCCTTGTGTCTTTTCGTCACTGAAATCGGAGTAACTGAACTATGATTTGTCACATAATTTACTTGCTATGTGTACTTAAGTGAGCTCTGTAAGATCCTTTTATAAACCTTTCTGTGCGAGCTCCTTCGATCAACATCTCTGAATCCCAGCCAACATATGGAGCTTTTCTATCCCCTCCTTGTCTTGGATAATCAAGCTGTGTGCTGTCGCAGATCTGGTGCACTAAAAACTGTGTGCCTGTGCCTCCACTTTGATAGTTTCAGTTTTCATTGTCTGCAATCCTTATTGTTTTCACGCTTTCCTATCTTTAGGAGTACAACAATGTCAACGCATTGATCTCTTGCAATTTCTTTGTTCCAGGAGCACAGAGTTCGTCCCCGGGTATCAATCGAGCAGGTTCTGCCTCCTCAACCACCAGAGCTGACCCATCAGGGCTAGGTCAAGCCTAATCAATTTTGGTCCTGTATACCTGGCTGATTCTTGTAATACCAAGAAGCTTCAAATGTCACCATGGATAAGTCGCTAGTCTTCCAGCTCTCAGCATGGCCATTTTTGTCCTTGAGAAAGATACAGAGTTCCGATCCAGCCCGAGTGTGGGGATTAAAAAAATACATGATAGTGTGGCCAAAACCCAAGCTGTAAAAAGATAGCATTTTGCAGTCGCATTATTGTATCCAGGAAAGGCGAGCTTGTCAGTTCGACTGGAACTGGAGCTGGCATGAATATGAATTATGGCACAGTGGTTTCAGATGATTCTTTCGTTGTGCCCATCATGTTTCTCCCTGTGACTGTTGAAAATAAGCTCTGCTGGCATCATGCTTGGTTTCTGATAGCCCATGGTTGCTTCAGAGCTCGTGCAGGAATCATGCAAACTTTTCTTCAGAGACGGATCTTGTATATATTTGTTGCGGAGAATAATTCGGTACCATGAATAACAATTGCAGTGTACTTTTTTTTATCAAGAGGAAGCTTATAGGTTTACAAGCTTTCTAGAAACCAGTTCTGAATATATGATGTCCTTGTATGGAAGGCTCTGCAACCAAGCTGCCTGGGAAAGTCTCATCTTCATCTTCAGTTCAAAGCTATCCAAAGGTTCAGCCCCAAATAGTTCGTGAATTCTTGGAATCATCAGTGAAGCTAAGCCTTTTTTACACTGAACACTGAAAAGTTTGAAGCCACTTTCCACCAGTTTATGATCTTCAGATTCTAAAGGATAAGCCAGCAATTGTGTCTATCGAATTGCACTATTTTTTTTCTTCGTCCTTTCTAGAGAAACATTTCTTTCTTGTTTTCAGAGGATATCCAATACTGCATTTTTTTAATAAAAAACCATTTTAAGCAGGACACCTAATGCTGCGGGTAGACACTTAGACGCTCAAACAGGCTTAGGGCTGTTAATCCGGGACGAATTTATCACCAGGCCTGAGATTGTGGAGGAGGTCCAGCTCTAGGCAGCTAAGGAAGGCTAGCTCCACGACGTGAGGCCGGAAAAAACGCACGGCACGACCCGCTCCCCATGGAGTTTGGGGGCGGAGGACGAGACGGCGGCGCTCGCGTCCGGCGGCAGCTTCAGGCGGTGGGGCGCGTCGCAGCGTACCTCGGCGGCGGCTTCCTCCTCCTCTCCGCCGCCTCCTCCGCCGCCGTGCGCTCCCTCCGCTCCCTCTCCGACGCCGACCAGGTAGGCTACCCAAACACTTCAAAAAACGGGTCTACTGGACTACTAGACTGTATACTCGGGCCGTATACAAGAAATGGTTGTCCCTATCTATTAGTCAGTTATTTGTATAATTAAATTGATTATGTCGTATAATAAATTGATTTTGTCATATAATTACTACTAGATTGAATGATCTTGCCTAACACAAATAAAAATCAAACTGTGCTGTTCTTAGAGGAAATTTGCGGCGCCGTGTGGTGCCTGCGAGGGGAAGGGGACCTACGCGTGCAGGCTCTGCAGAGGCAGCTCGACGATCGAGTGGTCTCCGCTCCACGACCCGGTGTTCGTCAACCCGTGCCTCTGCCCTACCTGTGATGGGACTAGGTTGGCCATTGTTTTTCAGAGCTCTCTTGATCTTGGTTGCCGATGCCGATGCTGCTCGGTTCCTCTGATATTGTCTTGCCATGGATGTTTTGTTGATTCGTTTGTATTTTCAGGGTACAGCGCTGCTTGAACTGCCTGGGCAAAGGCTATGCATGAAGAAGCAATGTGTCTCTGTGTTTGTTTATCGGTGGGCTTTTCGCTCGGTCAATTTGTGCTCCTGATAAAGTTGAGGTGTGTGTTCTTAGGATGGAGTGTTTAGTGTTGACACAAGGAGGCCTGATGTTTTGCTGATGGCATGCAATTCACGGGCGATTAAATTGAATGGTTTGTGTTGAGAAATTAGGAGTGACTTATTTCCCTTAACCTCTGTTTTAATGTAGAAGCTGTAGAATTGAGCTTTTTTTGGATGTGCGCAGAGTATACATTTCAGTTGGTAGGAGGAATAGGATAGATATATAGATGATTAATGTTGCTTGAATAATTACTTAAAGATATTCTTTTAGTTCACTGACTTTTCAGATAATGAGACTTTGCAATAAGAATGGCCAACTGATTGTTTTTGCTTTCCAGTAGAAACTGATATTAGCAACCTGATTCTAAACATATTATTTTAGGTAGCAGGCGAAAACTGTAGCTCACAAACCAAATTAAAATATGAAAAATACTGCAACCCCATGATGTAAACGGTGAGTTGGATGATTGATTTGAACATGACCTTGGCCCTCCGATTGTTTTGGGCTTCAGACCCTGTGGCTATGAGGACAAGGTTGGTCATTCACTCTCCACTTGAGCCAAGATGTCACCCGGTTGATAACATGAAACCACGCTGTGCTGATGGCTAGCAATGTTTGTTAGTCGCTGGACTCTTGCTCTTGGTGATAGCAAGATCCTTACTCTCATGGAGAGGATGACACTAGGAGATGGGGCAAGTTTTCTTGTTTATTGCTCACACAATGCCATGCCAACCTGAGGGGTTGGGGATACAAATTTATAGGCTGAGAACCAGCCAAGCATATGCTAAGATGCTATCCTAGATGCTGTCCTAAAGCGGTCAATATGCTGTCCTAAAAGCAGATGCTGTCCTAAAGCAGATGCTGTCCTAAAAGCAGATGCTGTCCTAAAGCAGATGCTGTCCTAAAAGCAGATGCTGTCCTAAAGCAAAAGCAGATGCTGTCCTAAAAGCAGATGCTGTCCTAAAGCAAAAGCAGATGCTGTCCTAAAAGCAGATGCTATCCTAAAGCAGTCAAAAAAACAAAAACTACTACAGCCCCACAAAGACCACAGTACAGGGACTTATTCATCAATGTTACCTTCTTTTTCTCGTGCTTAGAAAAATCAGAACGTGTCTGTGGTGGAGCGATCGGCCACTTAAGTCTTGAGTCTGATGTGAATCCTTAAAGGACCCCATCTCTAAAATATAGATGCTGACATGATGAAGGAAAATGAAGTACGGTGCAGTTGTTCAACTACCGCTGATACTTACCTGATGGTTTGTCTGGAAGCTTATTAGTCTTAAAGGGACATAAAATACTGCGGTATAGGCCTTGGCATGATTGTTCCTTGAACAAATTTGTATGTGATGTATAATACTATGATCTTGAACCATTTTGTATGAATTGTAAAACAGTTTGTGGATGTTTGAATTATATCATACACCTTAGGGAAATAAACAGAGCTGTTAGTATACTAGCCTGTTACTGTATTTTAATCTGAGTCGTTTGGGGCATATTTCCGGGCTTCCGGCGTTAAGTGTTATCATGGAAGAGCCACATCAACCGCAAATCTACAACTTGGTGTGACTTCCAGACTAGATGGTCTCTTAAAGCTCTGATATATGATTGCTTAGTCTATCTAAAGAAACTGTTGATGCTGATATGGTTACAATCTACTGTAATAATGCTGGACTTGTTATCTTCATATTCTCTTTCATTTTGGTCATGTCGCCGAATCATCTCGTGTTCTATTCAGCAAAAGCAAATCCTGACACATGTAATTCTTCATGCCTGACATCAGCTGTTTCACCCTTATTCTGTAGATGCAAACGTGCTTTGCATTGCATTATTCAATCTTGTAATACTTCATTAAGTTGGGTAATAGGGATTTGTGTAGTGCAATTAAGAAGTTGACCTGCCAGCTAGTGACATCAAAACTTATTCCTTGCCTGTTCATTGTAACCTCCTTGCTCTACAGTTTCTAAGACACTGCTTCAAGTTGGCCTGAATTGTATGCTTTGTATTCTGCAGGCAACTGCAACGATCATTGGACACAATCATGCAAGAGCTGACAGTCAACTATTTTTGGCTTCTGCCAAGTGTGTATGTCTCAGTATTTCCTCCCCAAAGTGTCAATGTTTTCCCCATGGTATTCAAAGTATGCAACCAGAAGGTCCAGAACCATGCCGTTCAAATATACATTCACACCTGATCCAAGCCGAAAAGACGTCATGTGGTTTGCAGTTGCAGAAAGCTCCTCTTCTCTTCTTTATCATCTACTTGGCCTGTGAACCCCATGAGCTCAAGGGAACCGGCCAGCGCTTTCCCTGTAAGATATTGCAGGAACGCTGGTATTGGTAGGTAATGTAAACTCTGGCGAGAAGTAGTAGGAGACACTGTTATTGTTAGGTATTGTTAGCTCTCGAAAGAAAGGGACTGGGACTCACTCCCCTCTCGCTGTCCAAGGCCGGAAAGGAACCCCCATAATTGAAAGAAGAGAACAGGCTTGGTGATCTTGAAGTCGTATCTTTATTTTCGCTGCTCTTTTCATGGCGTCGTCGTGTCGCCCGTATCTTTTGCTAGTGGCGTTGGTTTATCGCTTTGAATTATTTTTTTGTAGGTTTTGAAGAGGAACATGTGCATCTTTTGCTAGCCCGGAAAGTGCTCTCCGGTAAGGAACAAAACGTCCACTCTTGAGATGGAAGTGAAGCACAGGATTGGTGTGGTTTAAAAAGAAACACGGGGGGTGGTCAAGTTCAAAAATAAAAAGAAAAAACTGAGATTTTTTTTAGTCGTAGCAAAATATTACCGGAATTAATAATATTTTTTCCAACTAATTAGATTCCAACCCAGCAGCATGCCAGCATAGCAAAGCAAACACAAAGTAATCCCAAATTTGTGTTAACTCTGAAGTTGAGAAATTGCAAATAAATTCTCCTAGCAAGTGAAGTGAGGCACCGTATTTGCTGTGGCAGCTTCCTCGGCCCATAACGCATAAATTTCAAAAAATATCACAATAATTTCGTAAGAATCTCATAGAACGTCCAACCTGCGTGCCATAGGCCATGGCTAGCACAGCATCATCCGACTGAGGTTATAAAAAATTAAAGGAAAGGGAAAACGCGAAAGATCGGACGTCCCAAACTCCGAATGTTTCAGTCCTGCGGTAGTTCAATTGAAATGCTTATAGTTACAGTAAAAAAAAAAGGCCATGGCCTTTTTTTTAGTTTTTAAAAATTAATTTTTAGTTTTTCTATATTAACTAGCTTTTAAATGAATTTTTTTAAAAAGGAGACATACAAGTTGATTGTAATACATACTATAGCGACTTCATTTATATCAGCCAAAACCAACGTAAGTTTTTATTATTACTCTTTTTCACAAACAAACTAAAAACCATAATATAAAACCAAAAAATAGATCTATAATAAATCCATTCATATATAATCATAGTTCCTCCTGCACCATCTCTATATATCGCATATACCTTTTGCCTCCCACGTTGGGAGGTCCAGAATCCCAGATTCCGATTGGTCCTATTAGTACATGCGGCTCCATCACCTCCGATGCACGTTAAGATTCTCCTAGCACTGTTGTGTTTTGACCGAGGCAGATGGCCACTGTTTTATGCAGGCACAGTGCGATAAGGGAGTGGCTGGCCACACAGGGACGGCACAACAGGTGCCAGGTGGCGTTAAGTGTGCCACACAAGACGGAGCATCTGCTGCGACTTCCCATATTTCCGGCACTTCGGACGTGCTTCTCTTCAACTTGACAGTGTAGTAGCACCGCACCACGATTGGAACTTAAGAGCATATACAATACAACATGTTTATATATGAATACTTAAAGAGAGAGAATATAGCCACATCATCAAGCATCCATACACAAGTTATTTCCTTCAATGCAAGCATCTCTTCCGTAAGTGCTTAGATGTTATATTATCTATTAATAGATATAATTATACACATAAGCACTTACTAAGCACCGATGCTTATTTAAGCATCGATGCTTCAAAATAAGCACCTTATCTATCCTACGTGGCAAGAAAAAAATCAGTTTTTCATTGCTAAGCATCTCTCTAAGCGCCTGCATTGGACATGCTCTAATTGGTTTCAGTTTTTAGTTTTTAACTTTTTAATTTTTAATTTTTAAGGTTTTTTGTCTTTTCTTTTTATTTTTGTATTTCTTTGTATTGGTTATGATGAGGAAACCTATTTTTTCTATTTTTAAAATTTTTAAACTTAATTACGACAAAAAATCTTACAGCAATTACAATGCAAAAAAGACCTTAAACAGTACAAAAAAATCCCAAAAGCCAAGAGATTAAGCCAACTTGAGCACCACCAGCTAAAAGCTATTGACCATAGCCCAGGGCAGAACTAGAACAGAAATAACCGGGTTCGTTATTTCACCATATATATAACAACATATATAATTTTTAAGTAATATTATGCTAAATAGTAATACATTCAGCAATTTTTAGCATCAATACTTCAACATAACCAATGTTAGTGTATGATGATAAAGAAATAGTGATTCAAATGCTTACCAAAAAAAGAAACTTGATAATAATATTGGTTAATTGCAGTAAACTGAAGGAACTAAGAGCGAAATCATAGACAAAAGTTGGTCGGTATTGGTAAAATAGATTATTCAACCTCAATGGCATGTTAAGAGAGAATAAAATTACTCAAAGTTTTCAAGTAAAAAAGTAGAATGATCAAATGTAAGTTAATGCATTAACTTTTAGTATTTATGTTTTTCAAGTTTACAAAGCGACAATCATTAGTAATTTTCATTAATTCTTATTTCTCCACATTGCAAATAAGTATATCATTCATAAAATCATCACCAATTAATTGACAACGTCAATTAGATATTTGTAAGCTCATCAATTCAAGAATAATATAATAGAAAAATATGTCCAATGACTTACTTATTTGACATTATGGTCAAATACTATAATTTTGTCTCCGATTTGCAACAAGCTAGGTTGATATTCTAAAATTTAAAATTGAAACACTAAGTTTGAACCCTATAATTCGACAAAAATCAACCAACAATCATCACATTGAAACTCTAACTAACAAATTTAGCCTCTGTTCTTTAAACAAATTGAAACAATTAAGAGAAATTTAGAGCAAAGTATATACCGATCTAGTGGAACTAAGTTTTCTTTAGTTGGCAAGGGCTCAAGGCAACAGGGACTTGGCGGCGCTGCAGCGAGATGGCAGGCGAGGGCTACCAGTGGTGCCAATTTTTCCTATTCTCCAATGACCAGTCGCTGCCTAACTGGGTGCAGCTATGCGGCTAGCGTGGTGCATATCTCCTGGGTGACCATGCAAAACGAATAGGTGTCGAGAGCTGCTGCGAGGTGACACGCTTTAGGATCAATCAAATGGGCACCGTGCCCTATTACGGTTCCCCCTCTTAGGCTGCGCAAGGGTTGGCTTGGCCTACTGTAGCTACCTCATGGGCTGAGGAACGGATGCTTCTCGTGAACTGTTGCTAGCTACTAGAATTTTTGGCTACTAGTGCTCCCTTCGTTAAGCATCAAGGAAGGGATCGGGAGCACTTAGTTTGGGCTAGGGTTCACACATGACCAGAAGGTGTTGATCCCTACTAAAAATTTTTGGATCCGATGTTCTGTGACACGGGGTAGCCTATCTTGGTTCCACCCCTGGCCACAATAAAAAACCACCTGCTGCAATCAAGAATTATAGCTTCACGACCTAGCATGAGCCTAATCCACCAAATTATGCTCATGTCTATATGTTAACATCTCCCTGAAAGTCGTAGTAACTAGCTACGGAAGCGTAGCACCAAACCATGCTAGCTACCACGTGGACCGAAGCAAAAAGAGCTGGCAATTCGTGGGGTTTTTTTGAAAATCAAGGGTCTGAACGTAATTCCAGGAAAGTCGAAGGGATTCTTCCAAAACATCAAGGACCTACACGTAATAATGGAAAAACCACAGGGCTTTATCCCATAAATGGAGGGCCTCCCTGAAAAAATCGAGGACCTATACACAATTTTAAAAATTCGAAGAGCTTTTCCGTGAAAATGCTAACGTGGTAGGGTCTTTTGTAAAAAATGAGGACCCGCACGTGATTTTGCAAAAATAGGAGGGCTTTTTTGTAAAGAAGATGACGTGAAGGGCCTGGGCGGGGGTGAATCCCTCGGCTTGTAATATAGGAGTATATACACTAATACTATCGTAGTAATACACTAATACGATTCCTTTGCTCGAGTCATGGTAAACCAAGGAACGATGAAGACTTTACCACTACTATAGAAAAGGTTATCACAGACAGTTTAAAAACGTTATCACAGATGGTTTCGTGAGACATATAAGTTTATTGGTCAGTAATAATATGAGGTCATCACAGACGGCTTTCGAACCATCTGTGATTATGTACTATCATAGACGGTTTGTATTAAAAACTGTCTGTCATATTAAACTATCACAAATGGTTTTTAGTTGAAACCGTCTGTGATAAATCATATATCACAGACGGTTTGTACTAAAAATCGTATGTGATATTCTTTTCTATTCCTAATTGTTTCGAATTGTTTGTCTATTGAGGAAATTAGAAGTGCAGTTATTACAATGGCCCTGTTCTTTTTTAGCTTTTGGCTTTTTTACAGTAACTAGCTTTTAAATGAAGTGTTTTTTTAAGATGGGGTCTACTAGTTAATTGTAGTACATACTCTACTGACTTTATTTATATCGGTAAAAACCGCATGTGAGTTTCTGTTACTCTGTAATCTCTCACACGAACATCCTAAAAGCTACAAGCGGCAGCCAAAAGCCACAAGCCACAGCCAAAAAGAACAACCCAATATTTCTACTCTCTACTCCTAATTAAATGCTTTGGAAGATGTTAAGTGATTGTAGTATATCATTCAATAGGGATATGTACGGTTATTTATTATTAACTTTTTCTTAGATTTAATACTTTCTTGGTAGGTTGTGGACAAATGTTGTGAAATGGGGGAGCATAACTTTATTAGGTTTTATAAATAAATTACAATAAAAAATTAGTGAAATTATGATCACAATAATGTTTAGTTGGTCTTGGTTTATGTCGAATGCACGAAACATTTATGAGGAAAATCGGAAAGATGCGATGCCCCATGGAGTATTGTCCGCAAATCAATAGTTCGCACTGACAAAAAAAAGAAGGAAAAATACCTCTTTCACTAAAATAATGAAAAAAAGAAATGTGCCATAAGGATCGATATCGATATTCCGTTTCCATCTCCATCTCAGGGAACACACTTCTAGCAAGACCATATTTTTCACGCAGAATTCCATAAAAACTAACCTTATGGTAGTCCTATGAATTCTTGTGTTACGTACAAGTTATACATTTGATCAATGGTACCCATTAGGAATATATGGGGCACTATGGTATCTGGGCACCAAGTCTCTCTACTTTTGGATTGCTTTTAGATACGTACAGGTGTAACGATATATAATATATCAAGATGGAAAATCTTAATCATGAATGCAAAGTCTCAATGAACCGCCGCCGCCATTGACGCCATTGACGACTAGGGCTGTGCAAATCTCAACCGAACCGAAAAAACTGTACCAAAAAAATCGAACCGAACCAATCAACTCGGTTTGACCGGTTTTCGGTATTCGATTCGGTTTTTATTTTTTAGGTTTTTTTTGTGTTCGGTTTTTTCGGGAAAAACCGATTAAAAACCGAACAAACCGTAAAAACCGACCGTGGCGCAGGGACCCCGTGTCGCGCCCACGGTCTGCGCATGGCCCTCGCGGATGTCGAGCTGCTTGCGGTTCATTGATTCACTTCGTCCAGAGACAGTGAGACAGTAAGTCTTGGCTTACTTTGGACCTATCTTAAGTCCGGTACACAACTATGATATCCTCCACGCTTAGTTCATCCCTCATTTCTTTGCCTTGGAGAAACGAAGGCACCTGTATTTCTCACCACTAACTGTGATCTCAAGGGCTCCATCTTGGTTGTCTTGATTGGAAGCTGTTCCCATGAGGACACTCTTTTCCTTCTCCAAGTTCTCCTTTTCCATCTTCAGCCTTGCCTCTTGCCGTGCAGTCTCAGCATGTGAAAGATGCAATTGAAACAAGTCATATTGATACTACATGCCATTAAAAGTGCTGCTGACATAAAGGAGTTCCTTGCATTGTTTTTAGAACTGTGATTGCAAATATCTTTCTTTAGAATGGCTCGTTGTATATATATTGTCGCTTACTAATCTCGCTAGTCATTATATCGTTTGCAATTTACGTCAACTTTGGTAAATATGGTATTTACCGATACCACACCGAAATAAATTGGGATTTACCGATACCGAACCGTATTTTCAAAAATACCGTATACTACCGAACTAACAATACCGTATTTACCGTATATACCGAACCGATTTTACCGAACTAACCGAATGCACAGTCCTATTGACGACCTCCAAGAAACAGGGCTATACTGGGCCGTTTTCTACTGGTTTGATCGGTTTTCCCACTATATAACCGCTTTGGCATAGTTTCCCACCGGTTTTGCACTGTTCAAGATGAATTGATCCTAAGAATATCTATCTTATTCCATTTTGACACCACTTTAAGAAAACCCTAATTTTCTCCCTTGTGCCGACACTATCTGATTTCTAGGAAAAGTTCCTTTTCATTTTTATTTGTTTACATTAATAAAAAAAACTCATTTATTTGATTTTATTTGGTATTTAGTGGCTTTATTATTATACGCGTTATACTACAACACTGTGAGATCAGGAGCAGGAGAAAGATGGAGAGAAGGATTCGAACTGGGAGAACAAGTACAGAACCTTGAAGCCGTAGTGTGGTACGACAATAACGAGCTGTTCGGCAAGTAATGGAATTCCCCTTAATCATGATGAACCCATGAATAATATAAAGTAAATTATTTTTGTAGAATTATAAGAATGCATAAAAACCTATTTTGGAGATAAACATTTTCACAAAAAAAAACTGGTATTAGTTAACACCCATATATAATAATATTTGTGTAAAACTCTTGTTGTGGACACCATAAAACCCCTCGATAACCCTAGGTTAAAGGATTGGTAATATTATTATCATAAATCGTAGATAGGCTTTACTCACATAAAATGATAAAATTATTGGCAAATTAATTGCCAAAGGCAAGGAGGTGGCATGTGTTTGATGATGATTATGTGTACATCTATTATCTTCAAGATTGTATACACATCGGTTATGAATGGCGACCTTGCCCGAAGCATCAAGGATTAGACCCTTATGTTAAGTTTAGAGATATAGTTATCGCTCAACCACAGGATCCATGTATCGGACTTGGTTCGTGCACTGCTCAAAATGATCAAACTTCTCCTTAAAGAGATGGCAATTGGGGCAACGTCCAAATAAAAAACTGCAAGCAACGTCTAAGCGAATTTGCTTGGAGGCACTAGTACCGGCTTAATCCTTCTAAGGTTCTAGTTCTACCTTAGATGTGATAGGAAATGCTAAAACAGTGGAGAGAAATGTGATACGTTTAGAGAAGTACTATAGGATGGTATGCCGTCGGAATGCCTCCCGATGGTATACCTCCCTTGCGCTGCCCCTCCCTTCCCTCTCTTCTCTCAAAACGCCATTGCTCTCCTCCCCTCCCCCTCTTCTCTCGAAACGCCACTTCCCTCCTCCCCTCCCCCTCTCTTCTTCTGCTCTAGAGCAGTTCCGCGCACCTCCTCCGCCGCACCCGCCCCCTCCACCACCACCCGCGGCCAGAGGTGCCGTCGCTGTCTCGCCGCGCTGCCCCCTCCCTATCACGCCGCGTCGTCCTACCTCACCCAACCTAACTGCCACTGCCATCGCCCTCCTACCCTAGGCCCCCACCGCTGTCCACCACTAGGTCACCACCCCCCCGACCTCCTTCTATGTCTAGGAGGAAGGGTGAACCCATAGCGAGGGAGCCAGATCCGGCGGCAGAGGAGAGTGAGGGGATGACGGCAGCGAGGAGGGAGAGAGTGGCGGACGGGGGCGAGAGGGAGCACGAGAGGGAGGGAGCGGTGAGAGAGGGAGTGAGGAGCATGAGAGAGGGGATGGTATACCGTTCGACGGTATACCACTCGCTAGGTTTTTCAGGGCCCTTTTGGAAGGAATTTTAACAGATGTTTAGCAACACGGTTCATTTCCCACAAAAATCGGGGAAAATGGACATTTGTTCCAAATAGAGCTTCAGGCCACCGACACGGCTTGGAGGCTGTTGGCCGCTAATCACTGTACGCCAAGTACATGTTAGTAGTAGGGTAGAGTAATACATTGGTGATCGTTGTGGATCTACGTTCGGCAACCGAAGGGCGTGACGTTGAACAAAGATGCCGGAGTGCCTAACGACGCACATCGTGTCGGGCATGACTAGCCTAGACACGGAGATAGCCAAGAAGTTGTATCATTTCCTTCGTGACGCTCAGCAATCCGACTGGAACAAAGGTCGCTTTGGACTGTGGAACCTTAGGGGGATGATGCCCCCCCCCCCATCTAGTGTTCCTCTAGGCGCTAAGTACTAGTTGGATGGCAAACTAATGCCTAGCGTCTAATCAGGTTAGACGGCCGCCTAGTCGAGCAAAATCGGCTAAGGCAGGAACCTGACGCCTAGCGTCTAGGCGCCGCCTAGACGGGCTAGACGGTCGCCTAGGGAACACTGCCCCCATCATAAGTAACAAAGGAGAGACGCCAAATCGCCGGCGGTATCGATCTATCAGGCGATTGTGAGTGCGAGCTGTGGGCTTTGCGGCACGTACATAAATGCGTGAAACGACGCCAAAACACGGCGGAAAGCGCCGTCAGGGAGGCGGAGAACCCGACCGATACCGAGTTGGCGCGGCCGAGGCCGAGCCGCCCAACCACCCGCCGCCACGCAACCGCACAGACCAAAAAACAAAACTCGAATTCAAATCCCCAGCTCCTAAAAATAAATAAAAAAGAATCCCAAATCGAAGAGGCCAAGCGAGCAACTGGGCTGGACTGGATCCCCTTTAAAACCGCGACCACCTCCCTCTCCTCTGCCAGCGGCCAACTCGCCCCTCCTCCACCTCCGCCTCCGCCTCTAGAGAGAGAGAGATCGATCGATCGCCTTCCTCTTCCTCTCCGTCGAATCGGCTTCTCCGTTCCGTGGCCGGCCATGGCATTCGCCGCGGTTCTCGTCGTCGTGGTGGCGGCGGCGGCGGTGGTGTTGCCTGCGGCGGCGGGAGGGGGAGGGGTGTGCTTCGAGCGGATATTCAGCTTCGGGGACTCGCTCACGGACACCGGAAACTTCCTGCTCTCCGTGCCGGAGGACTTCCCGGACCCCGCGCGCAGCCTCCCCTACGGCCAGACCTTCTTCGGCCGCCCCTCCGGCCGCTACTCCGACGGCCGCAACCTCCTCGACTTCTTCGGTAAAAAAACTAGTACTCCTTTTGTTCCTGCTTGTTTCCTCGTTTCTCTCTTCTTGGTTAGTATCATTCTTGCTTGGTCTTCAGGGCCTCTTGGCCTGCTTGATTGCCGGGTCCTCCTCCCTTGTTTGAAGCAGACAGAAAATGGTGTTCAAATGGATAAACCGACAGGGGACGATTTCCTAATCTTTGGTGCGAAATTACTAACCGATGGTGGTTTCTTGTTTGATTACCTCTACGATGACAGAGGCGATAGCTGCGTTTCTTGTTTGCAACGCTTCTTGCAGAGCGTATCGATCCGTTTCCTTGTCACCTGTGCCCTTCCTGAATACTCCACGCGTCCATTACCTCTACGATGACAGAGATGATGATGGGGAGTCGAATCGCTACGCGCTTGATTTCTCTTCAAGCTATGGACTCAAAACTCATCATCGTTTCTCTTTAGGGGCCGCCACACGCGGCATGGTGGCAATATAGTATGCCCAATTCTGCCGCTTTTGTTGTATGCCTGCCTCCAACAAGAACGTGTTTCCATTTTTTTTATTTTTATTTTGAGGGGAGTGTTTCCAACTTCTGAGATTGCAAATTCATCAGCTTGGGAATTTCCGCAAACCGTAATTCCCGTTATAAGTCGGAATGTGCATGTAGCACGGTGGATTGTTTCTGTTTCTGAAGCATATGTATGAAAAAGGCTATATTTCGGAGTTTATAAGTAGGGAGCTGCCGGGACCATATCTTCAATTTTCTAGTGTAACGCAAAACGAAATTGTGAATGCTAAAGAGGTGGGGAGGAGCAAATTAGATGCAAATGCCCAGCTTATACAGGGTGTATCAGCAAAAGTTCCTTACCTTCCCCAGTTCCCCCAAACTGCTGGACCATCATGGCATCAGCTCCTTGAACAGGCACACAATTGTAGCTCCAACCACCAGTGAATTGGCAATTTGGCATTCACACCATCACGTGGTCAACACTTCTGTGTCAGTTTTTTTTTTTTGCCTTTGCTTTTTTTGGGCTTCTTGATGTCTCTGCATCTTATCAACTGTCCTCACTGGTTTCTTGACGTGTGCTTGTTTGCTTGTCATGATCAGCGGAAGCATTTGGGCTGCCGTTTGTGCCGCCGTACCTCGGCGGCGGTGAGTTCCAGCATGGCGCGAACTTTGCGGTTGGTGGGGCCACGGCCCTCAACGGCTCGTTCTTCCGGGAGCGCGGTGTCGAGCCTACATGGACGCCGCACTCCCTTGATGAGCAAATGCAGTGGTTCAAGAAGATGCTCCTGTCTATCGCCCCTTCGGAGTCTGGTACGTATCTTCCTGAGTTCTCTGTTCTGCCTCTCCTGTTTGGACACAGTTTTTATTCCAGCAAGGTGTTTGATGAAATGCATCTGTGTGTGGAAGTGGAACCGTTACCTGCTTACAGGTTTAGCAATAAATGTCAAGGAAATATGTGATTGTGCGTCGAAGCATGCCAATGGAGCCGGTCAAATAATGGCAGGCCTGCTGAAAACCGTGCTGGCTAGATGGCCAATCACTGGCCTGCATGACTGTTCATTGAGGGCAAATTGCTGCATTTAGAGGAAAGGTCCCTTGCACCGTTTGCAACTTGCAAGCAAGCACTGTGTGTTGCCTGTGTTACAGTTGATAACGGTTATACTGTTTTAATTGACTCATGAAAGCGAAAGTTCAACCGATAAATGGCTCTGCAGAATTGACTGCTTTGAGCCTTGTGATGAGGTGCAACCTTAATGTCCTTAAATTTGATAGGTTCAGAGTTTGCTGTGGAGTTATTTCAGGCACATGGGTGGAAAACGTTTACTGAGTTTACAAAGTAAAGTCGTCTCGTTTCACTGTTTTAGTGAATGCCAGTGAGTTACATGCATGATGAAGACATAAAATTTCCTCGCAAGTTGATACTGAAATCCCTATACTGTTCCATTTCTGAAGTCACCAATTTAGTTATCACTCAAATATCATGAACATAATTTTCACTTGTTCGGATTTGGTCATATCAGATTCGGTTAAATCTCAAATTACCAAGTCCATTAAGTTGTGTACTTCTGTGCAGAACGCAGTGATATAATGTCCAAGTCACTTTTTCTCATGGGAGAGGTTGGTGGAAATGATTACAACCATCTAATTGTCCGGGGGAAATCTCTTGCTGAGCTACATGAGCTTGTTCCTAATGTTGTTGGTGCCATAAGCTCAGCTATCATGGTATGCATATGTGCCTGCCTTTTCTATGAGGTGCTACTGGGAGTGTGTATGTATTTGCATTGACAATCTATATATTTTGCAGGAGCTAATAAATCTTGGAGCAAAGAAATTAGTCGTTCCTGGAAATTTCCCAATAGGGTGTGTCCCATTGTATCTCGCAATTTTTCCAAGCCAAAAGGAGGATTACTATGATGAACAAACAGGGTGCATTAAGTGGCTAAATGAATTCACCGAGAACCATAATCGGTTGCTACAGGAGGAGCTGGAGAAGCTCAGGAAACTTCACCCTGATGTATCTGTCATTTATGCCGATTATTATGGTGCTGCATTGAACATATTTCGTGCCCCACTCCAGTTTGGTGAGTTCCCCTCCAAAATAATTTTTTTTTCTCGAACACGCAGGAGGGCTGCGTATCATTATATTATAGAAGAAAAAAGAGGGGAAAGAACCCCAAGCACACTGAAAAAAAAACCACAAAATCTACTGAGACTCCACATCGGCTAGGGCGGATAAGCAGGACATCCCTCGAGCCCCAACCAATCTCCACCAAAGAAACTCTTCTGTAGCGAGCGCCCAGGCCACCCCTAGATTAGGTGCCAAGCCATCGAAGACACATCGACTCCGATGCTTCCAAAGACTCCAAGCTCCGAGGATGATCAGAGAGTTTAAACCATTCTGCACCTGTCCATCGACTAAAATATTCACTTTGCACCACCAGTCATCCAAGCATCCTTCATCAGCTGAAGGGGAAAGATCTTGGAGTCCAAACCGTCTGAGGAGGCTAAACCAAAACTGCCTTGCGAACACACAAGTAACTAACAGGTGGTCAATTGTCTCTTCCTCTTGATCACAGTGAGGACAAAGAGTTGGGTGGGGCAAGTTTCTTCGGGCAAGCCGATCTGCTGTCCAACATCTCTTATGTACCACCAGCCAGAGAAAGAATTTGCATTTGTTTGGAGCCCAGGTCTTCCATAAACATTCCCAGGGTCGGAAGAGAACAGATCCTTGGAAGAAAGCTTCATACGCTGATTTGGCTGAATATTGACCGGAGGAGGCGAGCTTCCAACGATGAGTATCTGGCACTCCCGGTTGCAGCTCACAATCTGAGAGGATATCCCAGAGATTTAGATATTCAGTAAGGACAACCACCAAAGTAGCACCTTGTATGTCCTGGACCCAACTATGATTTGTAAGGGCCTCAAGAACAGTACGTCGGTTAGCTCTTCTTTTTGGCACAGTGGCAAACAGGTTAGGTGCAAGATCCTCTAACCAAAATAAAAAATTAAAAAACAGAAAAACACATTCTGAAGTGGTAAGAATATTTGATCCTCTGTTATAGGTCAAGCATGCCTTAGTTGACTTCCATGAGCCTTCAAAACCTCAAACCAAAGCTGGAATGAATTACATTCACTTCATGAATAAACTTCAATTAGGGAAAGCTTATGGTTATAGGCAAGCTAGATCTGATGGTAAATGACTGCATGCTAGTGGTCTTACCTAACATTAAACCTATATTGATTGGTTATAGGCTTATAGCCTTTACTGGCCTCAATGATGTACAAGCCTTAGTGAATCTGACAAAGCATGCTTTTCTAGACATACATAGTAATGAATTGATCACAGTTTAGTCTTCAGGTAAATATGGCGTACAATGATTTACATGTCATGTTGAATATGAAGAATCACAGCTATGATCCTGAGTGCACAATAATTGGGCTAGCATCTACCTTAAGCTAAATTGAGGTATTTCCTTCGGTCACAAATATATGTTGTTTTGGACATCAATATGGTTTCCAAAACACAACTTTGACAACTAATTTCTATTATAAAATCTAATAAAATTATAATATTATGAAAGTACTTTTCGAGACAAATCTATGCATATGATTTTCATGTATTTAATTTAAATATTTAAAAAAGATATTGTTGATAGTCAAAGTTTTAAAACTTTAACTGCATCTATGTTCAAAACGACATGTATTTGTGACTAGGGGTAAAAAACCGGCTATTACCAGCTGGCAATCGTTAGTTACCGAAAATCCCGGTAGCTATCGGGAGTGAAAAACTGGCCGAAATCCCAGTGGTTACAAATGTACTTTCTAGGTTGGTTTATACCTTTTTTGTGCTAGATTACTTATTGTATAAACTAAATATGCATAAATATACTAGTCACAACATTTTGTGCTAGATTTTCTCTGGTTTTTCCTGTTTTTAGCAGTTTTTCCAGTTTTTTAAGAGGTTTTTTCTGGGTTTTCTGGTAACCGGCCGGTTACCATTACAGCCCACCAGCCGGGTTTTACACTGGTTCTGAGATATCTATCCCTGTTTGTGACGGGAGTAGTAGATAATGCATTAAGAAAGGATCTTGTGTTCTATTTTTGACTAGTGGCACTATATGATCTTAGATACTCCACATCCAATGGATGACACATTAGGAACTAGTATCTTTTTTTGTAACCTGAGCCGGACAGTAAGGTGCAGAGTGCAATTGCCTATTTGCTGCTTCTTGGTTTGTCTTTGCTTGTTATGAAACCTGAGCCGGACAGTAAGGTGCAGAGTGCAATTGCCTATTTGCTGCTTCTTGGTTTGTCTTTGCTTGTTATGATCCTGATGATGCAACCCAGTCTCCTACAAGCAGAGATCTGCATAAGCTTTTCAAAGCCGGGGCTCCAAAAATCGGCGAACTTCTTGTTTTGGTACTCCGGTTTTTGTTCATCTGGTTCACCCCCACTATACCCATCTTTTAAATTCAACCTCTCTACGAAAAGGCTTAATGGCATCTATTTTGTATGCCAAACTTCAAATCTGCACACAAAAAAAGTCAGCCTGAGCCTGTTCAGCTTACACAGAGAAGCCAGTATTTCCTGCCTAAGTTTCACTAGTCACTCATATAGCAATCCACAGCAATCTAATAGTTGATATCCCAACCTTTTAGTGTCATATGCCTGCGGAGCATGGCTTAGCATTCACAGGTCATACAATTCATCAAACTCACTAAAGCTCATTCTTTTCCAACCAGACCACCTTAACCCAGCAGATGGAAGAATGTAGAGAAGCACGAGCAATGAAAGAAACTATGCTATTCTATCTAACTTTTTTTATTGTTCTTTCATAAATGTTGAACTAAGCAAAGACTGATTGTCCTGCAGGATTCACTGTCCCACTGAAC
This sequence comes from Dendrocalamus sinicus, assembly GCA_036346575.1. NCBI lineage: Eukaryota > Viridiplantae > Streptophyta > Magnoliopsida > Poales > Poaceae > Dendrocalamus > Dendrocalamus sinicus. Next base: position 34,325,698 of record CM070642.1, read on the forward strand.
TCATGTTGTGGAAGTGATGCTCCGTATAACTGTTCTCCGTCGATATTGTGTGGAAACCCTGGATCTGTGGTGTGCCCTGACCCATCAAAGTACATCTCATGGGATGGTCTACACTTCACCGAGGCAACCTACAAAGTTATCATTCAAGGAGTGTTAGGGTCTTATGCCATTCCTCCTCTTTCAGAAACTTGTGAGGGTGGAGAATATAGTGTCTCTCAACTTCATCAATGTACAGATAACCCAACAAATACTGTAACATACGATGCTATGAGCTCTTTTATTTGATACACCGGGCTCTATTGCATGTAGAGTTTTAAGGAGCAATATATATATATATATGTGTGTGTGTGTGACAGGTCCAGTCACCTCAGACACTTCTCAAAGTCGAGAAGAGCAATGGTCGGGAATCCCGTACATCTCCAATCCATTTTGCTGCTATGAGAAGAAAGAAGATATTTTTGTAGAGCAGAAATTCGGAATTGTTGAGTCCATTGTTTTGCTCAACTCTGTCTTAGCAAAGGACTTCGTACAGATTATATTGCAGTATGTTTAGGTGGCCATATTATGGCTGGGTTCGTTTGGCTTACGGCTTATGTACGAAGGAACACTAACACGCTGTTAAACGGTGTATTTTTTCAAGACGGAGTTTACAGATAAATTGTAGTACAAACTATACGAGTTTAGTTGTACTAGCTAAAATCATATACAACTATTTTTCTTGACGTACTGCATCTCACGAACAAGCTAGTATTAAAAAATCACAGTTATAAGGCGTAAGTCTCAGCCCAAAAGAACCCTTAGAGGAAAACTAGGGAGTGTTCTTTTAAGCTATGACAGAAGGCATTTGACCATAGCTGATGGCTTTTATCTGTATTTTTTGAGACGACAGCAGTTGATGGAGACGTCGTCATGGACGGCACATACGATTTTAAATTCAGGAAACCATTTGGAGAATCTGTAACTTTTCGACTTCCGAAGAAGCCAAAAGCTAAAAAGAATAGGACTTAGATTTGTGATTCAGCTCCTGAAGGCAATGTATTCGTTACTACAGGCTTGCTTGTTTATATTGGTTTTGGCTTCTGGCTTTTGCAAGCCAATATGAACACTTGGTTTCTCGAAACGGCTTCTCCACTTCTTGCACTTTCGCCTCGCTCCGGGGATAAGGTAGAGGGGTTACGGGCACATCGTGCATCCCACTCCTCTCGTTCCTGTTTCACGCACATATCTCTTTCTCACTTTCATTACCACTCGCCCCCTTTTTGTAAAAGCTACTTCCTCACTTTTAGAATGAGGATGTAAGCTGTGAGAAAAGTGAGGGGGATGCGTGGCCAAGATGGAAGCGAGAGATCCGTGACCCCCTGTCTTATCCTCGGAGCGAGAGGAGTGAGGAAGCCACTTCGAAAAGCCGAATGTTCATATTGGCTTTTGATTTATCCAAACACTTTTGATTTATCCAAACAAAAGCTAAAAATTAAAACCAATATAAACACCCCCTTAGCTCCATCCACCTAATGCTTGTCGTAATTTTTTTCTTTACATGTTGCTGCATGAGGCCATTCCCAATAGCTTATGACAGGAGTCTAATTCGAACTCCTCTTATGTCTTGATCCATATAGATTCGATAATCTAGATCTATCATAATCAATGGTGTAGAATTTTCTCTTTTTTCTTTGATTAGTATAATAATTTATCCTTTAAGAGAGAATGTAGTAGCTTTTTTATCGCTTTAATAATATAATAGATTAGTTACCCTTAAATTAAGGGAAGTAATGAGGATGAATTTTATAAAGCATTCCCTTTGCTTTTTATATATTACATGGAAGTCTCACCACTTTCATGAAATTAATTTTGAGGTCAAGTAATATGATGCACGTGATTGCTGGAAGCATGCATGTATGACATCACGTTATTTTGTAGTATGTACGTGCGTGCATTGGTGCATACATATATAATGTATATTCATGATGTGTCCATACGTTACAATGAAAATTCATATTTGCATCATTTTTTGTGCAATATGCACTATTCATGTCTGAATCATACTATTCACTCTGAATGTGCAATCATCTAATGTTCCAATCATTTCATCAAAGTGATTGACTGTATTTTTTTAGCAACTCAAATATGTAATTATCTCTAATTTTGAATGCGAAAGCTTGCACGTTACAAAGTATTTTGTAAAATATGCACTATGTGTGGTATCAACTATGTATAGTCTAACGGAGTTTAAACGTTAATTCTTCTTTTAGAATGGCAACTTGTAAAGAATTAAGATGAATTCCTCCCATAACTCTCACACTCCCTTTCATCATTAAAGAAATGGTTAACACATTGATAAGTGCAAAATAGACATATTTCCTTGAGCTGTAGGCAAAATTAGACAATAATTCTAAGTCCAAAAAAACAAAGAGGTCACTTAATTTCTTGCAGATTCATATAACCCGATGATCTCATATAAGCAAAACAGGCCTTGAGCACTGCGATGAAACAGAGGTAGAGTGGAAAGAGAATCTTCTATGCACCATGTTGTAGATTAACATGTAAGATAACAAATATGCTACTAAAGAAATACCTTGACTTTTCCTTCCGTATCTTTGGCTTTAAGAACGTAGTCATTGCAAGAAGTAAAGTCTCTTTATTCAAAAAGTACCATGGCAAAACAACATTGTTGATTGCCTCAATGGAAAGAAAACTTTGTCAATCAGGATAATTTTAATCTATAATCTGAAACATGGGCAGAAATAAAGAATAAATATATTGGTGTTTAGTGTCTCTAATTGATGGTAAATTTTAGTATACAATCTAAAGGTCAGCTGCAGCCTTCTTGCATTCCTCTAAAATCCCTTTCAAAACTGTGTTGAACATTACTGCTACACATAATAACCTAAATATTCTAAAGGGGAAGAGAGTTACCAATAATGCAGATGTTGGATTTGAAACTATCATTTATTTATGGGCATATCAAACAATTGTCTTGTGAAACATCAATGATTGCAACAAATATACAATGCAATGTAGAACATAGAAAATTTCGTTGCATGCGTTTAACACATTGGAAGAGACAACCTCATATAATATGTACATTGTACTTAGTACCGTATCAAATATTTTGGTTGAGCTCCTATACCTCTCTGTGTACACATACCATAAATGAACTGGTCAGTAGAAATCAAGGTTGTCAAAATCTCGATTCGGTCATACGATCCTACAATTTTACAACTCAAGATTGACTAGTCCAACCCAATTCTATGATAGAATCTTATTGTTTTTACGATTCTATCCAAACTTTCGTAGAATCATGATCAAAATTTTCATACGATCCTACTCGATTCTATTGCTTTTATAAATAATTACTTGTACACTTCCTTTTAATTGAAAATTTTAACTTTTATCTCTTCATGTTCACTTTAATTATCATAAAATAACACATGATTTTACCTTTACTCTACAATTTGTAAAGAAAAGTTCAAAAGGAATAATTTTAAAAATACAATAGTGTTGTAATATACTGTAGTTTTTTAAAATATTTCTTTGGTAATTTGTAAAGAAAAGTTCAAAAGGAATAATTTTAAAAATACAGTAGTGTTGTAATATACTGTAGTTTTTTAAAATATTTCTTTGGTAAAATCTTAGATTCTATATCGATCCTACGATTTATGATCCTACCAAAGAAACTTTGATCCAATTCAGGATCACGATTTTGACAACCTTAGCAGAAATTGCTAAGTTTTGAAACATTAATCAATCCTGCAATCTGAAAAGAAATAAATAAGAGGCCTAATCCAAATCAAAAGCTATGATAATGAGGCCAATGGTATCCATCCATTAAACAACACTTTCAATGAGCTCAATCGATATAGTGTATCAGGATTCAGGAACTCATGTATCTTATTGATTGCCACAATTGGAAGCAAGTGGAAGAACAGAGAGAAGAAATAGAACCCAAGCAAATTTCTTATCCTTAAACTTTATTACACAAATTACTAAAATTGGAGCAACCTATATATGTGAGGCAGCAGCTTCAAGAGTTCGATCATACAAAGAAATTGAAAGGAAAATGAACAATCAAAGACATGTCAAACTAAATCGATTCTAAACAGTAAAATGATATATTGTAGCAACCTAATGGGGGAGTTCACACCAAAGGAACAATGAACTAATATAGCAATTTGATAGGGAGTTCACACAAATGGAACTATGAACTCCTCTAGCAATCAATAATTTAGAATTAAATGATGGAATTGAAAAAGAACTGATGCAAATGAGATAGAAAGAGAATCTCGTTGGAGAGGTACACGTTGTGAGCTTGTTGTGACTACAAATTGGGACTGAGGGGACAGCCACCGAGGCATATCAGAGGGCCAATGGAATGACCATAGCTTCAGACTTGCACAAGGGGTGAGCTGTAGTCACCGGGCTCGACGTCGGTCGTGAAAACAGCTAACAGGCAATGGCTGGCATAACCTTTGCCCGATGTGTTCTACCTGATGTGTATGTAAGGGATAGGAAGGTGAAGTAGACGAAGCCACAGAGGGGAATAGAAGACCCATGTTGGCCCTTGGAATGTATGTGATGGTTTCTGAATGAGCCACTCATCGTCCATTATGGATTGGAGTAGGCGCGATAGTGACAGTGAGAGGAAGAGTGTTTCCTAAATTTAACAACAATGGATCGCCACGCATCACGATGATGAAGCAGCCACTGAGGTTGAGGAAGGATAACAAGTGTGGCACCAGTAGTGATAGGGCTGGACCCACGTTGGTGCTACCCCCTTGCAACCCTAGAGCCGCCGCATGCCTGCACACCATGGCCGCACTAGCCAGGGTTCGCTGCCGATTTGGTTAACTAGGAAATTGACAGCTGGGATGAGAGAGCTAAGTGAGATAGATGGGTAATGGAATTTGTTGTGCTTGGTGTGCAGCCTCACATGGCTGATACAATACCTGGAGAGAGAATGGACATTGAGCTCCCAAGTGGCGATTCCTCCGATGTCTCCGATGAGGCGCTGAAAGCACATGGGCTAGTGCACGCCTCCACTCTGTCGCTGCCACCGCCGTGCACGGTGTAGGATCAAGGATAATTGACTAGAGGGGTGAATAGGAGGATTTTAAATTCTTTTCGCCAAATCATGGTTTTAAAGCAAGTATGAACTAAAAATACATTTTACATAATTCAAAGCCTAAAAGTTCTAAGTCTCACTATGCCACTAATTAAGCTAAGTCTAGGCAAGATATAATTCTAGCTAAACAATTCAAGCAATTAATCACTAGAAATATAAATACAGAAAGTAAAGGACAAGAGAATTAAACCACACAATGAACACAAGATTTTTTTTTGTGGTCTCGAAGACTTACTAGTCTTCCCAAATCCACATTGAGGGAGCTTGAATGAATCAAATTGGTTACTTGTGTAACTTGAGCCTTTCCTCAATCCATTAGGGTAGCTCTTTTTTGCTCTAGGAGGTGAGCTCCAACCTTCACAACCATGCTGGGTCTCTTCATAACCTTCTTGAAGATATCACCTAGTCAACTCCTCCAAGCCACCTAGGTGGTAGAAACCACTAAGAGTAATAAATCAGTGACGCTTGCTTAAAGGCCTTCAAGTGCCACAAAGATCAATCAAATAATGTAATGCACTTGAATGCTCTCAACAACGTTAAAATGTGAAACTAATGCCCTGGAGTGCAGAGAGAGAGATGCAAGAGCTCAAAAGTATTTAGTTCTGGTGGAGAGGTATTTATAGCCTCCACCAACTAGAGTGACCGTTGGGGATGAAATCCCCAAAAATCAGGTGGGCCAGTAGTACTGGCCACTCCATGGTGGTAGTACCATTTTTCATAGGGGAGAAAATCTCCCAAAATATATCTCTCTAAAAAATAGTTACCATCAACTAAAATACGGTCATACCCCAGATGCGGTAGTACTAGTCATCAAATGTGGTCATGCCGTTGCGGTACTACCGGACAAAAACAATGGTAGTACCATTTCAGTTGAAGTCCAAAATAGCACCTCTCTAGAAAAAATGTATCAGCATGTAATACCCGGTAGTATCTATGCAATAGTACTACTATTGCTACAATGACAATCATACCAATTTTCAAAGAAAATTTAGAGAGGGTTAACAAATTAATTCCAAAATCATGCATGCAGTAAGATTGATTAATGTGGCACAAGATTATCTTCAAACTACTAATTATGATCTCTCTTAATAGTATGGCATCTTGCCTAACAACCCAGTCTTAAAAGCACCATACGCCAAGACTGGCAAAATCTATGAAAGAGGTCTTTAGGCTAATTTGTACCTATGTCTTTAGCCATGTCAATTCTTAGTCATCCTTACATATTTTTTCTATGATACCCTAAAAATCTAGGACTAAACCTTTTAATCATATTAACAAACACATTTGTCCCTTAAGCATAGTCATCATTAATTACCAAAATATTTTTAGGGGCTTGGATGCTTCACACAATGTAGTAGAGGTCTAGTGCATGGAGCGTCTACATGAGGCACCACATGCCACGCATCTTGTTGCCTTGAACCCAAACGCCAAATTGATGCACCAACACAGCTCATCAAGGTCATCGTCTATGACACTCTAGCTTCGTTGTAGCGTGGTGCACCTGCTATGCAAAGCCCCGCCATTGCTCCTACCCCTCGTCTTGCTTGATCGAGCGACCACGAGTTCTGGAGGATGACTTCAATTGAGGATAATGGTGATGACCAGATCCGATCGGATCTGGATGGACTTGATCAGATCTAGCCAGATCTAGCTGAGGAGTGGTGATGGGGCAGTGTCGGTTAGACGGGAGTGCAGAGGGAAAGTTTCTATGGGAGAGAAAGTGAGGGAGGGAAGCGGGCCATGCAGTTGGAGGCAAAGGCAGATGGACGGGTCCGGTGGGGTGGCTCCAGTGGTTAGGTTGATGCGGGTGGCGACACTTGTGGAGGGGGAGAGCTCGGTGGGGTTGATACGGGTGATGACAATTGTGGAGGGAGAGAGTGGGTGGTGACGCTTGTGGAGGGGAGAGATGGGGAGGCGGGCATGCGGTCGGAGGCACAGGTAGAGGCGGAGTGCCCGTCTTTGGGCAGCAATGAGGTAAGGAAGAGAGGAGGGAATCATATGCAGCCCACGTGTTGGCACTCTTTTTATTAAAGAGAGGAGGGGAGGGGGACGAACGTACCACTAGCCAAGTCCCTCTTCTAAGTAGTAGAGATAACTAAGCTAGCTGATCTGTGTATAGGTATGTTGTCGACAGGTGATCATGCATTGCATTGACTTCATGAAATAAGTCCATTTCACCATTTCAACTATTTGTCTAAAAATCAACCCTCAGCTACAAAACCAAAAAAACAACCCCTGGACTATGGAAACCGTCCACTTTCAACTCTATAATTTTTTCATCAGTGGTTTTTGTCACATTGGTGACCATGCCACTAGGTTTCAGTTGACATGGCAACCCAATCAATAGTTCCAGCCCCAATCTCTCCTTCTCTTCCTCTTCTCCCTCCTCTTCCCTCCTATTCGAATCTGTGTCGTGCCATGTTGGGCAGCCCATTGGCCAAGTCTGACATGAGTGCAAGACCTGTATTGCATAGTTATTGAAACTGGACCGGGCCAATGGTTCAACCGAAAAAACTGGAACCAAAGCCTAGTTCAATCTGGTTTTGTTATTGGACCGGCTATGCAACCAAACCACCCTGAACTGGAAAAATCTCACTTAAACTGGCGATTCGACTGAAAAACCAGAATCAAAGCCTAGTTTGGTCTGGTTTTGTTATTGGATCGGCTGTGCAATTGAATCGTCTTGAATCGAAAAAGTCTGGTCAAACTGGCTTATTCTGCACAATACCAAAGAAAATTGGCACCGTTGGTTGGTGCACATAACCGCCCTGAACCAGAAAAATCCCGGTAAAATTGGTCAGTTTTGCACAAAACCAAAGAAAAACCGAGCCGCCGATTAGATCAGAGGATAGCATTGCTGTGTGCCAGGAGGGAATTTTTGGAAAAAGAATGGCTCCAATGATTGGATCCGAGGACATCGTCGCTGTGCACCAGGCAGTAATTTTGGGAAAAAAATAATGCCTAGGAGGGGACTTGAACCCACAACCTCATGTTAGGACCCCTTGCGTCAATAAATTTGTGGACTCGCATAGCTTGGATGAACTAAAAGAGATGCTACAGACTTGGATGGATACAACTGAAGACTTAAGAAAAAAGACTCAAAATACTAAGTAGTAGAAACTAGCAGCTCCCAATACCAACAGAAAAGATCTCCTTCCTCCCCCTCTTGCACAATGCCTTGCCTAAGCAGTAGAACTGACAGGTATAGCACAATGTCTCCCTCTGAAGTAAATGCATACAGTTGATCCTTCCCAAGAGTATTGTGCGTAGCCGGCCTTAAAAACTTCTAAACGCATAGGCTCCACTCACTCACTCCCTCCCTCCCCCATGTCTCTCTCCCTCTCTATAATGCCAAAGAAGAAGTGACATGTGACGGGACTGGCAAATGAGGAGGTGACGGCCAAGCCCGGATCCAAAGGAGAAGATGGCGTCGGCCGGAGCTGCCTAGGACGGTGGCGACCCCAAGGGCAGTGACCCTAGAAGGCGGTGGCCCAGGAAGGGCGGAGCGCGCGGTGGGAGGAGAAGGCCAAGTGATAGCGGCTTCAATCGAAGGTGCAGGCGCAGATGAGGCATGTGGCTGGGAGGCAGCGGTGCGGGCGTGGCCTGGCGACCGGATGGAGAGGTCGCTATCGCCCTACGTGGGCCGAGGCGGAGGCTACAGCGACCAAGGTGTGGCATCGATCCGACGGCGGGATCCAGCGAGGGGAGCCAGATGCGGACGAATTTGGGCGGGGTGAGGGCGGCACAAGCGCGGCGGCTTAGCGGCGTCGCGAGTGTGACAAGGCGGCCGAAGCCGATGAAGAAGTGGCCGACCCGGGAGTGGAGATTGTTCCTCTAGAGGGCAACAGCAATGGAAGAGAAACAACGAGGGTTAGGAGGCAGCGGCGGCGTCTACAGTAAGCCTCATGTTTGAACCCCTTGTATCTGCCTCTGCTAACCAACTGAGCAACTTGTGTATTAATGGAAACTAAATATATTATTAAGTTATATTGAACTGACGGTCTAACTGGTTAACCGTCAATTTGACCGATAAACTATGAATAAGACCGAGCGGGTCTATGACCGGTCCAATTTTAATGACTATATTATACATGTCTGAGTCAAGAGACCCACCAAATCAGAGGGACCAAAGATGGTGGCATCAGCAGCTCCATTCACCAGCGGCAGCAGCCTCCTCTGCCTGACCAGGCCACAGATCCCGTTCTTCTCCCCTTTGCCATCTCGCTTTCACCTCCGCCTCCGAATCCGATCCCCCAAGCTCGAGAAGTCAACGTCTGGGGCTACGAGGGCCCTTGCCTCCTCTTCCATGGCGGCAACCCAGCCCCAGGCGCGCGACGGCCAGGAAGAAGGCTCGGGGGAGGCCATGAAGCTGCTGTTCGTGGAGATGGGCGTCGGATACGACCAGCACGGCCAGGACATCACTTGCGCCGCGGTGCGCGCCTGCAAGAACGCCATCTCCTCCAACTCCATCCCCGCCTTCCGCGGCGGTACCCATTTGTTTCCCTCTCAGGATTTCCGTCGAACACATTGCCTTCACGCCCAGAGCTACCCGTTCTCTGCTGTTTCTTGGATCCTGGGTACCTCGGTTGTTGGTGAATTGAAATGTTGCGGGTTTGGATTGCGTATGCAGGATCGATACCCGGGGTGAACACTGAGCAGATGAAGCTGCAGATCAAGCTCGGGGTGCCGAGGCCGACGCAGCACTTGCTGGACGCTGAGAGAGTCAAAGCCGTCTTCCCCTAGTGAGCATTCTCTCTGCTCTTTCTTTGCGCTTATTAAATCTTCGAACTTTTCGATTGAAGTGTTGGATCAGAGCTAGGTGCAATGCTATACTAGTATAGTGTGGTGGATTCTTCATTCATGGCCAAATAAATTTTCAATACTGCCTAGGCTGGTGCTCATTTGATCATTTCAGTAAGCATATATTTCCGGTTTATTTATGGTTAAGGAGTAAGTATATCATTGTCCAATTGCACCCTGATTCGTACATGCTCTGATATAGTGATATGAATTGAGAATATCTAGGTTAGACAAACATTTGGTGAACAAGTATCTTTATGTGTGCTGGTGTTGCTAGGTGAGGTGTTGAGGTGATCTTTCCCTCAGTGTGTCCTACTGGGATAGGTGTTGGTGTCTGTTTTTTCTTCTCTTGTGGTGTTTCCTTTTCGGGGCTGGTGTATTCTCTTCTGCTTGAAATGAATGGCAGAGCTTCTGCCTGTGGTTTCAAAAATAGAAAAACAATAGCCGAATATAACATTCTAACAGTCAACGAAACAAAGACAGTTTATACGAATCATATCCATAGGTGAATCGTGTATGTTGAAGAGTAATCTTGCAAGAGTTGAATATTGGATATTGCAGGGCACTCATGCAGTTTCCGTAAGCCTATAGTCATGGTTGCGTATTGAAGTAAGATTGGAGATGATGAGATATAGGGTGTACTAGTTAGGCATTCAGAAAGATTATCGTCATCATGATTGACAATAAAACCTCAACACAATTGAGTAATAGAGTACCTCAGAAAGATTTGGCTGTAAGTGCATCATCATTGACAGTAGCTATCTGGAAGTTGGGGTGCCCCATATGTAGAGCTGTAAAAAAAGCTCGCAGCTCGTGAGCTACTCGAGGTCGGCTCGCCTTAGGCTCGATTTGAGCTCGGCTCAAGCTCCAAACGAATCGATCTCGAGCCTAATCTCAAGCTCACGAGCCTTGACGAGCCAAGCTCGAATAGTTTGACTGAGCTCGTTATTTTGCGTAGCCCACTTGCATGTCCCACCCCCTCCAAAGTTTCACTCGGCCCAAATTCAGAATCATCCCACTCGACCACCCCAACCCAAGTCTCTCTCACCTCAACCTTATCCACTTAGCGTCCAGCCGTACACCACCCATTCCCCAACCCCAAACCGATGCCGCCGCTCCTCTCGGCTCCCAGCTCCCACCTGGCCGGCCACCGCCCACCAACCATGGCAAAGTGCATCATCCTCTACCTCTCGCCTTGAGCCTTCTCCAACTCTGCCTCGAAGCAACGAGGCGACGATGCGGACGGTCAGGCACGCGGCTTTGATCCCCTTGTTCTCTCTCTCTCTCTCTCTCTCTCTGTGTGTGTGTGTGTATTGCTTCTTGCACGGCACGGACAAAGACATGGACCGAGCGACAGACAGACGTACCAGGCACTCCCAACGATTCCACCGCCACCTCTCCTCCCGGTATGCCAACCGCCAAGACAAGGAGCCAGTTGGTTCTCGCCCCATTGCCTGGTCACCCTCCATCCAACCCCTTGTCCTCTTCCGCCATCACCACGACCCCATCTCCTCCCCTGACGTCGTTTGTTCTTCCCCAACTCCTAGCAGACCACCAAGAGCCTGAGACGCCGCCGCCAACCCTCCGCTCGAACCGCTTCTAGTCAGATTTGAGTATGAACTATTCCTCGCAGTCTCCTCTTCTTTTGTTAATGTGAAGAACTGAAATTTGTGGGTTTTTGGATTGTTGTTTATGCTAAGCAATATGTGAGAAATGCAGTAGTGTTCATAAAGTTGTTGTTTACCAAGCTCGAGCCCACGCGAGCTTTATTGAAGCCGAGCTTGAATCCATCTCCAAGCTCGAAGCCCAACCTAGGCTCGCTCGAGCTCAGCTCATTTACAGCCCTACTCATATGTCTGATGAGTAGCCTTTATTAATTCAGTGGAATTACTTTGTTGAGAACGATCATTAGCACAGTGTGTGCGCCAATTGTGATTCGGGGACACTGGTAATGTGCATCTTGGTGTGTATCACATAGCATCTTATACCATTTTCTCATTGTTTGCAGCGGCAAGATTATTAGCTTTGAGGTTGTTGACGGTGGGATGATTTGTTCAAGTGGCGTATGCCTCGAAGCAATGGGGGATAAAAATGACGATTGCTACATAGTCAACGCTGCGGTTTACGTTGGTTACTAACGCTTTTTGAGGAATGTTAGTCTAGAAGAATTATTCTGTCCTGGAGTAGTAGAAAACTGGAAATGTTCCCTTTCTTTCTTTGGTGGGGAATAATGATTAATAAGCATGTAACAGAACTGTTCTGAATGCATCTTATTGCTTGCATGTGTTCCTTGCACTGCAGGTGTTGATAGTCTTGGTTTCTTGATCATGTTCATGCAAGCGTATATTATGTAAATGGATCGTTCTTACGACCGAAGCCATACACGTTCATGCTAGTTTGCATCTTATTATTCAGAAGCCATACATATCGCATAGTAATGTAGCTGCTAATTCCTTTAAATTACACTTGATGCATCAGTTTAGTGTGTTCAGCTGTCCATGGTCGGGTACCAGGCGTAGGTGGCGATGCCGCAGTTGGCGCCGTTCCCGCGCGCGACGCGCATGTAGCCCCTCTCTCCCCACCAAGTCCCCCACTGGTTCTTCACCACCCAGTACTCCCCGCCGCCCGCCGCCGCCGTGCCGTAGCCCACGACCGTGACGGCGTGGTTCAGCCGCCGCCCACACACCGCGCTTCCGGCGTACACGCCGCTCCTGTAGTGCCGGAAGTCCGTGTCGGAGGCCTCGACGACCACGGCCACCGGCTGGCTGGCTGCGAGCGCCTGTAGCGCGCCCTCGTCGCCGTACAGGCGCGCCCACTGAAATCCGCTGACCGAGGCGGCCGAGTTCGGCGCCATGGCATCGCCGCGGCACGCGCCCTGCCGGCCGCTGTACGCGTAGGTTGCCTCCGGCTGCAGCCCGCCGCTCCCGGCGATGTAGCGAAGCGCGGCCGTGACGTCGCCGCCGTTGCAGGTGTTGGCGCCGCCTGTGCAGTCGAGCACCTGCTGCTCCGAGAGGGAGGTGAGGTCGCCGGTAGCGATCTGCACGAGCCCCTCCGTCGCCGCCACCGCCGCAAACGCCCAGCAACTCCCTGCACGCACGTGTAAACATATGTGATGTGAGCTATGGCTAGGCCTATACTATGCATGACTCAAGCATTGCACTCTTGTTACCGCAGTAGCCTTGGTTCTTGACTTCCGTGACGGCGCCGCGAGCCCTCCAGTCCACGCTGTCCGGCGGGTCCTGGTCGTTGTACAGAGCGGCATCCTTCCACATCGCTGCCGCCGCCGATGATGACAGCACGGCGGCCGTGTCCTCCTCGGGTCGGTGGTCGTGCTGATGCCGGTACCCGAGGTACGCCTCCACGAACTCGTCGTCGGTGAGGTCGGAGAACTGGTTAAGCCCCAGCGTGTACGTGCGGTTGCCCGCGCGGTTGACGGCGTCGACGTGCTCCGTGTTGGCCCTGAACACGTCCAGCCGGCGCGCCTTCTCGTCGGCGTCCGCGTACGCGCGCCCGAACTTGGCCATCCACCGCTCGTGCCGGGCGGCCATGCTAAGCAGCACGCCTCGGCGCGGCCTGGCTTCCCCGGGCGCCGCGGCAGCAACGGCGGCGGTCACCAACGCAAGCACTATTGCGACGGCGCCAAGGCGGCGTGGGCTGGGATGCATCGGTGCCATTTCGTGGCACAACTGATGATTTTCTTGCGGTTTACGAGCTAGCAATCATGCCGCATGCGCTCCTATTTATACACGCACGCATGACACGAGAAGATCTGATGATCGTGGGAATGTCGCCTTCTGCTGGTCCGCTCGATCGACATCCCACTCCACTCTCGCGTGCAGTCAGATTCCAATGTAAATTAAGCGCACGCATGCTTGCGCCGTGGTCGATCGTGTCGTACGTACGTATTGATTGTGACTGGCGATTGAGCTTGGACCGTTCGTTGTATCCGTGGGTGCTGCGGATAGATATATACACCAGTTATATTATCTTGATAGGAAATGGAGATGTATCGTACGTGTGCAAACCATGCATCTTACCGGCCGATGCGTGCTAACATATGCAAAACTCTACTGCAGTCTCCTCCGTCCCCAATATCCGATCGATTGATTCGATGAAGAAGACGTTGATTCATCTCACGGTCGATGATCCCACACAGGGAATCGAATATGTTTATTTTATTGCAATTTTGCGTGCACTGGCTGACACTACTACAAAAAACATAATACTAGACACCACATCACAGATGGTTAACCAAAACCGTTAGTATTAAATATAATTACAGACGATTTTAGTTTAGAAACCGTCTGTGTTGCTGCCAATGCTAAAAACCGTCTAAGAAAGTGAAATATCACAGACGGTTCGTGGTTAAAACCGTCTGTAAAGTATCACAGACGGTTCTTAGTTTAAACCATTTGTAAATTATCATAGACGGTTCGTATTAAGAACCATATGTGATAATTAGATTATTACAGACAGTTCGTATTAAGAACCGTATGTGATAATTAGATTATTACAGATGGTTTGTATTAAAAACCGTCTGTGATAATTCCACTATATTAATTGCACATAGACCTATCGACCTCTGTCTTAAATTCCAGATCTACACTGCTGTTTTGAGCTAGAGGCAGGGTTTTGAGGCCATTCGGTGAAAGGAAACTATTTGGCAAGAGTAGTTGTAGATCCACTAAGTTATTGGCTACTTATGGTTAATAATTGTTTCCTAATTGCATTATAATTTAGATCTACCTTTTGATAAAAGGAGGATTGAAGATGGTTTAGATCTACCTAAATTGATGTAGGAGAAGATTATTTACATCTAGCATAGTTTAGGATTTATACTTTATTCAATTTATAGTATATTTCTACTTAATTCAATGTAAATAATTATTCTTCCTATATGTAGCTACTTAATTTAGATCGTACATAGATAGTGTACTAATTTGTTAATTCAATATGTGAACTAAATTGTTATATGCATAACGTAGGACAAAAGCTGGATGTTGCTGGGAACCATGTGAGTGAAAAGTACATTAATTGTGTTTTTGCTTTTACAAAAGCTACTGAGAAGGATATGTTGAACAATGGGGTGAAATATATGTATTGTCCATGTATTGATTGCGATAATCTAAATATGTTTAAGAATCGAGTATAGATTGAAACACAATTGATTCGAAGGGGTTTCAAAAAGGGGTATGCACATTGGACCAGTCATGGTGAAGAACAGATTGCACAAGAAGGTAATAATAACGACATTACTGATGAAATCAATGATATGCCGTCGGATGATGCCAATTATGGTTTCGATTCGGATAGGCTACATGATGACAATCTGGATCAGATGCTTCGCGATGCAGAAGAGAACTGTGATGAGAGAGTATGTTAAATTCCGGAGCTTGATGGAAAACTCGAAAAAACCTTTGTTCACGTGCTACAAGTAAAAGTACATGAGATTGTCAGTTGTGCTTGAATTGCTGAAATTGAAGGCAAGCAATGGTTGCTCCGACAAGAGTTTCACGGCACTGTTAGGACTTTTAGCGGACGTGCTTTTAGAAGAAAACAAGTTATCCAAAATCACTTACAAGGCCAAAGGTTCTTTGTTCGTTGGTAATGGAAGTAGAAAGAATACATGTATGTCCGAACGACTGTATCTTCTACCGTAAAGAGTATACAAATTTGCATGTATGTCCGGTGTAAAACGCATCCCGATATAAGCGTAATTATCAATTAGATGACAGTAAGGGAATAAAGGTGAAGAAAGGACCTCCTGCTATTCCTATAATTCCCCGTTTGAACCAGCTTTTTGCAAACTCAAAGGAGGTAAAACTTCTACGTTGGCACTGGGATGAGTATAAGAAGGATGGAATGCTAAAACACCTTACTAATTTCGCCCAGTGAAGAAACATCGATATGATGTTTGCAGACTTCGGTGTAGAATCGAGGAATATAAAATTTGGATTGAGTACAGATGGAATGAATCCGTTAAGTAACATGAGCAGCCGACATAACACTTGGCCTGCGACTCTCTGCATCTACAACATTCCTCCTTGGTTGCGTGTGAAGCGGAAGTATATTTGGCTATCAATACTTATCTAAGAGCGGAAGCAACTTGGCGATGATATTAATGTGTACCTAGCACCATTGGTGGAAGATCTAAAAACACTATAGATCGAAGAGGTACAGGTATGGGATGCGTACAAATAAGAGAAGTTCACTTTACGCTCCTTGTTGTTCTGCACTATAAATAATTATCCTGCTCTTGCAAATCTGTCAGGCCTGAGTACAAAAGGGGGCCAAAGCCTGTACTTACTGCTTAGATGATACCGAGAGTGTGTAACTGAAGCACTCGTGCTGAAGCCCGTAGGTTCTTTCAGAGGGCTCACCCATACCGTAGGATGAAGAAACAATTCAACGAAGAGAAGGACAGTTCAGCTCCAAGACATTTAAGAGGAAAAGAAGTCTATGATATGATTAAGAATTTAGATGTTGTGCTCGAAAAGAAATGTAAATCGATGGCCCACGAGAATAACATTTGAAAGAAGAGATCAATATTTGGGACTTACCTTATTGGGAGCACCTGAGTGCAAGCTCCAAGTGAGATATGCCTCCGTTGTCCTGTGCACTGCTTGGGGCCAGGTGTATTCATCCGGGCCTGGGGCCTTAGTGCACGGTATATCTCTAGTGCCAGGTTTCACAAAAGTGAATGTGGATGGTGTTCATGCCAATTTCAAGGTCGTCCTGCTACAGATGCCCCCTAATGATGAGGTCATGACTTTAGGGTAAACCATTGGAACATTCATCCAGTGGCCCAAGAGAGACATTATCCTGGTGGCTCCTACACCGGTGCTAAGTCCACTCGAGCCATCTACACCGGTGCCAAGTCCACTCGATCCATCTGCACCGGTGCCAAGTCCACTCGAGCCATCTGCACCGGTGCCAAGTCCACTCGAGCCATCTGCACCGGTGCTAAGTCCACTCGAGCTATCTGCACCGGTACCAAGTCCACAAGAGTCATTTGCACCGGTGCCAAGTCCTCGGGGGCTATCCGCACCGGAGCTACCTGCACAAACGCAGCAAAGTCACAGTGCATCTAAATCTTGTGCTCGGTCGACTAATGTGAAGTCGACCTACAGCCAAGACGATAAGGGCAAACCGAAAAAGGCCAATGATGAGTTCCCCTACTTATCGTTGGTCTGAAAATTCGTGCTAGGTGAGCCATTGGTCGTTCCAAAAGAGTGCTTCCTAACCCTAGGACTGGCTTGCCAGGAATTGCATACATATTACATAGAATAGGCCAGCAAGCCGGAGGAACAACGGTGTTCGAGTGTCATCGTCAAGTTTATGCCACATCATCTGTAACACGATATTCATGATTGTGTCTTCACGGTGACCTTCGAGAACTTATTCTTTCTCTTCACACTCGACGCCCTTGACGTCTCACTCAATCGATGTTGGACACTATAAGTGTGTACAATTACGGTCTATATTTATGTAATCTAATAAATATCATATATAACTTGTTGTTGTTGTTGTTGTTGTTGTTGTTGTGTGTGTATATGTATGTATGGTGATTGAAACCAGATTAAAGAAATCACCAGTTGGTTTCTTCGACCCACACTTGGTCTCTATGGATACCATCAAGGAGGATGCATCCTTCGTCCAGAATTACATGACGACGGCATTGGTGGCTCACCACAACAAGGAATTCATACTTATTCCTTACAACCAGAAGTAAGTGCTACACTAGGGGCTATATTTGTTGATTTGTACTTTATAAGCAACACGAATTTAGGTTTAATGACCATGATGACATACCTGTGTAGGTTCCACTGGATTCTAATTGTAATTATACCAAAATAGAAAAGGATAATATACCTTCATTTCCTAAGGAGAAATAGAACCAACTACACAGTTATCCAATGATTAATCGACATGTAAACACATTTCTTCTATAGATAACTCTATTGTATTTTTTCCTTCCCAATGACTAAGACCAACTTTTTGGAATCACGTAGGTCAATCTCCACGTACGTTGCAGAGGTTTAGAAATCCAAGGGAGGGATCAATGCCCTGCGACACGATCTAGAATTCCCGGTATTCGCTAGTATACATTAATCTTATATAACACTTCATAGTAATGCCTCTTGATTCTGGGAAGAACTATGATACCCAGGTTTGTTAATCTTACAATAATTATTTTATACTTATCAATTTATATATTTATGCACGACATTGATCTTCCTATTGACAGGTTGTGTCCATCCCTACAACTCCGTTAAAACAGGCTGACCTCAAACATATTCGAGAACAGTATACGTACTTCATGATGTCTAGAGTTATAAAAGAAGATGGAGAGTTTTAAATGGATGTTCTTGTTTCTGAAATGAATGAATGTGTGAAATGAATGTTTCTTGTATATATACTATGTTGATCTGCTTGTTTCAGAGGGCATGGCTAGTATTTCCTGAGGCTAGCCAACAAACAGAAATAAGTTTCCGATAGGTAATAGAGGTCTGTAGTCACGGTGGCTTGGTTCCTCTTCTTATCGGATTAACATAAGGGTGATGGATCCACAGTGGGTTTTTGGCATGGTTTTCACCAAGTGATGAGGTCCACTAAAACAAGAGGTGACGGCTAGCCTTGAACGTCACCTCTCGATGAGCGCTACGGTTTGGTATTCTAAACCGAACAGGTTCTAAAGGCAAACTTATTCTCTTTATCTCTTTCTCTTTTTGGTTCTTAGTTTCCCCGAGGTTTTAGTCCATCTAATCGGTGTAGGTTTTTGGCGTCGACTCACTCCTACGGACACCCATGGCTTACTCTGCTTATTACCATTGTAATTAAATGAATAATGTATGTAATTGAGGATGCATGATGTATGATGATGAATGTTGTACTCATGTATTTTAATTATTACAATGATGCAACCGACACCGTTGTATTAGGGTTTTGTTCTTGTCATTA
Source organism: Dendrocalamus sinicus (assembly GCA_036346575.1). Classification (NCBI taxonomy): domain Eukaryota; kingdom Viridiplantae; phylum Streptophyta; class Magnoliopsida; order Poales; family Poaceae; genus Dendrocalamus; species Dendrocalamus sinicus. The sequence goes on from CM070642.1 coordinate 34,344,578, forward strand.
TATTTTCCTTTTAGTATTTGAATGTTGTAAGATTTTTCCGTCGCTTGATCATTAATATAATTGAATTTGCTATAATTACGCTGTTGGTTTCTTAATTAATTCCAAGTTAAATTTTAATTATGGTGTTTATGCCTAGTAAAAGTAAGTGTCATTTCCTTCTTGTCAAGATACTAGCTCCATTCTTTTCAGTTTATAACTTATAGCTTCCTTCGAATAAACAAATAGAACGGTTTCTCCGTCGCTGCTTTGAAGCGGTTTATTAACTTATCGGTATTTAGTTCGTTTGTACAAGCGTTCGCGTTAGTACCAAAACCATCATCCGCAGGTATAAATCATAAGCCGCAGCCATAAGGCCTAGATTGATATTTTCCCAGCCGACCGGCCGGCTGGCGGGCGCAGAGTGCTCGGTTCAGATGAGGTGGTGAGATCGACGGGGTTGATTATGGGCTGCGCTCTGCCGTCTATGTCTGCCACTAGGCCGTGACTAGGGGCGGGACGACGGCGTGCATAATGATCCGTCGCATGCGCCGGCACGCGCGCGGGCGCGGGCGGCCGACGCGGGCCGGACGCACGGCGAAGTGGGAAACTGGAGGAGTTGCTGTCTGATCGATCAAAATGGCCAAGCAAGTGATCAACCGGCGTGCACTTTCACTCGCCCAATGAGCAGCGATTAATACTCGTCACTTTCACTCGCCTGAGATAGAGAGAATTTTTTTTCTTCACAGGGATAAGTAGTAAGTAAATTTATTCCCTGTTGAGGATGACAGGGATGGGGACATTCCCCTACCCCTATACCCGTTTTTTTCATTAGGGACCCGATCATTGTATAACATATTATGTATCTTATATTATACCTTATCAATATCTTGTAAAATCCTAAATCGAGAAATAAACACTTGCTTGAATTATGTGATGCACCCATTGTATATTTATTATGATAAATTCATGTAATTTTTATTGATCTAATTGTTATATTATTGTTTATTGTAATTATTTGTATAGGGTTTATAGTCACTTATTATCGGAGAATGGGTCTTTCTCTTTACTGAGGTCCGTTTCTCACCAGGGATAGGGTACGAGAGGAATTCTTCTTCAAACATGTAATCAAGGACAAAAGTAGGAAACGGAGAAAGAATCAGGGACAGAAACATTTCACCACTCTCTGGTAGGGAATTTCTTGTTGCCATCGCTACTCAGGTCAAAGGTCGTGTGAAAAAAGGGGAAATTACGCGGTGTGGATTCGAGTGGCCGGTCGGCGGAATTAGTGCCGGGAGCGGCGGCGCACCGGGCCGACGTGCCGAACCAGCGATCTGGGCTGAAGGCATCCTTAGATGGGCTTCGCCCTTTCCAGCTATACGCCTGTTTTCTAGCTGACATCCAAGGTTGATTTGCCACTAACTACACGTTAGGACTTATAAGATTTAGGAGCATATACATCTTTTTTTTTTAGGGCAGGAGTATATACACCATGTTCCTGTGAATTTTCCACGATGGCGACCGTAACATTTGAGGGCTGACAAAAAAAATCTCGGTTGAGCTCGAGTCGAAATTGCTTTGGTTACAGCAGTTAATTGATTAAAAATTGAAATAAGTTAATTTCGAATGAAAAAAGTTAATAAGGCTCGGCTCGATAGTGGCTTGTTAGCTTGATTTTAAAATAACCATTTAAATAATAAATAAAATAATTTTAAATTGGATTGTGATAGCCAGCCCTAGGAAACAATGAAGCCCTGACATGATATCGTCTTAAAACACAGCTTTGACCATAAATTTCTATTCTATTGTGTTTGTAAAACCTAATATAATTATAATATTTTAAAAGTATTTTTGTAACAATTTATTCACACTAGTTTGGTATGGTTGATCTTAATATTTGTGAAGATATTGTTAGCCTGTCAACATTACAGGACTGCATGCAACGTGTGTAACTGGGCGTACACTTTTCAACTGGTGGGAGTGCTGATCGCTGCTAGCTGTATACGATACAATGTTCCATTTCCAATAATATAAAAAATCATGAATACAATACACATAATTATATATTAAAACCTGCAAAACTTCAATATCAAATTCTCCCTAATACAGAGGAAAACAAAAGGACAAACAACACTACATGTGCAGTAGAACTCGATCGATACATTCATGAATGATGAATCAGTATGAATATATATGGTAGGAAAGGGAATTGAACGATGCATCGCATATACAATTGCGTATTTGCGTGCAATGACACTTAAGACACATGCTGCTATACTGTTGTTCATGCATGCATATATATCGTGCATATGCAGTATATGCACGGATATACGGATCAAATATATACCTAGCTCATGGTACGTACGTAGGAAGATGGATGTATGGAGACGGCACGAGATCATTCTTGCCAGCTTAGTCAGACGAATGGGTAGGCAGGGCGGTTGGAGACGGCGCAGTCAGCGTCGACGGCGACGTGCATGTAGCCGCCCTCCCCCCACGACGCGCCCGACGAGTTCTTCAGCAGCCAGTGCTTGGTGCCGTCGCTAGCCGTGCCGTACCCGACCACCGCCACCGGCCGCGTGGTTCCGCTTCTTCCCGCAGCGGCTGCTCCCCCTGTACACGCCTTCGGTGTAACTCCTAAAGTGATAATCTCCGGTAGTCACGGATCTAGGATCAAAATTTAGGAGAGGCTAATAGAACTTACTGACCAGTTTGCTGAATACCGAGTTGCCGACCTATAATAGACTTGTAGACACTAGAGGGATAGAGGCTCCACACCAAGAGCCAAGATGTCGTTGTGCCTTATAATCACCACTATAAATACAACTTTCTTCATCATGCAAAGGCTTTTTAAACCCGATAAGGTCATTCATATGGCTAGCGTGGAGCTGTAGGGGATGAGAGAGGTACACACGGCTAGCCAGCGATAGGGAAGGCTAGCGCCCCACCTGACCCACAGCTGGGACTGCCTCTGATCGCCGGAATCCATGTCCACAGCCACGGGCTGCCTCGCCACGGTGGCCCGCAGCGCGTCCCTGTCGTGCGGCTTCACCGTCCCGACGCCGTGGATGATGGCTGCTGCGCCTGAACCGGCCGTGGAGTTGACGCTGCATGTGCCCTCGGCTTGTCGGTACGGGTAGCTGCCGTCAGTGCTCAGCCGCCCGCCGACCGAGGCTATGTAGCGCAGCGCCTCGTGGATGTGGCCTCCCTTGCACGTGTTGTCCCCGCCGGTCAGTCTGTTAGTGTTAACCTTGTTATTTTGTAGTTGTCTGTAGTTGAGGTCGTGTCACTGTTTGGGTTTAGTTTTTCGGACTGAAGTCCAGTACATGCTGAATGTTCAGAACTTTGGTTCTGAAGTTTCAGAGCATGGTTCAGTGTTTTCAGCCCGTGCGTGGTGTTGTCAGTTTGTTTCCGTCGTGGCGTTGTGTTTTGTAGTCTGGTCCATGATCCTATTAGTCAGGGATATGGCCGAGTCTTTAGGAAGTAAGTGGCATAGGAACCAGGCTAGTTAGTTAGTCTGGTGACAGTGTTTTGCAGTAGTCGAATAACCTTCCGAAACTGTAGCCTGTCTGGCAATATTGAGTAAGCAATAGAAACCAAGAAAAGGTGCAGAGTTTTGGCACCGCAAAACAGTCTTTCCGCTTCATCTTCCAGTGCGTGAGTTTATAGTACCTGATCTAATAATTGGTATCAGAGCGGTTCTACGTTCGTCGACCCTTCTTAGTGCGTGAGTTTTGTGCAATGATCAGTGACCGTTTTTTCTCAGTCCAATATAGGCAATTACATTGATAGATTTGAAGAATACATGGCACTGGTAAAAAGGGACCATCCATTCTTACGAGAGCACTTCTTACTGAATTGTTTTATTGGTGGTCTCAGAGGAGATATTAAACATTATGTTAATGGTCAGAGACCTTAGGGTCTGATGGAGGCATATTGGTATGCTAGGGTATATGAGAAAGCATCAGCTGCCAGGAGACCTAACCCTGTTGGGAGTTGGAATAGGAACAAGTTTAATGTGACATACATCCAGGGTACTTGGACCAAAGTTGGTAAATCCTATCAAAACTGAAAGACAAGATAAGAGCATAGATAAGGACAAGAAATCTTGTTGGTATTGCCAAGAACCTTGGACACCCTAGCACAAGTGTAAGGTGAAGAAAGCTATTCATGCTTTGGTCACCAGAGGAGAAGAGGAAGAAGAGGTTAGTACTGAAGAAAATGAACACATATTTAAGACTAGCTATGTCACCGCTCCAGGCAGTCCAACCCCTCTTTAAGACAAAAATACAGAAGAACAATTAATGCTGATATCCTCTCATGTAGTCAAAGGTACCACCGGTCCCTCAACATTTTCATTAATCACCACTATTGGGGGGAAAGAGCAGTGGCACTAGTGGATGGTGGTAGCATAAATACATTCATGAACCTTTATTTTGCTTTAAAAGCTAATTGTTCATTGAAGAAAACCAACAAGAGAAGGGTAACTGTAGCGGGAGGTAGAGAACTATTGTCAGAAGCCATAGCTACTTCGGTTAGCTATAACATACAAGGAACAAGTTTCACAAACTCTTTTAAGCTATTGAGCTTATAGAGCTATGGCATTATCCTTGGGGCAGACTGGATTTATGAATTCAGCTCAATATGTTTAGATCTTAAGGAGAGGACTTAAACCATAAACGAGGGCAGGGAGACCATATTATTCCAAGACCATACTCTACCTAAGGAGCATTGCAGTATTGGATCTGAGAAGTTGGAGAAGATGGTACCGAAGAAGGTGATGGGTTATATTATACAAGTTAACTCACTGGACTGCAATGAACATGCTATAGAATCAGAAAAGAAGAGTAAGGTGGAAGATATTATCCAGCAATTCCAGGATGTTTTTCAAGAACCTACTGGACTTCCTCCCCACCGAGATTGCGATCATACCATTCCCTTGAAAACAGGATCTGAACCGCGTAACTTAAGGCCATACTGAGTTCCTCATCACCAAAAGGAAGCCATGGAAGAGATCATTAAGAAACTAATCAGCTCTAAAGAGATTAGATCAAGTCTCAGCCCTTATTCCTCCCCTGCTGTGATGGTCAGAAAGAAAGATGGAAGCTAGAGACTCTGTGTGGATTACAGACAACTAAACTGTGACGACCCGCATTATTACCATGGGGTAATAACGCCCATCAACGGATTATTATTCGTTTTAGCCGATAAAACATCGCTATAACGAATAATAAGCCTATCAGAGTGTTGCAGCAGAATAATAATTAGAGACAAAACACGATATTACAAGAATATCGTCACGCAGGGCTAAAATTTATTACAAAGCCTCAAGGGCTGAAATATTACAATTTTTAGACAAATTATTCTCTAACTACTTTCTATCTAAAACGACTCCACACGGAGTGTCCACCTTATACCCACTGTGTTCCGAGTCCACGGTAGTCCATCCAGGTAGCTTCCTGTTGACCTTAGCTATCCTCTGAACTGACATGCTCCTAAGCAAAAGGGGGAGATAATAGCAAGGGTGAGTACAAAAGTACTCAGCAAGCGTTATTAACAAAAATGCACAGAATGCTTATCAATTGCACTTTTAGGAACATCAGTTCCTATCCTCAATCTCTTGCTCATTTCTATACTCTTTTTCCTCAATGTCATTTCCATGATTTACAGAAAATAAAGTTTGTTGGTTTTGAAAGAAATCCATATTATTAATTTAGAAAACTACTGAACATACGCATGAACAGCAAAAACCCCCATAAGTTTCCGTAATTCTCCTTTCCCGGAGACAGGCATGAATTCATGATTTGGATAGCATTGCGAAGCTTGTATCACTTTACCCATCGTCACTCTGTTCGTGTTGGCTCTTAGGGTTATCCGCAATTCCTTTGAAGCGGCGCCCAAAACAGAGTACAGTACAATTATCTCTAGCTCAGTAATTACATCTCCACCCGGTTATACACAATCAGCAGCCTGGAGCGGTGTAAAACCCTCACACAGACCCACTGAAAACGACATAACCGTTGGCTGGTAGGGTGCTCCGACCTTTCCCCAGCCCCCTGCCAGCGTCATATAACGCCAATGCGTAACCCACCTGTGGGTTCTTACGCTCCGGTCTTATACCGGTTCCTTTGGGCCTATCCCATAAATAAAATCACTCCTGTGGAGAATATAACACCTCACTAGAGAACCGATTGCCGTGAAAGCGGGCGTTGGTTGATACGAGTTGGTACGGTCTGTTCACACAGATGAAATTTGTAATTCCTTATATTCTATTCTTATGCAGAGGTTCCACACCTCCCACTCACGCCTGCCCTGGCAACCTCTACCCACCTTCTTACATAATAGGGCCAACTGCTCCATCAGTTGCCATTTATTCAATTCCTTCATAATCATCGTCTTAATTTAAATCTTATTTTAATTTTCAATGCAGGATGATACTAGATTAATACAAAATACTTATTTTATGGAATATATTCTGAAGACTTGATCAAAGGAATGCTTGCCTGGGTTTCAACCATAAATTCGGATTCAAGTAGGATCAGGTGAAATCACTCCCGTAGCTTGGATTGTCGCCTGCAATTAAATACGTCGACTACGACTTAATGCATGACAATATAATAAAATATGAGGTATCGATGTGCTTATGCTTCTAAGGTCATATATCGTTCTATTTAACCCGATTGCGGTAATTGAGGTTAGTTTTGGTACATTACTCGTCGTTTGACATTATTGCGCTAGCGTCATGAGATATGGTTGATCTAATAGGTATGCTCAACGTTTTATTACTTCCTAGCAATATTCTAATTATACCAGATTAACTAGATGCATGAACAATTATAACGGCTGATATTAATCCTGTACGATTATAACTGCTAATATTAATCCTAGTCAATCTTCGCGTATGCAATAATCACCTCTCTAATTCGTTTTAGATCTTAAGGTTACTCAAATATATTTTCTCGTGCTAGTACGCGTGATGAGTTAATTTATAAATCCAGAAGAATAGGGTTTCTCATTAATCAACTATTTAATTCTTTAATTAAAAATATATTTAGGCGTCCTTATGGGATTCATAATTTCTACGCTAGTCATTAGCGTATTTTTATAGCTTAACTACTATTTAGTTGCCATGTATAATTTTAATCACTACACATACTTTTTAAATTGATGAATACTATTTTAACTCCGCATATGCTATTCTAATCGTTGCAAATATTTTTAATCTTCTAATGGCTATGACTTTATTCTAACAATTCAGAATATTTATACGTGAACTTCTACAGTTTATAATCTACTAATAAAATTTAACTGGGTATTTAGATATGTAAAAATGGGTGTTCTAAATGATTTTATGACGATTTAATTCATTTCTATTATTCAATAATATTTACTAAGACAGTTTTATAGTTTAGCATTATCCGGTTATAACCTCTAATGATTTAATTAGCAATGCATTCGTTAAATTAGTACTCGCTACCTTTTATTTAGTAGATAGCAATTCATTTATTCTAGTTATTGTAAATACAAATTAATGTCTTTCAACAGTCTAGATGAACTTAACCAATTTATCTGCGTAACCAAACTTGCAACAAAATGGTCTTAAGCTATAGTACTTTAATTTAATCCGTACACGTATAAGCTTAATTGACTTGCTTCTTTTAAATCATCGGACCCAATTAACTTGTTCTAATGACCCTAAGTAATCAAGGGTAGATTTCTATAATTATCAGAGGTGAATTTCTATACTTTAAATATTACTCGCCAAGTTGTCTAAGTAAGTAATTATGCCATTGAGTAATCTAAATAACAATACACATGTTCTAATATTTACGCGGACCTGTTTTAATCCATTTACATTTTTGGTTCATTTATAATGATCACTAATATTTATTATTGAGGTTTCACAAGTTTATACTATCAATAGGGTTAAATAGGTATTTAACCTGGAGTTCTAATAATTCGAACGGCAATACACCGATTCAATTGGTACGCGCCAGATTTTTAATCTATTGACAGCCCTTAATTAAGCTGTAGTTTCCATCTATACCGAGTAGTGATATTTTATACTTTAACATGATTAGTATAATACTAGCAAGTAGTTTAATCTGCAATCTATCACTTAAATTAAATATTTACGAAGACGAACTTTTGATTATACGCGCGCTTCTCCTCTCTCTCTTCTTTCTCTCTCTTTTCTCTCTCTTTTCTTTTCCTTCTCTTTCTTTCCTTTCTTCTCACCCGGCTGCCTTTCCCCCCTTTTTCTTTGGTTCGGCCGACGCCTTAGCTCCTCCTCTCTTCTTTTCCTCACCGCCGCCTCAGCGCCTCCGCCCTCTCTCTCTCTTTTCCCACCACCGCTCCATCTCCCCGTCTCCGCTTGGATGCGCCGCCTCTTCTCTCCCCTTTTCCCCTGTTCTCGGCTTCCATGTCGCTCCCTCCTCCGCGCCGCCTCCGCTTCCTCGGCCGCTCCGCCGAGCGCCCGCCTCGGTGCCGCGCCTCCCGGCTTCTCCTCCCCTCGCGCTGTCTATCCTGTCGGCGCCGTGCCACCTGCCCCATCGGTACCGCGCCGCCGCGCCCTCTCGGTGCTACCGTCGCTGCCCTCCTCCTCGCCGTCTGTCGCCGCCAGGTGAGCCGTGGCCAGATCCAAGGCCTAGAGCCCGGATCTGGCGTCTCCTTCCCCGGGTCAACCCCGATCTACTCATTTTGGGTTGCTATGCTTTTGGTTTGCTTTCACGGGTTGCTTGAGGTGGTTTAGGTTGGGAGGCGGGTTGCTCCGACTAGCCTTGGCCGACCAGCCGTTGCCTGTGCGCCGGTGTATGCGGTGGTGGTGGAAGGTGGGGCTCGGTCGGTAATAGCTCGCAGCCACCTTCATCCTCGGTGAGCCTCGTCTCCTCTACTCCCCTCTTCTATCTCCAGTGGCTACTCTGCGTGCTGGTTCTTGGTGAATAGTTGTGCTACTCTATTGTTACTGACTTACTGGTGATTTGTTATGTGTGGTAAACTAGATTTGGTATTGAAATGAACCCTAAGTTCATGGTTGTGGGGTTACCTTTGCCGGTTAAGGGTTGGGTTGCCGTGGAAATTGTTCAGGGCTGCTTGTGGCAGTAGTGCTCTCGGTGGTTGTGGCGGTTGTGCCCTCGGTGGTGTGGACGTCGCCGGGTGGTGACCTCCTCCTCCCAGGCTGACTGTCGGGTTCACTCTCCTGTCGTCGCCGTCGCCGTGCTCTGTTGGTTCGCCTGGCCTTCGTCGCCTAGGTCCTGCCCCTGGTTGCCTCCGGTCTCTCGGTTTGGCTGGGAATGGGTTGAGGATTTGGGGATGAGAATGACAGTGAGGCTGGCTCTGCCGTGATGTTTCTCCTCTCTTCTCTGTTGGCTGCACAAGATATTTGGCTTGTGGCTGTGTTGCAATGTATGAGACTGCCTGCTCTCTGGTTGTGTTGGCTTTGTGTGATGCTTTGAAGATGCAAGGTATGGAGACTGGTTTTGAAGTGCTGGGGGGAAGGTGTTTTCTGGCCTCTCCTTGCTGGTGCTGGCTACGCCCGGCTGCAACTGGCTGTGCTTGCGCTTATCTACTTCTGAATCTTGTTCTCCTGTGCCGAAGGACCTCTGGTCCTAAGCGTGAACTGAATAATGTGGCTTTGATGTGGCCTGGCTGGAAAGAATTTGTGTGGGCTTAAATGAAAGAATTGCACTCGTGGGCCTTTGTGGGCTAAAAGCTTATATGCTGGGCTGTGGGCTAAAAAGAATGGGCTGAACACATGCAGGGCTTGAGGGTTTTGGGCTGAGGTAAGTGTTGTGGGCCTTAATTTCTTAAAATTGCCGAGTGATGATGCCCACAGAGACGAGAGGTGCCGACCGGCCCGGGACAGTCTGGGGAGCCTCTAAGACGTTCTCGCATTGGCCCTAGCAGCCCAGGGGTACTGACGGCAACTTCTATCCTTTTCTTTATGTCGTTTATTTTATTAATTCTTTTTGTTCGGTCTTTTTCAGTATTATAATTAATGATTTGTTCACAAATGGAATAGTCGTGTGGTGGCCGTTCGACGACAGTTTCTAATGTATGAAATGGCCGTGTATGTAATTTTGGGCTTTCTCTTAATATTGAGGTATACAATTTAATGTAATTTCTATTCTTCATTTCCCTATTGTAATAATTATGTAAGAGATGGACTTGATGTAAATTGAATCATATACTTTCTGACGGAATACCATTGTATTGCAAACTCTTAATTGTTGAGATGGTTATTTGGTTGAGATATGGAATTGTATATTTGTTGTAATTCAAATTGTCGCTATCATGTAATACAATTTGTAATACTTTTATTTGACTTGATATAAGTCCTAATTGTTGTTCAATGGATGTTATTGATTTTACCCTCTACGGCTTGTTATATATATAATTTAATTGAGTTGAATACTATACTAGCTGCGCAACTAAATTTTCTTTCTCGCTTTAGTCTATACAATTTAATATTCGCCCTCGTTGATGAAATGGTAAAAACAACGCATTATGTTATCGCTCATTGATTTCCAATTTATACGATTACGTAGAAAATTTTAAATTCCCTCGTATTTTTATATTATCATATATGTAATTAATCCTACTTAACGTCCTAATTCGCTAATTAGGGTTAATCAACGACGTGGGTCGTTACATAAACTCAAGGACAGTCAAGAACAAATTTCCCATGCCCATTATTGAGGACCTTTTGGATGAACTCCATGGAGCATCAGTATTCACTAAGCTTGATTTGAGGTCAGGGTACCACCAAAACAGGATGAATGAAGGGGATATTCATAAGACGGCTTTCAAGACCCATATAGGGCATTATGAGTACATTGTGATGCCATTTGGCCTCACTAACGCCCCAGCTACCTTCTAGTCTCTGGTGAACATAATTTTTGCTGAGTATCTGAGGAAATTTGTATTGGTATTCTTTGATGATATTTTGATAAATAGTGGGAACATGGAAGAACATAGGGAGCATTTGAAGAAGGTCTTACAAATTTTGAGGCAACACAAATTATCAGTGAAAGCTAGCAAGTGTACATTTGCCACGGACAAGGTAGAGTATTTAGATCATGTTATCTCAGGAGAAGGGGTGGCTACTCATCCTAGCAAAGTTGAAGACGTCTTCAGATGGCCTACACCCACCAATATAACTAAGCTGAGGGGATTTTTGGGATTAACTAGCTATTACCGAAGGTTTATCAAGAACTATGGAAAAATCTGCAGACCTCTTCATGACATGCTGAAAAAGAATGCATTTAGGTGGGGTAAAGAGCAAGATGATGCTTTTGATCAATTGAAGAGAGTCATGACTTCATATCCAGTGCTGGGATTACCAAATTTCAATATACCTTTTACCATTGAGGCAGATGCTAGTGGGACTGGTTTGGGGGCTGTGTTAATGCAGAATGGCAGGCCTTTAGCATATTTCAGCTGAACTTTGGGGGTAGAAAGTTGCAGGTCAATCTATATATGAAAAAGAGTCTATGGCAATCCTGGAAGCTATCAAGAGATGGAGGCATTACTTAGTTGGCAATATGTTGGTCATCAAGACAGATTAAGAAAGCCTGAAGTATATCACTACTCAGAGACTCACAGATGGCATCCAACATAAACTGATATTGAAGCTGTTAGAGTTTGACTACCACATTGAATATAAAAAGGGAAAAGAGAACAAAGCCGTGAATGCACTATCCAGAAAAGATGCTACCGAAGCTAAGGAGCTGAATGCCATTACTACTTTAATCCCGAATTGGATTGAGGATATCAAACTTAGTTATGAAGGAGACTCTTATTGTGTAGTTATGTTGGGCAATATACATACTGGAACATATGGAGATATCCTTATACCATAGAACAAGGAATCATCAGATACAAGAACAAGGTATATGTGGGAGAAAAAATTGAGCTCAAGGCTAAGTTACTGCACACCTTTCATACATCCTCGATTGGAGGACATTCAGGCCAAAGAGCTACTTATCACCGAATAAAAAAGAGTTCCTTTGGCCAAAGTTAAAACAAGTGGAGAAAATGGTTAGTGAATGTCTAGTTTGTCAAGTAAGCAGGTCAAAGAATGTTCATCCACCTGGATTATTGGATTCACTAGAAATTCCTGACATGGCTTGGTCACATATCTCCATGGATTTCGTTGAGGGATTACCAAAATCAAAAGGAAAGGAGGTCGTTCTTGTGGTAGTAGACAAGTTGACTAATTATGGCCATTTTATAGCAATGTCTCATCCTTACACTATTCAGCAGGTCATACAGTTATTTATGGACAATGTATACAAGCTGCATGGGATGCCTATGGCAATCGTTTTAGATAAAGTCAGAATCTTCACCAGTAAAATGTATCAAGAATTGTTCAAGACTTTGAAAGTTTCTCTAAGGTTTAGCACTGTTTATCATCCTCAATCAGATGGGCAAACAGAGTGGGTGAATCAATGTATTGAGTTGTATCTCAGAAGCATGGCTTTCCAGGAACCAAATGAATGGTACACTTGGTTATCAACTGTCGAGTGGTGGTATAATACTACATACCACAACTCACTCAAGATGTCTCTGTTTCAGGCTTTGTATGAATATCCACCACCGCAGGTGGGAGAGATATCTATCCCTGGTAATATTTTTGCAGAAACCAGAACTACTATTGAATATAAGGAAAGGATGTTAGAGAAACTGAAGGGGAATTTATACAATGCACAGAACCAGATGAAATACTTTGTTGTCCGGCTCATATCAGAGAGGCAATTTGAAGTAGGAGATATGATATATCTAAAGATGCACCCATATAGACAGAATGCATTTGGGCTAAGGGGTTCGCTGAAACTTAGAGCTAAGTATTATGGTCCATTCAGAGTTCAGGAGAGAATTGGGAATGTTGCATACAGATTACATTTCTAGGAAGGAACCACCATTCATCCAGTTTTCCATGTAAGTCAATTGAAGAAACATACATGATCTCATGCTGTGCCATTACCTTTTGTGCCGCTAGTAGGACCGGATGGAAAACTGAAAACAGAACCGATAGCAATTTAGATAGAAGAATGATTCCAAGACAAGGGATAGTTGTGACTCAATGGTTGATTCAGTGGCAGAATCTAGCTCAAGAAGATACCACCTGGGAAAATGCTAGTTTCATTATGGCCACTTTTCCATAGTTCAGACCTTGAGGACAAGGTTGCTGTCAAAGGAGGGGTATTGTCAGGCCCGGATACTAAGCGATTTCGCTAGAGCTTCAGAGTTGGAAGTCAGCAATGACCATACCGCTTCAACGAGTTCATGTAAGCTTCAGAGTTGGAAGTCGGCAACAACCATATCGCTCAATGAATTCGTGTAATAGCAATGATGGCCCAGATGGAAGGGAAGATGGTTTTAGTAACATCGAGCGCGAACGGGCCTCTAGCGTAGCGGTTAGAGCGCTCTAGTAGCACCCCTCAGGTCCTGGGTTCGACTCCCAGTGGGAGCGAATTTCAGGCTGAGGGAAAAAAAATCCCCTCGCTTGCCCCATAAGCCAAAGCACAGGTCTAAGGCTCGCCCAGGTCGTTGGTCGCACCAGGTCGTTGGTCTAGGGATCACCCTGATTGTTCTCACATGGGCTGATGCCGCTGTGTCAAGGTGGGGCAAGAGTTCCGCAGGTCGAGTTTCTTTTTTTAGTAACATCGAGCCGCTCCAAACGTTGTCAGACGATACTGTTAAGCATTGTAGATGTCATACATTTGTCTTTAGACTTATCTCTGTCATTTGCTTTCTACTAATTCTGAATTTGTAGCCATGAGCTGATGTTTTACTTAATGTAACTCTGGACGATGGGGGTATATAACCCAAGTTCGTGAAATGGTAAAAGCGATAACTCCAAAAATATATTTTCTCTAGTTGGTAAAATAGCTAGAGGGCATGTTCTTTTCAGCTTCTAAAAGTTGTTTTTCGGCTTTTCTACAATAACTAGCTTTTAAACGAAGTATCTTTTCAAGATAGGGTCTACTAGTTAATTGTAGTACATACTATACCGACTTCATTTATATCGGTAAAAAACGCACGTGAGTTTTTGTTACTCTATAATCTCTCATATAAATAACTCAAAAGCCACAACCTGTAACTAAAAGCCATAAACTTCAGCCAAAAAAAAAAACATGCCCAGACCCTAAGTGTTAGCTTTCCCCAAAATTTCTTGATCCAATCCAAAATCCCAAAATCTTTGGCTCGCTTCACGTTGACACCTGCCACCGCCTCCAGAGGCCAGGAGGCCGACCTCGTACGCGCTTACCTCTGGCGAAACTGCAGTGCTACTTCACCCGTATACTCCACCAAATCATCTTCTTCCTCCCCCCAGGAGGTCGTCAAATTGTCAGCCTCCCTCTCCGACCTGCTGCCGTCGAAACATAGCCACACAGGTACGTGAGGTCTCTGCCCCCTCTCTGTCTTTCCTGGAGCTGCTCACGAAACCCTATGTTTAGAACCTGCCATCTTGTTCAAATTACCACCCCCGATGATGAAGTCGATTTGGTACTAATGTGATATGGTGACGGCGGTCAAGGCGTTCTGGAATAGCCCCGTCGGCCCCAAGACCACACCAAGGGCCCCGATGATAGAACCTACCATCTTGTTCAAATTACCACCCCCGATGATGAAGGGCTTCGTCCTCGCGGTACGCCTTCCATATATGTGTACCTGATTTCTTCCATACTCTATTGGTTGGTCGATTGCAGCAACGAGAACTGTGATTTTGATGCTAGTGGTGTAATGGTGTTGTAGTTTTATCTAAACGAACATGGTGCGCTCTGTTGAGAGAATTATGACACTATTAGTAATTTAATTATTTATAGCATAGCTCCGAAAATTCCAAAATTTTAGTTTCATTCTTGCATAAACCGCATATTTCTTAACACATATAGCCATAGCTGCATTTTGGTATTAGGATTTTAGGGTTTTAGGGTGGGTTAGGGTATAAGATTAAGAGGTTAAGGTATAGCCATAGCCGCATTACAACTGTTAACGACTAAATTGGCGTTAGTTGTACAACTACACTATTTACAACTATTAACAATATGCGCCGTTCAATTGTTGAGGGACTAGTAGCCGAAGGGACTAGTTGCTCAACCGGTGGGCGACTTAAACATTTGACACGTAACTGTTGGACGACTAGCCCAAATCGCTCAACAATAGAGCAACAGAGGGTCATTAGTGTAAAATAAAAAAGATATATATTACTATAATATGTTATTTAAAAAAAATTGTGATTTCTATACCCCAGATGCTGTTACCGGCTAACCAACATAAACTTGGCATACTTCGTGGCTCGTTTATTAGGAGGGTTCAAACTTTAAATTTCAAAGCTAGTACACAAGTATCGAATCTTTTTCTAGATTTTAATTTCTAGGAAGCACAACTAGCAACCGGAGCAAGTCCGGAAGTCCAGAACCATCTGCCATTCACCAGGAAACGCACTGAAATTAAAACCATGGAGTGCATCTTTTAAAAAAAATTAACCATGTCATTTCTTGCAAAATTGCAACAGTACTGCGACGACTCAAATGGATGGATATAAAACATGAAAAAGCATAGGACCGATACACACCTAACACTTCGAAGTTCAACGTACAGGCTTCACATTTTCTGTTAGACGATCAGGTTCCGGGAGACGCACATCCATGTGCTCAGATATCTGATTAGTCAGAGCTTGGATTAATGACTGCGGATCAAATATAACGCCCACCTTTGCATCGTGTACAGACTCCACGGTAACCTGCAATATGCATTAGCGCATCAAAACGGCTGTATCAGCAAAAGCTTATTAACCACAAAAGCTTGTAACCAATGCTACTAGTCAAGGGTCACACGAACTCCCAGTCACCCAGCATATCTACATGACTAAGGTAAGGTCTAAGGCCTCACTAAGTAGTTTATCATACGAAATAGCAATCTCGTGATTTTAACGAAGCAACGAATAAACGCCTAACCATAAAAATTAAGCATGTTTAACCAGGTTTTCTAAAACTCGCTGCAATACCACAGAGTATAAAACCTGCATCAAATACCGTAATTTTAGCAAGCAATAATCTTATAATCTGACGCTAGATTTCTGCCATAGTGGGGATGGAAAAAAAAAATGGAAACGCCAAAGGATTGTATAATGAAAAGCCCAACTGGGACGAGCTGGTGTACCTTCAATCGAACAGTATAGGAAGATGAACTTGAATAAGTAGTTGGGGCACAAGGTAGTAAAGTTCCAGCACAACAAAAACAATAGGGTTTTGTTAAACGCCATCCTGATATTTTCTTCCTAACTATCATCTAGATTTATGACCATTAGATTAGAGATCCAATGGCCATGAATTCTCTCCCCTCCCCTTGAATTCTATCTCCTCCCCCTTGAAAAAAATCTCCCCCCTTTAAAAACAATGGGCCCCTTGATTTCTAATCCAAAAGTCACAAATTTAGATAATAATTAGGAAGAAAACATCCGGATGATGTCTATACACTCCCAAAACATTAACATTTTCCTTAATAAAATCAACAAACGCAATTGTAGCCAATGGAACAGAACTACAAACCACATGAAAAATTCCTTGCGAGGCCAAAGTTTCAACATCTAAAGGAATTTGACCTCCTTTTGGAACCAATAATGCATTCACATAGTCTTTAGGCTGCACACAATGAGAAAGAAACTAATGAAAGGGAAAATCTTGCCACAAATAGTGTTAAGAATGTACGTCTATATTCACAACGGATAATGCTTGCAACCTCTATAACTAGCAAATGCCATGATGCCCGATTCCACCAATCATTGGCTCAAAAGTTGTTTAAAAGGCATATCCACCAAACTTACAGGATACTTTAGACTTTTGTCAGGATCTCCATATGTCCGATTTAGAGAATCGGTAATTGCAGTCACAAAGCCAGAAGCAGACAACCCAATAGTTTCTCTGTCATGTGATCCATTTAAAAGAAGTACCTAAATTCAGCCAGAGACACATTTTAGTGAAAGCACCAACAACCACAAACAATCAACTGCATGCGACATTTGTCTTACCAAGCAGCAAGCACTATTCAGGTCTTAGTAATGGTATGATTTATATAAGGATAAAAGGACACAGACATTGAAACCAAGGCAAAAGGAACCAAAAGAATACTGCAATCAAGCATGGGAAAAAGAGACAATCTGACTTTTGAGTTTAGTTACCTTGGGAATGGATCTTGATGCTATAGTCTCACCAATGTCACGCAATACCTGCATAAGTTTTTAATATCAGAAGACAGGTTGATGCCAATGCTAGTCGATTGACTGTGCATGGATATGTCTTGCGGCAGTAAATATTCCAAGTCTAACAGTCAGTATAACTTGTAGTTATATCACCTCGACAGAGGTCAAACAACAACTACAACGACGCAGAAGTAATCAGAAGCATAGAATGAAGATATCTGGAATGTTGAAGATCATTATTTATATAAACAAAACAAAAGCAGCATGATTACCAGTGACGGACAGACTGATGTAAAGAGCGATCCCATAGCATAAACAACGCAGTCCACCTTACTTAACTGCTCCAAAACTGTATGGTTAGCTTCAGGAAAAACCTACAGAGCAAGATCAGTAGCAACAATTAGAATTTTGAAGCTTCAACCAAATGGAAGACATGATCAAATATAGCTTTCCGGTATCATGGTAGCTTATCAAATTTACATGGTAATGAGCAATCACACACCGTTTAAAGCCCATGATATTTATAAAATATTTATTACACATCAATATAAAAAGGATATTGTTTTCGACAACATGTGAAAAGGCTATTTTCAGAACATGGGTCAGCAATTTTGCATCAACATTGTGTCTTTCTTTCTGAGATTGCCTTACTGAGAGTGGATGGAGTGCAAGTGTTCTTGTAAAGGATGTGTTAGTGCAGGACTGCAAAAAACACTACTGAATGGTGTTATTCTTGCGTTGTTGTATAGTGAGACTGTTTAGATAAGCAGAAGCAACAGAAAAGTATCTGATCGTTAAGTTATGATCATTATTTAGAACATGAAGTCAAAATACATTAAATTAAATTGACGTATTGAATCATTTATTATAGGGGCTTGTGATATTTGTTAAATAAAGTCACAAGAGTATTATGAAATATCAATATGGATTTAAGCATTCATAACAGACTGCAAGGCAGGGGCAAGTCTAACTAGTCAAAATAAAATGAATGTACTAACCTCATGCAACAGGTTGCTACCTTCACTTGACATGTAAAAGACACGCTTGATACTTGAAGGAAGTGCAGCACATGAATTACAGTCCTTTCCAAAAAGAGGAAAATAAAAGGAGACAACAAATAAGTGAGAAATTAACAAGCATACGGAGAAATCAACAATTATGCATAGATAGGAAATACAGATCCGAAATGTCATATGAATCGGAGAAACGCATGCCATCGACAAAAGAAACTGAAGCAAAAAAAAATAGCAATCAATATTGCAGCAACAGCTTGGAGCCTTGGACTAAGCACATTGATTCAAGTGCAACTTGAAACACTTCACTGCAGCCTGTTTTTTTTTATGTTGATCCAATAATACTTCGCTCTTTAGGCTGAAGATAACCATCAGTAGATGAGATGTCATGCATGGTAGCTAACCTTTAGTTCATTAGCAGAGCTGAATAACTTATCAAGACTTAGTGTATGGGGGGAAAAAGATTTAAGCCACTTGAACTAACGGTGAAAATACACAATCTGATAAAGCTTCAGGCCACTTTCATTAAATACAACAAGTTTTAGGTGCTTTTTTTCTGCTTTCCTTTTTTTGTTCAGGCTATGGTGGTTGTGGGGGATGGCATGGGGGGAAGGGAGTTGCTCATGGGTTGTAGTTGGACAGAATGAATTGTATGGAATAACTTTTTTCCAATGGAACAATTGCAGTTATCATGCCAAGAATTCATTACCATTGCACACATTATTACTTGGGAAATTTAGAAATGGCACTGGACAAATTTACTGAATTTGGACAGAGAAAATAGGAGTGTTTTTCACTTTTTTTCTTTGATGTATTTCAAATAAACAAGACGTGTAATATATACTTGAAAATTCCATCAGAATTGAAGTTAGATACTGAATAAAACATGAAAACACAGACAATAAACCATTAGTCCACTACCATGTATTCTCTACAAGGCATCTCCCCAACCAATTACAGTTATGATACATGGCAGCTGCAATGAAAACTCACAACAAAACTTCTTTCGTGATTTAACGTGAAGGATCAGTAGCCACCATGCACGCTACAATAGTATGGTGACACAAATTTAAAGGGGTAACCAAGTTAGGATCAATAACCCTTCTGAGACCAAAAAAAATGAAAACTGGTTCCAAAAAATATATATGGAATAGGCCCAAAAAAAATTGGAGCCAGTCACCTATAGAACTCGGCTACTATTGGCAGTATTAAATGTTAAGGGTATAAGCGTCATTTCCTGATGAATAAGTCCCTGTACTGTGGTCTTTGTGGGGCTGTGGTAGTTTTTGTTTTTTTGACTGCTTTAGGACAGCATCTGCTTTTAGAACAGCATCTGCTTTTGCTTTAGGACAGCATCTGCTTTTAGGACAGCATATTGACCGCTTTAGGACAGCATCTAGGATAGCATCGTAGCATATGCTTGGCTGGTTCTCAGCCTATAAATTTGTATCCCCAACCCCTCAGGTTGGCATGGCATTGTGTGAGCAATAAACAAGAAAACTTGCCCCATCTCCTAGTGTCATCCTCTCCATGAGAGTAAGGATCTTGCTATCACCAAGAGCAAGAGTCCAATGACTAACAAGTGGTATCGAGCCTTAGTATCCTGTGAGCTGAGCATCTCCTGCTCATCTCCTTCTCGCCTCGCAGCAGCCCGGCCCGATGCGCAGCGGCTCCGGCCGTCCCCGCTCACTCCTCTCCGGAGACGAGCGGCGGCTCGTCGGCAGCCCTCTCTCCACGCAACGGCCCCGATGCGCGCCATGTCCGCAGGCGATCTCGGCCTTCGGCCGCCTCGAGCATGCGGCGTCGTGACGGCCGAGCTTCGTCGCGCAGAGCAGCAGCGAGCGGCGGCGACGAGACGCGCGCGGCGAAAAAAAGCGTCAAGGCGGCGGCGGGCGAGCGGCGGCGGCGATGAGGCGGAAGCGGCGGCGGCAGATGCGGCGCGTCGCGGCAGCAGAGGTCAAGGCTCATGCGGCGGCAAAGCGGCTCGGCTCTGTGATGACAATGCGACGCGACCCTCACCGCTGGAGAGGAGGCGGCGCAAGGGCGAACGGCGCAATGGGCGCCGCGCCGCGCCCGCGAGCGCGGCGGTAGCCTGCGCGAGCGAGCGCGCGGCGGCGCTCGGCGAGGCGCGCACGGCGGTGGCACTCTGGAGGAGGCACGCGCGGCGGCGGTGTGCGGGTCGACGGAGAGCGCGGCCTCGCGAGCAACGCGACTCTCCCCGGTTGATCGTGGCCACCACGAGTACCAGTCGCCGTCGAGGGCGTCGGCCCGGCGGCGGTGGCCTACCTCACCAAGACCAACTACGTCGAGTGGTCGCGGTGATGAGGTGAAGCTCCAGCGGCATATGTGGGATGCGATCGATGCGGCGGCGCCGACTACGACCAGATCGACGGCGCCGGATGCTCTCATCGCCGCATCCGCGCCGAGATGCGATTCGCTACCAACAAGCGGTGCGCCAAAGAGGCTTGGGACGCCATCGCCGCAAAGACGCGCGCCGGCACCCATCGCGCCGCAAGTCTACACCGCAGCACTAAGCACGGAGTGGGAGCACCGCCTTCAAGCGGTGAGGACGTTGATGACTTTGCTCTCGTCTCAACACTTTGTTGCACAAGTTGGTGCGATTCGGCGGCGACACCTACGGCGAAGAGAGAGGCGTGGAGAAGCTCTTCCACTGCGTCCCGAGAAGTACAAGCGGATGGCTCGCTCGATCGGGTCTCTGCTGACCTCTCCACGATGACCATCGAGGAGGCGTTGGGTCGCCTCAAGGTCGCCGACATCGATGAGCCACGGCGCCCCTCGAGACCCGTCACCATTGGCGGAAGCTACTCCTCTCGGGAGCGGTGGGATGCGGCCAAGGTGACAAGAAGAAGGGAGCCTTCTTCCACGACAGCGCCGCAAGAGTGGCAAGCGCGCAAGTCGCGCAAAGCGCGCCAGCGGCGTCGGGCAAGCAAAGCGCAAGCGAGACGACTCTTGCCACAATCGCGGCAAGCTTGGTCATTGGGCCAAGGAGTGTCGGCGGCCACGACGCGGCCAGCCCAGCGTCGCGCAGCGAGGAGGAGAGGAGCGGCGGTCTGTTCATTGCTCATGCGAGCATCGAACTACCTCCACGCCGCCGGCGCGATGGCTCTCCTCCACCTTGACGAGCTAAAAGCACACGCCTCCTCGGCGATGGCTTCCGCAATGACAAGACCGACGCGGGTGGTGCCTCGACACCGCGCCACCCACCACATGATCGGCGGGGAGTTCTTCTCCGAGCTCGACTCGAGCGTTCGAGGCACCGCAAGTTCGGCGATGCCTCCGCCGTGAGATCAAGGCGTCGGCTCTGCCGTCTTAAATCGCCGCCAAGATCGGCGAGCACCGGCCGCTCACCGGCGTCTACTACATCCCCGATCTGCGGAACTCCATCATCGCCTTGGGACGGTGGATGAGAACGGCTCGCGTGTCGAGATCGAGCACGGTGCCGCGATTTGGGATCTTCGACGCCGCCTTCTTGCCAAGGTAACGAGGCGCAAATCGACTCTACACTCTTCACGTGCAGTGGCACAACCTCTCTGTCTCGCCGCTCGTCGGACGACGAGGCGTGGCGCGATAACGAGCGCTTTGGGCACCTTCACCGAGGCCCCGGCGGCTCGGTGCCACGGAAATGGTGCGAGGCTGCCGTGCCTTGACCATGTGGAGCGGCTCTGCGGCGTCTGCGTCTTGACGGCGAGGCGACTCCCTTTCCCTGCAGCGAGTTTCCGAGCCAAGGAGAGGCTCGAGCTCGTGCGGGGACTTGTGTGGCGGTGACACCGCCACACCGGGAGGACGACGCTACTTCCGCCGCTCGTCGACGACCTTTCCGCTACATGTGGGTGATGGTCCTCGGCGGCAAGGGAGAGGTCGCGGGCGCCATCGCGCACGCAGTCGCTGCGGAGGCGAGCGCGCCGCAAGTCTGCGCGTCTTTGCGCCTTTCGCGCGACGAATTCGCGGCGGTGGTCGCGTCGTCTTTGCGGCGATGAGGGCATTCGCGCCACTACTCCGCGCCGTCTGACCGCAGCAGAGCGGCGTCGTCGAGCAGCGCAACCCAGACGGTTGTGGGGATGGCTCGGGCCTCCTCGCGCGAGGGATGCCGGGTGTCTTCGGGGAGAGGGTGGTGATGCCGTCTACATCCTCAACCGCTTCGCCTACCAAGGCGCTCGGCAGCAGGACGCCGTCGAGGCTCGGCATGGCGCGCAGCCGGCGGTCTCCCACTTGCGGGTCTTGGCTCCTCACGTTCGCCAAGGAGCTTGGCCACATCGGCAAGCTCGGCGGCGAGCACTCGGGAGTGTTCATCGGCTCGCGGAGGCTCGAAGGCCTCCGCATCCTCGACCTGTCACACAGCCGCGCCCGCATCTCGCGTGACGCCGTGTTCGACGGCGGCGAGGCGTGGGACAAGGCGGTGGGCGATTGTTCGGCCTCGACTCGTGGACTTTGTTGTCGACCACGCCCACTTCGAGAGAGCGGGAGCTAGCGGCTCGTCTTCACCGAGCTCGTCCACTCGACACCTTGCTCGCCACCACTCGGCGAGTGCTCCACCACCTTCGGCCGCCACGCCCACCCTTCACCACCGGCCACCACTCGCTCGCACCGGCGCCACACCACCGGAATCGGCCCCAACAGCCGGTCCACGATGAGCGGCGCCGCGGTGGAGTTCGCTACTCGTTGTCTCACGACGAGGATCGCGTCGACGCTACCACGACGACGAGCCTCTGCGCTTATCGTACCATGGACAACATCCTCGCGAGCCGCCTCGCCTCGGATCAGCGCAGGACGATCGCGAGACGGAGGCCGCACTTAGCGTGCGACGACGGCGAGCCCCGCCTTCGCCGAGGCGGAGGAGAGACGCGGCGTGGCGTGTCGCGATGAAGCGAGAGATGGACGCCGCCGGCGAACCGGGCGTGGGGCCGGCGGATCTTCTGCCGGCCACCGCGCGATCACCCTTAAGTGGGTGTTCAAGCTAAAGCGGGATGGCCGCGCCATCGTCAAGCACAAGGCTCGCTTGGTGGCACGAGGCTTCGTGCGGCGGAGAAGTCGACCGATGGCGCCGCACCCGTTGCGCGCGCATGGAGTCCGTTCGTCTTCTCCTCGCACTTGCGGCCCAGGAGGATTGGCGCGTCCATCACATGGGCGTCAAGTCCGCCTTCCTCAACGGCGACTTGAAGGAGGAGGTCGTCCGTCGGCCACCACGGATTCGTCATCCCCGGCAAGGAGGGCAAGGTTCTCCGCCTTCGCAAGGCCCTCACGGCTTGCGGCGGCACCACGAGCACAGAACGCTAAGCCGGACTCCACCTCAAGCAAATGGGGTTCCAGCAGAGCGCACACGCAGGTCGCGATCTGCACGGCGGGGCAAAGCGCAACGCCTGGCGGTGGCGTGTCGTCGACGACTTGGTGATCACCGGCACTAAGGATGCGGAGGTGGCGGCATTCAAGGAAGAGATGAAGGCCACCTTCCGGATGAGTGACACAGGGCCCTCTCTTCTACTTAGGGATCGAGGTGCACCGGATGATTCCGGATCACACTTCGACGCACCGCCTCGCCAAGCGCGTCGTTGAGCTAGTGGGCTCACCGATCGCAACCCGCTCTCTCTCCGATGGAGAGGATGAAGCCGAGCCGCGACAAAGACGACGGAGAGGTGGGCGCTACGCGAGCACGGCGTCTTGTGGGAGCCTTCGCTACCTCGCCCACACACGCCGGACTTGGCATTCTCCGTCGGCCACGTTAGTCGGTTCATGCAACGGCCGACGACGAGCATCGGCGAGATGTGAAGAGGATCATCCGCTACGTTGCGGGACCCTTGACCACGGCCTCCATTACCCGAGGTGTCTGGCGCGCACACTTCGTCGGTGCATGCGGCGATGACCACGCGGCGACATTGACACCAAAGCAAGAGCACAAGCGGGATTCTCTTCTTCCTCGGCAAGTGTCTCGTTCATCGGCGATCGATCAAGCGGCGGTGATGGCCTGTCGGTGTGAGGCCGAGTACATAGCGGCTTCCACCGCCGACTCGAGCACTCGGCTCGCTCGATCGCTTGGTGATCTCTCGGCGGGGACATCAAGCGGTGGAGCTCGGGGTGGGCGACAAGTCCGCTCTAGCCACGGCAAAGAACCCGTTTTCATGAGCGAGCAAGCACATCCGGGTGAAGTACCATTTCATCCGAGGTCGCTGGATGAAGGAAGCATCAAGGCAAGCTACATCAACACCACGGATCGACTTGCGGATCCGCTACCAAGCCTCTTGGAAGGATCAAGTTCCTTGAGCTCGCTCCAAGATCGGGATGGTTCAACCCTCCCACAAGACGACGCACAAGACTTAGGGGAGAATGATGAATAAGTCCTCATCATCGTGGTCTTTGTGGGGTGTGGTAGTTTTTGTTTTTGATCGCTTTAGGACAGCATTCGCTTTTAGGACAGATCTGCTTTTGCTTTAGGACAGCATCTGCTTTTAGGACAAAGATCTGCTTTTAGGACAAACATTCGCTTTAGGACAACATCTTCTTTTAGGACAGCATCTGCTTTAGGACAGCATCTGCTTTAGGACAGCATCTAGGATAGCATCGTAGCATATGCTTGGCTGGTTCTCAGCCTATAAATTCGTATCCCCAACCCCTCAGGTTGGCATGGCATTGTGTGAGCAATAAACAAGAAAACTTGCCCCATCTCCTAGTGTCATCCTCTCCATGAGAGTAAGGATCTTGCTATCACCAAGAGCAAGAGTCCAGCGACTAACATTTCCTAGTTTCTAGGGTTTGGTCTCATGTACACTATATATTGCCTTTGGGCTATGCAATGTCCACTAAATGTTATATTGCCCTTTGGGCTATACAATGTCCACTAAATGTTAAGGGTATAAGCGTCTCGAAGGAGCCCAGTGTTCAAGAAGGCAGTTTTAGGCGGCCTCCTAGGCGGGCCTAGGCGCTTGGCGGAGCCCCGTCGCCGCGCCTTGGCCAAAATCGGCAAGCTAGGCGGCCAGCCCGCCTAAGCGACCTGAGGCGGTCAAAGGCGGAGCTGTCGCCGCGCGGAGATGTGTTTGGCTTGGCCACGGCGGCTGTCGAGGCTGGAAAGGAAGTGCCGGAGGAGGGGGGAGAAGCAATCGGAGGCCAGGGAAGAGGAAAAGACGAACCTGGGCTCTGGCGACGGCGCTGCGCTGTGGAGGGAGCTGTATAGGGGGCGGTAAAGGATGGTGCGGCGCGATGGAGTCGGGGTGGCATACTGAACTGGTGGGGAGGCGTGGCAATGAGAGGAGGATGCGGAGGAGGTACTGGCCGATGAGCTATAGATGGGGCGGTGGCGAGATGGCCTGGCCTCACCACCGACCGGAGTAGAGGGAGGAGAGGCACCGCCGACCGCAGTAGAGGTGGGAGAGAAGCTAGGGATTCGGCCGAGGATGTAAAGGGAATTCGACCGGGAGGTGGAGATTTATTGAGGATTGGTAATTCTCCAATTTAGTACTCTAAATTCTGCGATATTGCAAAATAGTCCTTCCCTCTTGATTTTCTTCTGTTTAGACCCTCTGAAAGTCTATTTTCTTCGCAGCTTGATCCTACGTGTCCGTGATGACCCGTACATCTGCAGGTTTTACAACTTTACATTTAGCAATTAGCAATTTACATTAAATATATATGCATATTTGCTCATCTTCGGTCTGTTGTCCTCATTTTTAATTCGGCCGCCTAGGCCCCCTAGGCGCTAGGCCCTACCTCACCGCCCGCCTAGCGCCTAGTACCTACTTGAACATTGTTCGCGCCGCCCAACCGGATCTCTGGCCACCTTCGGCCTCTCCGTCGCCAGATTCGGGAACCCCGCGCCTGATCCGGCCACCTCCGGAGAGGAGGGGTTCGAAGGCGGAGGCCGCAGAGGCGTACCCGGAGGCGGCGTCGAGGGGGAGCGTCTCCATGTCGCCGTCGCAGTCGGCTGGCCTAGGCGACGGTGAGGACATCATGGCGAGGGTTACAGCGAGGCACGCGTGCGAGTGCGGGAGAGTGGGGAGATGGGTGGGCAGAGAAGGAAAAAAGGAAAGAAAAAAGGGGGAAAGGAGTCCGTGTGGGGGCTGGTCCTTTAGTCTTTGGTGTCAAGCTGCTGGATATTGCTGCTCTAATCCGTAGCCTTTTGAGTTTGAGTTTTTTCCTTTGAGTCTTCTGTTGTGTCCATCCAAGTCCGTAGCATCTCTCATTCAGTTTGTTAATATCGTACGAGTCCACAAATTTCTTGTTAGTCAGCTGACTGCTTTGCTAGCCATGTTCCATCCTTTTGGATGAGTGTTGTCCTCTTCTTCCTTTCGTATAGCCGCAGCCGCCACTCTTCTCTTTGAGCCACTGCAAATCGTAGAAGTCTTTATGATGCCACCGTTTCTCTTTGAGCCACCGCCCTGAGCTTCTAAGGCCGTCGCGTTTCTTCTGCATCGCGCCTCCGCTGCACTTCTTGTGCATTGTGCCGCCGCCGTCTCGTGCTTCGATCTGTGCCGCTATGCTTCTATCTCCCTTTTCGGCTTGATTTGACAGCTCTCTCTACTTGTGTCACCTTCCACTCCTCTTCGTCGTGTTACCGCGGTCGACTTTACTCTCGCTTACCTCTACTTCAATAGTCCTTGCACTTTGTGTTTTCTGGGTTATTGCACGATTCCGGATGGTTGGTACTCGACACAATTTTCCAAGAGCCGCACGCTACGACGACATCTTCGAGACATGGACTTCGGATTTTCCCTATTTTAGTGTCGACCCTTTCAAATGCAATGCTTATTGCATATGCTTTGTATTTGAGGGGGGTGTTAAGAGTATAAGTGTCATTTCCTAGTTTCTAGGGTTTGGTCTCATGTACACTATATATTGCCCTTTGGGCTATGCAATACCACCAACCAGCATTTTATCTTTTCATCCTACTCTTGTAACATTAAAGACTGAAAATAGGATACTATTTGGAGTACCTTGTTAACAACTTCTCTATGTCCATTGCTTGGATGCGATATTTCATTTTGGCCTCGAATTATATTTCCGTCCTGAAATGGAAGAATGTTAAAGAATAAATGCATACCAACAAAAGAAATAAGGTGATCATTTCTGGTTTTATAATCAAGGAATATGCATATTCATAGGAGTAATGTTGCAGAGAGAGAGAGAGAGAGAGTCATGCTACTTTCCAGAAGCAAGTCAAAATTAAAAATATATATAAAAACATGAGTGCTTACCTAATTGCTGGAAGTCTAATAAGCAGATCATTGCAATAATCAAAAGGAATGAGCTTAAATAAACTAAAAAGGAACCTGTTAAATTGTCACCAACATAAGGGCAAGTAACATGCAATCCAAAAAATGTTACTACTGCAACTTGTAATGGGTGAGCAAAACTTTGGTAAGTGAGGTTACCCATAGCTCACATCCCAGAGTAAGCCTGTCATTTGTGGATATCACTGGAAGTACAAGACTGTCTGCAGGTATTTGTGACACACGTGAAAACAAAAAAATAGCAGCATCCAAAGACTGGAAGAATATGCGTGCTCCAGCAAAAAAGAAATTCCCAATGCTGCAAGAATAAATTAAACTGCAGTAAGGAAAAATCAAATTTAGGCAAGCTGGGAGTATTAATTAGTTGACCTCGAGAGATGCTCAAGAAACATCAAGTTTTAAGTTATGTGCACCATACTCTTGAATACAGAGAAAAGTTGCAAGAGGTCAACAAAGGTTTCATGTGGACATACAATGGCAAGGATATGATTTACTGCAAATTTCACCTTAGAAGAATTACCTGCCATTGGTGAAGCAAAACGTTTCAACTGATCGTCGAAGGATCTGCACAAAAGAAATGGGTGCTATTATATGTCACAAACACAACAGGAAATACATTGGTCAATCGCCAGCCTGTGGATTACACTAGTATGTTTTTTCACAAAGACTTCATGCCATGAAAATATATTATAGAGGAACAGACCTCATTATGGAAGTAGACCAAAAATGCACGGATTGTTTCCCTGTATGGACGAGAGACGCCATCCCATAAAGAGTGTTCTCCTTCCACAATCTGGTACCTGTCAAATCCATAACTTAACATCACTTAAACACACAGAACAGAACATTAAGTAGCCACAATTATCCAGGAACTATCAAGAAAAAACGTATTTTGATCTGCAATAGAGGGACCAACAGCTACCACTCCTGCTTTGCTTCTGAAGGATCAAGAGGCAAACGGTGCCCAAGCAATGTACGAACAGAAAGGGCTTCTGATGTGCTTTCATCAGACAATCTCAAGCATCTTGATCTTATGTCCCCCACAGCAGGTCCACCTAAGACATGACAGGTAACATTCACCATCAGAACAGATTGAATTCCCACTGTTGATTTTGAATCTATTATTTCGAGTAAGAAGCAAATAGATGGTGTTGTAGGAAATTTCAACCTACCAAGCACGCGAACAATCTCAGCTGTGCTTCCACCGTCATCAGAAACTGGGAGGACATGCACAACTCGAGTAGTCACTTTCTTCAACTCTTCCACAACACCGTTAAATGCTGTTCCGCCTGAATCAAAATAAAAAATTAGAATAAGTAACAAAAGTGCATGCCCTCATCCTAAAAGGTGGGAGCCAACAAGAAAAGAACCAAAGCAAACAGTTTAAAACCTACAGAAACTACCATAAATGCCAGGTGTTTTTAAAAATATGAAAGCCCAGGATGTTGACGAAATGCATCTCATTCATTAGACACAAATATTCTGAACACGTCTTCTCGGATGGTAAAAAATACTCTGGAAAGTATGTTAGTAAGATGACCAGAGGAACCAGTGTAGGTGAAATTTCACAGAGAATGACCAGCACTTGTGTGATGAGATGTATTATTGCAAAAGTATTTGGCATAACTGATTTTCTTTTGGGCAAGAATCCTTGGGTAGTAAAACCAGCCTACATTTGAGTGTATGAAGGCATAGTATGTGGGTCTTCATGACCACAGCTAGAGACTCTCGACTTTATTTGAGAGTAGGAACCTATCACTATCAGCAATAGGAATGACTATGAAATGTTCCAACTGTGTCAATAAAATCAGTTCTAAATGCAACACCTTCGTATTTTTTTCCTGATTTTGAAATGTGAAGATGTGTTTATATGATTATATCCATGGCGACATTAAAAAATAAACAGAAATGTCATGTGTCTGATTATAAAAAACGAGTTGATGATCATATGTTCGTTCTCCTCCAACCATTCTATTCCTTCGACTTCTCACTACTCTCCACTTCCTAAACATCCTTTTCCTTCGACTTTTCACCACTCTCCACTTCCCAACCGATCAAAGCAGTCATCTTCCATAGCATGATTCTCTATACATCCAATGAATTCCGTTGTAACGCATGGGCACATGACAAGTATCATTATATGTATCCATGTTATAACTGTCAGTCATGTTAATTCTACAACCACACATGAGCTAAATCTGCCATATTTCGTCCAACATTGCATGGAGATACTGCTACACTTTACCACAACTTATCCAGTTTCCACCGGACAATCAAGGATCCATGTTTCAGGGATAAAAGGTCCCCGAAGTACAAGACACGAAAATCCAACCCCGGCGGTCCAAACCTGTCCAATTGTACACGCGCGAACTCACCCAACGCCAAGCACCTCCTCTCGCCAGCTCCAGCAATCCATACGCACACCTATGTACAGCAAGCTGGCAACCGCGAGTCTCCTAACACATGGAATCCCCTCGCCTCAGCGCATGGCCGAGCGCCCAATTACCCAGCCCCCACACGCCAACGCGTGCTCAAAACGACCCAGTTCCGCGGATCCCCACCGACTCGCGCACGCATGCCCACCCAGCTCCGCCAATCGCAGAATCGAGAGGGGGAGAGCTCACCAGAGAAGACGAGCAGGGACGGGGGATCAGCGGGGCCACCAGCAGCCGGCGTGGCGGCGGCGTCAGCTCCGGAGGCGGCCATGGCGCGCAGGCCCCGGGGGGCGGCGGATCTCGCCGCGCGCGGGGAGCAGCTTCTGGAAGAGGAAGCGGTCTCTACCGCTGGGGTGGGCGTCGTTATATAGGGCGGGGTGGCGAGGAGCGCCATCGTGTGGATGGAGGAAGCGGCCGCACTGCATCAAACAGGCCAGGCGGCCACAACTCCGCTTCCGCGCCGTCTCCTCTCGCCTCTCGCTCGCACGCTGGCCCTTCCCGTCTTCCGGCCGTTCCGGGGATTGGGCGCACCGCTCGAGGCGCCGACGTGGCGGCGGCAGCGGCCATGAGGGACTGACGGTGGGCTCAGGTGAGAGGATACGGATGGGCTCTTGGCTCGATACATTGCCGTCGTCTTCACTCGTGGGCCTTTGGGCTAACTTTTGAATCCGGACTTGGCCCATGAGAATATGCCTGTTTTATTCATGAGAGTGGATGCAATTTTATTTGTAAAAAGAAAACATAAAACAAAAACTTCTCATGATTAAGGGGTTTTCAACACTTGTTTACTCAGCTTACTCAGATTAAAACACAGAGAAATCTACTTATACCTTGTTGCTTAAATCATCCATTAAACACAGCTCTATTAATCGGGAGCACAACGTATTTGAATACCATTTAATTTAGGTTTTATTCATCATATACCCTCCCCTTAGATGGAAATTCAGGATTTACCCTCCTGGCCCACGCGTCGGTGACTTATGATGACCCCACATGTCATTGAGGTGAGAGGGTAAATCCTGAATTTCCCAACTAAGGGGAGGGTATATGATCCAATCCCCCTTTAATTTAATATGTAGAGTTGACCAGCTTTACCCACAAGATTTCATAACCCTCATGACTGAGTTAAAAAACAAGATTGTTTTACTACTCATCTCTTTATATAGGCTCTACCCGGTAGATCTCCACTCAGACCTAGGTATCTATTGACCAGGCTTAAACACTTCCGCGCGCCCTGAGTGGTATATACCGTTGTTAGGTATGGTTTTACTATTCCACATACCAACCCCCTTCATCTTTACTCTCCTACCTCTTGTAGAGATTCAATCGAGTTGAGTAGCTACTAGACTAGGATTGATAAGTCAATTTTTGTGGTTGAGCGATTATAGTGTCCTTTAGTCAAAATAAGGTTCTAGTCTTTACTTTTCACTTTGAGACTGCAACCACAATCCAGATCCCCAATGCTCAATGGCACTGCCACTCATTTACTCAAGCCTCCTCCCTAGGTAAGGTCATAGACTCCAATCATCTCATGGCTTTCCACGATGCCTCTATACACCTCCTTACCTTAGAACTATTTAAACAAATCTACAAGGCCAAATCACTTAGTAGTATAAAAAAATTTTACAAGCCAATCTACAATTATTTATACAATAATTAAATAATATTAAGGTTATCAAGATGAATATGGCCTCAAATTATACAGGGCATTTTCCGTGATATGATATAACTAATTAACAAATCATTCTAAACATTTATTTTAGTCAAATCACATTGCGCAAATAACATTAATGCAAATACTGTAATTAAATAATTTAAATTTCATAGGTTTCAATATGATTAAAAACTTGTAGCTTGTCTTGCTACCCAACAAACTCTGCTACCTCATACATTTCAATGCTCGGATTCGATCCTTGCACGGTCCTCTCGAAAAACTCAGGAGCTAGCGCAAACACATAAAATAATATAAGGTACGTGCTTAAAACTAATCAAGCTAGAAAAAATAAAATAAAATAAAAAGGAATAAAATGCAATAAAAACCTAATTGAGTTGGTTGGATTTTATTGGGGCTTGGATTGATGGAACGGAAGTCAAAATGGATTTGTGGTGTCAAAACGATCGAAATGGTGGTATCATTGAAATTTAGGGTTCGGATGAACAGTGCAGCGACAGTAGATACAGTGATAGGCTGGACCAGAAGGAACAATGCAAGCCTGCGTGCTTTTAAAAACAAATGGCCGGGTAGGCCGGCCGACTCAGCCCAACATCATGTAGCCGAACGGCCTAGCGCACGCACCGGCGTCAAATGCACGACACGCGGACGACCAAGATAGAGCCACACCACGCTCCAACTTCTTCTTCAACCTTCAGCCATTTTTCTCACCGACGAAAATAGATGTGCATGCACCTCCGCGAATCAACACCAGCGAAGAACTCCAGCGGATGAGGATAGTATGGATGGGTTCCTCTTGACGGGTCGCTCTATTTTTAGACTTTGGGAGGTGTTTAGGTAGGCGGTGGCGGACAGTGGGAGAAGAGAAGGGTGCGGCTTCTTCTGTGGCTTGGAGCTACTCCGGCGAGCTTTCAGCAAGGTGGGGAGTGGTTTAGCCATATATAGTGTTTAGGGTTCATGGTGGCGGTGGCAATTTGGGCTGGGAAACTCTTAGTTGAGTTGTCCACGGCGAGGCGCCATGGACGAAGGGAGCTCACGATGTCAAGGCGGTACAGAAATGCTCATGTCCAAGTGGTTTCTCCAGTGTGTTCAGAATACTGAGGAGGGGTTATGGGTGAATGCAATTGAAGTTTAACCATGGAAGGGGAAGATTACGGCCCTGTTTTTTCAGCTTTTGACTTCAGTTTTTGGCTTTTCTACAGTAACTAACTTTTAAACGAAATATTTTTTCAAGATGGGATCTACTAGTTAATTGTAGTACATACTGTACCGACTTCATTTATATTGACAAAAACCCCCACGTGAGTTTCTGTTACTCTATAATCTCTCGTATGAAAAGCCCAAAAGCCACAAGCAGTAGCCAAAAGCCACAAGCCACAGCCAAAAAGAACATACCCTGCATTTTGGGTTCACCGACTCAAGGGAGGTTGGCAGTGGAGCTGTGGTGAGAGGGAGCTCGATTGGGGGGTTCTGGTGAGGGGTGGGGAGTGTCTCGAAGCTCTCTGAAGGAAATTGAGCTATAAAGGTATGGAGAGGCGGTGGGAGCAGTAAGGCGGTTCTGGTGTCACTTTGGCTCGTGGAGGGGAGAGATGGCGAGGCTCTGCTAAGGAGAGGGCGTTCAGGCGAGGTGTCTCACGGCCTCTGCAAGGTTTGGCGAGTGAGTGATGGCTGCTAGTACGAATTGACATGCATGTTGGGCGGAGAAGACCGAGAGTAGTGGTGGGAGTCAACTGGCGCGCGGTGCGAGGGAGTGGGGATGGCGTTGGCAGTGGGAGTGAGTCACTAGAGTGTGGGGACCACGGCATCAACTTTGACAAGCCAGGTGTGAACGGTTGGGGCAAGCGCCTCCGCAATTTTGGGCGCTGGCGGACGGGCGCATGGAGAGGAAGGAACAGGAAGGCGGTGGGGAGGCTGGTTTTCAAAGGACGTTGGCGGTTGGGGGAGATGGGTTGGCAAGAGGGAAAGTAAGAATTGAGGTGCATTACCAAATTTGGGATGGAGATTGGGAATTCAACCAAAAACTCAAAAAGAATGCAAATGGTTTGAATTTTGAGGTGTTTCACGCAAGCCGTCTCCAACTCACCGCTACCACCAGCGGGTGCAAATGATCATAATACTCTGGCTGCACGGCGCCACCTTCCGACATGAGTGCGGGCGATCTTGGTGGGGAGTACGAGGAAGGACGATCAGGGGGATGTCGACCCTGCTCCGTTGCTAGCGCCGGCTGGGGAGGATGACGAAGGGAAGGGGAGTGCGACATGTTCGAGGGAAGGTGGGTGCACCACCCAACGGGGTACCCGCTGTACAAGGCGGCGGAGTGCTCGTTCCTGAGCGACCAGGCGACGTGTCAGAATGGCCAAAAAGAACAGGCCACCGGACCAGCTCAAGCTGGACCAGCTCCCGGCCACGCTGCAGCAGGTGCTCGGCGCAGATGTCCTCGTGTTCAACACCGGCCACTGGTGGACTCACACCGGCAAGATCAGGGCGTACGTCTAATTCTCAGTAAATATTACTTAACTTGCCCCTTTTTTGTTGTTTTGTCGACTAGCTGAGTGTTTTGACTGCAGGTCGAGAGGAACGGAGAGCTGGTCGAGATGGAAGGCGAGGAAGCCTTTGACAGGGCACTGTGGACATGGGCGAGATGGGTCGATCACAACGTAGACCCAACCAGAACCAGGGTCCTTCCATGGTTCCCAAAAAGCCTGGTATCCATTGACGAGAGGAACAAACGAAGCATGAGGACCCCTGCTACAAATCTGAACATCACCCATCTTTCCGAGCTGCGGATCGACGCGCATCCGTCTGTGTACACAAGGAGAAGAATTTTTAGCGCGCATTTTAAACTTATATTTATAACAATAACCATATGTGCACGAGAATAACAAAAATAACACTTCTACCGTTCGGTCACCAGACAACAGTTGATATGTAGACTACCAAAGCCCAGCCACCATATAGATGCACAGTTGCCACCCGACGACCATGTGGCAGGTAGCCTGCCGCCCCTCCACCATACAACAAGTAGCCTAAATTAGTATTTTATATGTAATGTTTATTCGAATTTTTAAATATATCAAATAAACTTGAAAAATTAAAAAAATTTATGTACAGCCTTCCAACACAACGTACTTTATTGTGTTTTTTTTGATAATTTTATCCACTCTGTATGTTGCTCAAAATTTTATATGATTATGATAATTGTAAGAGTTATTACATAGAACAACGAACTAAAAAATTACAAAATTTTATGTGCAACCTATCAACATAGTTGACATAATTGTATAGTTCTTAGAAATTTATATATTCTAAATTTACTATATTAATTCATGTCAATTTAATCGTGAAATGAGCATCAATTTAATCATGAAATGAGCATCGCATATCGTTAATTACGATTAAATTAACATGACAAATTCAGAACACATAAATTTCCAAAAAATTACATAATTAGGTCAACTATATCGGGAAGATACACACAAAATTTCATAATTTTTGAAGCTCATTTGCTATATAACAACTTCTACAAATACCATAATCTTACAAATTTTTAAGCAATATTCAAAACGAATAAAATTGTCAAAAAATTACATAATGAAGTACACATAAAATTTTGTAATTTTTTAAGCTCATTTGCTATATTTAAAAATTCAAATAAATATGACATAAAATACTAATTTAGATAGATAATTAAATAGGCTAATTAGCCGACTTAATTGTGGAGGGGCGGTGACTGAGCTCCAGTAGTCTACGTGTCTACTATAGAACGCTATTGCCTAGTGACTAGATGACAGAAATACCATTTTCGTCATTCTCGCACGTATACGGCTATTTTTGCAAATACAAGTGAAAAACGCGCTATATGTGCCAAAAAAATACAAAAGCACTATACGTGCCAAAAACTCAACAGGGATGGGAAAACCCTGAGCATGGAGCAACGGCAACAACCAATCATATACGCTGATTGCAGCCACTGGTGGCTACCGGGGCTGCCTGATACCTGGAATGTACTTTTGCTCACCTCCTTGATGAGGTCTCCCTCTAATGTACACTTGCTAGGATAAAGCAAAATACATTTTGCAGCTTCACCTCACCCGATCGTGAATGGCACAGCACAAGAAAGGCAAACCAAACAAGCACGATATATATGACATAGGTAGTATCTTACATCGAAGCTTAAACCACGAGAATACAGACATTAGGCCTGTATGCTCCCGTCAGCAAAGCACATCATGAGAATCGGTATAGTGGTCAAACAATGAGACCAAAATTAGTTGACAAAGCAACCAACCACGGAAAGAGATCCACTTCCACAACAAACAAGCACATCACCAACTATATTTCTATTCATGAATCATGACAGTGGAATACATGAAGCATGACCAGATTTGCATTCATGTGTGACAAACAGCAGTGTATCACCAACACAAATCCTTGTGTGACAAACAGCAGTACTCTCAACAACACAATCCATGGAAATTGCACCAAGCTCAGAGGTGGATAATACCTAAGCAGAAATGTCAACAGAAATAAATTTCTAAACTGTTAACAAAATGCATCGACAACAAGACTCCTTGATTCAACGTTCAAACTTTCACCCGACATCAACATGTTACTCTATGCTTCAAAACTTGCAGATATTCTATGAAACTAAACCTACCAAGCACTCAGATGTAAATGAGATACATGAAAATTGATTAAAAAAACCCAAGCCACTGGAGCAGAACACAAGTATGCAGTCAGTGCACTTGATTTGAGAATAAATTCTCATTCAATACTAAATTCAATATCTAGGACCTTAAACAAAAAAAGCAAATCCAATACTTAATTCAATATCTAGGACTTCAAACAAAAGGCAACCAAGATAGCTCAACTCAAGTACAGATGCTGGACAAGGAGTTGGGGGTGGAAGTGGACACAAACAAATCAAATAACTATCTGCAGATGAAGACACAAAGATACCACTACAATATGGATTTTTTTGATGTATAGCTGCACTTGTCTGCAGGTAGTCTATGTATATAAAAATCTAAGGAACATAGCATTACAAATCATCAATCATATGTACCAACAGCTCACAGTTCACCAAGCAACTTTCCACTAATAACAGGTCACACAATTAAACCAAGCACCAGATACAATCATAAATAACTGTATATCACAAGACAGTAAGATGACGATAAATACACAACAATGTAAAAAGATACCTCGCATATTTATGTAAACAGAAAACTGCAAAGCAGTC
The DNA here is from genome assembly GCA_036346575.1 of Dendrocalamus sinicus. Taxonomy (NCBI): domain Eukaryota; kingdom Viridiplantae; phylum Streptophyta; class Magnoliopsida; order Poales; family Poaceae; genus Dendrocalamus; species Dendrocalamus sinicus. Next base: position 34,381,361 of record CM070642.1, read on the forward strand.
ATAAGAAAGTACATGTCTAATGAAGAGTTATCAGAAAACACAAAGCTAGCTTGATTTATCTCTTAACAGCGAAAATTGAGAGCGAAAACTGATTTCCAGATCAGAGGTAGCCAGAATATGCAAGGCATCCATGTAAGCAGACAACACTTCTGAATTCAGCACAACCATTCAAAGCATATGCTCCCAAGAGTTGTCACACACCTGAGTCACACATTCGCTAGAATTCAATCAATAGTTCAGAAGAACACAAATATAAAGACAAAATGCAGGTAATATAACATTAAGAAAAGGGCAAAAATATAATGCTTAATTCATAAAGCTCCTAATATCCGCAGCCTAATCCTAACTTGTACAGATAAAACAATGCAGAAACAAGAATGCACTCAAGTATGACAACATTGAAGATTATACACTAATCTTGAAGAGCTTTTGAGTGAAAATATATTGCATGGTTATTCTGTAGAGCAAGAAATGGCAAAAAAAAAAAGCATCATAGCATTTAGAATATCTCAATCATATGGTAACTTTAAAATTGTAGTAATAATCTTGAAGAGCTTGAGTAAAATATACTGGATAGCTATTCTGTAGAGCAAGAAAACGGGGGAATATCATAGAATAAAGAGTATCAATAAAAGGTAGATCTGGTAAATGGATGTTTTCTGCTTACAGTAGGTGACCAGAGTTTAATGTGCCTACATTTTGCTTTCTGTGATACATAAGTTCCACGACCATTATCAAAGGGACACAAATAGTTAGGTTTATATGATAACAGCAAGCTTTAGATCTAAACAGGTTCTCATGAATTCACTAATTCACCCATAAACAATAAAAACGAAGCAAGTCTAATACCAGTGGAGATGCCCACCATGCATATGCACATAATGTGCAAACTAATGACTTAGTAGCAGGGGATGCAGTAAGGGCAGATTTGTCGAAGCTATATAGGTAGTTGTGATGTATTTAAGTACAACGACACAATGTAGGACAGAAACAATAACCAAGCATGGCATAACTAAAACAAATATGCACATACATTTAAAATCTAACTTCTCAACCAGTAATCTATAACATTGGAGAAAATCGAGTTGATCAAGCAGCCAGTGTTTCTAGCATTCTCTAATCCTATTGCAAGATTTGGACATAGGCAGCCGAGATTGTATGATTGCAGTGTGAAAATATCAAAATATCTAATTTGAGGTCAATACCTCATGGCAAATAATATATGCAAGATGAGATAAGGAATCAACTTAGGTTTTACAAAATGTGAAAATGCCCTGGCCAAACAGATATGAACTAAAATGGGTATCAACAAGGGGGATTGTTGGATCTGCACATGGAAAAGATTTAGTAACACACTTCATGCATTTCACAAGTTATTATGGTCTTAGCTTTTAGTACATGGGTTTCAAAATAACAATGGTTGCCTCGGGAACCGGGTCACAGATTTCATATGTGCTTGGAACCAAACTAACTGAGATGGGAATTCAAATGAAGTAATGAACCAAGGGGTCTTCTCACCAACGAAAAATGAACCAAGAGATATCACTACCACCAGCCAAGATATTTGCAAATAGGAAGAATAGAAGAACTAATTGGCTTTCACCAAATAGCATTTTTTATTATACTTACTCGCATAAATGTTAACCCTCAGCACATCATTACATAAAATTCAAATTTGAGATATTAACAAACATCTCTAACATGGTCAAATAGATTAGCATGAACACATTACACGATCAATGTAAATATCAGGAATTGCCCAAATTGTTTGCCTAAAAGACAGTTGTGATCGCTTCAACTTTGAAGCACTACAATCAAGTAATAACCAGTATTGTTAGATCAAGTAAATCCCCATACAGACATTCAAGATCTGTCATCTACAGTATGCCACTGATGTCTCACTAACAAAAGGGCCCAGGCCCCACTTGTCAGCCTCACAACGTGTGGCATATTATAGATCATGTAACTAGTTACACAGTGGCATATTGTACCTTTTCACTCAAAACAAAGAATATCAGATAACAGCAAGGCTTGAATATCCCAAGACATGCATTGGAACAAGTTAGAGCCCAACATCACACAAGGGCATGCAAGAAAAAAGTAACACGCCGCAGAGAAATCAACTATTGCTGTATTGCAACACACAAACACCAACAAAATACCAATAATGAGTGAGGGATGCCTCGGGCCATCAGATTACTATACTCTGAGATTCCTTGATGCAAACAAAAAACACATGGACACATCCAAAGAAAACTTTTCAGAACAGGAAAACACACAGCAAAACTAATTAGTAACAAGAGTTTGGAATATGGATATGGGTATTATGTAAGATATCTAAGTACCTAGCATCTTTTAAATTCTCTACACCCCATACTCACCAATCACCACTTTCTAGCACAATGCAGAATAACATTGCCTCAGTTCTCTTATAAATTGTCAAAACTTAAACCGGGAAGGAATCTTACACTCAGTCACATCACACATTCACATGAAAGCAAACACAGCATGCAGCAATCATAATTTGCAAACACAGGCAAGGAAAGTTCAGGCATAACACGATAGAATTTCATTTAAAAAAACAAGAGAGCTAAAGCATGACATCTATCAAGCACTGCATGTTTTGCGACACTATGCTGCTTCCAAACAAGCATACACCAACTGTGATCAGCCAGAAAATTCAGGTAATTCCTATGGAAGGGGGTGTAAAAATAACCTTAGAAATTAGGCGGCACATTCAGGTACATAGGAGGAGCCCTACCACCTGGTCCAGGTGACATCCCAGATTGAGGTTCCTGACCCCGGAAACCAGGCCCTGGAAGAGGGTAGTTCCCACCCTCACCATAGCTAGCCGAAGGCAGCCCACCTGAGCCCTGTTGCATGCGATATAGTGATGAGGCTCCACTCATGCCTAGACCACCATAAGCCCCCATCCCAGCAGCACCAAATTGAGATGAGCCCCCAAATGAACCACCGCCCAATTCCCCAGCCCCATATGCGCCAGCACCAGCAGCACCCAGCCCGGAAGGCACCTGGCTTCCCAACGACCCTAACCCAGTTGCGCCACCACCTCCCATGGAAGATGGCAGGTTTGCATATGGGTTGGGACCACCAAGCCCAGCGCCAACACCACCAAATGCACCAAACGAAGACAGACCACTCCCAGGGCCACCATACTGTGCACCCAGCTGCGGTCCACCAAACCCAATCCCAGAACCCGGCATGTCCTGCAGGCCACCTTGGAGCATCTGCGGCGGCTGCTGCCCGGCAGGCCCAGATTGCTGCGGTTGCGACTGCTTCCCCTTCTTCCCCTCAATTGCAAGCTTGCACACAAGCTGGTGCCCATCGATCACCTTCACCGAGTCAACCAGTGAGGCCTGTGCACCCTCAGGCGTCTTGTACACAAAGAGCGCGAAGCCCCGGAACTTGCCCGTCTGCTTGTCAAATCCCAACGGCCCCTCCTCAATCTCGCCATAGGCGGCGAAGTGTGCGAGGAGGCGCTCGGATGGTATGTCAGCAGGGACGTTCCCAACAAAGATCTTCCGGAGGGAGACGTCGGCCGCAGGGGCGCCACCGGCGCCGGCGGGGCCACCGGACACCCCACCTGCCGCGCCAGCGGCGGCAAGCTGCGTGACGGTCATGCGACCGTCAATCTTCTTGGAGGGCTCCTTGAGGGCGAGGATGGCGGAATCGGCGTGGCGGAAGGTGACGAATCCATAGCCCTTGGAGCGGCCGGTGGACTTGTCGGCGATGACAACGGCCTCCTCGAGGTCGCCGTAGGCGGAGAAGATGGTGCGGAGCGAGTCGGAGTTGGTCTCCCAGCCTAGGCCGCGCACGAAGAGCTTGCGGAGGGCCGGGTCGCGGTCGGCGGCGGCGCGCACGGCGTCGAGCGCGACCCCGGAGGCGAGCGCCGCGGCGGCGGCGATGTCGGCGAGCTGGTCGCGGGAGAGCGGCTCGAGGAGGCGGAGGAGATCGTCGCGGGTGAGCAAGAGCGAGGCGGCCCCGGCGGCGGCGGCGCCGTTCTCGTCGGGCTTGCGCTTCTTGGAGTAGGGATCCATGGGAGGGCGCGGGTAGGAGGGGAGGGGCGAACAAAACCCTAGCTAGGACTTGGCGGCGGCGCGGCCGGAAGAAGGTTTCGACGCGACGAGATTTGTGGGGCGGGATCGGTCGGGGGCGGGGTCGGGGGGTTTTATCGAGCAGGCGGCCGCAGGATTTCTCAATTCGGGAATATATGGTTGATGGCTTAGAGTTGGTTTTTTTTTTTTGACTGAGGCTGTCCGTAATTTTTAAATTCTGATCTATTTATAAGAGTATATAGAGAAAAATAGTCATATATGATTTTAGTTAGTACGGCTGAACTCGGCACAGTTTGTACTATAATTTACATGTAGATCTCGTCTTAAAAAAATAATCTATTTAACGGCACATTACTGTTCATTCATACATAAACCATAAGCCGTAAGCACTAACGAACCCAGCGATAAATTTTTTTAGATTTAGAAAAAGATTTTTATGAATTTTTTCTATAAAAATAACTGATTTTAATGGTGTAATCACACCTATCCACGTAAGATTTGCCCGGAACATGCACCATATGAATATCGAGTTCAATATTTATTATTTTTATGGGCCACGAAATTATTGGTACGTAACAGATACACAGCTGAAGATATGCATGGCCCAAGTTAAAAGGTAATATAAAACAATGAAATAAATTACGTGTATTGCTGCTTTCTCATCGTACGGTCTATCTATCGTTGAATCTTTATAAACATATAGATCCCACACCGTTGAATCTCCTTCATGATTGGCACAACAAAAAAATAACAAAAGTGTACAATGAAGTGCAATAAAAATCTATTAGGTTGCAATAAAAAAACTAAGGCATTCCCTATGTATCAATTGAAACAGCTCATGAAACATTTTGATTTCGAGTGTGCAACATTGTGCAACGATTGTTGCAACAGTGAGAAAAAATTTGAAAAAATATATTCCCTCAACAAAAATGTTACTACATCAAAAAATAACAACGTCAACATTTAGACGAGAACGCAACAATTTGGATTGCAAAGTGCAACATCTCAAGAATCTGTACTGCAACATTCAAAAATATAATTCCAACGTCTTAAATTAGCTATTATAACAAAAAAAAATTTATAGATGCAATAAACACGCGACTTACTGATTTTGGCCTCAACGGCGGCAAAGTAAGAGGATAGCCTGATGTCTCATCATCAGTAGGCCCAGATTTGGCAAGGACGAGGGAGCAACGCTTGTGGTTTGCCGGAGTTGAGAAGAACAAATACCATGGCTAGGAGCTCGTTGCCCCTATGCCTTAACAGCATAAACACTTGGCGGTAGTGCTCACCGGTTGGAAGCAAAAAAAAAAAGCAACAGTGTGGGTAGAGAGGGTGAGTAGGTATAGTCTGGGTCTTCTAAATTAGGTGCCATGGATGGCCTCTATGGGGTTGACATCGCCGTCGATGCCCGTGGGAGTTGAGGGACGTCAACGTGACCAACTATTGGACAATGACGATGATGTGGTGGACCCGGCAGACGGCAGTGTCATCAGGGGCTGAGGGGATGGGGCCATCTGAGATAGGAGAAGAGAGATATACAAAAGGATATGATAATTCGGGGGGAAACGCATTCGAGGTTTTACTGTAGGAATTGATGGCAAAAATGAAACATACGCATCGAGGGGAGGCAGTTGGCGGTTTGCAACGACAAAACCGTCATCAAAGGTGGCATGATTGGTGGCGAGGGTAGCGCAGACAGAGGCAGAGAGAGAGGAGCATGTAGCATCCTAGAATTGGGGAATGACGAAAATATGAAAAAAAAAATTAAAACTTTTTAATGCAGTTTGGTGTTATTCAAATTTTCTGATTTTTATTTCAAAATCTTGCCTTGGGTTTTGTCAAACAAAACAACTAATAAAAATAAAATCTAGGAACAAGCACTAAAGTAATTGGAAATCAAATTGAGAAAATTTGAATTTGGAATTCAAATCGAGAATTGATATCCAAAATCAAAATAAATAAAAAGCAAAAGAATATTAAAATTCGTAATCGAGTAATTAAGCCACGAATTCAATTTTGAATTCAAATACTATTCAAAACTCAAATCTGAAAATTCAAATAGAAATAGGAATTTCCGTATTGTGCTAGCTCATTCTCTTTTTCTTTCTTTTTCATTTTCTTTCATTTTCTCTTTCTTTCTTTCTCTGTAACATGGCCCTATCCCCTTTCTTCTCTTCTCTTTCCTTCTTTCCCACACTTTCTCCTTCTCTGCTTCTTGATGCTCGACTCAGCCACACACGCGTACACGCCATCCCAGCTAGTGCCACGCCGCTTGGCACTACACCTGCGCCACATCGCGCCACGCGTGCATGACACGCAGTCCCTGTCGCGCCACCTAGCCACACCTGCTGCTCCCATACTATGTGCCTACACAGCACGCAACGCCCCGCACGGTTATTAAAGCCAGGAGCACACCTTGAATTCTTCTCCCAAATTCCTCCCCTCCCTTTCTTCCCAACCCCGAGCTCGGCTCGAGCTCCCGCATGCATCGCTAATGCGCCGGTCGCCACACCCCATGCCATTCTGGACACCACGGCAAGCCCTACACAAACCAACTATGTCACCTCACATTCCACACCCCCAGGTGCACACTCCTTTGAACAATTTTGTTTTCCTCTACCATAGCTTGTCGCGACGCCATTTTTACCCAATTCTGGTTAGAATTGCAGCCGACGTCGTTGTCCCCTCTCCGGCCACCCTTGGGTCAATTCCTCCTAGTTGGAGCATCTCCCCGCCACCCTTGTCTTTCCCTATCGATGCCCGAATATGTAAATCCGGACTCTCTATGTATTTTGCACCAGTCCAGGATCACGCTAGTGCACACAGTATAAACAAAGATGCAATATCGACTATATCACGATTCACTAAGAAAAGACTCAAATATTATTAATTATCAGAGTTGCGACCATATGGCCAAGCTTACAGATAATAGCCTGAATGTTTTAAGAAACTTGTAGTGAAAAATAGAAATAAGTATAGTAGCCATTCGACATGCCCACAGGCAATAGACTGGGGAGCGAAGTCCTAATCCGCGAAGTCGTCGAAGTATTTTCCTTTAGGTACCTCCTGCTGGTATGATGCTTCTCCTTCAACTAAGCAAATATGGATATAGCCGTGAGTACATAGAGTACCCAGTAAGTCGTTTGTAACAAATACGCAATATAGTATGCAAGGCTTACTAATGGATGGTTGAAGGATTATTTTGCAGAAAGCAACAAGTTAAAGTAAATACAATGAATAGATTGAAAGTAAACTTTGAAAATGATTAATAAGTAAATAATCAAAGGAATTGAAAATAACCACAAGTGAATTGACCATTCACTCTAATGAACCACCCTGAACTAAGATTCATGTAATGAACCACTAGTGAACCAACCATTCACTTCCCAACTTAACCCATCCAGATTTTTATGAAAACTCTACCCCTCCTGTGAAATCACCAAGCATTATCTATAACCGGGGACATGACTATTCAAATAGTTTTATATTCTGCAGAGGTTATACAATTTTGCCCACACGATGTGATCATCTTGTAATATCACCGACATAACATGCTTCCTTTGGCATGTTGACCAAGAAGATCACAAAGACGCCTTTACAACGTTCAATCTCAACTCAGTTTTGCCTCGCTAAGGTTTCCCATCACACCCCCTCTTGCGCCCCGTGGAATGTATAACGACACCCACTGACATCTCAACGGTGGAACCACAATTGAAACATCACAAATTAATCATTCAGGTCTATCCCATACTAAACATGTGGTTGTACGGTAAGGCTCAGATCAAGGGCACACAAAGTTAAGTCATTAGACATTACTCAGGAGAAACATCCACACCCCATTGTGTGAACTACACCCCCTTTACTGCACAACCATCGCCTAAGTGAAAGCCAATTTTGTATAACCAACACCAATGATACTACCAATATCATGATACTCAAATTTTATAACTATAGCTGACCACCACGTTCCAATATATCATTAAGTCAAAATTAATTAATTGATCACATGTGATGTTGAACCCAACGCGACTATAAGCATAGCTAAGCAATTTAAACGTACAACTCATGTGACAACTAATATTGCATCACTAGATAATTAACCATCCTGTGGTGATAATAGAATCATGGCATTCAAATTATATATGAAGGATTACTCAAATAGGTCATTAACTACCAATACAAAGGTTTTATAATAAAATAGCAATGCAAAATAATTTAAAACAAAATAATACATAATAGATTTGAAAACTGAGTTCAACATGATCAAAGGACACAACTTGCCATGACCTTGCTCAGTTAATGGCTCTTGATCTTCAAATTTTGCTTCAGCTCCTACGAATGCGTGATCTAACGAGAGAGAAAACGAAATGAAATACAAAACAAAATCAAATAAAATTCAAACGACTCCAAAAACCACAAAACTAAAACCAAAAGATAGAGCTCAATTTTAGATAAATCTAATCCAAAGGAAAAGGCTGAAAATTTGAAAAAGGCTACTGTGCCGTAGATTGGTTCACAGGATGGCTGGTCTACGGTGAACTCAATTCGTGGAAGAGTGCACTAGACGACTGGGCTTGCTGACGTGGCTTCTAGGGCTGACGTGACGGCTGGGCTGGCGTGCTGACATGGCATGACATGTGGCATGCTGACTCAGCTCGGCTCATGGGTCTACGGAGCAGTGCAACTGGCAGATGGGACACATGCATCAGACTCTTAGTGCATAAGGACTAGGTTCACAGAGAAGACGAAACTGCATGGGCGCGGGGTGCGGGCAACAACTACGGTCGAGCAGCGAAGTGGTGCGGACGGGGACTGCAGTGGGGCTCGCTAACTGCGGAGGTCAGACAGCAGAGCTGGACGGTGGAGGTGCTCACCAGTGGTGGCGAACGACGATGGGGCATGGTCGGAGAAAATGAAGGCGAGGACGACGATGACCAATGATGGGGACAGATGATGACCAGAGCAGAAGGCGATGAAGAAGACAGCGACGGCTATGAAGGCAAAAATGCTCGGTGAGCTCAACTGCGTGATGAGAAAAACAAGAGGAGGGGCACAACTTTTATAGCGTGAATGCCGAGGAAGCGCGGTCGGACATGACAACAGAGTTCAGCTCGGGCACACACGCCGAAGCCGACGCGGAGACGACGCGAACAACAACGGCGAAGCGGGAGGACAATGAACAATGCCTACACTGTCGGATGGGCGACGCGTGGCACGGTGGAAGAACGAAAGGCTGACAGCAGACCGCACGTATGAACAACGCTTGGGCGCACAGATGCGTGACACGTGTCACTAGAACGATCCAACAACCCGTGTGTAGCACGGCCAGATGGCTGACGTGTGCCAAGCACGGCGGAGTGGGTTGGGTCGACGGAGTGGGCTGGAGGGAGAAATGGGTTTTGGCCCAAAAGAATTTAGGGAATTTTCTAATTTCAGAAATTAGTAGAAAATAAATTGAGCTCTAAAAAATAACAAATAAATCCAGTAAAAATTCATAGAAAAATCCTTGAAACACAAGGAATCCAAATAAATTATTTTGAGCAAATGTTATTGTTTAATTTAGTCATATTAAATCCTTTTAATTAATAAAATTCAACTTAAGCTTTTTATTAATTCCAGAAAAATCCAACTGGTGAATTTTATTTTAAAAACTTCAAAAAGGCTCTGAAAATCAGGATGCTACAAACCTCCCCGTTAAACGGAATCTCGACCCCGAAATTCAGGCTCACTAAAGGAATAGGTTACCAGGTGCGACATTGGAGATGGCATTGTTCAGGCTTCCCCTTGCAACGCTCTGAGGTATTTGATTTCCTTGATCTGTTGATGTTTCACGGCTTGCTCCTAGAGTCTTGGCAGGGGTACTTCCAAGATTGAATGGAATTGGCGTGATTGCTTCACGCTTCTGCGAATATTTGTGAGCAAAATGACCTGGCTCTTGACACTTGAAACAATTAGATGAAGTTGCAGAGCTTCTTTCCCTCTGAGGCTGATTGTTGATATTGATAGGGCGTGGTCCTGAAATATCATAATGAGGCATTGGAGCTGGAGTCCTAAAATCTGACTGTTGCAGTACACGGGCTGGCTGGTATGTGTTGAATCTGGCTCTATGTGACTGTTGCAACTGAACTCCTTGGTGAATCATCTTTCTCTTGCGAGATTCTTCAATAAGTATGGCCTTATCTACCATGTTTTGGAAACTGGTATAATCATTGTCTACAACTTGAACCTTCAATCTAGGATAAAGTCCTCTCTTGAAGCACTTCTAACGTGCATCATCCGTGGCAACGTCTTCCAGAGCATAACGAGCTAACTATGTGAGCTTATTGAGATATTCACTTACTAGCATATTCCCTTGTTGTAGTTCATGTAATTCTTCCTTCTTCATTTCAAGCACTCCATCTAGGATATGGGCATGGTGAAACGCTATGGCGAACTCTGTCCAAGTAATGTTTTCTTAGTCCTCATGCACGGCACAATAGTTTTCAAACCATTCTGATGCGGCACTTTCTAGTTGGTGAGGGGCATAGAGAATTTTTTTCTCGATCGATGCACTGAGCAAGGTTTAGCTTCTTTTCCACTGAATAAATCCAATCATCTGCTTCCAAAGGCTCAGATGAATTGGAATAAATGGGCGGTCTGGTCCTCATAAATTCTACAAAACTAGATGATGGATGATTTGGCTCAATGGCTGCCTGATACTGTTGATTCATTATATTTGTTAAATTCTATATCATCGTGTTCATGAGTTGAGTTTGAGCTGCTATGAACTGACTCAAAGTTGGATCCATTCCTGTTGAAACTAGCCACTGCCCTTGAGCTGAAGGATCTAACGCACTATTACTAGGTTCTGAAGGCATTTGATTGCGACCAGCTGAACTTTGTGTATCCACCATCTGACAGAATGACACTCGGGATAACAAGGAAAGAGTGAATAGTAAAGATAAGAGGTAAACTCGTCTAAGGGGGATATACCTAAGGCAACCCTAAACTAAAACACTCACTTAGTCGAAAAGGATAACAAAAGAAGCAATAAATTCCACAACAAGAAACTTGACATGACTGCAACATAATGCCAAAAGCAAAACTGTAGCTCACATCACACACAACAGCGAAGAAAAAGCAAGACGATCTATGCGATACTAAAGCTATAGCAGGGTTCAAATCTAATGCTTTCAATCTTCATAGTGTTCTTCAATCTTATCTTGACATATTGAGTGCTTCCTTGATCCAAATTTCACAGTAAGACTTAAAGTATTCCATGCCAATCTTCACTTTGATTAGGGGACACTCGAGACATCTATGGATATAATGGGGATAAGAAGTCAAATTAAGTTTGGAAAACAATATTTCAAAGGAGACAAAGAGAAGAATCCTAAGAGTGAGGTAAGAATAAAGAATTACTAGATAATCATTTGGTTGATTTGATTGAGAAAATAATTATTGAAAACTTTGCTAATTCGACCATTCTAATTAGGGCTCCGTCCTACAGTCAATGTAGCTCTGATACCAACTCTGTCGAGACTCGAATATGCAAATTCGGACTCTCCTGTGTATTCTGTACCAGTCCGGGGTTACACTAGTGCACACAGTATAAACAAAGATGAAATACGGACCATATCATGATTCACTAAGAAAAGACTCAAATATTATTAACTATCAGAGTTACAACCTTATGGCCAAGCTAACAAATAATAGCCTGAATGACTTAAGAAACTTGCAGCAGAAAACAGAAATAAGCGCAGTAGCCATTTGACATGCTCACAGGCATTCGATTGGAGAGCAAAGTCCTAATCCGTGAAGTCATCGAAGTATCCTCCTTCAGGACCTCCTGCTGGTATGATGCTTCTCTTTCAACTAAGCAAATATGGATATAGCCGTGATACATAGAGTACTTAGTAAGTCGTTTGTAACAAATATGCAATGTAGTATGCAAAGCTTACCAATGGATGGCTGAAGGGTTATTTTGCAGAAAGCAACAAGTTAAAGTACATACAATGAATAGATTGAAAGTGAACTTTGAAAATGATTAATAAGTAAATAATCAAAGAAATTGGGAACCACAAGTGAACTAACCATTCACTCCAATGAACCACCCGTGAACTAAGATTCATGTAATGAACCACCAGTGAACTAACTATTCACTTCTCAACTTAACCCATCTAGATTTTTATGAAAACTCTACCCCTCATGTGAAATCACCAAGCATTGTGCATAACCAGGGACACGGCTATTCGAATAGTTTTGCAGTCTGCAGAGGTTGTACAACTTTACCCACATGATGTGATCATCTTGTAATGTCACCGGTATAACATGCTTCCTTTGGTATGTCATCCAAGAAGATCACAACAAGGTCTTTATAATGTTCAATCTCAACTCAGTTTTGCCTCGCTAAGGTTTTGCATCACACCCCCTCTTGCGCCCCGTGGAATGTATAACGACACCCACTGACATCTTAACAGTGGAACCACAATTGAAACATCACAAATTAATCAGCCAGATCTATCCCATACTAGACATGTGGTTGTACAATAAGGCTCAGATCAGTGACGCACAAAACTAAGTCCTTAGACATTACTCAGTCGAAACATCCAGATCCCAATGTGCGAAGTGCACCCCCTTTACTGCACGATCATTCGTCCAAATGCAAACCAATTTTGTATAAGCAACACCATTGACACTACCTATTTTATGGTACTTGAATTTTATCACTGTGGCTAACCACCATGTTCCAATATATTATTATGTCAAAATTAATTGATTAATCACGTGGGTTGATGAACCCAACGCAACTATAAGAATGGCTAAGCAATTTAAACGTACAACTCATATGACAACTAATATTGCATCACTAGATAATTACCCATCCTATGGTGACAGTAGAATCATGACATTCAAATTATCAAGGGATGATTACTCAAATAGATCATTAACTACCAATACAAAGGTTTTATAACAAAATAGGGATGCAAGATAATTTAAAATAAAATAATACCTAATAGATTTAAAAACTGAGTTCAACATGATCAAAGGACATGACTTGCCTTGGTCTTGCTCAGTTAATGGCTCTTGATTTTCAAATGTTGCTTCAGCTCCTTCGAATGCATGATCTAATGAGGGAGAAAACAAAACAAAATACAAAACATAATCAAATAAAATTCAAACGAACTTCAAAAACTAGAACCAAAAGGTAGAGCTCAATTTTAGATGAATTTAGGAAAAGAAATTGGGTCAAAGGGAGTTAGGACGCAGAAGAACGAGCTTTTGAAAAATCTAATCTAATGGAAAAGGCTAAAAATTTAAAAGAAGCTACTGTGCCATGGACTCGGTGCATGGGATGGCTGGTCTATGGTAAACTCGATTCGTGGAAGAGTGCACTGGACGATTGGGCTTGCTGACGTGGCTTCTAGGGCTGACGTGACGGCTGGGCTGGCGTGATGACATGGCATGACACGCGGCATGCTGACTCGGCTTGGCTCATGGGTCTATGGAGCAGTGCAGCTGGCAGGTGGGACCCATGCGTCAAACTCTCAGTGCACAAGGACTGGGTTCACAGAGAAGACGAAACAATGTGGGCGCAGGGGTGCGGGTGATGACTATGGCTGAGCAACAAAGCGGTACGGAGACAGGGACTGCAGTGGGGCTTGCCAGCTGCAGAGGTTGGACGGTGGAGGTGCTCACCGGCGGCAGCGAAGACGGCAACGGCTGCGAAGGCGAAAATGCTCAGTGAGCTCAGTTGCGGGACAAGGAAAATAAGAGGAGGGGCACAACTTTTATAGCACAGACGCTGGCACAAACACCGAGGAAGCGCGGTCGGACATGACAACGAAGTTTGGCTTGGGCACGCACACCGAGGCCAACGCAGAGACGACGCAAATAGCGATAGCAGAGTGAGAAGATGACGAATAGTGCCTACACTATCGAATGGGCGATGCGTGGCACATTGGAGGATCGAACGGCTGACAGCAGACTGCATAGATGCGTGACACGTGTCACTAGAGTGATCCAACAGCCTGTGCATAGCACAGCCAGATGGCTGACGCGTGCCAAGCGTGGCAGAGTGGGCTGGGTCGGTAGAGTGGGCTGGAGGGAGAAATGGGTTTCGACCGAAAAGACTTTAGGGAATTTTCTAATTTTAGAAATTGGTAGAAAATAAATTGAGCTCTAGAAAATAGCAAATAAATCCAAACAAATTCACAAAAAATTCCTTGATAAACAAGGAACCCAAATAAATTATTTCCAGCAAATGTTATTGTTTAATTTATTCATATTAAATCTTTTTAATTAAATAAAATTCAACTTAAGTTTTTATTATTTCTGGAAAAATACAACTAGTGAATTTTATTTAAAAAATTTCAAAAGGGCTTTGAAAATTAAGTTGTTACATTCCCCAACTACCGCCTCGATGGTGACCTCACCGCACCACCATTGGCCCAAGTCCCCGGCTTGCCTCGGTCCCTCCCTGGCTCCTCCAGCCACACCGTTGAGCACTCTACCTCCTTTGTGCTTGTGCTCCCTCACTTTTCTTCTCCCTCCCTTCGGCCGCCGCCATCCCTATTATTCGCACGGCCGCTCCAAACCACTACCCGCCTCTTCGGTGTCGCTCGGGCCGTGCCAACGCCTACCCTAGCTCTCACATCGCTCCAGCGATCCATTTTGCCGGTCACTGCTGCCTATTTGGACACCACCTGCCATCGACCAACTTGCCCCACCGTGCCTTGCCCCTCCCCTATTTTGCCCAATGCTCCTTATGTCTCTTTCTCTATATATGATAGTTAGGCCCATGAGCAATTCATGGCCCACTAGTCATAAGTATATTCCATCTTTTCAATTAGAAAATAATTTTGGTAAACTAACATTATGTTATAAATTTGAATAAATTGTATAAATTAGTTATAAAAATAAAGATAAGGATAAAACTAAATTAGGAAATTAGAATAAAGGGTTATGTAAATTAGAATGATGATGATTAAATCTTGGTTAATTGCAAAGCAGCAAGGATTAGCCAGTTAATGATTATATAAGAATAATTAATGTAAAAATAATTATTAATATTTTTAGGCCCTAAAAATCATGAAGACTTTTAAAATAGTAATTAAATAATTAAGGTCATTAATTTGAATATTAGTTCACTAATATTTAAAACTATGAATAGATGAATTCAAATTAAACATAACCTTGATTATAATTAGATAATTCTAAAAAATAACTAGTGTGCCATTAATATTTATCTCAAATTCAAATGCTAATTAAAGACATAATTAAAGTATAGCCTTGTGTACATATCCAAATGTCATAAGAGCTCCTTGCTAAAATGACAATCAAGTTAAGATTTAGGCAATTTATTGGAATAGTTTAACTGACAATAGAAGGATTTAATTAAAGAATGCCTTTAAATATATAATTAGTATTTAATTGGAGTATCCATTTTAAATTGAGGGTTTCCCAGGAGAATAGTTATATAGAATTGAAAGTCAATTATGACCCCGATAGTATTTATTTTACAAACTCAAACATTAACTGAATGTCCTAGAGAAATATAATCTTTGTCATTAGAATGCCACCTGCACTTGTACTTAATTGTAGATGCAATTAAAAATGAAATTAAAATATAATGGTACATAACAAGCTAAGTTGTATATAAATAAATTTTAATTAAATTGTGCGAGACAATGAGCAGGTTCTTTTAGGTTGTGGCTTTTGACGTATGGCTTTTGAATTCTAACTGTTCGTGAGAGAGAGCATGAAGAGAGAGAGATAGTCGCATGCGATTTTGGTCATATAGCTGACGTCGGTACAATATCTGCTGCAATCGACTTATAGACCCCACCTTGAGAAGATGCACTATTTGAAAGATGGTTACTATAGCAAAAGCCAAAAGCTGTAAGGATGAAGCCCAAAAGAAGGCACCCAATAACTAAGGATACATAGAATATCAATGGCATCTAATTTAACAATGCAACTTTAAAAAGGAGGCATGTTAAAATACAAACCCACCTTTTACTTAATTATTAAACTAGTCATTTTAGTTAATTGGCAATTAAATCTCAAGTAACAACATTTGATAAGTAATGCCCAATGCCCTGCGTAGACCTTCATATCTATTAGTAGGTCTCACATAACTCATGGAACTTCTTTAATAAATATAAAATAATAAAAGAAATCATTAAGTTAAGAACAAGTCATGGCATTCTATGGTCGGCTATACCAAACCATCCTCTAATCTGAAGTGAAATATTTATATGGATATTCCTTCATCATTGATCCTTCTTTGATTTCCTTCCTGGTAGAATTTCTCCGTGCATTCCTCTATCGCTCAAACTCCGTTCAACTTTGTCAAACATCTCACACTCACTAAATCATATCTCATACCGCCAACGTAATCATAATAAAACTTAATTGAGTACATTTGGTTTTATTTGGACTTTTGAAGTTCTTTTAGATTTGTTTCGATTTTGATCATTTATCACGTAATTGGAAATTGAAGTAATAAAGAAGCAACAATTCGAGCGAGATCAAGACCCAGATAAAGACGCAGACTAAGAGTTTCAAGATCGTTGACCGAGAAGGTTTTGAGTAAGGTCAAGGCCATGGTAAATTGAGCAAGACAAGTCATCACTTTGATCATATTGCACCTATCTTTTTGAATGCAAGTTATGTTAATTTAAATTATCAAATTACATGCTCTAATTTATTATGTAAATTTTATTCATGTGAGCTCATAGTTAAGTGCTTTTTAATAATTGTATTACTGCACCCCACTTCTTGATTTTGGATATAAAACCTTGTCACCCTAGAAATAAATAGTAAATATGCTAGTGATAAGTCTGTATCTAAGCACCATGCTTAGCCTTGCTTACATGCCAAGGGCATAAATTTGCTCTGACATCATTTCAAATATGAAAACTTGATTTGAGCAGTCACTGGAGGGAAGTGACTGATATATTGAACTAAAATATCTTATGCTCAAAACAACCCTAAACCTTGCTTTATATTTGGGTGGATGGTAAGAGGTGTTGATGCGAATGGAGCACGAGAGTTTGGTTTGTGATAGAACCGCCTAGGTAACCTTAAGGACTTAATCTTGTAACTCTGTCCTAATGTAAAACAGTGTAACCACAAGTCTATAATATGTACAACCTAGCTAATTAATTTGCATCGACCTAGCGCAGGTTGTGCCATTCGGTGGAACACAGGTGAGAGCTAGTTGGAGTCCTCTGTGCGGTGCAAGAGGAGGCCTCTGGAGAGGGTGGTCGAAACCCCACAGCGGTAGAAACTTTAGCGGGTGTGACTTCGTTGAGAAGATGCATTGTAAATGTCTTGTGGTGACCATCTTAATCTACATGTCTAACGAAACATGTGAAATAGAACAAGTTGGCTATCTCTTGTGGGTAAAATGTGTGACCTTTGCAGAGTAAAACTGTTTGAATAGCCATGCCCACAGTCATAGGTGGGCATGAGAACTTACTCGAGTTAGTGTTTCTTTACAAAATGGTCTTTGCGGTTGGATGAAAAACAGAAAGGGCAGTGGAAACCCTGACTTTGATTTCTCCTAGGTGGTTGGAACCTAGTGATTATAAAAGGGTGGATGGAACACAAGAAACAAATATAGCATATGGTGGATGGAACCATATAACAGGTGGATGGAATCTGCACCTCAATTATCATTGCACACTTTGACAAACTTTTTAGAAAACATGGTTTAGTTAAAGTGCTAAGTCTGAGGGAATTTTTGATTTGTCGTAGCTTTCAACAAATGCTTTTAGTAAATAAAAGAACCCAAGCCTCCTTTTGTTAATCTTGCATCTATAATACTGTATTATGTATGTTGGCTCATGGAGCACAACTGATTGTGCTCACCCTCACTCACTAAATCCCCTCAGAGCCTGAGAACCAAGATCACTATGCCTACTATACTGTTCCAGGACCAGATGGAGAAGAAGACAGTGGAGATTAGAACCTTCTTTAGTAGCTTAGTTCTTATCTTAGATAAGCAAACTTTGATCGTAATTATGTGTACATCTATTATCTAGACTCTTGGAGAGTGGTAAGGAATCATTTTCCCCCAGTCGTTTACTTATGGCATGAAGTGGTCTCACCTATTATTGTCGTTTTTGCTTCCGCTTTTGTAATGTATTTATTTGGCCTGATCAGCCTGTTATGTAAACTCTACCCGATGTTGTTTAATTGAAACTCTGATATGTAATATTAATGAATGGTATGGTTTATGCGATGTATAAAATGACCTAGCAAATGTATTTATGAGCACTATCTACTGATCCAGGAAATAGTGCGATGGAATCATAGAGAATTCTGGATTAGTAAAATCTGGGTCTGACAGAGTAGTAGGAGGACGAGGTGGTGGTGAAGGAGGTGAGCACGGGGTGGGAGTGGGTGAGCTACTAGCGTGTGGTGGGGGAGGCAGGGTAGTTTGGTTGAGGATGAAATGTCAAATACCCTGGAAGCCAGTCAAGGCATCTGGAAAGGGGGAAACTAGTAATGTCAAGAGGTAGGAGGAGTGGTACCATACAGTGGGATGGATGGGATCGGACGTATGGTCTCTATCATTTCCCATAAATTAAACAACTCACTTTTCCATTCGTGTGTAATTGTCCTCCATGGAAGGCATGGGAGCAACTTCATTGCTCGTTCCCGTGCAACCATTTCTACACTCGTGTACCATGGTGTATTTATTGTTGCTCTTGATCTAAAGGATTTCTTGGACCTTAAAATTATTACAAGAAACCAATCAGGAGTTATAGGATGTCGTTTAAGTGGAAGTATTCTATTGGAAGAAAAATAAAGTAATGAACAACTATTCTATTGGAAGGAAATGAAGTAATGAACAACTATAACTTACATACCCCACTTTTTTTTAACAACACTACAAATATTCTATGATGTTTTTGATACGGACAAGGATATGCAATCATCATACATGATAGTTTCTCCTTCTGAAACTTGAGTTAGGATTGAAAGATAATCAAGACAATTAGGAATTATGGGATGAAGTTTAAATGGAAATATCCTATTGCAAATAAAATGAAGTAACAAACAACTATAGGATCTATTCTTTTGGGTTATGGCTGATAGCTTTTGACTGTGACTGATGACTTTTAGCTTTCCTTTTCGAGACGGTGACGGACGATGGAGACGTTAATGTGCATGGTGCACACTTTGGCGTGCTCGAGAAGTAGTTTGGAGAAGTGGTTTCAAGAAGCCGCTTGGAGAAGCCGTCTCATTTGTTTTGGCTTTCAGAGAAGCCAAAGCTAAAAGCCAAAAACGAACATGTCTATAATTGTTAGATTCACTTTTTCATCAAATTACAAATGTTTTATGATTGCCATTGATATGGGTCAGGATATGCAATCGTGATACATTGTTTCCCCTTCCAAAACTTGGGTTAGGATAGCAAGACAATCAAGACAATTACACCACTCGCCAAGGGTATACTAGTGGGCGGTAGATATGGAAGGAGAGCGAGGATTTGGTGTAAAGAAGTTTAACACCAATAGTTGTAGCATCACTGTTAGCCAAAAATAATGGGCCATATTGGGTGAACAAAGAGGGTGACCGTAAATAATAAAGGAAGACAAAAAAGGGGTGAAGGAGAGGCTTAGTGTTAGGTAATAATTAGTGTAAGAGGATAGGGGAAGAAAATGCTGATGCATAAGGTCGAAGATAGTTAGTATGTTTTGTGTTCCGAACCATCTGTGATATACACCATCTCACAGACGATAAATAGTAAAAACACTTTGATGGATCCTGAAAAATAATATTAAGATGAGTTAGTTCGGATAACTGTGCTTGTTCTTTATACATGATACAAATTGCACTTTTTATTTGTTTTATTTCTTTTCCATATCAAATGTTAGAGTGCTTCAAGAATGTTCACACGCAATATAAGTGTAGGTGTGTTGGTGAATATGGAGATGAATTATGCAATCTATGTAAAGTACAAAAGGATTGTAAAGATGATTTTAACTAGCTAGTGTGGAGGACATCATCACTAGTATAGGACTACGCTAGATATTAGTTTACATGAAACATTTCAGTTCCAAGTATGTAAACTTTAAGGTTAGTAGACAAGGAGTTGATCGAAACATACACGTACATGATATCTATCGACTATGGAGCCTCAACAATTCACAGGCAGTGGGCCTTGCATCCATCGATTTGGTAGACTATGTTCTTTTTGGCATTTGTCTTTAGCCTTTTGGCTTTTGAACTCTGTGAAAGTCAAAACAAACAAAGTGGATTCTCCAAATAACTCTTTGAACTCAAAATTGTGTGCGCCATCTGCTCAGTGTCGAGACCTGAATATACAAATCTAAACTATCCTGTATATTCTGCACCAGTCTAGGATCACGCTAGTGCACACAGTAGATACATAGATGAAATATTGACTATGATTATGATTAACTATGAAAGACACAAATATTATTGATTATCATAGTAGTGACTTTATGGTTAAGCTTACAAATAATAGTCTAAAGGGCTTAACAAAAACTAGTAGCAAAAAATATAGATAAACACAATGGTCATTTGACATACCTACAGGTAATCAACTGGGAAGCGAAATACTAATTCGTGAAGGCATTGAAGTACCCCTCCTCAAATATCTATGGTGTATATGGTTCTTCCTCAGCAACTAAGTAACAAAATATATAGCCATAAGTACATAGAGAACTCAGCAAGTGTTTGGATACAAATTGCACTTTTTATTTGTCTTATTTCTTTTCCATATTAGATGTTAGAGCGCTTCAAAAATGTTGACACACAATATAAGTGTAGGTGTGCTGGTGAATATGGAGGTGAATTATGCAATCTATGTAAAAGACAAAAGGATTATAAAGATGATTTTAACTAGCTAATGTCGAGGACATCATCACTAGTATAGGACTACGCTGGATATTAGTTTACGTGAAACATTTCAATTCAAAGTATGTAAAGTTTAAGATTAGTAGACAGGAGGGTTCTGTTCACTGCCCTAGTTATGGGGTTATTTATATTGGATTTTAATTTTGACTTATAAATAGTAATAGCTTATAAAGAAGCTTATAGAGGGATACTCGTGTGTGATTTTGGTCGATATAATCGATTAGTAGACCTCGTTTTGAAAAGACACTCTATTTAAAAGTTGGGCACTGTAGAAAAATTATTTACTGTAGAAAAGCAGCTTTTAGAAGCTAATACGAACAAGGCTTATGAAGTTTTATTTCTGTAAAAGATATAACCAACAAGTAAACTCAATTATCCTATTATTGGAATATCAAGAAAAGAGTTGATGGCAACATACACGTACATGATATCTATCGACTATGGAGTCTCAACAATTCATGGGCAGCGCCACGTGCATCCATCGATTTGGCAGGCCATCTTTTTTTGGTTTTGTCAGTAGCCTTCTGGCTTTTGACTTATCTAAAAAAATCAAAACAAACATTTTGGATTCTATGCTCTTCGAGTTTAAAATTGTACGCGTCATTTATGTCAGTGTTGAGATCTGAATATGCAAATTCGGACTTTTCTATGTACTCTGCACAAATCCAGTATCATACTAGTGCACACAGTGGATACATAGGTGAAATGTCTACTATGATCATGATTAACTATGAAAAGATGCTAATATTATTGATTATCAAACTAGCGATCTTATGACCAAACTTATAAATAATAGCCTGAAGGGCTTAACAAAAACTAGCAGTGAAAAATAAAGATAAACGCAGTGATCATTCAGTATGCCTACAAGCAATCGACTGGTAAGCGAAGTACTAATCCGTGAAGGCGTTGAAGTATTTCTAAAATATCTCTAGTGGATATGGTTCTTCTTTAGTAACTAAGCAACAAAGTATATAGCCATGAGTATATAAAGTACTCAGTAAGTCGTTTATAACAAGATGTAATATATAATGATACAAGACTTTATCAAATGATGGCTAAATAGTTATTTTTCAGAAAACAATAATTTATAATAAATACAATAAATAGATTGAAAATACAATTTGGAAATGAGTAATAAGTTAATAGGTCAAAGGAATCGCATAAACTACAAGTGAACTAGCCATTCACTTCCCAACCACAAGTAAACTGACCATTCACTTTCAAACCCAACCATGATTTTATGAAAACTCTACCCCTTGTGTGAAATCATCGAGTATTATCCAAAACCAGGGACACAGTTATTTGAATAATTTTATATTTTGCAGAGGTTGTACAACTTTACTCACACGATACGATCAACTTGTAATATCTGCACAACAACGTGGTTTCTTATGCGTGCCGACCAAGAAAATCACAACAAAACCTTACGATGCTCGATCTCAACCCAATTCTATCACTAAGGTTTCATTACCAAGTAGACTAACCATTTAGTTGGAAAAGCTCTCCTCTTGAGCCAATGGCTACAACCAGAAGCCCACATTCATTTCAATGATGAAATCAAAGATGAAACAACACAAATTAATCAGTTAAGTCTACCCCGTACTAAACATGTGGTTACACGGTAGGACTCAAATCAACAACACACAAAGTTAAGTCCTTGAACAGTATCTAGGCGAGGCATCCACATCCGGAAGTGCTAACCACACTCCCCTTTGCTACACGATCACTCGCCCAAGTGAAAACTATTTTGTTTAACTAATACCAATGATACTACCTATATCATGGTACACAAATTTTATAATTATGGCTACAACCACGATTCAATATTTCATTAAGTCAAAATTAATTAATTGAGCCCAACATAACAATAAACATGGCTAAGCATACTAGACGTATAACCCAAATGAATGCTAGTATTGTATCACTAGATAGTTACCTATCTTATAATGATAATAGAATCATGGCATTCAAATTATCAAGAAGGGATTTTTGAAAAAATGGGTATTAACTAACAAGTACAAGGGGTCTATAATAAATTAGTAATGCATCATAATTTAGAATAAAATTATAATACTTAGATTTGAAAGAATATGTTCAACATGATCAAAAGTCGTGACTTGCATTAGCTTTGCTTAGTTACCACTTCTTGATCTTCAGTTCTTACTTCTACTCCTTTGAAGATGTTATCTAATAAGAGAGAAAGTGAATGAAATATAAATAACTTCAAAGAAATCCAAATAAAATTCAAAAACAAACAAAAACTAAAATCAAAGATAGAGCTCAATTTAGATGAATTTAGAAAGGGTCAATCGGGGTTAGGACAAAGGCTACCAGACTTTTGAAAGATTTAACATGAAATAAATTCCTGAAAATTGAGTGAGAAAGAAGAATATTATATGGAATATTCCTTTCAAATTAATTTTAATAAAAGGCTAGAGACTGGTAGGTAGGTCCTACGAAATTTTAGGATTTTTCACAATAAAGAAAATTCTAGAAAAGATTTATGTTGCTAATGTGTGGCCATGGTCTATAGACCAGGTGCACGAACTGGGTTTAGTCTATGGTAAACCGGGTTCACACGGCTTGGTGCAAGGCGCCGTGTAGGCAGCCATGTGGCTTGCCACGTGGTACAGGGCATTGACGTGGCTTGCCACATTGGATAGGTGACGTGGACAGAGATCGATGGTCGAAGGCTGCTCAGCACCAGCGACGGTAGACGACAGACAATGGTGGGTCAATGAGGTGCACTCCAGCTTCGGTGTGCGATGTTGAGATGATCTGGTGGCTCGGATTAGGTGAAGAGCCCCGGTGTAGTGGTCAGCGGTGAGAAGGGTGGCAGCACAAGCACAAACGTGAGGAGGGCTTCGCCTAGGTCGGCATGATGTGCATTGCAATCCTGGGAGCAATACGAAGCTAAAGATCTTGGCACAAAGACCAACGGTCGTCGGAGTCAACCAACAGCGAGGAGAAGGCGGCGACGAGATCGATCCACGACGGTGGCATGCTACAGTGAACTTCCGGCGGAGGCGAGGGCACCTTGATGAAGCTCTCGACACGGTGAAGCTAAAAAGGGAGACGACAAGGTCAGACACTCACCGACGGTGGAGGAATTTTTTGCTGGAGATAGAGGCGAAGGTGGTGGTGCTAAGCTTTGATTCGACGACGATGCGCAAGGGAGAGGAGGGCATGGCTCAATGTGGATAGGGCAGAGGGGAGGGGAGTTATTTAAGGTGAGGTGAGCATGGCGTGCACGCCAAGGCAAAAAGACTCCCATGCAGAAATGGTGGTGTGATGGAGTCCTTATTGGAGACGAGCGAGGAGTCCAGAAGGAAGATGACATGGGGTTGACTGATAGGGCCGATGTAGAGACCCGAATATGCAAATCCGGACTCTCCTGTGTATTCTGCACTAGTCCAGGATCACGCTAGTGCACACAGTATAAACAAAGATGAATTATCGAACATATCACGATTTACTAAGAAAAGACTCAAATATTATTAATAATTATCAGAGTGCGACCTTATGGCCAAGCTTACAATTAATAGCCTGAAAGGCTTAAAAGAAACTAGCAATGAAATCCAAAAGAAAGCGCAGCAGCCAATCGACATGCCCACAGGCTATCGAGTGGAGAACGAAGCCTAATCCGCGAAGACGTCAAGTACTCTCCTTCCGAACCTCCTGCTGGTGATACTCCTCCTCCTCAATCGAGCAACAGGGCATAAAGCCGTGAGTACATTGGTACTCAAGAAGTCGTTTGTAACAAATGAATGCAATATAGTATGCAAGGCTTAACAATGGATGGCTGAAAGGTTAATTTTGCAGAAAGCAGTAATTGAAAATACACTAAATAGATTGAAGACGCATTTGAAGTAAAACAATAATAAACAATAATCAAAGGAATTGAAGTAACCACTTATGGATCTCCCATCCATAAGCTAAACCAACCACTTAAGGACCTCCCAACCAACAGTGAATTAACCACCCACTGTCCAAAACTTTTTAGAAATAACTATACCTCGTGTGAAATCACCGAGCATTGTCCATGACCGAGGACGCGGCTATTCGAATAGTTTTACACTCTGCAGAGGTTGCACAACTGTACCCACACGATGCGATTAGCCTCAGCTTAAGGAAATCACAACAAGGCCTTTACAATGTTCAATTCGCCCGCTAGGGTTTCGCATCACACCCCCCCTTGCGCCCCGTGGAATGTATACGACACCCACTGACATCCCAATGGCGGAACCAGAATTGAAACATCACAAATTAATCGATCAGTCCGTCCCATACCGGACATGTGGTTTGCAGTAAGACTCGGATCAATGGCGCACAAAGTTAAGTCCTTAAATGTTCTCGGCGAGACTACCACATCCTCGAAGTGCTCCAACACTTTCCCTTTCTTGCACGATCATTCGCCCGAGTGAAAACCAATTTTGTATAACCACCGCCAATGACGCACCAACGTCACGGCACAAATTTTATAACGATGGCACCAACCACGATTCAACGTGGCACCAACCACAATTCAATATCTCATTAAGTCAAATTAATTAATCACATGTGATGATGAACCCTTTCGCAAAATAAGCAAGGCTAAGCATTCTAATCGTACCAACCCAATGTGACAAATAACATAGCATCACTAATTAAATTCCCAACCTAAGGTGACAATGGCATCAAGGTATTCCAAAATATCAAGGAGGTAAATAACCAATTGGGACGATAACTACCAATACAAGGGTTTTATAATAAAGTAGCAATGCATGATAATTTAAAGCAAAGTAATACATAATAGATTTGAAAACTGGGTTCAACATGATCAAAGGACACGACTTGCCTTGGCCTCGCTCAGTTAGGAATTCTTGATCTTCAAATCCTGCTTCAGCTCCTTCGAACGTGTGATCTAACGAGAGAGAAAACGAGACGAACACAAAAATAAATTCAAATAAAACCCAAATAAACTCCAAAAACTGCAAAACCAGAACCAAAAGAGAGAGCTCAATTTTAGATGAATTTAGGAAGAAGAATCGGATCAATCGGAGTTCGGACGAAGGAGAACGAGCGATCTAAAGTTTGCCGGGGCGAGAAAATGCTGAAAAATCACAGATGCTACTGTTCATCCGAGAACAGTACTTTTGGCGAGAAGGCTAGCGCTGGCGAGAGGAGGTATGGGAGATGAATCTAACTAGAAAAATGGGTTGTTAGGGACCTAAGGCACATATAGGAAGCGACAGACGCTAAACGGAGACCGTTGACGACGCAGGCGCACTACAACGACATGGGTAGGAGAGAGAATAAAATCCGGCACGGACATGGAGAGGTAGGGTGAGCACGGGCTAGAACGCGCTTAGCGAAGCTAGGAAAATTGTCGGCTCGGCCAGAAACCCACCGGAGACGACGCAATCGACGATTGAACGACATCGGGAAGGAAAAAGGAAACACTTAATATCTTGGTGCTCAGTGAACGAAATCTAAAACCACGTGGAGGGTAGCTACCTGGGATGGTTTGGCACAAAGTGACGCGAACGGATTGGTGAAAACATCACCGGGTAGATGGGGGACACGAGATACCATTGACGGCCATGGCGAGGTTCGGAGGCGAAAATTTGTAGAGGCTTTTTGGGGAAACGGAAGTGAGCACAGCGTAGAACGCGGCGAGGCAAGGCTAAGAAAAATTACGGCATGGGCTAAAGCTTACCGGAGGCGACGAATCGACGTCGGGAAGCGCTCTTGACCTAGATCGGGGAAAACGCGATTCTGGGAGATTGGCTGCACCAAAACCAAATTAACTTGGCAAGAAGGTAGATGGCACAATGTGACGCGAAAGGATCACGGAGAAACTCACCGAATAGCTCAAGACACGACGAGCAAATTCGGGACCGGAGGGGCTCGGTGCCGACGGCGTCCTGAGCATTGAGGGGACTTGGCACGGCTTGGGATGGGTTTAGAGGAGCCAAGGGGTCGTATTTATAGGCTTGGAAGAGGTAGAAACCGACTCCAATTCGCGGATTTCGGTTTAGAGTCCGTTTCAGAAAATTGGAGATAAAAGGCAAACGGATGAACGAAACGGAAAGAGACCAGTTGGGATGGATTTCTTGCGTGATTTGGCACAACTTTCCTTTTAGGAAGACATTGAGATAAGGTCCAGATTGGAAGTTATGAAGAGAGAGAAAAACGGGAAAGAACTGTACACAGAGCAGAGGAATCGATGGGGTCTCTGCGCCGGGAAGAAGACGGATGAACAGTACCGCGCGGTACTGTTCATTCTCTCTCCTAATTTCTTTTTTTTTTTTTGGAAATTCCAAATTGAGCTCAAACAAACTCCGAAAAATTCCAGAAAATACAGAAAAATTTCTTGTGACACAAGGAACACAACTAAAATATTTTGGCAAATATTAATGTTTAATTTAATCATATTAAATCTTTTTAATTAATAAAAATTCCAATTAAGCTTTAATTAATTCCAGAAAAATCCAAATGGTGAATTTTATTTTAAAAGCTTTAAAAAGGCTCTGAAAATCAGGATGTTACAGCCGAGCCACGGAAGCCACATGTGGCGAGCGCAAGGTGGATTGAATGACTGGCGATGCAGGTGGGAGCCTGTGCAAGTGAGGTGTTGCGAGCCGATTGGGCTACGGAGCGGTGGGCCAAGCGGGGGAAGTGGACTAGGCCGAAAAAGGAGAAGCGGGTTGGGAGAGAAAGGGAATTCGGCCCGAAAGGAAAATCCGGATTTTCATAGACTTTCCTATTTCAAAAAATAAGAAAAAGGAAATTGAGCTCTAGAAAATAGCAAATAAATCCAGAAAAATCCAAGAACATACAGAAAAATTTCTTGCAACACAATGAACCCAAATAAATTGATTTAATTGAAGTTTACTGTATTCATATTAAACCATTTTAATTTTAAAAATTCAAATTAAGCTTCAGTTAATTTTAAAAAATTCAAATGGTTATTTTATTTTAGAAGCTTGAAAAAGGCATGAAAACCAAAATGTTGTAGTCGGCGTCTCCATCGTCCATTGTCATCTTAAAAAAAGATAGACAAAATTCATTAGTTGAAGCCAAAAGTTATCAGCCGCAGCAAAAAAGTGGCAGTAGACTCTTGGGGTCGTTCTTTTCGGTTTCTGGTTTAGTAACTAGCTTTCAAATAAAATGTCTTTTTAAGACGGGGTCTATAAGTCGATTGTAATAGATACTGTACCGACTTCAGCTAAATCGGTTAAAATCACATACGAGTGTCTCTCTATACTCTCTTATAAACAGTTAAAATTACAAATTTTAAATAATAAGTTACAGATAAAAAAAACACCCTTTTTAACTGAAGCCGGCGACACAGAAAGAAAGCCGAAGCGCAACAACGCAGGCAAAGGGAGGCCCCGGCCGGGCCCAAGCTCCAAAGCAAAACTGTTGTTAGCGAGCCGAGACCGAGCGCGAGCCCTTCCCTTTCCTCCCACCTTCCTCCCATGTTCTCCTCTCTCCCTCCCCAAAGAATTCCTCTTCACACTCCACCTCGCCGCATTTGGTGCTCGGATCCGGCCAGTCCCAATCCCGTCCGATCCCGCCCAGTTCCCCGCTCGATTCCGCTCCACTCGGTGTGATTCGCCCTGCCTTTGTGTGTGAGAGAGGTGAGGTCCGTGGTCAGCTTCGATTCTGGTTCGGCGGCCGGCGCCATGGCGAGCGGCAGCGAGCAGGCGCAGGCGGAGGCCGAGGCGCTGGAGTTCGTGCTGTTCCAGGTCGCCGAGTGCTACGTCTACCTGGTATGCCCTTGTTCCCCTTTCTTGATTCTTCTTGTTAGTTTCTTGGGTAATTTAGGGGTGTGTACCTGTGTTGCTTGTGCCCATGCTTGTTTTGGGAGCAACTCGTCGAGCACTTGGTGTGCGTAAATGTGCTGATGCGGTGGAGTGTTTGCGCAGATACCTCCCAGGAAGACGGCTGCCTCCTACAGGTACTCTTCTTGGTTCGCCAAAGAGTCTGGTAGTGGATTCGGTAGGATTTGTATGAATAAAGCAAACAGGGTTAGGAGCTCTGGCTGCGCAAAGGCTGCCTTGTTTCGGCAATTATTGGCTCCGTTTGCTCGGCTAGTTTGAATGCGAAGATCATGGATTAGTTCACTTCATCATTGGACTTGTTCTGTTCCAAGTTTTTAGATGAATTGTTCTGTTCTGATTTAGTGCAAGCTGGGATGCATTTGTTGAACCATGGAAATGATATGTTACACTGGTTGTAACACCCAGGGCTGATGAGTGGAATGTCAACAAATGGGCTTGGGAAGGGGCGCTTAAGGTTGTCAGCAAGGGAGAAGAATGCATCATCAGATTGGAAGATAAGAACACAGGTGCAATAGTCGCATTGGTGCTGTTGGCCAGTGCCTGTATGGTTGGTAATATTGATTCCTAGGATGCATTTCAGGGGAGATGTACGCTAGGGCATTTCTCAGAGAAGGCGAACCACATCCGGTGGAACCTGTAATTGATAGCAGCAGGTCGGTACTTATTGCTGCCACAGGGCAGTCTAATCATATGGTGAAACGTGTGACTTTTTAGCTCTATTCTGCATAAGATACTACATAGAGACTGTAAGCAGAATCTGAAATGATTCTTGTTGCTTTGATATTGTGCTTGCAGATATTTTGTACTTCGCGTTGAAGAAAATATAGGTGATAAGCTGTCTTTCTCGAGTTCTAAGATCTTTCTTGTGTGGTAACATTGTACTTACTGTTGAGTTTGTGATCATAGTATTTGGTACTTAGTGTTGAACTGGTGAGCATAGTATTTGATATGTAATGTTGAGATGGTGAACATAGTATTTGATGGTTCATATATAGAAGCATAATAATTCTTACTATGGACTGCAGATGGGCGTCAGCGTCATGCTTTTATAGGTTTAGGCTTCCGGGAAAGACCTCAGGCATATGACTTCCAAGCTGCTCTACATGACCATATGAAGTATCCTTGTGTTCATTACTTGAAGCACATGATATGTAGCCTGTAATTTGTAAAGTCACATGAATGTTTTCCAATGCAATCACTCATTGACTAGGGACTATATATGTGGAATTCCATTTGATCAAAGCAATATCGTTAGTCTAGTCTATATGATCAATAATTTGTATTTAGCACATATGCATGGTAGATTATTGTTTTAAACCTTCAACTATTTCATTACTAAAGGGGTTTGTTAAATGAACCCAATCAGATCCTCTAGCCACACAATCAGATCTTTGGATGCTCTTTAAGTTGGCAAGCGTGCTTTCTCTGTATTTGGCCACAAGGAAGTCTTTTCTTTTTTTGTTGCAATTGTAGTTGTGTGTGTTACTATGGTTGTGCAGTGACTTGTTTCTATCATGGACCGTTTTCCAGTATGATTTGTTGTTCTCTTACATTACCAAAGGTATCTAAACAAGAAGAAGACCGCTGAAGAGATGGTGCAGCATTATGAAAAGACATCATCAGTGGATTACAGCCTGAAAGAAGGGGAAACTTTGGTTCTTCAGCTGAAAAATGTAAGTTTTCATCTGACTTATTTTGCTAGGAGAAAATGAACTAGTGCTTGGTGATGGGAAAGTGTTTTTGAACGTCTTCAAAACTAGAATATAGGATTTCTTATGAGCTCAGTGGTAGTACCCTAGGTTGCTGAATCACTGACACATCGCACCAGTATGTCATAATGTAGATATGTTGATACGACATTATTTGCCAAAAGAAAGTATTGACACGGTGAGATGGATTTACAAATATAAATGGAAAAAATCGCATATATATTTTCAACAGCTATCAGCATTGACACAGTACTTTTTATATGATAATTATGAGGGTGAACGTTCTGTCCATTTCAAGCATTGCCTGTTCATATAGAGCTGGTGTCGATTATAACATATCAATTGTATATATTATGTAAACCAGGCGTACCATTGCATTATAGAGAGAATTCTTAAATCAAAATAGATCAACACTTCACAAAATATGTCAACAATGTGTCAAGTACTTCTGTATTTATACGAACTTGCCAGTTTACCGATTTCCTGTTCTGGTTGAGTTGGCTAGCCAGCAATAAACAGCTGGGTTATGGGATCCTGGTTAACCAAACCCATGTTGATCTAGACAATTTTCCATGTAAGATGTATAGCTATCCTGTACTCAATCTCTGTTTTCATTCATGCATAGATTTCATTATCTTGACCTAGAAGCACCGTTTGGTGCCTTTTCAAGGTTTCTCTTCTGGCGTTAGATATATACCCATTCATATTCAGAGATATATCAGTTTGAGCTGCTCTTACATAGGAACTTGAGAAAAACTGAGCCTTACTGAACTGCATTATAGAATATTTTCACTTTTCAGTGCCATTAAGACAAAGTATGTAAATAAATTGGCTTGCTCATAAATTTTTACACATGCCTTCGTTAAATAGTTTCTTGACTTCTCGCTTATTTTTCAGTCATAATATTCTATGTAGGATCTCCTCTATGTTTGGGTTTGCTTTTGTTTTATGCAGAAAGAAACTGGCACCAAGACAAAATCTGCATTTTTTGAGCAATGCCTCAACAAGCTCCCATTCAATGAAAAGGCAAACACTAAGGAGGGCACAGTCTCACTCAAACTCCCACCACCTCCACCCTCACCCGTCTCTCCTACCGATTCTGGAGTTGCCGCTTCCCCTTTCAAAGCAGAATTTCCTTCTCAGGAACAACCAGCATCCGATACTGGAGTTGATGCTCCTCCTTTCAAAGCAGAATTTCCTTCTCAAGAACAACCGGCCACTAATGTTGTTGGCGCTTCCCCTATCGAAGCAGAAGCCCCTTCACAGGAGCATTCAGCTGCAGCAGGGAAGGCCAATCATGAAAATGTGGAAGATGACTTTGGGGACTTCCAGGCTGCAGGATGAATCATGTATCTTGTACATACAGCATGTTTACTCCGACTGCTCCTTTCTTTTCTTTCCCATCACTCGTGACTTTTGCCGGCACCTGAGTTGCTGTACAGAGAGAGCTATCATGTCATAAACCATACAAATACATGGATACACAATGTACCTTTCCTTTTGCAGTCGCATGTCGGAATACACAATGTGCCTTTCCTTTTGCGGTCGCATGTGGGAATTTTCAGCCCAGAACCTGTAATTTTGTGTCCGAATCCGGGGAGAACTGAGGTAGCAATCCGACTTGGGCAAGGTCCGTATTTGGAGCAATATGGTCTGGTGCATGCACTACCCAAACCAACCCTGCCTCACCTATTCCGCGAGATGGGAGGAGCAGCAGCCGTCCATCAACTCCGACGGCGCCGACGACCGAAGCAACGAGGGAGAGGAAGAGAAGAAGCAGAGGGCCTATGCGCAGGTCTTCGTTGGCTAGCTGTCGCTGCTCCTGGGCGACCTGATGGCGCTCATGCTGCCCAGCCACGGCGAGGCGCCGCTGTGGCTCGTGTCGGAGCTGTCCGCCGTGCTCTGCCTCCTGCTCTACCTCAGGGCCTACCACGTCACGCAGAACCTGACGTCCGGCGACGTCGTCCCGGTGGAGGCGCTGGTCTTCTCGTTCCCGCTCGTCTTCGGTGCTGGCCTGCTCACCGTGGCCGTCGACCCCCTGGCCGGGGTGCTCGTCATGGGCGCCGACGTCGCATGCATGTCTGCCTTCTTCGAGTTATGCCTCGGCGAGTACGTGCGTTACAACAAGCTAGGATCAATGGCATTTGCTAGGACTAGGAGAACAGAGCTGACTTAAAAATTGTAGCAAATATTTCGTGTCGATTTTTTCATGCGTTACGAGTGGAGGATGTATCGTATGCATACAGCGTGCTCCATACACTCATGCACTCCGCAATTGTCGCCCGTCCGATCATCATCTAACACCCAGACCGACGTGATAGTTTTTTTGAAAATAAACGTCCGCCACTCACACATTTCGTTGCAAATCAGTCCTCCTGTTTCCCCTGATACATCCCCTTCACATGCCCCAACCCCGAGCAAATCATTTGGCATCACCTCCTCCGCCTCGAGCCACTGCCCGCCTCGCCCCTCCTTTGCCCCGAGCCGCCGCTCGCTGCTACCCCTCCCCCTGCCACCCCGGACTGAACCATAGCCCTAGCCCACCGTTGTCCACCTCTGCCCCTCCTCTCCTCCGAGCTGTCGCCCGTCGTCTCCCCTAGCCGCCGCCCGTCTCCGCCCCAAGCCACTCGAGGCGCCACCCCTCCTCTCCTTCCAGCCGCCTGCCTTCGCCCATCCTCTCCTCCCAGCCATTGCCTCCGCCCCTCCTCTGCCCCCACCAGCCGCCCGCCTCCGCCCACTCCCCCCAGCCGCCTGCCTCCTCTCCCCTCTATCCCCAGCCGCCACCCCGAACAATGCTCGACCTTGGGTCGCCGAATCTGGGCGAGGTGGTGTCGGCATGAACCTAGCTAGGTGCTGGCGGTGCAGACTTAACGCGGACCTCCTCCTCGGACAGCATGAAGCGGCAAATGGCACACGGGTCAACTGCTTCCTATCGATGGTATTTTTCAATATTCTGAATGTAACAGTTGTATTGAAATGGTTGGATGACAGTTGTTCAATATTCTCAAAATCATATGTAACAATTGTACTCAAAATCTTGTATATGTTGTCGTTGTTGAATGCAATTATTGTCAAGAGGCATCTGGAACTTCTGCTTGTTGCTACTCGTGCAATCCAGAATGCAGAAATTATGCTTGTTGAATGCTTGTGCAGTCTAGATGTAAAGAGGCTCTACTTGGTCATTATGTATGGTTGTCACGAGCAAGATATAGGATGTATATGTTATCATTATGTAGTCCAGATACGGGATATGTATGTTGTCATTATGTTGTCAGGAGCCATCCAGAACTGTATCAGGTCATTATGTTGTTGAATGGTTGAGTCCATTGAAGGCTTCATATTCCTCCTATCTTGTGTTCTTAACAGCAAGGACCATTTAGTCAAGATGTGCCTTTATGTTAAAGACAATAGATATCAAGTAATCAATGACTTAATCCGAGTGCTTGGCCTTCTGAATGAGATCTTCCAATTTGTTTCATACAATCAAAATCTTCTTTCTCATTGCGGCCTCCAATGCGTCAATGCGCTTCTCTTCTAATAGGTTCCCTTGGCCATCGTAGACACTTTTGCTAAAAAATTGCAGTTAGTCCACTGATTTCTAGAAGAGTAAGAATAAGAAGTATTGAGATATTTACCTTTTGCACCTTTTCCCCCATCTTTTCATAATGTAGCTTTTCGGTAACTCATTTTGTTTATCACCCCTCAACACTTTGAATAATATGACAGCATGGGATTCCTTTAACATCAAATAACTTGCATGAACAATGAGCTATCATGGTTGATGTGTTGTAGCGAACCTCCCTATCTTTATGTATATTGGACTCATTGCTGATAGTCACAATTTTGGTCCCCTCATCACGCACAATGGCCTAAACACAGCAACTATCTCCAGCAGCAATAATCTCTTCTTGTAATTTCTCAAACACCTCACACAACTGCCTTGTTCTCCATGGGCCATAATGTCATTACTCGGGGTGTTGTATGGATGCTGGTGTCGTCTGTTTTCAACTCCTCCTGACGTTGGCATTCTAATGTTATGTCAAACCTAAGCCAAAACTCAATGAAAGCAAGCTTGCGATGAATGAACCAGTTAAAAAAGAATTTGCACTCTCCGATCTTGAAGTGGTTCTGAGAATGCCTGCAAGAGATATGTCCATGAAGTAGGCCGGTATCCACAATTCACAAATCTTATACTTTTTAACCAACCACTCGTTTTCCTGCAAGCCAAAGTCAGAAACGACAACATTCCATTATGCTTCAAATTCCTCTGAGGTTTCTAAACTCCAAACACATGAGTTTAATCTCGCCCAAAAATTTAGGTCTTCTCTAACCAATGGTCCAACCTTCTCAACCACCTTTTCCATAATATGCCATATGCACAACCTGTGTACTGTATTTGGTAGTACTTTATTAATAGCAGCTTTCATGTTATTAGCCTCATTAGTTATGATAAGTCTAGGCGCTTGTCCCCTCATTGCTCTTAGGAAGGTCTTAAACAACCAAACGTATGAGTCAGTCCTCATGTTTGATAAGAATATAGCTCTGAAAAACACGCTTTGTAAATGATGATTGACTCTAGTGAATGGTGTGAAAATCATGTCGTATTGGTTGATGGTATACGTGGAATCAAAGGATACCACATCACCGAAATGACAATAGTTTTTCCTACTCGTGCCATCAACCCATAACACATGCATCAACCTATCATGCTCATCCATGACAAAATCAAAGAAAAAGACTGAATTGACTTCCTTCTTTCTCTCAAGATGGGCCACAAACATTTGAGTATCTGTGTTCTTGAATTTTTTTCCTAAGGTCACGGTAGTAATTTTGCAAGTCTCTCTTCGTGCATCCAGCATTCTCAAAACCACTCTCACTAATATGAAGTAGCCTATAAGCCTGCGAGGTGTCTATGCTTGCTTTGTGGTATGTGTACAATATATATTTTTTGCTCTCTCACTAACTCCATGACTCGATATAATCAAATGAAGCTTATCAGGCGAAACAAGTCTATGATTATGGTGCTCAACCATTGAAGCTATCTTATAGTTGTTACCACCACATAGCTTGATGAAAATATGTGCATCGCATCCATATCTAGTTTGCTTCATATTATGTGTTTTCTTATTTGAGGGATCACCATGCTCGTTACCTTTCTTGGACCTATAAATTTGCCTCAAGTACATAAAGCACTTGCACTGAACCACCTTATTCAACAACTTCTGCTGTCCAACACGGACTGAGAACCCCACATGATGTGTGTACAACTTGTAGAAATGCTTGACGGACTCGATATTTTCAAATTCCATCCCTATAGTTGGCTTCAATTCGTCCTCTCAGTCGGGTGTAAATGACGAACAATGTAATATGAAATATGAAATGGTATGAAATAATGACCATTTAGTTAATGATAACTTTGTCAATCAACGAAGCTACTCATACTCACAGAAAGGGGCATGCTAGCTCTCTTTTTGGGTGTACTAAATCTACCGTCATGCTTCAGCGGAGACGTTATCTCAACCAACGAATGAGAATCAGTGCATTCTTCCATTGGTGGATTTCAGGTTCAAAGGCAACACTTTTACGCTAACTCTTCGTGCTTAGATAATATGCTACCGAGTATATATGCATGGCACTGTAGATTGAGCATGCCACTACATATGCTCAGGAGTCGGGCGGGCGGCGACTTGAGGGCAGAGAGGGCTAGGGGCGGGCGGCAACTTGGGGAGGAGAGGGGCAGGGCGATCGACTGCTTGGGGGTGGGCGGCGGCTCGAGGGCGGAGAGGGGCGGGGGCGGGCGACGACTCTAGGGAGGAGAGGGACGGAGGTAGGCGGCTGATCGGGGGAGGAGAGGGGCAGGGCGGTCGACTGCTCAGGGGCGGGGGCGACCGGTTGATCGAGGGAGGAGAGGGGCGGGGCGACTGGCTACTCGAGGACAAAGCAGGGTGGGGGCGAGCGGCAGCTCTGAGGAGAGGGGCTGGGGCGGCCAATGAGGTGCGGAGGCGGGCAAGTAAGGGTCGAGGCGGGTGGGAGTCTGGAGAGAGGAGGAAGGGGAAATGGAAGGACTGATTTGTGACGAAATGTGTGTGGCAGACATTTATTTGCAAAAAAAAATAAATAACCATCACATCGATCTAGACCATTGGATGAAGATCGAACGGACGACAATTAGGGAGTGCATGAGTGTATGTAGTATGCTGTGTGCATAGGATACGTCCTCTGTTCGTGGTGTTGCAATGAGTCCAGTGGATAGGAATTCTTAAACTTAGGATTAAGTGAATGTCGTATCAGAATTCAGTAGTGATTAAAGTTCCTCGTATTGTTGAGAAAAGCCATTCAAGAATTATCGTCCTCATCATCTATCCCCTGTACCATTATGCATCGAAATAATATTTACACTTGTTATAATGATGAAATCGAGTGATACATCAGATCTCCACAATATCGTGGTCATCGGCTTCATCTACCCAATCGACCTGAGAATAAGAAGCCGATTTCATCAAGTCCGTCAGGCCGGTAAGGTCTTCCAGATAGGTTGGTTCGCTAATCACCTGCATCACAAAATCCAATCCTCTCCTCCGGTATTCCGACAATACCTACGATATTTTTGCACGAAATAGCAGGAGTGAACAAGACAACTATCAGTAACGTTCTGAAAAAAAATGGTTTCGAATCATGCAACTGTTTACTTACCGCGTTGGAACATGCGGTACAATTGCTCGACGAATAACCCAAGAGGGTTAATAAATTGTACTGCGAGAGTGATCCTCGTATCTGGTGTGGCAATAGACCAAGTGGATGCTTGCTGCTCATGCCAGCAATCTCTCCTGGAGCATGTATCCTGCAAAAGTAGTAAATCAACTCGGTGATCCTTGTTTTCTCATCACTGCAAGGCAAGTGTTGTTTCTGGTGTCCAGTTGCTTACCCATCTGGATGATGTAACATTCTTGTGAAAAGGTCTGCTGCGCAGCCAGACGCAATGGAGGCTAGTCCAGGTCGTGTGACTGTACATTGTTGATCCAGTGTTCGATTGGAAACCGACTGCGTCAAAAGATCACAAGAAAATGATATGTGATGGTTGCAGGAGGTAACATGTTGAGCAAATGAGTGAATAGTTTTCAAAACTTTACGCAACATTACATCAACAGGAGCAATAACATCGTTGCAGAAATAACACCCCAGCCTTTTACGACCAAGAATATCTTCAGTCAACAGCTTTTCTGCAGCAGCAACCACATTAGAACCTTCACAATTTGTGCCTGGACCAGCCCCATGCCGCATGACAAGGTAACTATCATATCCTAATGCTGCAGTGATAGCAATCTGCAGTGTAATGAGAGGCATTAGCATATAAAACTTCCAAAGGTGTACAATACTCAAGAATGCGGAAGGTTTACCTTGTTTTCATTTGCACAGAGTAGCGTTGGAAGCCACCTACTTTCCCTTGTGTCAGTCAACAAGAAGACAGCATCATGGGAAGCTACTAACTCCTGGAGGCGCTTGCAATCTTCAAGCACGCCAGCAACTTCATTAGATGACACAGGATGCCCTGGCATCGGTATTTCCATTTGGATGCCTTTTGCATCCTACAAGGCAGAAACTTAGATGAAAAGGTTGTAAAAAATGGAAGTACTATTTTGGGAGAAAGGGAGTGAAGACTCACCACTGA
Source organism: Dendrocalamus sinicus (assembly GCA_036346575.1). Lineage (NCBI taxonomy): Eukaryota > Viridiplantae > Streptophyta > Magnoliopsida > Poales > Poaceae > Dendrocalamus > Dendrocalamus sinicus. The sequence continues at coordinate 34,419,525 of CM070642.1, forward strand.
TGGACACCTCTCTTCTAGATGCCTAAGTATTGCTGTTGCTTTTGGGGCGTCGCGATCATCAGATGTGTAGAGTGATTGTCTTGCAAAATTTGACACAACAACACGACCATTGTCAACCACTGTCAGCTTCCGTACACCAGAGTCCTGAAATATTGGATTGCACCACGATTAAAGAGATGTTTTGTGAGTATATGTTTGTAGTTCAACATAAAAGTAGCATCAAACATAACACTAACCATAAGAATACGAGCAACATCACATCCAAGAGTTCCAGCACCTAAAAGTAGACATCGTACACTAGACAACTTTTCTGAATTTACAGGGAAGCTGGCCGGCATTTTAGAACAAGTTCCCGACTTTATCAAATCAGAAATGCCTGTAAGGTCTTTTAAATATGTTGGACAGTTGATGGCCTGCATAATAAAATCCAGTCCTCTTCTTCTATATTCAGACAATACCTGGAATGTTTAGCATGGAGACATCAGAATCAATAAAATTCTGAGAATGTAGTGCCATGTGTGCTATAATTTACTTGGAAAATAATCCTATGGGTCCATGTCTCAATGCATTGAATTGGATCCAACCTCACATGCATTGAGAGCTGGTTTCATAGGATTATCTTCCAATTTACTTACAGCATTGGAACATGCAGTACAATTGCTTGATGAATTGCCTAGCACAGTAGATAAAACACACTTTGGGAGTGACCCTCGCATCTGATGTGGAAATAGACCAAGCTGATGCTCAGTGTCCATACCAGCAATATCTCCTGGAGCATGTATCCTGCAAGAGGAATGATATTATTGTTAAGGCACCATGTAGTTAGACTGATTAGTTTTTCCTTATCTCTTATAACTAGCTCAATCAACTATTCTTCACTGATATCAATGCTACACAAACACAAGTTAGACTTTGCAGTTATCTTTCAGGTATCTAGTAGCTCACCCATCTGGATGATGTAACATCCTAGCAAATAGCTCCACTGTTTTGCCAGATGCAACCGAGGTCAGTCCAGGTAGTGTTGCTGTACATTGCTGATCCAGTGTTCCGTTAGGGACTGACTGCAAGTGAATAAGATAACACAAGATGAAACTATGGAACCAGTGTCAAAATTATAAGTATCAAATAAAAACAAAACGAGAACATTTCCACAAATTTATGTCTTTATCTGGTATACATTGTCAAGGGAAGCAGCATCATTGCAGAAACAACAGCCCAATCTTTGACAACCAAGAGCATCTTTAGTGGACAAATTCTCTATCTGAGCAATCACATCATCCGTATCTCCACTTGTTGTTCCTGGACCAGCACCATGTCGCATGACAAGGTAACTGTCATATCCTAACACTGCAGTGATAGCGATCTGCAGTGGAGACATGACACTTTTAGTTCCCAATAGCACACTCCATGTGATGAAATAGGAAACATGAGAAAGAATACTTTTCAACTGAATTGTATGATCGATCTATATTGATTCCCCACAAGAATACTTTTCAACTGAATTGTATGATTGATCTATATTGATTCCTCACTCAAGCCGTAAGTAGTAAAAGTTCTTAGACATTACTAGCTGAGAACAATTGCAAAGGTCCCCGGTAGCAGAATAATGTGCCTAAGATTCACCTTGTTTTCGTTTGCACACAAAAGAGTTGGAAGCCATCTGCTCTCTGCTGTGTCAGTCAACAAGAAGACCACATCATTGGAAGCCACTAATTTTTGAAGACGCTTGCAATCATCAAGCACACTTGTGATATCGCTGGGAGAAACAGGGTGTCCAGGCATTGGTATTTCCATTTGGATGCCTTCGACCTCCTACATGAGAGCAATTGTTATCAACAAGAGAAATCCGTAGAAAGTATTGGATTTAAGAAAAAGGTGGCCAAGACTTACCACTGCAGGACATCTTTCTTTTAGATGTGGAACTATTGCGGACGCTCTTGGGACACCATAGTCCTTATCTATGTAGAGTGATTGTTTGACTAGATCAGACATGGCAACAGAACCACTGTCAACCACAGTTAGCTTCCGTACACCCCAGGTCTGAAAAATTGGTTTCCACCATAAATAAAAAAGTAGAAAAGATATATACAAGTGTAACTGTTACAATTTTGTTACAAGGGAGCAGAAATCTAGTAGCGTCTGAAAGCACTAACCATAAGCAGGCGAGCAACTTCACATCCAAGAGCTCCAGCACCAAATAGAAGACATCGAACACAAGATAACTTGTCTAAATTCACAGGGAAGTGGCGCCATCCCATAAGCTTCAAGTGCATCAGCTGTTTTTCTTCATCTTGACTGTGCATATGATAAATAATCAAGGTAATCCCATTAATTATGATTAGTTGCAGAGAAATATAAATACTGTTCATCTACCTTGCTGGATTCATTGATTCAAGATTGATTTCTTTTCTTTCCTTCCCAGGCATTTCTCCCTCCCATCCAATAGCTTCAGGCACATAATCAGGATCATCCCAGCCTGTAATCACAACCAATGTTAAAATTGACAAATTACTAGTGGAAGTGTTGGGTAGAAGCTTTTAATCCAAATCTTGTAATCCACCATAATACCATGGGGTGCTGGAAATGATGCTTCGCCAATAAGGGACTTCTCTAGATCAGGCCGCCCTTGACTTTCTCGGTAGCAGAAGAATTGCATTTTATCAATCTTCCACCGCAGGCTCAGGAATGCAATGTAATTTCTAAGAGCCCATCCAGGGTACTCTTTATGGCCATGATCATAAAACCCAAACAGCAGCTGCATCAGCAAATCAATGCATTTACACAAAAGAAAAGATATGCATGAAGAATAATAGGTAAATATCTTCTAAAGCACTAATCAAAACAGAGCTCATGAAATATTGAAATGATTGAATGGATGACACAAACCGACCTTTTGATCACTGCCCTGACAATCTTTCCATTCCTTTAATTGTCTTATAGTAGCAGAGGAGTCTGAGGATATCTTGACCAAAAAAAATGGTATAACTGCAGAAATTTTGATCCGTTGCAACAAAGAAATAGCAAATCAGTCAACATAAACAACTAACAATAAGCTGCCAAGCAACTGCAACCCCAGTTAGGCATGATTCTCAAACCTGTTGTTTCACTCGAACTACGCCACTCTAACATTGATTTAGACAGGGATGCTGCCTGCAGGAGCAAATCAACAACCTTCAGTACCAATGAGAAAATAAAAAAAGATAAACAAGAAAACTAATATTGTTGAATATTAGGTGCACAGCAACATGACCTCTTCTTGGTTGAGCACGTGTGAGGCGATATGCAGGCTGAGCAAAGTCATTTTAGAGTTGAAAACCAACGAGGGGAATGTAACATTGCAATAGACCTTCCAATTCTTCAGATCGGCAAATGATATCACAAGGAACCTCAGTAGCAGAGCAGGATCCTCTTCTACTTTACCGGAAATAATGTCATGCAAGATCTGGAGCCACAGATATAACATAGAATTTTTTAAAAAAAACTGAAAAGTATAAACCATAGCAAATCCCATGTTAAACATGTAGTACCTTCTTTGCTTCTGCTCTCAGTAGAAGCGCTGCATCTAGGTTTTGGAACCCCCGCATGTTATTAGTGTTTAGGAGGGTCCCTGGGACTGGACAATTGTTCCTAGAGCCAAAGGAATTGACAGATGCTGGCCCTATGGATTCTGGGCATAGCCTGAAGAGGCCAGCAACTCGATTTGTGCATGGAGTATAATAGCCTAGCATAAAGTTCAAAGAAACTGGTTTAGTTCATTCAAAATCTCTAGCTAAAAACCTAAAACTAGGAGGACAGTAACGACCACACACATTGACGATCAAATTGCGTACAAGAAAAGGCCTGCAAAATTGGAATTGTTTTTCCCACTTCTTCTGGGGGATCTCAGAAGATGGTTCACATAATCACAATTTCAGTGTTAGCATGCTCACAGCAGAGTGCAGTAAGAGCAATCAGCAACGACACCAACAATAAGCCATCAGGTTATACAATTGGACTTAGCACAAGAACACTAAAGCCTGAATACGATCCCAATAGGCGCTACAATCCTAACCATCTGGACAAAATAATTCGACCGTGGTGATAGCAGGTCGCGCTCAGAGACCACTAGCTCAAAGTAACATGATCTCAAGCAAACCTTACGGCGAGGGAAAACCCTAAGCAACACTGCGTCGCGAAGTCTATGAGCACCCACAGCTAAGGCCAGCCCGTCGATCCTAGTAAGCAATTGCTCCCGTGAACCACCGGGTTGGGGTTCCATGGAACCCTCGGAGCGGCAACGCAGGGAATCTACACCCTCCTCCGCCCAAATCGAAACTTTGAAGGAATCAGCAGAGGAGTACGGGGGGCGAGGGAGAGAGGGTCCGGACCGGTGATGGGGATGGGGGAGTCGTCGGTGCCGAGGACGTCGAGCTTGAGGCGGCGGAGGGCGTCGCCGAACCCCGTCTCCGCGCAGCTCTTGATCGCCTGCACCTTCAGAGGCAGCGGCAGCGGCAGCGCCTTCAACTTCGCCTCCAGCGACATCTCCGTCTCGTCTCCTCTCCTCCGGTGGCGGAAAGGCCGGCTCTGTTCGCTGCTTAACTTTTCCTCTTTTCTATTTCTTGGATATTTTTCCTTCTTCTTCCGACGATTGCTTTGGCGTGTGTACGACTGCCTGACTGGTACACAAGAACGTTTCGTGTAGGACACCGTGTAAAATATTTCTTAATGGCTTCTACATCCTACTTTCTCACGATAATATCTTTTTTTATAGTATGTAGTTTTTAGATAGAATATTTTTCAATGTAAAATTTACTAATCAATTTTAACACATACTGTAGTGACTTTATTTATATCAGACACAATAGCACATAATTGTCTTTGTATATATTTCTCTATAAGTTATTATTATTTATAAGTCAAAGTCAAAAGTCAATATAAATTGGCATGCCTTCTTTTCTCTAACCCAGCTTTGTTAGCTTAATTTAATTTTGTGTTTAGCAACAAACTTGGTCAAGGGTAACGTCTAATTGTAGGGATGTCTATTCTCGTACGGTGATTTGTGCTTTTTTTTAAGTCGCATTCTTTTAGCCATCAGATCAATTCAGAACCGGAACACACATCTCGAAGTTAATCTAAATGACCAGAAAACCGACTTAAGAGTTCAAAAAAGGTCAGACAACTTATAAATAACTTTCTAAAAAAAGCTTATAACTTGCTAGGTTAACAACAGATAAATAATTTAACGTATTAATTTAAGATAAATAGCCTGCTCCATTTTTTCTTGGATTATGATTTAACTAGGTTAAATTTACTCTATTTAACTTAAGATGTTTCGCAAATGAAACCTTCTTTAGGGCAAGTACAAGGGTTGAGCCCGACACAAGCTCCTAAGCACTCCACATCATCAAGAGACAACACTAATGCATACTAAGTACAAGGGTTGAGCCCGACATAACCTCCTAAGCACTTAATGCATATGACCTTTTTGTGCTAGGATCCATTCTCAAGAGCTCTTTCGCCTCGTTCCTGCTGCAAGAGTCGATGTCTCACGAGGAGACGTTGTTTCTCTCTCCTCCATTCCTCTCTCATCCACATCAGCAAAGTTGCCTAGTTGGCACTCCTATGGGCCAGCTCTTAATTGCCTTTGTACATGCTCTTACACGCGAGCGAGCGGATCCGTAGTTCAAGTACCGAGGTATGTGAATCTACCTACCATCAACCTAAACCCATGGTGAATATATGATTGTGATCTTAACTAGTTAATGTCCCGTTCATTTCATCTTCAGCTTCTGACTTATTTTTTATATTCATAAATTTTTTTCTAAACTTTTGGCTTTTTTAGCTTTTTTGCCGGTTCTTTTTTCATGTATTCGTTCGCGTTGTCCGTAATGAGTTAACATTTTTTTATTTTTAAATTTTTTTAAATTTAATTACGCTAAATAAACCACCTTCAGCTACAGTAAAATTTCAACCGCTACAGTGCAATTTTAACTATAAGCCAAACTTTTCAGCCTAACTGAGCATGCCTAAGTGAGGATAAGTATACGGTGCTCATTTTATTGGATCTGCCTCAAGCCCTTAAGCTTGTTTGGCTGTAACCCTAAGCTAATCTAACCTAACACACATAAGAATTGCTTCCTATTTTTTGCTGGTTCAATCAAAACCATTCGTGCACGATTCGGCAGCTCGGATGGCTTGCACTTTATATCTACGGGGCTGTTTTTTTTTACTTTGATTTATGGTCTATATCTATGATTTATGATTTTTGACTATTTATAAAAGAGAGTACGAAAACACAAATAACTTGCATGTGATTTTGACCAATATAAATAAAGTCGCTACAGTGTGTATTATAATTAAGTTATATGTCTTTTAAAAGATATTTTATTTAAAAACTAGTTACTGTAGAAAAGTTGAAAACACATTTTAAAAACTGAAAAAAGAGACTACAACTAATCCTCGTCCGGATTTATAGAAGATTTGTGTTCATGAGTTGCGGCCAACGAAAGATTTGGATATTTGAGTTTTTTTAGGTTTTCAGATGTAGATCATCAAACATATAGACAATAACTATCTTATTAGTGGCTAGTCCAAGTGGTATGGTACAAATATTTTGTGATTTTTAATTATTGACCACGGTTCAGGTCCTGAAAGCTAGCATATATTAGGTGGGTTTATTTGTAGGTTTCTAGAAATTGATCCCACGATATTTTGGTTGCAAAGCCTTAAAGATGACAACGGTAGCCAATTGAAACCTATTAAGATCATGATAACAGTTCATCGAAGCTTGAAAGTTCCTCCAAAATTACTTTTGTAATTCCGTTCAAGAATCAGGATAGGGCTTCAAATTACAAAACTTGTTAGGCATATGAAATCTTGAATGCAATTGCTTCATGCTAGTCTTGAATACAATTCACTCTTGTGTCTGCCAGTTTGTGACCCACATGCCCAACATTGCGCACACTAATGTGAGCGATGTGATAACAGTATGAAGCGTAAATATACAGTAAATATGTGTCGCGCAATGGCCAAGAACCATCTATGCGAACTGGGCGAGTTTGTCGGCAAATGCGGCGGCGTGCGGCTCCTTGACGCAGCGGCGCATGAGCCGGATGCCACGCTTGGGCGCCGACGGCAGCAGGTAGATCACCAACCCGATGGTGTTGATCACAAAACAAATTAGCTAAATATTGAGACATACTATAAAATTGACAATTAACAGTAATAGTAAAAATTTAAAGCTCAAACTTGAATATCCAATTTTAGTATTAGATCTTGTAGCTAACAAGTGAAGCATATATCATGAAGTATTAAATGTCATAAAACAAATTAACCAACTATTGAAGATCACAAAACAAATTAGCCAACTATTGAGACAGACCACAAGATTGACAAATGACAGTAATAGAAAATTTAGAGCTCAAGCTTGAATATCCAATTTTAGTATTAGATCTTGTAGCTAACAAGTGAAGCATATATCATGAAGTACTAAAGGTCATAAAACAAATTAGCCAACTGTTGAAGATTACAAAACAAATTAGCTAACTATTGAGACAGACCACAAAATTGACAAATGAGGGAGAGGCGGCTGGCGTTGGGAGGGAGAGGCGGCCGGTGTCGGGAGGGAGAGGCGGACGGCGACGGGAGGGAGAGGCGGTGTCGGGAGGGAGAGGCGATATCGCGCGCGAGTGAGCAGTCAGATCTAGCAAAACCTAGCAGGGGCGGCGGAGGCTGAGTGCATGAATGAGGACTCTACGAGCAGAACCTATCCTTGAGATATATTTATAGGGAAACTATCACAGACGGTTCTTTCATAGAACCATCTGTGATATGTTGAATATTATAGATGGTTCTATAAAAGAACCGTCTGTGGTAGTATTATCACAGATGGTTTGTTTCGATAAACCGCATGTGATAGTTCACTCTAGCCATAAAAAAATTATGCTAGCCATGCAATATGAAAAACGCAAACATAATCATAAATATAACTATTTCTTAGTTACTGAATCAATTACAATGGAATATGGTTCCATAATTACATGCCGAGTTTCCTAATTATGAACATATTGCAGCAATTTCCAAATAGGTGCTGGCTATGTGGGATCATTTGTTACACTTGGCTATTTCCTTTTAAATAAAGCCCTTTACGATGATCGACACGCATATAGCTTGCTTCATTGTCTTGTTCTTTCTCGAGCTTAATGACGTCTCCAAATGGACACAACTCATCAAATTGATTGTACTCTTTCTCATCTATGACATTCTCAACTATGACAATCATTCTTTTTTCATGAAGAACTATATGGAGCTTCTTATTTGTTAAGTCAGTTACGTAAATTACTTGAATAACTTGCCTCACGAGTATGAACAACTTGCCAATATAAATAAAGTCACTACAGTGTGTATTACAATCAATTTATAAACCTAGCAGTGGTGGATCTAGAAGAAAAATAACGCGGGGACCTCACACTTCATGTATATACTTATTAACACATTCATCTAGGGATGTAATCAGAGTGGATACAGGCAGATATCGCTTATCCTGTATCATATTTCATATTTTTTATTAGAGTTGGAGTCGGACACGGATAATACTAGATACCTATTTTTCCGTTCCGTATTTGTTCCATAAGCATTCGGATGATCTGTCAGACGGAAATTATCTATTTCTTTTGCACTCCTACACAGGACATTGGACGGTAGGGTGCAATCAGAGTGAGCACAGAGAGACTAATCGCCGAGATATCAAAGAAAGAGCACTCAATATTCCCTACATGTTTAGATGTAGCAATCCGCTTATATATTATCTTGTTCCTAAGTGAAATCACAACAGACTTCCTCATATCACTTGATATACAGATATATACAGACGGATATCACTCATCCCGTATCATGTTCCATATTTTTCCCACGGAGTCGGATACGAATAGTGCCGAATACCCATTTACCCCTTCTATAGTTGTTCCGTGAGCTTTCGGTCAGTTGATCGGACAAAAAATATTCGGTCCGTTTGCACCTCTACATCCATCAATAATATAGTAGATAGTAATACATTCTAAATTTTGTAATATTAATTAATTTTATGATAAAAATTAATGATAAATAACTATTTGTCAGATAACATACTAACATCAAGAAATCTACCATTAATGAATGATCTAGAATGAATCCAAAAACCTAATATTACACGTGTTTTTTTGGTGTGTTTTACTTTGTCAGTGTCCTGCGTATTTTTCTTTTCTCTCTATTTATCAACGTGTTTAAGCCTTCTTTCTTTTAGATGGAAATAATTTTTGGTATATGGATACGCTAGTTTTTAATATATGGGAGGCACATACTGTGTAAATTTGGACTATAAGAGCAACTCCAAGAGAAGAGCTAAATCATTTTCTAAAGGTAAATTTGGCTATTATTGGAGAAAAAACGTCCCCAATAGACTCTGTAAATGACTCTCCAAATTTAGTAGCTCTCTATCCCTCCTCCTTCGCTCTCTATTTTTGGATAGCCTACCTCGCTCACCATCCAGCCTCTTGGCGCGGTCGGCGTTTCCTTCCCGCACGCTACGCCCCATCCCGCGCGTACGCGACCCACCGCGCGCCCTCTAGTTTAGATAGCCTGTTGGAGTAGTCATGTTTTTTGGGGTGAGATTCATTTTAGAGAATAGCTAAATCACTAAATTTAGATACTTCTTTTGGCTAATCTCTTGGAGTTGCTCTAAGTAACAAATATTGCGGGAGCCTGTCCCCCATATTTGGAATATGCATCCGTTTCTGAGACCTTGTCTTGAAAAATCGTTCTATTTGAAAGCTAATTGTTATACAAAAAAAATTAAGAAACAGTTTTTAGAAATCCAAAAGAAGAGGACCCCATTCGGCTGGAATTGGATATACAAGCAGTAAAGAAAACGACTCGGCCAATGGGATATATCATGTACAGATTGCGAACTGTGGCATGCGTACTTTTCTATTCTCGCATCCGTGATCATTTGATCCCGTGAAGAGGATAGATGTACCATATTCAAAAGCACCCATTGGATGCGTAAACGAAGGATTATACTTTGGCCAATCGATTTAGACTTTATTTCGTATTAACTTTTATTGATGATTTTTTACTGATGTTAGTAAATAGTAGTGACTGATAAATAGCAGTGGCAAATAAAAACAGTTTATAAAAGCTAGAACGTTTGTATTAGCTTATAGCTTTTGGTTAGTATATTATACAAAAAAGAGAGTAAATAATGGTGCAACATAATGTACTATAATATTCGGACCGCTATGCGACTTACGGAATTGAGAAATAAAAAAACACAGTGTGTGACAACATACGAAAACGCAAAATGTCTGATGAATAGTAGTGTCTGATAAAAGTGGTTTATAGAACCTGGAGCGTTCGTATTGGTTTTGGCTTCTAAAAGCTGAAACCAAAGCCAATACGAATGGGTCCTTAGTTAGCTCAACAATGGGTTTTTTTTCTTTTCGGCTTCTGGTTTTCTCTACAATAAGTATCTTTTCTACGGTATCTAGGTTTTAAATGGAGTGTCTTTTTAAAACAGGATCCACTAGTCGATTTTGTTGACACCAAAATGACTTCATTTATATTAGTCAAAATCGTATATAAATGTCTCTCTCCTTACGACTTCGCTATAAATTATTACTATTTATCAGCCGCATAAAAAAACAGCCCAGCACATGCATCAGCGTCATTCCCGTCTCCATTCCCTATCAACCTACACGCTGCTGCTTCAAACATTTGGAATGTAAAGGGGTCTAGAAGAAATTGAACTATTTCCAGCAAAATTTTCTGTAGAGTTTTGTGTGAAATTCTTGCGTTGAATCTCTGTCCAAAGCGAAGGTGTAGAGGAAAACCTAAGTCTTGATTAACTCGGCTTCGACTTCTGACTTCTGGTTTATTTTTCACTATTCATAAGTTTCGTCTTTTTCTGAATTTTTGGCTTTTTGTTGAGCTTTTTTGCCGGTTCTTTTTTCCCCGTATTTATTTGTATTATACGTAATGGGCTAACATATTTTTTATTTTTAAATTTTTTTAAATTTAATTATGCTAAATAAGTCTTTGTCAGTTACCGTGCTTTTTTCACACAGCTACAGTGTTTTCAGCCACAAGCCACGAGCTTTTCAACCGAACAACCGATCACCACCTAAATCTTCGACCGATAAATTTATCACCAACACAAGAAAGTACACTTGGAACGCCATTCCTCGAACAAGTCATCACCCTCCCTTCAGTTTCTCACAAAAGACGGCTACAAGATGCTTGACGAAGAGATCAGAAAGCATTGTCCTCGCCTCCTCCGAGCTGGTGATTTCCGCCTTCAAATATCGTTTACGTACTCCACTAATCCGCCTTCTGTCTGTATTGTACCATGTGCCTGAGTTGCAAAGGCGTGTTCGTAATTAACGCGCTTTTTTTAAGAAAAAAACTCATGGACCAATTCCCTGACCGGACCAGGACACGGCACCAACCTCCCGTCCTCCACCGAAACGCCGAATCCCAGCCCTCCATCCCATCCGCCACGCCAAACTAACGGCCGAGATTTCGCATCCCCTCCCCTTCGCGACGAAGCATCCTCCTCGCGGAGACTCACATGAGTCGTGTCCCAAAAAAATCGATTAAAATCAGGAAGAAATTAATAACGCCCGTGAATTAGCAAACACGGGCAGCCACCGACCGACCCATCGATCGATCGATCGAGCCTCCTCCCCCAGCAAATCCACCGGAAACTCCGGCGGTAACAGCAGCGGAGGGGGGCTCCAGATCTCGCCGGCTTGCGAGGGCACCGGCGGAGGCGGAGGGCGATGGCGCTGAACATGAAGACTTTCACGCAGGCGCTGGCGAAGGCGTCGGCGGTGATCGAGAAGACGGTGACCACGACGGTGCAGGAGGTGACGGGCCCGCGGCCGCTGCAGGACTACGAGCTGCTCGGCCAGGCCGCGTCGGGGGGCCCGGGCCTCGCGTGGCGGATCTACACGGCGCGGCCGCGTGAGGGGGCGCCCTCCGCGCCCTACCCCGTCGTCTCCGTCTGGGTGCTCGACAAGCGCGCGCTCTCCGAGGCGCGAGCTCGGGCGGGGCTCTCCAAGGCTGCGGAGGACGCCTTCCTCGACCTCGCCCGCGCCGACGCCGCCCGCCTCGTGCGCCTGCGCCACCCGGGCGTGCTCCACGTCGTGCAGGCGCTGGACGAGACCAAGGCCGCCATGGCCATGGCCACCGAGCCGGTGTTCGCCTCCGTCTCCAACGCGCTCGGATGCCTCGACAACGTGGGCAACGTGCCCAAGGAGCTCAAGGGCATGGTACAGAGTGATATCTCAGGCTTTTTTTTGCTTTCCCGCGTGCCCAGATGTCTAGAATTGGGGCCTTCGCAAATTAATTAGCTTCTACAAAGGCTAGAGTTTGGGAAATTGGTGCTTGGATTAAAGCATACTTGCAGTATCAGTTTACGCATGGTTACTATACTTACCATCTACCACTCACCACCAGCTAGCGAGTTGAGGTTGATTAGTGTTGGTGTCATATTGACGAAAGGGGCAAACATTGTATCTAAATTGGATATTTGGACCATTAATTAACATCGTGTAGATTTCTGCAGTACAATGCATGAGATGAGAAGATAACATTTACGCTTCTAATGCAGTTTTTTCCAGTGTCGTATCCAGAAAATGCACCAAGTGGGGTCATTTATACTTTTAAAAGTTCACAACAATCCTTTCTTCACAATTAACTTCCTTTAGGGCTTGTTTGCGGTTGTTGTGCTGCGTTGCGCTTAATTTATAAGCTTCTGTGGAAAAGCAGTTGGGAAAAATCTAGCACATTTTTGGCAAAATCAAATTATAATGTAACAACTTATGCCATACGATGTTGGATCCTTCCTTATTTTCTTGCATGTGTATATATTCTTTAAACACAACTCACATATTTTCTATTATTTGGAACGCAACAATATATCCTTTTGCAACATGGTTTAGAAAAAAGCAGCTAACCAAACACCAATATATCTGAAAATGGTTCCAGCAAACGGGATTACCATAATCCACCACAATGCTAAATGAAGCCCTAGTGAGGTTAATCTATCAAAATTCGGAAAGTTCTCTGGGCAGTTATATAATTTGTTACTTCTAATACACAAGTTTGTAAAATACTGTGGGATCATTTGACCCCCACAGTGTCTCCACCGCTGTCATTTGGTAGGATCTTAGGAGACAAACAGGATCGACTTTCCAGATATTCGGGTTGAATCAGATAATAGTGAATTTTTCCATTGTAAAATTCTTAGATTCATGTGGTATTTCAGGGAGTTGGATTGCAATTGACTAAGTTTGTCAAGTAATGATCAGTTGAGTCAGAAATATTTTCACTTCTGCCAATGAGTGCTTGTAAATTGTATCTTGCTTACAGTTTTGTGTGTTGAATGGTGCATGACAATTGATTGCGTATCCAAAGCATGATCATGTGTTTCAGTTGTACTATGCTTTACTTAGTTTCGGTTGTGTTCCAGGAAATGGGGCTACTGGAGATTAAACATGGATTGCTACAAGTTGCAGAGACGTTGGATTTTCTTCATAACAATGCCCATCTTGCCCATCGAGCTATATCACCTGAGGTTGCAATGTAGCACCTTTCTTCTGCTTATAGTTTCTGCATGGTTGTTTCCTGTTATTGATAAACTTTATCATATGTGCATTATAATACTCGGTCATTTTGCTAGTTTTATGTTAGGTAATTTTTCAACCATGCAATGAAATGATTCTGCTTTAGTGTGAAGTTCCCTTTGATAATGTTAAGTTCACCTGTACCATGCTGTGGTCTAGGCTAGCTGCCCATTATATCCTGCTATTTTGTAATTGCACTTAGTACTAAACATACTCAGTTCAACATTTCTCAAATTGATTCCTATGAATTATTCTCTTTATATGGAACTAATTAATAAATGTTGCTTTCTGAACTGATGACTTGCTTGCACATGAAATCTAACAATACTTGCAAATGATCCTGCAGAATACCTGAGTATTTTTTGTTAATATGTATTCTCCTGCTGATGCATGAATTTGATGTTGCTGCTTATGAGTGTGGCATACTTGACATATTTTGTTGTGCCATATCTTAAGTTCTAGAATGTAATAATTCGGTCTCTTTTGCAGGCAGTCTTTATAACTTCAAGTGGATCTTGGAAGCTTGGTGCGTTTGGTTTTGCTCTTGCTGTTGACCAAGCCACAGGTGGTTTGACATCATCACAGCAATTCCATTATTCGGTTAGTAAGTAATTTACGCTTAGTTTGACATTCTAGTTACTTATTTGGATACATTAAGTTATTAACTAATTGATATTCTCTTTCTTAGAGCCATAAGCCCATAACAGAAACAATATTCTAGAATTGGTAAAGATTCTCTTAACTAGATGCCACAATGCAGGGCCATAGAGTCGTCCTTAAATTTGATTACAACACTCCATAATTAAGTTATTAATGAAAAATTGAACATCCTTTCGTATTTCGAACTAATCATGTGCTTTGCACACCAATTGTTTTTTGCTGACACTGTCTCTGTAATTAGCAACTTATAAAAATTAGAACCTGCTTTCTAGACCCTGCTTGTTTTAGCATTTCCACTCTTTGAATCATAACCTTTTTACCCGTTTGACTTCTCTTTAGGACTATGATGCTGAGGATACAGCTTTACCTCTTCAACCATCTCTGAATTATACTGCACCAGAATTGGTCCGAAGTGGAGATTCTAAAGTTGGCTCTGCCTGTGACATGTTTAGTTTTGGATGTCTGGCTTACCACCTGGTTGCTCGTAGACCACTTCTGGACTGCCATAACAATGTTAAAATGGTATGTCTTTAATCTGGATGATGACATTTACCCATTCTAAATGTTGTTCTTTTTTGTATCAATGGTCTAAACTGCAGATGCTACATTTTTTCCCTTTGAATTCTGCAAATAGACCATCTGTTATGGTTGCATATGTGGCAAATATGATGAAGTTTCCCCCTGTTCTTGCAGTACATGAATTCCTTGACATTTTTAACAAGTGAAGCCTTTTCTAATATCCCTGCCGATTTGGTGGTGGATTTGCAAAGGATGCTATCAGTTGATGCAGTATCACGCCCTAGTGCTATGGCTTTTACTGGTAAAGTATCACTCCCTTTTTTCTCTTATTTCAGGCATAAGATCTTGTAGAATGGAGTTCTTGGATGACACCACTGATGGTGCTAATCGCAGACATTACTAATAGTTGGTTGAAATGCTTTTGAATCATGACCTTTTTTTTTGTCTGATAGGCTCTTCTTTCTTCCGGGATGACACGAGGTTGCGTGCTCTTCGTTTCCTTGACCATTTGCTTGTATGTGTTTATTATTCCTTCAATTACTTCCCTAGATATGTTCAAAGGTTTCGAGTTTCACTGCTATGTGTATCAAGCTTACTTTGTTGCAGTCTGATAATCACAATTTGACCAGTTTAAGTGTCAGTTGTACCTGGCAAGACAGCAGCGGGATCATTATCTCTTAGAATACTGTTTGTCTGAAAGAGGCAACATAACAATTTGGTAGCTAAAAATTGTTCTAATATTAATACATCATCCTTTTCAGGAGAGAGATAATATGCAGAAGACAGAGTTTTTGAAGGCATTATCGGATATGTGGAAAGACTTTGATTCCCGAGTTCTTCGATACAAAGTATGTGCAATCCATTCTCTACTTTGTTCCAGTCAATGTTGTTTCCAGAAGAGTCTACTCATCTAACTGTGAGCACCATTTGCTTTGGCAATGTGCCAACTCATAGAAGCTATTGGAACCCACATGTGGTCAATTAAATGTGTAGATGTTTTTCCACCTTATTTCCAGTTGCCTGATGTAAATTTATTGCATGAACATCATAAAATATTCAAGCTCTATAAAATTTTCATTTCAATCCACTATCAAATGCTCATTTCTCCTTGTTGCTACTGATCAAGACCCAAGAGCTAAGTTTTAGGGTGTTCTAGTTGTTTTGTCAAACATGTCAAGACACTGGCAATTAAAAGTTTGATATGGGAAACAAAGAAAAGAAATGGCCACAGCTCAATTTCATGACTTTCACTTCTTTCTAGAACTGAATCACTTTATTGGTTAATACATTCTGACAGCATTCTCTTGTTTTTCTGCTTTACAATTTCAATTAATCTATTGATGGCTGAATTACGTCTGTACATATGTGCATACCAACCTTTTCTTTTTTGTCGAGAAAAAGCTGCCTTACAATGTCAGCTGATCTATTGGCTATTTGTAAGCTGATTCATATTTTGCAACCAGGTTCTTCCACCTCTTTGTGCTGAGTTACGCAACATGGTTATGCAGCCAATGATTTTACCCATGGTTCTGACAATAGCAGAATCTCAGGTCATCTTCCTTGTTTCTTAATTATTCTTTTTCAAATACATGAATTGTAATTCTTTGTTCAACGAATTTTATGGACTTCCGTACTTTCTTATCTGATTATTAGCTAATAGCAAAATGTTATGGTTCTCTAACAATTTGGATAATATCAGTAGCTGCCCATCTTGCTAGCACTTTTCATCTAATTATATGTTCTTTTACTAGATTAAGTCCTTATTTTGTGCATTTAGATCATTCTTGTTGCAACACCCACTAACCTACAGCATTGGATTATTGTAATTCCATTATGACACCTCAATTTCTGCTGTTCATAGAGTTTTTTTTAAAAGCAAAATGCATCTCAAGCTATGCTATTGGTGATATCTTTTTTAATGCCGACTTCTGAAAAAATTGTTGTTTTCTGCTCCCTTGCAGGATAAAGGTGATTTTGAGCTTTCAACATTGCCTGCACTTGTTCCAGTATTTACTTCAGCTTCAGGTGAAACACTTCTTTTGCTTGTGAAGCATGCAGATCTCATTATTAACAAGGTAATTATGGCTATTTTGTGAAACATTGAACTGATAAGATTTTTCTGGTTTTACCCCCATTGGCTTTTCTCTATGAATGAATGCAATGATAATCCACAAAGGATCTTTACTATCAAATAGTTAGTTATTGGAATTTGCATTGCTTTTATTTTGTGGGATTTGTGACAATTTAATTTTGTTGTTGTGTTCCCCTTGCAGGTCACACAGGACCATTTGATATTGCATGTTCTTCCAATGCTCGTACGGGCTTATGATGACACCGATCCCCGGCTACAGGAAGAAGTTCTGCGACGAACGGTGCAACTGTCTCGTCAGCTTGACATGAAGGTTAACCTTGATTTATTTTGGCTGAAATGAATATTAACCATTTGATTGTGTTGCGCCCCTCCATCAATGAAGAAGTATTGTGCTTTTTTTGTTTGAAACTGATTGTTCAGATGATTTCTCACTTGACGAATGAACTTAGCGTATGAATAAAGAATCCATGATTCAACATTATGTATTCATGCAATGGTTTCTTATTGCAGCTACTGAAACAGGCTGTGCTGCCACGTGTACATGGATTAGCTCTAAAGACAACAGTTGCTGCGGTATGCATAATATACGATTTAAATTCATAATTTTGGCAATTTATTTATGAATTATTTTGTAAAGTACTATTGCAAAGACCACGGAATTGAAAAATACCATCGCTTATGATAATGATATGTTGGGCCCGGGACCACCTGTCAATGACACATTGCAGTATTTTTCAACCCCGCGATCTTTGCGATAGTACTAAGCAATATTGCCTTTTATTTATTAGCTTTGATGATACCAATATGCATATGCATTAAAACATTATAAGAACATTTATGACGAAAGGAGCTAGGTTGTATGAAATAGTTAAATAAAAGGGAAAACTGCTGTCTTCGTTCCTATTCTAGCAGGCACATCACGAAAAGAAAAGGATAAGGGCTATGTGATATAGAATATATGATTTTCTTGTGTAGTTATGGACTATATCATGCGGGTCATTATTGGTCTTTTGTTATTATCTGATATGCTACCAAACATTTTCCTATTAATGGTCATAATTTTATTGATGCTGTAGAATAGGCCTAGTAGTAAGTCTGTTGTTATGGACAGTTTGGTTTTCTGAATTAATGTTTAGTAATATATAATACTATAATAGTGTAGATCTTAATTTTTAGTCATGTGGTTGATGCGGCCCGACTAATCCCCAGCCTGTCTTCCTCTCGGTTCCTACACCACAGCCACTGCCTTGATTCTTCACATCTTCAGAACAGCAGTAAACAAAGGATAGATGGGATCAGCGCCGACCAGAACAATAGAATCCAATCCCTACTGAATAATCTCTCCACACGAGAGCACCTCAACTCACAAACAGAAAGAGAATATCTCACGATCTGGTGTGCAAACTCAAGCAACACAGCTAGAGCCTATGCAACCAAGCAAAAACCTAGATTGGTCTTCACAGGAAACAAGAACATGACATGGTCGCCATGCTCAATGATCTTCTGGGTTTATCTTAAAATAAAAACTGTTCTCCCCTTCCATGGACGCATCCCCTAAGCCTTTTATATGGCTACTAACACACGATGGACCCAACTACAACTCGACTAGGAACTCAACACGAACTCTAGTCCACACGTGTATAATTCACGTGTGAATTTACAACTTGGATACAAAGGAAATTAACTCACAAAAAGACCCACTCGGATTAAGAGATAGATGTGAACCTGGACTCTACTAGATAAGAAAACGGGATACTAATTTAGAAGAGAATCGGTTCCTATGGAAATTGGAATAGGAACGCTCCTAAAACTATGTAACTTACGTTCTCTGCTTCTGGCTCGAGTTCCATGCATCTCAGGTTTGTTTCTGGGCCTTCTGGCTCATCCCTTGGCTCGTTGCACTCTTGGCTCGAGCCACTCTCTACACACGCTCTCCCACAGACTGCTTTCAAACGATCGCATACATGCCACAGCCCAAGCGTTGCACCCCTCGGTCCACACTGTGCGTCATCACGCCCCTTTGCTGGTGCTCCTGCCCTTCCTCGATTTGATAGCACACGCGCCGCGCGCCCTTCATGCTGCACACGCGTTGCATGCAGCACCCTAAGGACATGCACAGCCGCAAACCCTGCCTGTTCTCCATGCCTGCCATGCAGTCCAACATGCACACGCATCACCTCCTGCGCACATGAGCATAGCCATATGTTGCATGTTACACTAGCGCTTTCTTTCTTAGTCGCCCACAGCCGACCACACCTCCCTCCCTTGGCCATCATGGTTGCAGTAGTACTTTGCTCCGTATCAGTGGCGGACCCAGGATTTTTAGGATGGGTATTCGGATTTCAGAATTAAGTTGCTCAAATACGTCGATACCACAACGCACCGTCCCCTCCCCCCAAACACCGATACAACAATACGTGTATGTAGATATAATAAAAATACATAAATTACAGAAATTAATGATTTCTTATGAGGAAACGGGCGACATAAGATGGGCATAATTATATAAATTAAATAACAAATTATAGAGATAAATGAGAGTTGTATATCTTGTTGATCTTGCCTTTTTTTTGCTATTTCTCCATCAGCAAGAACTGTCTATCTAACAGAAAATTGTATGTTCCTTCCATAGAGCAAAACAGACCAAGAAAGAAAATAAGTGAAGTGAGGTGGAGCACGCCTAGATCTGGAGAGAGGACGATCAAAATAAGTTGGAGGTGCTACTCACTTCCCAATGCCATACTCCCTCCCGGCTACCGCGTTGCTCCCTTCTTATCGCCCGCTCCCTACCTCTGTGTTCGTTGTGCCACTGCCCGCGGCACCTCTCTGCTCGCCCATGCTGCCACACGCTCACCTTACACCACGCATCGCGATTCGCCTCACGCATGATTGTCGTCACATCATGACACCACGTTTGTCCGCCGGTCGTCACTCGCCTCTAGCCTGCACCTCTGCCTGCTTGTCACTCGAAGGCCGAAGCCGCCTCCTACACAGACAGCGAAGATGAGAAATAGAACAAATGTTAGGATTTTGTTTATGTCTTTACCTCTTTGGGCGTGAGGAGGGCTAAGGTGGAAAGAAAAATGGGTCTAATGCGTGAGATACGGGGAGTGCGGGTTGAATTTATTTGCAGGCATAAAAATATAGTTTTAACACAACTAATAGTATATACATCTAATATACCTATTATATATCTGGTATTTTATAAAAATTTTTGGGTGTTCAGCTGAACACCCTTGACCTATTAATTATTATAGATCCTCCCATGCCTAAGGACATGCACAGCCGCAAACCCTGCCTGTTCTCCACGCCTGCCATGCAGTCCAACATGCACACGCATCACCTCCTGCGCACATGAGCACAGCCATATGTTGCATGTTACACTAGTGCTTTCTTTCTTAGTCGCCCACAGCCAGCCACACCTCCCTCCCTTGGCCATCATGGCTGCAGTAGTACTTTGCTCCGTATCAATTGTAGTGCATCTATTGGGTCTTAGTTTTAATTGATGTTGGTGTTCTATTGTTACATTTCTATTTTTTTTCTATATAGTCAATTTTCTGAATATCTGCTGCTGGCTTTGGTAATTCCACCTCATTTTCAGGAAGACATCATTCTGTACTTTATATCGGTTCGTATTTTTTGTTGCTTTCTTATGGTCTTAATTGTTCCCTGCAAATATAGGTGCGAGTAAATGCCTTGCGCTGTTTAGGAGATCTTGTTCCATCCTTGGATAAAGGAGGTATACTGGAGATCTTGCAGACCCTTCGGCGTTGCACCACTGTTGACCATTCTGCCCCAACCCTTATGTGCACCCTTGGAGTTGCTAATGCAATTTTTAAACAGGTTAATTCTTGATATTTTTATTTACTATCACTGCATTATGAGCACCCTTTTTTCCTTGCCGATTAATGTACCTTTTACCAGTACCCTATGTAACTCGTTTGTCAATGATCCAGTGTGGTGTTGAGTTTGCTGCGGAACATGTGATTCCTCTCATCTTCCCATTGCTCACAGCACAGCAATTGAATGTACAGCAATTTGCTAAGTACATCCTATTTGTCAAGGATATCACAAGGTACCATTTACTATCTTCCATGTCAGTCGATGCTGCAATCAATATATCAACTAAACTACTGTCTACTTATACAGCAAGATCGAAGAGAAGCGTGGTGTAACTGTTAACGATAATGGGAATACAAAGGTAAAAGTATCGCCTTCATTGTCAAATGGTGTTCATTCTGGACCAATGTTAGGATGTGTAGGACAAATTGGACAGATATCAGCTGCAAAGAGCACCCCTGCATGGGATGAAGACTGGGGCCCTACTACGAAAACCAGTGCTCCGTCACTCTCTTTTGATTCCAGTGCGCAAACAAAGCAACCCTCGACAGACCCTTTTGATTTCAGCACTCAAACAAAGCAACCCTCCACACTCCCTTTCGATTTCAGTGCTCAAACAAAGCAACCGTCCACAGTTTCTCAGGTTACAGCAGCTACAATCCCACCTGCACAACCACTTCCATCATTGCAATTTGTTGGACCCAGTTCAGGACCTCAAACTTCTGGTTCATGTGTTCCTGTTGACATCGAGTGGCCGCCTCGAAAAAGCACATCATCTGACTCTAATGTGGCATTGCCTTTTAACAAGGAGAGTAAATCTGGAGAACTGTCTAGCGATGGACTTGATGATATTGATCCTTTTGCCAACTGGCCCCTTAAACCAAGCAGCACTGCCAGTATTTCAGCGGTTGAGCACCCACCAAGCACAAAACTAAGTATTTCTGGATTGAACACAGGAAACATAGGCTTTGGTGGCAGCGACAGTTCTCGGGGGCAAATGAAAACCAACCAAATGAGTTGGTCAGGGAAACCGTATGGTACCAATTTAATGGGCATGAACTCAACCGGCAGCTATTTGAACCAGGGCAACTCAGCTCTGGGATTTGGAAATCCGATTGGAGGACTGAGCACTGGTCTCTCCAATCCAAGTAGTTCCAGTGCAGACCAGAGCATCATGCGACCAAAATCTGATTTTGGTTCACTATCACTGTCAACGAATTCTACACATGGCCCGCCCAAGCTTGCCCCTCCTCCAACCGCTGCTGTTGGAAGAGGGCGTGGTAGAAA
Organism: Dendrocalamus sinicus; assembly: GCA_036346575.1. Lineage (NCBI taxonomy): Eukaryota > Viridiplantae > Streptophyta > Magnoliopsida > Poales > Poaceae > Dendrocalamus > Dendrocalamus sinicus. The sequence continues at coordinate 34,441,563 of CM070642.1, forward strand.
TCAAGGGCAATCGGCACTCTCCCGAGCATCACGGGCCCCTCATTCCAATGCTTCATCAGAGCAACCGCCTCTTCTAGATTTGCTGTAGCAAGAGAGGACTGTCTCTGTTCTTCCTTTTGCAAATGGCAGTGGGTAGTTCTCAGCGTTGAAGCCTTCTGTATGGTGTGCACCATGCTTTTCTCAAACCTGCTTGCAGCGATAATGTATTTTCTTGTAAGATTGAAACTGGACAGCCTCCGTTGATAGTCCCAAAGAAGCTGCTTCGGAGCCTTCCTGAGGTTACAGAATGTTCTCTTGCTTAGGACTTTTTTTTTATTTCAGTGCTGAGGCAGGATAAATTTTATTTGTGTATAATATGTTTGTCGAAACTCGCTGTAGATTGTAGAGTTCATGAATACAGTCAACATGTTTGTTGGGATGTGAAATTTTGAATGCTCAGAATGTACCACCAGGTTTAATGAACATCGTGCAGATGGACCCAGGTATTATTCAATAGTCTCCACCATGGAATTCATTCATTCTGGGAAGGGCCCTGTTGTGTTGTGTAGCCGTAAAACATAGGCCCATCTGCAATTCTTCTGGCTATTGTTGGAGGAAACTGTTGTTGATAAACCATCCATGTTTGTTGTGATTACAACTGTTTAAAGTGAATATGCGTGTCTGGCCAACACTTCGGCTAAACCATTCCCAGCTAAATCTTCTTGGTTTGAGATGCTTTTCTTCATCCTGTTTTGAAAATCTATATGATCGGGTGGAGTTGTGGACTGTGGACAAACTGTTTCTTGGTTGGATTTTTATGTGACAACTCTGATGGCATTAGCTGTCGCTCTCGTACCGAATTGCAGCCAGCTGCAGTGTTTTCGTGACCCATGCACTGGAGAACACCTTTATATTTGAATTTGTTACAGCCTTTTGTACCACTGTACAATGTATTTGGTTGGGATGCATGGCAGGAATATTTCAGTTCCATGCCAGTTCGATGACGCACCAGCAGACAAATGGCTCAGAGAAAATGGCAAGCTGGCCTTCACAGCAATGCTGCTCTATCTTCGTTCTTCAGTCACAAACCACTGTGCGTCCCTCTACATCCTCTCATGTTGGGCGGCGGGGGGCTCAAGATGGCCATGTTCTTGCAGCCTCACACACCCACATGAGCTCCTGCAAGCCCTTGCAAGGCAAATGCAAGTGCAGGTGCATGCATTGATGCATTGATTGATTGGGGGCAAAGAGCACTGTGCAAGTGTGCACGCAACATCCATGGGTAGTGTGACACCCCGCGGTTATTAATTAATTTTTTCGCGTTGTCATTAGCGTTAATAATCGTGATTATCGGAATCAATTTAAAATTTTGATTTTAATTATTCTAATGGCTCAACTCATCAGCTAATTACAAATGTAATGAAACGAAGGTAAACAGAAATTTTATTTCATTTATACAGCATTGCATACAGTTGGATTGCATTACAAATTAAAAACAAAATGGTTACAGTAGGGAAACATGTTTATATTATAAGAAAGTTTCAAAATTACATCCATGAACATTTCTTACAGGAATCCAATTGCTATCAACTACTGGTACAACACTATTTTATTTATGATCTAATAACCAGATTATAAGACCGAAAAAGACCAAACAAAAGAGTAATTGAAAATAAGGCAATATAAAATAAGTGTTGCCGTCAGAGCCCTAAGGATTAACTTCGGACGGGGTAATCCGTTCACGGAGATACCTGACCGTCCGGGGCCAGTCGGTACCTCTCACAACTATAGGCTCATCACATGGTATATATATATATATATATATATATATATATATAGACACACACACACACACACACACAAACCTGTTTTGAACATAGGAATCCAACCAAGGCAAAGGCTAGGTGAACACAAATCATTCCAGCCAAACCCAACATAGAAACCACCTGTCAAAGCCCTCACCATGCAAATATCCATCACAAGAACTGAGATAGCACGGACCAGAGCGACCACGCCCGAGGGCATCACGACCAACAAGCCTCACGGGCAAGCCATCCCACAAATATCCCACATCGTATACCGGTGGTCAAACCGAGAGAATAGAGCACGAGGGACAAAAGAAAGGTAAGGTAGATTTCCCACCACCACCAATCCCGAGTGCCGAGGCGTTAAATCACCGAGTGGAGCCGCAGTCCGGGAGGGAGAACAAACAAGCCGAAGGAAGATGGGGACGTGGCGGCCACAGGAGCACCACAAGCCGGCAACAATCATCCACCACCGCAAGCCCACATCAAGCATCAATCATAGCCAACCGGTCACCACCCCAACCCCAAACCCTAGCATTCCCCCACCAGCACCAGTGCAGGTAAACCCCACCATCCCAACATACATGCACCGCCATTACTCAATTCATCCAACATAGGCTAGCAACCATTAGCATGTCACCGGAGGTAAAAGAAAGGGGAGAAGAGGGTTAGCGTGGGGGCGGCGGCTGCGGGATTCCCGGCCGAGCCGCCGGTTCACCGCCGTCGGTACTCCCCCGGCATACGGTGACGATTCACCGGCGGGGACGGCCACGGTCACCCGCCTCCCGAAACCAAACCCTAGGCAAACCTTAAGAGGTTAGTAAATCACAAAAGTAAATCAAGCAAGAAAGGGGGAAAGCATCCGAGTTGGCCAGATCTGGCCGGAGATCCCCAAGCGGCGCCGGCCATCCCGGCGGGAATGGCCGGCCAGAGGAGGCGTCGGTGGGGAGCCGGCGTGAGGGGGGAGGAGCGGCACCGAGGAGAGGCGCCGAGCACCGGGGCCGAGGCGCGGGCGCGAGGGAGAGGCGGCGCGTGAGGAAAGCCAAACCGGGCGGCGGCGCTGAGGCACGTAGGCGGGGGAGAGGCGGCGTGAGGAGAAGAGCAGGGAGGCCGAGCGAGAAAGGAAGAAAAGGAGGGGGGATGGAGAGGCGTCGGCAGAGGAAAAAGGAGGGGGCGTCGGTGGAGTAAAAGAGAGGGAGAGGAGGCGTCGGCGTAAAAGAGAGGGAGAGGAGGCGTCGGCAGACGAGGGGAGGCCGAATGCCCAATGAAAACCCAAAACAAGGAGGCAGTTAACCATAGAGCCAAATAGGGCACAAATAAGATGATACTAATAGCAACCTTAGTAAGAAAGTATGTAAACTATAAATACATTTCATGATTAATTGCCATGAGATAGAATAATTATAAGAATGCTCATGCATATGATTTAGCTAATATTGCCAATTTCGCCATTAATTAAAATGATTAGTTAGAATGTAATAATCTGTAATTGCTTATTTCTTGCATATAATTTGTGGACACCACTAAAATGAACTGGGAACCATTATACTCTGTATGAAGGAACGAAAGGAAAAATGAGCGAATCCTGAATGTAATTAATAGAAATATTATGTTGACCAAAATCTTATAAATAATTGAACCGTAGATTAATTTAAGTCTAAATAGCAGGAAAGAGGCTGAATCTACCAAAGGAATCATACCAGGGTAGTGAGGATATTCAGCAAGATAATATAACATCAGGCAAGTATTCTTTGAACAAGTCTTCAGAATAGATTCATTACAAATCAGTATTTTATATTATGTTATTATCATCCTGCATGGAAAAATAAAAGAAGATTTAAATTAATGCGATGATTACAAAAGAATGGAATAAATGGCAACTGAGGGAGCAGTTGGCCCTATCAGTCGTAAAAAGGTGGGCAGAGGTTGCTAGGGCAGACGTGAGTGGGAGGCGCGGAACCTCTGCATAAGAATAAAATATAAGGTGTTACCAACTTCATTCATATGAACAGACTGTACCAACTCGTATCAACCAACGTTCCATTTTCACGGGGAGTCGATGCTCTAGTGAGGTGTTATATTCTCCACAGGAGTGATTTTATTTATGGGATAGGCCCAAAGGAACCGGTATAAGGCCGGAGCGTAAGAACCCACAGGCGGGTTACGCATTGGCGTTATATTACGCAGGTAGGGGGCTGGGGAAAGGTTGGAGTACCCTACCAGCCAACGGTTATGTCGTTTTCAGTGGGTCTGTGTGACACAGGCTGCTGATTGTGTATAACCGGGTGGAGATATAATTACTGAACTAGAGATAATGGTATTGTACTATGTTCTGGGCGCCGCTTCAAAGGAATTGCGGATAACCCTATGAGCCAACACGAATAGAGTGATGGTGGGTAAAGTGATACAAGCTTGCGCAATGCTATTTAAAATCATGAATTCATGCCTGTCTCCGGGGAAGGAGAACTACGGAAACTTATAGGGTTTTTGCTGTTCATACGGGTGTTCAGTAGATTTGTAAGTAATAACTTGATATTTTGCAACAACTTAAAAACCTATTTCCCTAAACGTAATTTGGGAACAAGGTGGTTGGAATATGAAAGATGTTAATTGGGAATTGTATCAAAATCATTTCTTGCATTTTGTTATATAAACTTGCTGAGTACTCTGTACTCACCCTTGCTATTATTTTCCTTTGTTTAGAGGATAGTCACTAGAGGCGGGCTTTGAGGATGGCTCATGAGGAGTATTACTCTCCGGAGAGGAGATTATTTCGAGGATGAGCCGTTTGAGGATTACGCCGCATCGACGATTGGAGTCGTAGGGACTTGCGTGCGGCTCGGACTCGACCTTTAGGTATCTGTGTTATTAGTGTATTGTATTTGTACTCTCTCTGTATAATTAGAACACATTGTATAATTAGAAGTCTAGCTACTTTCTATCTGTAATAATTAGAACTGCAGTTGCTATGTAATATTTGGCCCTGCGTGGCATGGTGAATATATGTAAATTTCTATCTCTAATGATTGTTCTGTGCAATACTCTGAATGGCTTATTATTCGTTAAAGCAATGTTTTATTAGCTAAAACGAATAATAATCCGTTGACCAGCGTTATTACCCCTTGGTAATAAGGCGGGTCATCACAGGTAGGCTCCTGATCAGGAACGGGAGGCTGCAAAGGGGATGGACGGATCGATGGGGTGCCATGCGATCACATTCATCCATCCATTTCGTAGTGGGGGCATGCATTTGTGTGTGCAGATGAGACCACGAGAGGCGTCTCGCAATGATGCATAGGCGGTGGTACGCCTGCCTGGATGACGAGACGCCTCACAACTGTACTGCAACAACAACAACATCACAACGAGAGCAGAGCAGATAGTTTGGCAGGGAGCGGCAGAATAGCCGTGCAAAACAACGTTAGCTCATCAGTCACTTGTCGCCAGAAGAAGATGCTGCGGTGAGCTTCAGCTAGAGACCGACCGAGAGGCCCCACCCGGCCTGCGACGCTGCCGGCCGGCCTTGCCGCTCACATGCCGCGCGCGGCGCTGTCACGCGCAGCGAGATGCCGTCGACGGGCAGGGAACACGAGAGGATGGCAATGTCAATGGCGTACGGAGGAATGCAGCGATTTGTACAGCGCAAACAGCAGGTTCAGGGTACAGCACAGTGCAGGCTACATGTTATATTCTCCTTTCACTCACAGATATGCGATGACCGATTTTCTGTACGTACTTGCGTGATAATGCAAACCTAAAATCTGAGCCCTCTGATCAGCGTGAGAAGCCAACGAGTTCATGAAAAAAAAAAGGTAGGTTCATATATCCGAGGAGTATATAGTGGCAAGGTTAGGTTACTGTCCATGATCAAAATGATGATAGAATGGAAGTTCAACTTTAAGTTGATATTCTATTGTGCTAGTAGTTTCTACAAGCTGTGTTCCGAATGTAGATACAAATGTACAATACATACGTGAGGCAGTAATTGTAGTTACCAGCTGGAGCGGTGGCGTCTTAAGTTTGTAATGGACCACGATACATAAGGTAGAGCCCGGCCTACGTACGTGTACACGCGTGGATAACTGCTACTAGTACGTGTACGTACAGAGCCTGGAGACCAGGGGATAGAGTGATGTGGCGTTGGAACTTTCTCGTGCTGCTCCAGGTAAATAAATTTCTGACGGTGTCGACGTTGCTGTGATGGAATTAGTGCTAGCATTTGAGACTAGGCGAGTACTGAGAGACTTACTGTAGCTGAAAGCCATGTACGTACGTACGTACGTACGTACATATATGCAGCAGTACATCCGGCGTTCCGTAACCAAAGGCGCAAGCACTCGTATTCAGTTTTGTTTTGGCCGTCTCCTGTGGTAGCAATGGTTTCCGGAGCAATTATGAACTGGACTGCTAGACTGCATTTCTTATACGCTAGAATAGAATTGTATCACCTGGTTTATTTGCGGTTTTAGACGGCGTTTTCGGTAGTTTTATGTGATTTGCGATAGGGTATCTTCGGTATTCGAGTTTATAATGGCATACCCAATATGCAAGTCCTAGAAGGAGAGGAGAGAATATTTCTGGTGGTAAAGTAGAAATAGGATACAAGGGAAAAGGACCCTGCAAAAACCAACTAATGAATGAGATGTCAGGTCCTGTTCTGCTGTGTGACCACATTCAGATCTATGAGGAGAAGCCAGGGTGCTGGTTGTGCCTCCAACTTTCCAATAAGTCCCATTACATGGTACTTGTCAAGGGGAAGAGATCAAGGCAGTAGTTGCCATGAGCAAACCTTCAACTCTTTGCTGTTGGAAGCTCATGTGCATGAATGGATGCACCTGCTCTCCTCTAAAACACAGAAGAACCTATGCAAAAAGCCATGTTTTGCCATGATGGATCTTGTGAGATGCTCTCTAGCTACCTGAAAAGTTGCAATGGGGCTGTGTGTTTTTTATGAGAGGCTGCAGCCTTTCACCAGAGCACATTATAGTAGAGCTTAGTGGCACCATTAAAAGCAAATAGTGGCTGCACCAGGGTCACTGAAGGGGGTGTTAGATTGGGACAGAGAAGGGAGATAATGTGGCTATCTGCGTAATGCATCATCATGCTTGGATGTATGTATCCATGTATCCATCCCCATGCATAATTGTGTACTTACAAGGCTTCAGATCAAAGGAGAGGGAGCCAATAAAAGCACCATGAATTGGATCCTGGTACAAGGAGATGAGTACCTGGCCTCACCTAACTACATCTCATCTTTTTCTTGTTCTAATCCTTTTGTTCTTACTACGTATTTTTTGTTAGTTTTAATTCAATCCTCCTAACACAACCAAGAAAAATTCTACAGTAAATGAGCCAGTCCTGTTACTGAATTTACTCTCAAAAGATTGAATTCCCAGAGAAGAAGCAAACTGTTTCATACATATATACTTCAACATAATACTTTTTGTGTATGCAGTTCAACAACTTAAACAAACTGTATGACTCTATTGCGACAAAAATTACCCAAAGGATGCTTGTAAGCTTGTTAAGCATTGTTTCATCCCTCAAAACTACAATAAAAATATGTGTTTCTTGTTATAGAGCAAAGGGATATATCCCTTTCTAATATTTTATAATTGTCCCTCATGGCTTGCATTCGATCACAATCCATTCATATCTCAAGGCAAAGACCCTGAACAAAAAGAAAGAAAATAAATAAATAAACACTCTGGTTAGCCTGGTCCATGAGACAATATATAATTCCCAATTAATAACTACTCAATCCCGATCTAACATAGACCAATCACTCTTCCTAGACTAGTACAGTCCTAGCCATGCAAGATCTATCCATTCCATCTCCTAGTTTTCTCCTCCAATCCTGCAAGGGTTCCATGGATTACCATAACGACAGTACGGTCAAACAATGTTTACTGCCCACATGCTCATTTTCACCTGCTCACGGGCAGATTTAATTAGGGTGCTGAGATGGTCAATGGAGCCCCATTTACTGTTCCATTGGATCCTTACCCACTTTGGTCCTCCTTGGCACATCTCTTCATACCAAATCTAGTTACTTCCACTCACTGCCATAAAGGATAACTATAACAACTATCGTTTTGGGATCTTGAGGTATTGAAACATCTGACCCTAGCCTCATCTTGAGGCAACCATGTATGTTTGAACATTGTTTACCTTTTGTTTGTGAGAGCAATGCTATGTGATTGTTTGTGTCATGCATCATTTGAGGTCATCAGGCAGGGGGAGGTGGTTGTTGGAGAGCAAGCATCACAGATCACAAAGCACAAAAACCAGTTTGTTGAGTTGGAAGGGCAGATCAAATCAGAAGAAAAAGGCAATGTGGGGGGTGCAGTGGTGTACTGGTAGCAAGGTAGTGTGTGCCATCCATTGATCCACTCATTAACTTATGACTCCCAACGATGTGACTGAGTGAAGCTGCCTCTGATCACCAGGGAGGGAGGAAGTAAACAAATGTGTGCCATGCATCACATTCACAGGCGTAGGGTGATCTGCATTAAGTAGGACAGGTGTGCACCCATCTACTTTAATTTTCTCCACTCTTTAGTTTTAGGGTTCACAAGAGGGGTTGCTTTCCATGGTTCTCCTCAGTTCTTCCCTCCCCTTCAACATTTGTGTCTTGGCCATTCAGCTCACATGATGGGCTTGCTAGCTTCTGCAACCACCACCACCACCATGGCCATAAACATCCTTGCATGACAACTTTTATTGGCATATGGATGGATGCATGTGTCCAAGTGTTCCTTGAGGGGTAGATATATAGGTTTTCACCATGTCCTTATTCTGGGTCAAGCAGACTGGCTTCCATTTGGTATGCTTGCTGTTGCCATGCTCCAATTGATTCACCTTTTGTGCTATCTGACCCCAAATTCAGTGGCTGCTGAACTCCCCCTATGCAAGCCCCAAGAACTGCAATGGTTTCAAGTCTCACGCTGCATGCAAGAACTCTTATAGTAATAGGATGCATCGATTAAGGCCCTGTTTGGATCGCATGGTCTAAAGTTTAGTTGTCTAAAGTTTTGGACTAAACTTTAGTTGGCTAAACTTTAGTTGGCTAAACTTTAGCCACTAAACTTTAGTCGAAGGTCCTGTTTGGATCCTGTACTAATGGATAGGACTAAAGTTTTAAAAAGATCATACTACCTCTCCTCGTTTCGTGCGTCAGCCATTAAATAGGAGGTGAGAGATCAACATGCATGGGTAAACACGTCTTTGTGACTAAGAACCCAAAATTTTAGACCACTTTAGTTTACTTTGGTGGACTAATGGTCTAAAGTGTTTTTTAGGGGTTAGCTAAAGTTTAGATCTAACTTTAGATCACCTGTTTGGAGACTTTAGACCTAAACTTTAGTAACTAAACTTTAGATGGAGGGATCCAAACAGGGCCTAAGTGTGACGCTTTATCTTTCCATCCGTTCATGCAGGCCACAGTAAACTATAAATATGCTCTGACCAATGGGGGCACAAAAGAAGAGCTCCTTCAGCGGCATACACTGAACCTTCCCATAGAAAGGCCTGGAAAAAAAATCTTTTCCCTTGTGCATGCCGAACAGAGATCCCGTCCTCTCAAACCACAGTTTTGTACATGAAGCTCTGATATAGTATCTGTTCTGATGTAGTATCTGTTCTTTTGTACATGAAGTTCTGATATAGTATCTGCTCGGAAAGGAGTAATAACCTGTCTCCTCTAAACAAATCACATTACACGGGCCATGGATGGGACAACCGTATGTACTAGCTGGTATTAATTATATCGTGCCTGGATTTGATAGTTCATTGCCTTTTCTCCGCGGCATAAGAAATCTGGCTTCCTGATTGTAATGCCGGGAACTAGCTGGTTAATACCATACTCTGCCAACTTTGAGTATTTGCTTAGTACTCAATTAGTTGTTAAACCTAGCTTGTGTCTAGAAAAAGAAGTGCTTAATTAAACCTTGGGCAGTTTGGCTATCAGCTAGCACACAGAAACGGCCGGAAACCGGAGAAGAAAAGCTACCTAAATGCTTAGTTTAGTGGGTTTTCTTCGTACTTAAACACGCGTGTTCAGGTGCGAGAAATCTTTAATTTAGAGCAGGATGCGTGGTGATGGCTCGTGCTTCTTTTGAGATGTTAACGTGTCGTGCTCTTAATGGTTTAAGTTCTTTCCATCAAAAAATAAAAAAGCAGCATGCAGAATTAAGGCTAAAACACGTTTGGAGGAAACAAATCAAGACACCTTTCTGGCAAGCACGGCGATGCTCCGTGCTGCGTGGCACGCACGCGGCCGGCAAGCGCGTGCATGCCGTCTCTTCGATCCGTTTCCCTCATCGAGAGAGGGCGACCTGTCCATGGATCGACCTAGCTCAGCCTGAAATAGGCGTGGTAGAGGTTTCTGGTTTCTGATTTATTTTTCATTATTTAATAATTTTATTTTTTTTAGTTTTTTTAGCTTTTTTTGTCGATTCTATTTTTTCTGTATTCGTTTGTACTGTCCGTGACGGACTAAACAATTTTTTCTATTTTTAATTTTTTAAATTTTAATTACGTCAAATAAGCTACCGTCAGCTATAATGTTTTTTCAGCCAACTACAGTTATTTTTAGCCAAAAGTCACTTAAAATAAACCCTTTTGAGCAGAGTAGCTAGGTTGTACAGTGCTCGTTCGGCTAAGCCAACAAACCTGCTTCGGCAGCATGGCAGCGATGCATGGCACACGCAAGTTGGCCGTCTCTTTAGATCGATCGCACCACGCGCGCGCGAGAGAGAGATTACCGTTTTGGGCGCAGGATGCAATGGCGCGCGCGGTAATCAGCGCGCGTGGTGCCGGAATCGTGCGTGCGATGTGAGGCGACGCACGGCGGTTCCGCGCGCGGGCGACGCACGGCGCGTGCATCAGCCATCGCCGCCTGTTGCTCCATCTTGCTCAGGGATCCAAGGACGTTGCTGGCCATGGCGCGCGTGCTCGGGAACTGGACCGAGGCGGCATGGGGCGAGCTGGCCCAGTAGCTCTGCTCCTCAGCTGGCCATATAAATTTAACATTATCTTATAATTACTGCTTCATGTAAGCAAACTACTGAAACAAAAAGGTCTCGTCTTAGTGCTAACTAATAGGGGTAGATCACTCACGGTGAGCTTGCCGCAGGTGTGGTTCCCGTCTGTTCCTTCAACTTATCGGCCCTAACGATTTTACCGAGGAGGGCCATCGTGAAGTGATGGGCGCGTGGGGTCTCGACGGCTTCAATGCTGTGGGCGCACCACAGGTTGTTGATGTAATAAATCCATGACATAGATTTTACTGTGTGTTAGTTTTTAAAATTACTGACAGTAGCGCTGTCAAGTTATTGTCAACCACTTGGATTCGCATCAATAGTAACAAATGGTGGTTACTTACAAGCAAGAAGATGGTGCATCCACTTATGGATTTTGTGCCGGTATCCTTTTCCTTGTGCTAGGTGTGCACTGTCACCCTCAGGTCATCGACGATGGCCTTGCACCAGTCGATGCCGCCGAAATTGTCCATGCCTTTGGTCAGAACAATACAAATCTCCTATATATTCTGAGCTAGTCCCTGTATCAATAGATATTAATTATTGCATCCATACATGTGTAACAATAAAAGGAATACTTAATATTACATAGGCAAACGTAAATAAAAATCAAGATCAAGTTTTACATAACGAGTCAACAAACCAAATGGGATTGGTCATAATAAAGCAACGGAATAGTAAATAAACCAGGGGTTCCATGACCTACCACAAGCAATCAACTGAGGCTAAATCGAGTCTTGGCCTTCATCTTCTATGTCATAGCCAAAAGCATGGATGTATCCATACACCAGGTCATCACATTCAACATCTAAAACCGCATATTAAGCAATAGTGAGTTCAAAAGTACTCATCAAGTCCCTATCGTAGAATACAAGTGTGTGTGTGTATCTACATGCAAGGCTTATCCAAGTGAAGTAATTATGTCACTTTTATTATAAAGCCAATTTATCAAATATACTAATTTAGCCGCTGCGAGAAGAATGGTCCAATTGTAGTAATATTATATAAATTGTAAAAGGTGAATATTTATAAGGAGAAAAGAAATCAAAATTACATAGGGTCTACAAAGAATCTAGCCATTGTAAAATAGCATGTTTCAAGTTTTCCTTTACTCTATGCAAATGTAGAGTTACTTCCTCAATAAAAAGTCTTTTTCCATTTTGTAATCGAAGGATTCTTAATATCAAAGATTTTTCCCATTTTGTTGTTTCCAAATATGCCATGTTATAATATCGAAGATTTCAATGAAGTAATATGTTCTAAGTTGTATCGATCCTCTATAATCAGATTCATTAAATCCATCAAATTAGGCCATTGCATCCCCAACTTCTGCCAACATAATTTACTTAAGGGGCATGTGAAGAACAAATGTATAGTGGTTTCTTCAACTCTTACTTGGCATAGGATGTAATGAATATCAAAACCACAATATAAATGATGCCTTCTCAACATGTTCTTAGTGTACATTGCCGATCATCTATTGTAATTCCAGATACTCACTATATGCTTGAGGCCGATCATCTATTGTAATTCCAGATACTCACTATATGCTTGAGTTGACAATGGTAGATGGTAGTTTGTGCATGTATATATGTTTTGCATGTGTTGCTTCACTGAGATATCTAGATCTTTGACAAATGAAAAGAGTCTTTGATCTTTGACAAGTCAAATCCACAATTCTTTCTAGAATAATATTGTATCCCCTGCATTCGGTGTGCATGTTATTAGCCCCCTATAATCTATTACAACACATCACATCTTTCCACCTAAAGGAGTCACAAGTCTGAGTTGCATGTGGTGCTTGATTTGTATAATATGTTCTCCAGATTAAGTTTACCCATGGGAGGTCTTTCTTGTTATAGAACTTGTGTAGCTGTTTAATGGGTAAGGCTGTATTTTGAGTTTGTAAATTAAGTATTCCCAGTCCTCTTTTCTCTTTTGGTTTGCAAACCATATCCCAAGCTACCAAGGATTTGCATTGTGCTTGAAGATCATTTGAACCCCTCCATAAGAAATGTTTCCAAGCTCGATCAATTTGGTTAATATTCTTGGGGATATTGAGTGTACACATAGTAAATTGATTGCATTGATAACACTGAGTTTACTATAGTAAGAACCTCCATACAAAAGGAATGTTGTACTGCTGGATAATCTACATTCAATCCTATCTACCAGGGGGAAATCTTGGGTTGTCGGTTTGGTTGTGCCCAATGGTAATCCTAACTAAGTAAAAGGCATTTGTCTAATGGAACAACCAAAGGTATTAGCAAAATGTGAGAGGTGTTCTTCATGTACATTGATCAGCATCATGTAGGACTTTTGATAATTCACCTTGAGCCCTATCGACTGGGCAAAAAGAATTAAGTAATTCTTTTAGGCAAAGGAGATGTGTAGAGTTTGCTGGTATGATGATTAACGTGTCATCAACATATTGAACAATAGGATAATCTTGCCCATTATCCATAGAATGAATTGGAGGATGCGGAAGTCCCCTTCTAGCCGCCCCATTAATAATTTATTGTAATAGATCCACAGCTAAAACAAATAAAAGTGGGGATAAAGGATTGCTTTGCCTTACTCCATGCTTGCATTGAAAAGATTTACCTGACATTCCATTCAGAAGAATAACCGAATGCCCAGAGGTGAGGATTTGCCTAATTCATGATATACATTTATTTGAGAATCCCTTGTGCCTCATTACTTCTAGAATAGTGAAGTGTTCCACTATCAAAAGCCTTTTCAAAATTGAGTTTTAGAATTACAATGGTCTTTTACTTTGATGACATTGATGTATATATTCATAAGCCCATACTAAACAGTCCTGTATAGTTCCGCTCTTAATGAAACCACATTGGTTTTGATGCACCAAGGTCAGGATTACATCTTGTAATATGTTTGCTAGCATCCTTGTGATGAGCTTAAGGTCTGAGTTCAACAGTGATATGGACCCATAATCATTAATTGTCTCTGGAGTAGGTTTCTTAGGGATCAGAGTAATATAGGAACCGTTGATGCTCTGAAGGTTCGGATTGCCATTAAAAAATCCTGGCAAAGATAATAAAAATCTAGAGCTATAATGTTCCAACACTTTTACATAAACATACCATTGAAACCATTTGGCCTGGGAGATTTGTCCACTGGCCGGTTTTTGATAGTTGCATCGATTTCTTCTTTTGTAGAATTTTGAGAAAGATAATCTAAGCCCTCTATGTGACGACTCAAATCATCCAAATTATAATGCATAACTAGATGCAAAGATATTCCCATTCTATTTCAAAAAGACTACCACAAAGATGTAGCTTTTCCATGATGGTTAGAGATAGTCCTACCATACTCCAGTGTCAAGTGTGAGATTAAATTCTTTCTATATCTTTTAGTTGCTATTGAATGGAAGAATTTTGTGTTCTCATCCCTGAATTGTACCCATTGGATTGTACACCTTTTCTTCTAGCAGGTCTGTTTGTAATGAAGCAAACATAATAACTGTTTTTTATGATGCTTCAAAAATTGTACTCTGGTTTGAACAGAGGTCTTGTCTCCCCTAATTTATCAATGAAAAGAATAACATTGTTATAGTTCTGAATTAACCTTGTGAGTTGAGAAAGTTGTTTTGCTCCAAAATTTTAATCCTCTTCTAACATTTTTGAACTTTGATGATAATTTGGAAGCCACATTTGTAGCATGGACTGTTATATTCCAATAATATTGAACCGTTTCCACGAAGCCATGGTGCTGAACCCAAAAATTTTCAAACAAAAAAATATCGGATTTTGGGATGGATGCGCCTATACTGACAACGCATGGTACATGATCCAAGATGTTCTTGGCCAAAGCAGATACTAATGAATTTGGATAGCATAAAAGTCCAATTTGTGAAGATAAAAAACCAATCTAGTTGCTCCAAAAGATAATTGGCTTGCATATTACTCCATGTAAATGATCAACCTTTGAGTGGCAACTCAATTAGTCCCAAGTGACTGATAATAGAATTAAAAATCATATTGTCATTTAAGTTATCATCTGCTTTATTCTTGTTTTGTATTGACCGAAAAATTAAAGTCTCCCATAAAAATCCATTGAGCATTGGCAGGAACCGTTATATTTGTCAGCCAGGCCACACATTCATCATGATTTTGTCCATCTCAAGGGCCATATACATTTGTCAACCTCCAAGCTTCTGAGTTATGGATAGAAATAAAATCCACTATGAGGGCAAAAGACATTTTATTAACTATTGTGCCACTAAACGAAGAACTCGCCCAAGCTATGAGAAGACTACCAAAAGCTCCATGAGATGTTGAAAATGCAAATTTACCAAAGCATCTTGGGGTGAATTTTTTAAGATATGAATGATCAAAATTTTGTTTCTTTGTCTCCTGGATGCAAAGTGTCGAGCATATGCTTTCCTCCACCTTATCTTTAATTGACCTAAGCTTATCATCAAAATTCATGCCCCGAATGTTCCAACATAAAATTTTCCAATCTCTATTTCTAATTGTATGATTCATCAATTAGGTAGGTAAAGAGTTTAAAGTCTAGCATGAATAACATTACTAGCATCCACCAATGATATAAACAATCTTCATCATCGCCAATCATAGTAAATGTTTGAGCATTGCATGCTTAGTAAAATGAAAAAGTACTGTAGCAAATCAAGGCATTGCAAACTGGTTGGTCTTTTACTACTAACCCAATGGGTTTAGAAGCCATCAAGAAACAAAAAAACATAATAATATGCATGAGAAACATGAAAACCCGATGGATCACCATCAATGCAGTATTGAAGAGTCACCCCAACTAATTTCTTCGAAGGTGAAGTAGGAGAAAGTTGCAAGTAGAAGAAAACCCAATTTCAACAAAAGTGCCATACCAAAAGTAGCAAATGTCATTAAGAAAGAAGCAAGTCGGCAATAAGTAAGATAAGAAAACAAAGGATGGAAGAAAATATCAAACTTGCTACAATTATCGGGAGAATGGATATTTCGGTAGGGATTGTCCCATAGGTAAAACTCCTAAGGTCTCTCTTTATAGTGATCATTATTTGCTTAGGAAGAATAAAAATGTCAATATATTTACTAGATATGTTAGTTCACAAAAGTCTAATATTAGGGTCATTTGGATGCCCAAATCTACTATGACTAACATTCATGGACTCAATCAAGTTTGGGTACCAAAAGATGCTTACATGCTTAATAAGTACTTGGAGAGATATTAGAGACTTGGCTCATCCATGAAAAGGTGGACTCCACCATGTGTAAAAATGAAGATAAGCATAGAGATGATCATTTCACATCATGAACCAATGCTATCTTGTTAACGAGTATATGCATTGAAGTATCTAACTCCTAGCCTTGTGGAGGTTACATTGCATTCATAAAAAACCTTTAAGTTGTTCAAAACTTCATTATTGCAATTTTGAGCAAGATATGATATGGCATATTAAGGAGAGTGCTAATTCATATTCATGTGTATCACATCTCCAAGTATGCTCAAATTAATTAAGGGCCTATTTGTTTAGGCTTTTTCATCAGCTTAAAAGCAAAAAAAAGAAGCAAAAGTCTAAACAAATGGGAGGCTTTTTAAATTGGACTTTTTAAAAGCCTAAGCCACCCAACAACTATAAGCTTTTTGGCTGTAGGGAGATGGAAATAACCCTTGCCACTCTAACTCATCAAAATTACACACCAATACGATTGTGTATAAAATCACAACCTTCAATTTATCCTCATTCCTCCTCCTCCTTACAAGCTCCATCTGACCGCAATTGCTGGATTCTCTCCACCACCGCGGGATCCCCATCTCCACCAGATGCCCACTACCGACTGCCCACTCCTCTGTCCCTCCGTTCTCCTACCGCCCCTTCCTCCCTCCTCGGCGACCCTATCCATGACCGGCTGATTTGTTGGCCCTTCGTCCAAATCTAGAGGCTAGGCGATGGCGGTAGCAGCAACCCCCAACCATCGTCCATGTTTGCTTCAATGTCATCCTCCCCTCATTGGATCTCCAGGCCACCCACAAGGACCTTGCCGGATCCGGTATTCCGCAACCCCACCGTTGGCCTCCCGCGACCTTTTTTCCTTGATATTTTTCTTGTTGATGATCGGACCAAAATGTCATTAGAACCATGGGTATTTCAGACAATTCAATAATAAGCCATAGCTCAAGTGCAAAAAAAGGTTACCAAACACCCTTGACTTGGCTTAATAGCTAGGTGTTTATAAACTGCTTAAGCCAAAAGGTTAGTTTTAAGTTATAAGCCAAAAAGTTTAAGTCTAAACAAACAGAACCTAAGTGCTAGTAATTGTCTTTCAAAATTGAGCCTTTTAGTCAAAAGTAAAAAAAATAAAATTATTGGTATATCTTTGAAAAACTAGTTACAAAATGTAAATAAATGCATTTCAAAGGTTTTCTAAAGGTTTTGACTTTAGAAAAACTAATTTCAAGAAAAAAATAAGTTTCTAACTCAATACTAGCAATATGGTATTTTCTTTTGGCTTTAAATACAAAAATGGCTCAAAATAACTCTAAAAAGAATTTGAAAAATGTTCAATACCAAAAACCTAGAGTTAGCTATTCTAAATAATTTTGGTTCTAAACAAAGTGTATATTAGAATCGCCCATCTATTTTGGAATCAATAATGATGGTAAGGTTTCGATATCCTTTATACTATTGTAACTAATCATTCATGAGAGAAGGAAAATAAATACGTACAAAAGCCGTCGCAAAACCTTGTGAGGTCACAATAAACCATATACACATTATAATAATGTTTTCTATAATAAGACCTAATTAAATGTTGGAGTCAAACAATACGTTTATTAGACTATCCTTTTCTTCTTTTTTGTTCATGATTTTGTCAACATATATCTGTAAGCTAATGTTCGTCGTGTGTGTGTCGTGTTGGGTGTGCACACAGGGGGAGGTACAGAATTAACGTTTAAAGCTGCCAAGCGAAATCTAGCCTAGCACTGTTTTTTTAGTTTCTAAAAACTATTTTTTTAATTTTTCTATAGTAACTAACTTTTAAATAGAGTATCCTTTTAAGATAAGATTACTAGTTAATTGTAGTACATACTTTACCGATTTCATTTATATCGACAAAAGACATATGTGAGTTTCTGTTACTATATAATCTCTCACACAAACAGTCTAAAAGTCAAAAGCTATAAGCTCTAGAAAAGAAGAACAGACCTAATTGATGCTTATAAGGGTTTCAACAATCTTTTTGTACCACCTCGTTCGCCAGAGTTCAATCTTAACCATGCAGTCTCACGGAACAGGGAAAGTAGGGCAAGACAGCCGATTTGCTGCGTCGTTTTTGTCTCAGTATTTTATGAATGACTAAAGTGAACTTTTTATACGCTTCACCCAAAATAGTTAAATGATATATGTGTTACACATATTGAAGTCTGTGCTTTTTTTTTACCAAGACAATTTCCACAACACATGAACAATTTAGATTCTTGTGTCGAGGTGAAGACTTTGGAGATCTATTTCCACAACACATGAATACTTGGGAGAAGTAGGCACATCTATTTCTCAGTTTTCACATCCCATTGACGGCGAGATGGTATGGGACTTTCTTAAGATTTCGGATGTCTTCTTTTTTATTTATAGCTTACGGTTTATAAGCTGTTTATAGCTTATACTATAATAACTAGATTTTAAATGATACGTTTTTTAAGCCGGAATCAACAGGAAAATTGTAATAAAAAGTGTACTAAGTTCAGTTGTACCGATTAAAACTGTATACGATTATTTTTCTCTGTGTACTACCTCTCGCGAATCTCAGAATTCAAAATTTTAAGTCATAAGTCATAGCATAAAAGAACCCATCCGCTTTTACAGTCAACTCTGTAGAAGCTGTAAATCATGTTTTTTTTATTTTTTGTTTTTTATATTTTTTTTTGCTTTTTTCCCTTTTTATTTGTATTATCTATAGAGATGTAACAGTGTTTTCTATTTTTTTAATTAAATGACTCTAAATAACTAACAGTTACTACTGTACAGTTTCAGCCAAAAACAGCCGGCCGACAGCCACCAGCCGAAGCGCTTCGGATTGAAACGGCCCCTCAAGCTCGATCTACGTAACAGAACTATGGATCAAGACCGTACATATAATTTACTCTTAACTTAATGGCCCGGACCATTTAATGTCCGTACAGCTTTGCCCATCGATCAAAACGGGCAGGTGTTTGTACTTTGCGACACTGTTGATGCACAGGAAGAGCCAATAGATGATGCAATCAAGCTAGGAATGCTTCGAGTCAACGGTTAAGAGGCTGTTTGGTTGTCTGCATTGGGGTGGTTCGCATCAGCGTATGCAGCGAGATGGTGTTTAGTTGCCTGCATCGGGGTGAGAGGCTGCATGAGCGGATGCAAAAAATCAACTGGAACCAGGCTGAGGAGAAACGCGGCTGAGGACCTTCTCTACTTAATCTGATCACGCTCATGCAGCTGCATCAACTCATACAGGTAACCAAATAGGCCCTAATCTACGCAAGAAATGATGAACAACACGGGCTAAAGCCACCGACGCTCACACTATTCCCGGCCCGGCCTTGTCAAACTAATAGTGGTTAATGATAAAGCCGAGCCTATACTAGTTAATCTACATAGGTAATGCTATTTTCTGCAGGGTTAGTAATACATGTAGGCTTGCTTGTGAGTGTGTGGTACAATTGACAGCCCGTTCCTTTCGGCTAAAGAAGGTGGTTTAGGTTGAATATACTCTGTAGTTGGTGAAAATTATACTGTAATTGATGGTGGTTTATTAGTATAATTAAATTTTTTAAAAAAATAAAAAAATAGAAAAAAAACAGGTTAGCTAATCACGGACAATATAAACGAATACGGGACAGGAATCGACGAAAAAGCTAAAAAAGACAAAAACTTAGAAAAACATAAAATTTAGAAATAATAAAAATAAATTAGAAGTCAAAAACTCAAACTGAAATTAACAGAATCTCAGGGTCCTGAACACATCGCAAGAGATCACTAGCTAGTTTTAATCTTCCTTCTTACTCTAGCCTTGCAGCGAAAGCAGTGGTTCAACTACTACCTAACAGTATTTTCCGGGAATTTACCGTTCGATGTAAGCACCGAGCGATATTTTCAATGAGAAGGAAACGAGTGCTTGTATCTCTCTGCGGCTCCGTACGTGAGCACGGGCCTTTCGTTCATTTCGAAAGTTTCTGATTTTTATTTTATTTTTTACTATTTATAAATTTCATTTTTTTTTCTAAACTTTTGACTTTTTTAAGTTTTTTTTACGGATTCTTCTTTCCTATATTTGTTTACATTATACGTGATGGGCTAACATGTTTTTTCTATTTTAAATTTTTTTTTAAAATTTAATTATGCTAAATAAGCCACATCAACTACAGTGCAAAAATAAACCAACTACAGTAAAAATTCAGCCATAAGCTAGACTTATTCAGCCCAAATAAATACAGCCTTAGCAAGATCAACCACACTGCAACAAGATTATTTAATTCGATGTTATGCTTGATCTCCAGTCCTGGAAGTTACTACATCCATTTAGCGCTTAAATTGGGCTTGATTTGGCAATGCAAAACCCTCGTCAAGACATCCACCCAATGGCCATGTTTTTTTTCCTTTTTTTTTTATAGTTTTTGGGTTCAATTTCTTCGAAAGTTAAAGAAAAACAGAGCGGCTTCTCTATTGTCTTCTCTAAGTCTATTTTCTAAACGACTTTCTGATCCTCCCTCAAAAAAGAAAAAAAGAAATGCTGACGTCGACGGCCTCCCCTCGTTTCCTGGCCGCTTGTCTGGGCAGGCCGCGACGCACGAAATTCGGTTGGTTTGTTGCTACGCACAGAAATTCGGCAGCATTGCGCTTGGTTTTTCTCTCGTGTGTATTGTTTCTCTTGTGTGCTCCTGGAGCGTGTACGCTAAATGTTTTCGATATGCACTTTGCACCAGTCGACGCCGAACCCGATTCGAAAACCGTTTGAGATAGCACCGGCTGCTCGGAGATGTGTAGGTGGAAATTAGCACTAGAAAAAAAAAACTCTCTCTACTTGTATTCCATTTGTAAGATCTTTTCTTGTTTGCCTTTGTGCAACTTAAAATAAATATGATCATTCCTTTCACTTTCTCATTTCGAAAATAATGTCTGGATAATGCTAATAGAAAAATGATATATCACATACGGAGTCTACAGTTGTGCCGTGGAAATATGGATGAAAAACGGTAACGAATAATTCGTTTTATCCGATAGTCATACCTGAGAAAACACGAATGTGGTAAGCAAAATCCGTATTTGAAAATGTTCGTATTCGTGAATATTCGTATCCATATTTGAGAATATTCGTATTCACATTTGTATTCGAGAATGTTCGTATTCGAGACCATTCGATTCATTTCTAGAACCCATAAAAAATTCGTACAAATTTTGTAATTCAAAATTTGAATTTAAGCTATTTAAAACCGGTGAAAAATTAGCAAAACCGCTAGGAATTTGTTTTATCTAATATTCGTATCCGAGAAAATATATATTCAAAAATATATGTATTCATATTTAAGAATATTCGTATCAATATTTAAAAATATTTAAATTTATATTTATATTTATTTTAAAAATATATATTTATATTCGTATTTGAGACTATTCGGTGGTATATGACCCGTTCCGACCCCTACGTGGAAAGGAGTAATGCGTTCTGAGGGTAGTATAGTCATTTAGGGTTCTGCTGGAAATCTATGGTAGGCGTCCCTCTCTCTGGGCTTGCGTAAGGGATGAGAGGGGTCGAGAGACTTCGGAATCAAGCTCCGCTCTACTCCCTCTTTCTCTCTTAAATTTTGCTCCCTCGAGAACTGCGATATCCACCATTCGAAGCAAGAAAGGACACGCTTCTTTGCGAAATTCCAGTATTCCACGCTTCATTTTTGCAGTTTATTCCCCAAAAGAACGTGAAAGCAAGAGTAATAAATTTGATTCCAGGCAAATGTATCGATGATAAAAGGTGTTTCGTTCAATAACAAGGATTTTTGCCACATTCGAGTGACAGTTTTTGACTTTGCATGGCTTTTGGTTCATATATATATATATATATATATATATATATATATATATATATATATGTGTGTGTGTGTGTGTGTGTGTGTGTGTGTGTGTGTGTGTGTCGGTTCTTTTTGGTGAAGGTTATGGTTTTGATTGCGCTTATGGCTTTTGAAATTGTTAAATGAGAGATTACAGAGTAATAGAAACCCACGTACAATTTTTACCGATACAAATGAAGTCGCCACAGTATGTACTACAATTAACTAGTAGACCTTATCTTGAAAAGATACGTCGTTTGAAAGCTAGTTACTATAAAAAAAGCCAAAAAACAGTTTTTAAAAGTTAAAATAACATGTTCACAATTGGCACTTGACATTTTTTTTATTTCTCCGCCTGAATATCATACTTATATTTTCAGACAATTTTTTCGCGAGTGCGGCAACCAATATGGCCACCACACACATTTTTTTTGCTTGCCACTTGACATAAAACTGTGATAAAGTACTGTGCCAAGGAACTAAACACTCCCAAAAAATTGAAAAAATGATGAAAAGCATAAGGGGTGATTACATTTTAGGTCTGTTCATTTCGGTTTGAACTGCTGGCTTCTGACTTATTTTTCACTATTTTTAAATTTTATCTTTTCTTGTTTTTTTAGCTTTTTACGGGTTTTTTCCGTATTCATTTGCGTTATCCGTGATAGGTTAACCTGCTTTTTATTTTTAAATTTTTTTAAATTTAGTTATGCCAAATAAGACATCATCATCTACAATATAATTTTAGTAAGCTACAGTGTAATTTTAGTCATAAGCTAGTTTATTTTAGCCCAACTGAATAAGACCTTAGTTAATTCGGCGAGATATCATGTTATTAAATAAGGATAAAAACGTATAAATGCATGCGACAAGAGAGACACACAAACGTGTGAAAGAATTATCACTGCCATGCCTAATAACACTCAAGGCCATGATCAACTCGGCTTCGACTTCTGGCTTATTTTTCACTATTCATAAGTTTCGTCTTTTTCTGAACTTTTGCCTTTTTGTTGAGCTTTTTTGACGGTTCTTTTTTTCCCGTATTTGTTTGTATTATACGTAATGGGCTAACATATTTTTTTATTTTTAAATTTTTTAAATTTAATTATGCTAAATAAGCCTCTGTCAGCTACAGTGCTTTTTTCAGCTAGCTACAGTGTTTTCATCCATAAGCCACGAGCTTTTCAGCCGAATCGATCACCACCTCGAAACTTGTGTACGATATTTACAAAGTAATTGCAGCGTTGACCATGAGTTTTGAAAATGTTGTATCAACTTCTTTTTTTTTACGATGAAACTTCAAAATGTTTATTCATGCATATCCGCGAAAATTAAACTTCAAATGTTTGATGCGAAATCATTTTTGTGCTATCGAAATTCTGCTAAGAAAAGGAGTATTTATGTGTGGGGGGAATGGTTTTCATTATATCATCTAACCAAGAAAACAAAACCTGTATAGCTTACGAGGTAACGTATAACGCTGACCACAACTTTTGAAAATGTTGCGCTGGTTTTCGGATATGCCATGTTATGAAATAGCTGCTTCAGCTTTTAGCTTCCGGCTTATTTTTCACTATTCATAAATTTCGTCTTTTTCTGAACTTTTAGCTTTTTGTTAAGTTTTTTTTGCCGGTTCTTTTTTCCCGTATTTGTTTGTATTATACGTAATAGGCTAACATATTTTTTTTACATTTTTTATTTTTTAAAAAATTTAATTATGTTAAATAAGCCTATCTCAGTTACAGTGTTTTTTCAGTCATAAGCCACTCAAAATAAGCCAAAATAATCACACCCAGAAATCAATGGATGGCTCATTTATGGTAAATCTAGAATCAATGAGACATATTTTGGTAGCCACATGGAATAAATTGCACGGGGTCGAACACACTTTCAACGTCTATTAAAAAATGTCTTAAGATTCTATTCTCTTTCAAAAATTTCAATAGTTGTTAAAAACCTATAAAAATCTAAAACTATGAGTTCCAAAAAGGCCACATTACATTTGGTCACACCCAGATCATCTTAGCCATCTGTTCGTTTCATCGTGCGGTCCTCGCTAACCATCCTATGCTTATTTCACTCCACCCTTAATTGCCTCGATTATATTAATAATGATAATCAAACAAAATAATCCACAAACCAAAATCAACGCTACCTCTCACGACGTCCTTGTTCCGCCCTGCTTCTTTGTCGCCATTACGCCTCGGCGTTGACCGTTTCGCAATGCTTCATCGGTCATCCCCATCAGGTCTATGACCGCGAGGATTCGAGAATTTTATTAATGAATATTTTTTTATTTAAAATAATAAAAATATACTCACATTAATATTTTTATAAAAATAGACTCCAGTCGTATACCCGTTGGACGACTGGAGCCTATCGTCTAACGGTCGCACGACAAGAAAGTGGTCCGTAAGCTGTTGGGCGACAGACTCAAGTCACCCGACACTTAGGCGACTGAAGCCTATCACCCAGTGGCTGGGCGACTGTATTTGCAGTCGCTCAGTTGTGCAGCAACTACAAATTGAATTCAAAGTGGTAATCCATTCGTGATTTTTGTAGATTATGACTAGTAGATAAGTTGGATTCGTAATAAGAGTTTATAATCATTGTATATTGCTGTGGTGCAAAAAAATTCGTGAAACTTTTTTAAGAACGATTGGTACATACGAGGGCAAATGATATTGTGATGTTACCGGGAATTTGTACATGGAGGAGAACTAGTTTGTTAATGTTTTTGGGATGACTTGCTATGAGAATGATTAAATGCGAAAAGACAAGAAAATTAACTTGTCTGAATTAAATTAGACTTCATATTACAGTTGGGAGTAACATGCCGCATTGGGTTTCATTACACACATAAAATAGAGCATTATATGTGACTAATCAACCCAACTCATCGGATGACCTACTGTGTGGACTTGCACCATTTTTCCTTACTTACAAGCTCGACGTTGAGCTCCTTGGCGGCCTTTTTTACTTTGGTCACCATTTTCCTTTTTTTCTTACACTCCCTCTCGCGAGCCTCGCATTCCTTGCGCATGCATACCTCGAGATGAGCTTTCGTCTCCCGATGTATACGCTCAGTTTGCTCGTCTTTGCGGCTTTCTTCCCCCGGATCTCGCAGAACCTTGTGATATTCCACTCTTCGAAATCGAAGGCCCACTGATCCACTGGGTAAATCTCAAATAAAAAATAGATTATTCATAAAAAAATTCAGGATTTAGCGAGTGGTGTCACCTTCACGCCTTCGGGTCTTTCTCCATGTTGCCTATGAACTATGGCGATAAAAAATTCAGGATTTAGCGAGTGCAGCAATGTTATTGTGTTTCCATGATTTGATATTTATATGATATGGATTTCACGTGTCCACTGATTAGTGTGAAATCAAAAGCGTTTACTCCATGCATATTTATGAGTATTAATTTTCAAAAGTTTGATGCAAAATAATTTATGCTATTAAATTATGGCCAAATTTCGGCGATGCTGCTTTATTAAATAGAGATAGAAAAATCGATGATTAGACTCGAAAGCTGTGTGCTACGTTTGGAGGTAATGTACAACGTTGACTACAACTTTCGAAAATATTTAGGCTCATCTATAGTTAATTTAGAACCAAATACCGCCTGCATGATTCTAGTAGCCATGTGTAATTTCTTGGAATAACCAGCACGAGTCAACACACATTTTCAAAGTTTATTCCAATAACGTCTCAAATCATATCCTCTCTTGGATTGCAATGGTTGTGACAAAACACATATATTTAAAAAATTAACTAATCCAATGGTTGTGACAAAACACATATATTTTAAAAAAATTAGCTTATTTGTTACAAAGAAAGCATTGAAGAAATCAAAATAAAAAATAAAAATAGAATTAAGGGTTACTCCTACAAATAAAGCTCTAGTGAAGTAAGAAAGAGAGAAAACACCCCAACAACCAAAGACGCAAAAAGGCAGAAAAACAGGGGGAAAACCCCTAAACTCCAAGACAGTAAATACCAAAACCACAAAACCCACCCTGTAAGGCTGTAACCCAAATAACCCCACCAAAAAGAGGGAAACCGTTTTGCACTTTTGCCCCCGAAACACTCGCGCCATCTCAAGGCTACCCCTCCCTAGTCCCTCCCCACTATTTCTTCCCCTCGTGCCCACCCCTCCTCCCCTTCCTCCTCTTCTCCCCTGCTTCTTCGGTGCTCGCTGCCTCCGTCACTGCGCCTCACGAGAAATCCGCACGCGCTTTTGCTCCGCGATTTATTGCTCGGGGTTCTTGCTGGCTAGTTCTGCACCGCCACCACGCCGCGCGCGCAAGGACGAGCTGTTCTTGTGCGCGTGGTTCTATGCCTGCTTGTTTGGTTTGGGGAGGAGTTGAGGGGTGTAGGTGGCGGCATTGGTGAGGTGTTGCGGGGAGATACGGCGATGTCGGAGGCCGACCGGATACGCCTCCGAGCGGCGGCGCTGGCGCTGGACGGCGGCGGTGTGCGGGACAAGCCGGACGCCAAGGCCGACGTGTTCGCGGATCTTGGCTCGCCGGTGTCGCCGCTGCGGGCGCGGGCGAGCGTGACGACGTCCTCATCGTCGTCGTCCGGGTCGGCCAAGTCGCCGGCGCAGTCAAATGCTGGGGCGCTGGGAGGGGCGGGCGGGAGGAGCCACTCCGGCGAGCTGGTGGCGGAGAGCAACCCGCCGGGGCACCGGCGCTGCGGATCTGGCCCACTCATATTCTCCGGCGGCAGCAGCAGCGGAGGGAGCGGCGGCGGCGGCGGAGACCGCGGGAGCACGGCCAGCTCGCCGATGACGAATGCGCTCCCCGCCGGGAACATCTGCTCGTCTGGGCGCGTGCCGGGGGCGGCGGCCACGCCGCCCCCGCCGCGCTCCCGCCCGGACGTGCTCGGATCAGGCACCGGCAACTACGGCCACGGGAGCATCATGCGCGGCGCCGGCATGGCCCCCGCCAGGAGCAGCATTGACAGCTCGTCGTTTCTTGGGCACTCCTCGAGGTCTCTGGCGAGCTCCCCGATGGCGCCGGGGAGCGGCGGAAGCCTCCAGGAGGTGACACGCTTAGGCAACGAGTGGTACAAGAAGGGAAGGTACGGGGAGGCGCTGCGGCACTACGATCGTGCAGTGTCTCTGTGCCCCGAGAGCGCCGCGTGCCGCGGCAACCGCGCCGCCGCGCTCATAGGCCTCGGCCGGCTCGCTGACGCGCTCCGCGAATGCGAGGAGGCCGTCCAGTTCGACCCGGCCAGCGGCCGCGCCCACAGCCGCCTCGCCGGTCTCTGCCTACGGTGAGCTTCTTGTGCTTGTCTCTGTGCGTCTCTGCGACCAGCATTGCGCTGCTCTGCATCGCAACGTATGATATTCCAAGTCGATGGACAGATCCTTGCTACTCTTGCTTCGATTCCCTTCGAGTGTCCATGGTTGCATACTTGCATGTTGCTGTTGCCTGCCTGTTTCTTTCTTGGATGTGGATGCCTGGGTTTTCCTGTGAAGCGAGCCCAAGAGGAAAGCAACATGATTGCTGTGCCTTTCCTTTTCCTTTTCGTTTAGGTTATCTGATTTTGATTTGGGGTTGCTACTGCTTGGTGTGGTCTGCTTGATCGTCACTGTCTATAAATTATTTTTACGTTCTATCAGGTGAAAAAAAAATGATCTTTGGGTTACATAAGGAGCACATAAGCACAGTGAGTTGTTCTTGGTTGATTTATGAGTGACGAAAGCTACAATCTTGTCTTGGTTTATGTGTTGGCCATGAAGTAAATGTGGTGTTAAAAGTGGTTCCCATCACACAATGCTGATGAAAGGGGTTTAGCTGTATTTGTTTTGTAAGCTTGCTTGGTGTCAATTTCGTTAGGTACAATGGATTTTGACCACGCAATGCTGATGGATCCTGAATTTTTTTATCCCTAATTTCTTTCAAACAGTGCACTGCCCTGACTCGCCAGGAATTTGGTGTTAATATTGGGACAACCAGTGTGTTTTAATTGTTGAATTGTTGCTGAAATGGCTTGTGGTTTGCATTGTTGCAGGCTGGGAATGATTGACAAGGCGAGGAAGCACTTCACGCAGGCCGGGCATCTTCATCAATCTGACCCTGCAGAGTGGGGGAAACTGCAGGAGGTGGAGGTGCATCTGGGAAGAAGCACAGATGCCAGGAAAATCGGAGACTGGAAGAGCGCGTTGAGGGAAGCTGACGCCGCTATTGCTGCTGGAGCTGACTCCTCTCATTTGGTAAAGCTCTTCTTCGTAGCTTGCCATTTTTTTTTTTGCTGAAGTGTTGGAACCAGTGCTACAATGTTGATTCGTGGTAGAATTCATACTGGCGATGTGCTTTTCATGCAGCTTCTTGCCTTGAGGTCAGAAGCACTTCTCCGGCTCCACAAGCTAGAGGAGGCTAACTCGACTCTTACAAGCTTGCTGAAATTGGACAACGTGTTACTGTCTTTGACGGCAGCCAAACTCTCGGGCATGCTAGCTGAGTCATATGTACGCATTGTGCAAGCCCAGGTTGATATGGCATTGGGAAGGTATGATCGTCTAACCCTGGAATAGTGCTCTATTTTCCACATTGCAGTCAAAGCAGATTAGCATTGAAGTTGGGATTGGTTTCTGCAGGTTTGATTTTGCTGTTGCGGCCGCTGAAATGGCTAGACTTATTGATCCTGGGAATGCAGAAGTCTTGATGATTCTAAATAATGTGAGACTAGTTGCAAGAGCTCGAGCCCAAGGAAATGAGCTCTTTAAGGCTGCCAAGTTTTCAGATGCATCTATAGCCTATGGTGAGGGGCTCAAGTATGAGCCCTCAAATCCAGTGCTCTACTGCAACCGAGCAGCTTGCTGGTGGAAGCTAGACCGATGGGATAAAGCCGTTGATGACTGTAATGAGGCACTGAGGATACAACCTAATTATACAAAGGCTCTCTTAAGGCGAGCAATGTCCTATTCTAAGGTAAGCAACGGACAATTGGGCATGCATTGGGATGTTGTTGGCACTTCAAACACTGTTGTATTGATCTTGTTAACTTTTAATTAGCTCGAGCGTTGGGCTGATTGTGTGCGGGACTATGAGGTGCTCCGGAAAGAGCTTCCTGGTGATACCAAGGTTGCGGAAGCATTGTTCCATGCTCAAGTTGCCTTGAGGGCAACTCGTGGTGAGGATGTATCAAATATGAAGTTTGGAGGAGAGGTTGAGATGGTGACCACTGTAGAGCAACTCCGTGCTGCCATAGGTTCACCTGGTGAGTTATTCTCTACTAGTTATTTCTATTATAGTTCCCATACCCACAGATGAATTCATGTGTGTATCTGTGTAGTATTGTGGATAATGGAAACTAATACCTTGTTTATGTTCATAAATCATGACGCATTTGACTAGGTTTATAGCATATTAGACTTGCCTATCATATTCAATATACTGTTTCTTCAGGGGTATCTGTCGTTTACTTCATGTCGATGATGAATCAACAATGTACCCAAATGACACCTTCCGTAGACTCTCTTTGCAGCGAATGCCCCTCAGTGAATTTTCTAAAGGTGAGCTACTAGATACATCTCAACTTGAACTCTGGTAATCAATTACATTCAACAAGCGTTTCTAAATCACTAACAAATCCGCATTTCTATGCAAACTAACAGGTAAATGTTGAAGATAGCCCTATGGTAGCAAAGGCAGAGAACGTGCGGATAGTCCCGACATTCAAGATATACAAAGATGGGGTGAGAGTGAAGGAGATGATCTGCCCTAGCTTGCATGTCTTGCGCTACTCAGTGAGGCACTACGCTGTATCCAGTTCTTGAGAAGCATTCGGACCGGTACCCCAATTTCCCAATTCCATTGCTGCATAGGGCTCCCCTTTCCCCTGCCAACCTTTTAATGTCAAAACTTGCAACAGTACCAACCTCCACAGCATTTCACCAGCTGCATAATAATTCCCCATTGAGCATGAGCATAAGGAGCTAAGATTGGTATGTGGAAGAGCCTCCCCCATTGTCCCCCCTTTCCCCCATTACCCATCTGTTGTTACTCCTTTTGCCGTTCATATGCCAACCCCATTCAATTCTTTCACCTTTTGGGCTCTTTCACCTCTAGTATTTGATACATTTTGCTTTACCTCATTTTCCATAGACCAGCATCCTGCTTCTCAAGGAGGGTAATGTTTGTAATGTTGTTTAGATTAGCATATCATAGAGAGGGGGGAGAGGGGAGGGAGGTAGAGAGGGAATGCTGGTTGCGATTTTCGTTACATGTACATACCATATAGCAAAGCATCAGAATCCATTGGAAGATTGGTTCCCCTGAGAAATGGTGGTGTTAAAATTTTGGGGGAGGGGGGGGGGGGGTACAGGGCTAGCTGTCATTTTAGAGATAAAAGAAATCAAGTGGTAATTGGTGCAGAGAGGAGGGGGGAAGGCTGGTGTTGATGATGCCATTTTGCTTCTGCTGGTTTGTGTTGCTGATACATCATATGATACCATTTCCATGAATAAACAATCCAACAACATTCTTTCTTTCTTTTTACTCGGCTGGTGGTTATTCCCCAGCTCTTCCTGTGATGTTGATGGTGGTGGTTATGATGAGCCTCTTTTTCCATATTGACAATCCCTAGGATTTTACAGATGCATGAGTATCTCTTTGCAGGATTTGTTTACCAGTATTAGCAGCATAGCTACTGTTTCAACAGGTTTGTGTTCTGTATTAGAGCAAGGCTAATAACACAGCCTTCAGCTGGCTGTATGGACACTTACAACCCACTTATCAGCCCATTCATATAATAGTTTACAGCCAGCTGAAGGTTGTATGACCAACCCCTTTCTCTCACAAAGTTTATTGGTTCTTGTGCTTCAGCTGGCTGTAAACTTAGGGCGTCCGCAATGGTAATAGCTAGTACTAGCTATATAGTCAGCTGACGTGGAGGTGAGAGACAAAAGCAAAGACTATTTTATACTGTTGGACCCACATGCTACTCTCTCATGTTCTTGAACTACGTGAAATAGATCAGCTATTTGCTCGTCGCTAGTGACTACTCTCTCTCCTACTTTTTCCTTGCCACATCAGATCTAGCTAACTAAATAGCCAGCTGTTGGAGACGCCCTTACAGCCCACCTCTCTTCTCTCTCCTCCTCTCTCTCCTCCACCTCAGCATACAGCCTACTAACAGCCTCTTATTATACTTGCTCTTATGAGGTGTGAGCAACCAGCTGGCATGTGAAGGGTTATTGGGAGGAGTAGATGATGGCAACATCAGCAGTGGTCTAGGTTTGCTCCTGTGTGTGTTGTGGTACTGTAGTATAGATAGGGGTAACAGAGGGAGGAACACGACACATCTCCCAACGTGCTTAGGAGTGAGAGAAAGAAGAGACTTTTTCCTCTTTGTGGCTGCCCCTGGTTCTCTCTGGGGTCGACAGCAGGTGTTAAAAGTCTCTCTCTCTCAGTTGAGCCCTGATCCAAACAGTGGGCGGGTTCTTTTATAATGTGGTTTTGATTTTTATCTTATGATTTTTAAATTATAGGTGTTTGTGAGAGTTCTTTTGTGGTTTTGATTTTTAGCTTATGATTTTTAAATTATAGGTGTTTGTGAGAGAGTATAAAAAGAAAAAAGTTGCAAAGATTTTAGTCGGTATAGCTGAATTTAATATAGTTTGTACTATAATCTATCTGTAGATCTTACCTTAAAAAAATATATTGATTGAAAGTTATTGTAATACGTAGTCAAAAATCCAAAGCACAAGCCCCCCTGAAACTCACCTAGTTTTGGGTTTTAAAATCCAAATACTGAACGCCTTGTCTTTTTAATATGGCTTTTTTCTCTCTTGTTTTCTTTTTTCTTTTTTAGAGTAAAGTCTATTACCGGTCTTTTAAACTTTTAAAGTATGTCATCCCGGTCCATAAACTTTTAAAGTATGTCATCCCGGTCCTTAAACTTTCAAAGTATGGTAATATCCTATGTAGTTATAGCAGTGAACTTTTTATGCTGTGTCATCCCGGTCTATATACTTTCAAAAGAAATTGCCACACTTTGAAAGTTTAAGAACCGGGATGACATACTTTAAAAGTTTATGGACCGGGATGACACAGCATAAAAAGTTTAAGGACCGGTAATAGACTTTACTCTTCTTTTTATTATATATGAAGATATAATGCTGGTTTTTTATTTTTCGATATAATAATGTTTTTATTTTTTTATTTAATTGAATATCTCAAAAAAGTTGACAGACGGTGAAGTGTTATTTCAACCAAATAACCGAAGCCATAGCTAAAAATAAAAAACTACGTCACTTTTCAACAGGCCAGGCTCTCAGCTCCCTTTTTTTTTGTTTTCCTTTTGTGGTGATCAGATCTGGGTGCCCCAGCCGGTAATGATTTGGGCCCCAGGGCCACGTGTCTCCTAGCCTGGCAGAGCTGGGCCCATTTGAATGGGTGGTTGACTCATTCATTGCTTTCAAATACTAGCGAGATACTACTACCACCGTCTCTCTCTCTCTCTCCCGCTTGAGAGAGAACAACAAAGCCAGCCACCCACATGCAAGTACAAGAAAAATGGATTGAGATCCTTTGACAAGCACAGCGCCCCGACTTTTAATGGATCTCAGCCGTTCGATCCAAGATGAATGGACCAGATCACACGCTACAGTACAATCGCTACCGTACAAAATGGTGCTACAATGATCTATATCATAGTTGTTATACGCGACGGCTGCGGAACGACGAAGTAAACAAGATCAATCGCAGAGAGACACGAAATTTAACGTGGAAAACCCTCTCAATGCGAGAGGGAAAAAACCACGCGCCAACCAAAGAACAATCTTCACTATATCGGGGTGAGGTTACAATGCTGGGGATTTACAACTCTAATCTCATATCCCAAACGGCGGCTTACAGGAGATATATATAACAGGGAAACCCTAATTCGACTAGAATCCATACCGCGGGGCTTCGCCGCGCTTGAGCGTCCACGGGTGCACGGGCCTTGCATAATGGGCCGCCCTAAGCCTCCGGCGACGGGCCTCCGCTACGCTCCGTCCAGAAGCTAGCCTAATGTATAGAATTTGGATCACAAATCAACAATAGTGCCAAAACAGTACTGGCATAGTGATTTGCCACCTTGCTCTCACTGTTTTGCACTGTTCACCGTGACCCATGGTTATCAGACCTGGATCGCCCTAACGGTTGGACTAGAAAACCTAGACCCAGAAGCTACGCCAGGCTAATCACGCTCACAGAACTGCCAATGCAATTGACCCGAGAAAACCTGGGAAAACCTGACCATGCTTTAAGTGACCCGGCCGGTTTGCATCGACCCGACGGGGTTTTGTCTGTGAGGCCAAAAGATAAACTTACCCTCAAATTAAAGAACTTTTCAAAAGAAAATTGAAGGTGATACTTGTCTTTTGAGAGCTACCAGAGTTTTAGTGATTATTTACCTACAAATTGGTTAGCTAGAATAATGTATACGAGATTTTAGGTTGCTATGATTTCACTACGTTCTTGTTTGATTTTATCTTATCAACTTATACATGATTTTATTGCTTAATGCTCATGGACCTCATGGTTGTTTCTATAAGCATCACTTGGTATTTGTTATTTGTCATTCACTTTCTTTAATTACTATTGCTATTATTGTATTGTTGATTATATATACCTATTTTAGACTATGGTGATACATACCTATTGCTATTATTGTATTGTTGATTATCACTTGATACTATTGCTTCTTTAATTACTATTGCTATTATGATATATATCTATTTTAGACTATGGCGTCCAGCCACCAAGGAGCACTCGTTGTTTTTACTATGTATGTACGTATGTAAGTAGGTAGGTAGGTATGAAAATTTGATTTTAAAGTATAAGATCCGACCGGTGACCCAACGGTCGGACCACCAGGTTAGTGACCTGAGACCAAGGCTGGTCCATGTCTGATAACACTGCTGCTAAGTTAGAGAGCTAAGTAAGAGGATAAGACTCCAAGAAAAATAGGGTGTACATTTCAACATGAAAGATGCCCTTTTTTTCTGTTTATTTCTGCTTGATTTTCTGGTTTCCTAAATCTCCAGAGTTCTTACTGTCACCATCTTCCAAGGACGGGCTGCGTAGCTTGGTAGAAGCTGCCAATCGACTGCCTTGATTGGAACGCTAGTGGCGTTGCCCTTCTTGACGAGCCGCCTGGCCAACACCATCTTCTTCGAACGACGGGCGGTGTAGCTCGGGGGCCGCCAATCGACCACCGTTGTTAGATCGCTGGTGGCGTTGCTCAACAAACAGAGGCAACGAAGCACGAAGTGATTTTTGGCGAGGAGTCACGAAGTGTTGATAATCCAACTCCGACGCCTCTTTATTTGGAGTAATAGCCCTAGGAAACGCCAGACTGAAATGATTGTTTGGGGGAGCTTGGAGGTTTGCAGACAATTCAGGCTTCGGACGGCCCTAGAGGGGCCACTGTTAGTTATATGCTGTAGAGGTAATCATGGAGATTTGTATCACAATTGAGTAATCCATTGTAGAAAGTGCATGGTCATGCCGAATGTGGTTGAGAAGTCTATCACAATTGAGTAATCCACTACAGATTCAAGTAAAGGATCAAGCTATCATAGGATAGCACGTTTCTCACCTTGAGTTTGATCTGATATCACGAGGCAAAGGGCCTGGGAGCATAGGTCAACAGGGCTTCATGACCGCCTAACCCTATCAGGATGTTGACACCCCGTACTGAGGAAGGCCAAGCGGGGCCGTAACAGTGGGCATCAACCTAGGGTGGGACATGGCGACATGGAGGAGGTGCTGCGGGTGGTGTAGCGAGCGGCGCGTAGGGGCCTTCTGTACTTGTATTTGTTGTGTATATATTTTACTTTGTAGTTACTATAGCATGATTGTGTATGAATTCCTTTGTGTATCACAATATCACTTACCTTCTTACTTACGAATCATTGCGGCCTCAATCGTCCTCACAAAATTCTTTAGAAATTAATTGCACTACAATAACATACGACGATCACAAAATGTTATTGCGAGTCTAATAGATTCGTACCCTTAGGAATCTACGAAAATCACGAACGAACAAACCAACATTGTTTACCTTTTTATTTTTTTAAAAAATAACAACTTACAAACAAGATTTGCTAACTTTATTACCTACAAAAATTATCATTTACTAAACTACAATTATTTCCATTGGATTAATAAATTATTACTACTACTACTATTATTTTAAATCGTTCAACCATTGAGTGATTTGGGCTAGTCGCTCCATGGTTGGGTGACTAGCCCAAGTGGCCCAACCATAGAACAACAGATGTTTATTACTGCAAAAAAATAAAATACAGGTACATCACTATAATTCGAAATAAAAAATAGATTATTTTTTAAAAGATTGCTACTTGAGCTTTGTGGATTCAGGGCTGAGCGCCAACTACTTTCTCAGCCCATCTTCCCTACTATGTTTATTCTTCTTCAATCCTAGATGCAGAGCCGTCACCTGTCGGCTTCCATGACGGCATAGCGGGGGTTGCTAGCTCCAACAGAGGATAGGCTGAAATCTAAGAAACCTACCTGGTGGATTCGCCCCTGGCGACGGAGGCAGGTTGGCGGCGAGAGGCTCAGAGGGAGTAGTCTGGTTGAGGGGACGATGGGTTTTAACTTTTTTAATTAAAACGTAGGACCCACATTAAGGCTTCCTATCACTAAACGTTGTAGCAATCGCAACCGCCACTTGGATGCCCTTAGGCACACATGCAGTACATCCTATGTAGAAAGGGACAACGCTCTTAGGGCTTCTGTAGTGTATGAAAATAGATGGTCTTAAGCCACCTTAAGGTCAACCTTATACATTACAGGGGTGACTTTAAAGATGAAATAGACAAGTGTTAGAGCAAGTACAATAGTATAGCCAACTAGTGGCTATAATACTTGTCCATTTCATCTATAGCCTTCAAAAAAATAGTTCATACAATAAGGTAGCTATTATAATAATTATTTGGCCCCACGTGTAAGAGAGTGAAATGCATATTTTTACATGCTATAGTTAGCTGTAATTTAGTAGCCAGCTTCCTTCTCTCTCTTCCTTTCTCTCTCTGCCATGTAAGATTTAGTTGATATTATATTTGCTATAGCCTGCTGACTAAGCCTTATTGTACCTGCTCTTATAGCCACTAGTTGGCTATACTATTAGCTCACATACGGTGAGGTGACCTAGCATGTAGTAACAATAAGGCACGTACGCACAACTGGCCGAGGGCGCAGCGCAAGCGACAAGCAGGCAAACTGGGTCTGCTGCCCGCTCGGCGATTAATTGTGTAAGCTGCTCATCATCATCCTAGCAAGCTACTTACTACCATACCCTTTAGCCGTTCAGGGCGCCACATGGGTCTACGCGCAAAGCCAACCCTCCCAACGTGGATTTTTTTGGCATATATGATGCTATTTAAATTTGTATTTATAAAAATATTAGTATATATGATAGTAGCAAAAATAGCTATTTTGCTGTCTAGTCACCGGACGCCGCCGCCATGAAGTTGACACGTGGCACCTAGAGCCTTGTGGTCGTGCGGTAGGGACCTACCGCCCGGCCACCGTGTGGTAGGGACTTACCGCCCAGCCACCGTGTGGCCAAGGGCTTGTTGTCCAGTCATCGAGCTTCAGGTGATTAGCACCGCAATTAATTACTTTAATTGCATAATTAGAAAATTTAACACGTCCTACTCGTATAATTTTTTAGATATAGCAAATGAGCACAAAAACTTACAAAGTTTTTTGTGGAGCTTCCCGACGCAGCATAGTTCATTGTGTAATTTACTCGTAATTTTTTCATTATTGAATTTTACTCAAAAATTCATTTATGTAAATTATTTATAAGAAATTATGAATATAGGAAATGAGATGGAAAAATTATAGCAGTGGACTTAATGGTGCAATTTATTATTCAATTACGCAATAAGTGCATATAATAGTACAAAAACACATGGCATGGAATATAACCGTACAAAAAAAAAGCATCACACGGGATGCAATATGGCTCACTCATCTAAGCCACTGCTATCTCTTCGCCGCGTCTGCCTCCACGTGTGTGACCTTGTTTTCTGTTGAGCATGTCCCATGGGGTACGACAGCCGGTCCAAAGCTTGCACGTTGGTTCGGAGGAGGTATGGAGACCGTTCCATCTATTGAGTGGCCGGCGGTGGTCCAGTAAGCTGAGGTACAACAGAGAGTGTCTTGTGGTAAGCATCAATGTGCTCCTGCTGAGACATGCCGAATTGGGGGCCGCTAGAGATGAAGTTGTGGATGAGGGACTCTAGGAATCCCTGTTATGCAGAGGAGCCCTAGCCTTCTCTGTACGGTGTGGCAGCGATGCCGGAGGAGCTTTGCCCACCAAAGTCTCCAAACCCTGCATATGGTGTGAACGATGAGCCCTGCCCTGCGTACGCTGCAAACCCTGACGCTATATACCGCTCCCTGGAAGCAGCCAGGAGGCCCGTTTGGTCATCGGTGGACTGGCCCTCACCCCCACGTTGAATTGAAGGCTGCAAGATGGCACGATGTTAGTCACAATAAATATTCTGGATGTAGAATACAAATCTCGTACCTCCCAGATGTGTAGAAGATGACCGACAAGGAGCGGTAGTCCGTGTAGGGTGTGTGGAGGTAAAGTGATTCATCTCAACGACGAACCTGTGGTGAAAGAACACCATGATGTTAACGGAACGTAAGGTCTAACAGGAAAAATAAAATGTAGGTTTGTACGTAAGTTACCTCCTCATCGATCTGACCTGTGGATGATTGACGGCTAGTACTATAATGCCGGCTAGACTAGGTAGGTCGCGATGATCGGCTGGACTCGCTAGATCGTGATGACGTGGCAGGTGAGCATGGTGCCCCCACTGGGTGCTTGATGCGCATGGCGTGCTCCGTCGATCGGCCACACCTCAGGTTGTCCATTATTTTTTTGGCTTGCGATAGGATATACTTCAAAACATTTTATAGGGCCGGTGGTGTGTCTAGACTACTCATGGTGATTTTAGACGTGCGTGCGATGTGCTACGCCCGCTTAACTGAAGTGACATACGAAATAGTTTCAGTAATAACTAGTATAAATTTCATAAATGAAATGATCAGACTTTGCAATTGTCTTACAGTGTCATGGCGCCGCGAAGTGTTGTGGCGATCGATCGAGCGTTACTGTCAGTGTGCGTGACCTTCTCCGAGTGATCTGGTGGAGAAATGGTGAGTTTGCCACACAACCGGGGTACATACCACTGTAGGTACTCATCATACGTTTGAACGTCATACGGACGCTGCTCCATTACGAACTCTGGAGTCTATGGAGCTTAGATGATATCGTTGTCGTGCAACTACTCAAACTTGTTGTGCTACAACAAGTCATCCAGCTCCTAATGATCCCTCCCTCCCAGTAGCTTGAAGGGGGGGGGATCATCCGCGTCACCCGTGATCCATAAGTAGCACCGGTGGTTTTCATCGTAGAACTCTTCAAGAAGCTTTGGTAAAGACATATCTTCTAACAAATGAGATAGACAAAATATTAGTGCGAAGATTGATAACGACAATAAAATACTAATTGAAATTTATGACGAAATAAACAGTACACACACATATACAAACATACGTATGTACATACATACACACAGACACACACACATATGCATATATACACATATGTGTGTGTGTGTGTATAGTATATATGTATATATGTATGTGTGTGTAGGTATATATATATATAATATACGTATATGTACGTGTGTGTATATGTATGTGTGTGTGTACGTACACATATGTATATATATATATATACATACATATACGTATGCATATGTGTGTGTAACATGTACACATTACACATATGTATATATTATATATATACATATGGAAACGTATCTAGTGCTAACGCTTATTTGGGTGCTAATATGCTAATACCGCTCATAATCGTTAGATCTGCCCCCTACGGCCTGGATCCTTGAGGGTGGAAGCACCTAATTCACTTATACAATTTTACGAAAACCCCCCACCTCAACTCCCATCTCCCCGCGCCGTTCCACCTCCCAATCATTTTTTCTCCCGCCTCAACTTCTATCTCCCCGCGCGGCGACATATCTAGCATCCGACGACGCCTGAACTCCCCACGCGGCAATGTCTTCTGTCGCCTCGCCGTGTGGGGAGTTCGGACGTTGCCTGATGATAGATACGTCACCGCGCGGGGAGACGGAAGTTGAGGCGGGAGAAAAAAAATGATTGGGAGGCGGAACGGCGCGGGGAGATGGGAGTTGAGGTGGGGGGCTTTTTGTAAAATTGTATAAGTGAATTAGGTGCTTCCACCCTCAAGGATCCAGGCCGTAGGGGGCAGATCTAACGATTATGAGCGGTATTAGCATATTAGCACCCAAATAAGCGTTAGCACTAGATACGTTCCCTATATGTGTGTGTGTGTAATGGCAACACATATAAACACACATATATAAAGATACGTATGCATACATATGTACATACATACATATAATGGTAGTACAATTCTACAAATTAAAAATTACAATAAAAAAATAATTACATAAACACACACACACACACACACACACACACACACACACACACACACACACACACACACACACACACATATATATATATATATATATATATATATATATATATATATATATATATATATATATATATATATATATATATATATATATATATATATATATATATATATATATATATATGCACACACATATGTATTACATAGAGAGTACACATAATACGACTACTAACTTTGCAAGAATTGCGAGACTACGAGCGAAAAGAGAGATATTGCGAAAGAGAGATTGCGAGACTGACTGCTAGAGAGCTCGCAATTTATAGTGCGGACGAGAGTGTAGCGCACTAATGAAGCGGCAATAATGGTGAGAGTGAACTGCGCACGAGCTTCTATCGTAGTGGTAGAACGCTCTAGTAGCACCCCAGTCCCGAGTTCGACTCAGTGGGGACAAAAATCCTCGCTGCCCCATAAGCCAAAGCACAAAGCCAAAGGCTCGCCCGATCGGTCGTTAGGGTCGTGGCCCAGTCGTCTGGCCGAGCGTTAAGCTCCCCTAGGCGCTCTCACACGGGCTGATGCCGCTGTGTCAGGGTGGGGCAAGGGTTCGGGGATTTTCTCGATCTGTGAGAGGATATTTCTTCTTAAGCTAATGCCGGGGGGTGTCTTGTACCCCTGCAGGTCGAGTTTTTAGAGTGAACTGCGCACGAGGAGACAAACGCGACACAGCCTCACTTTCGATGGTCTATTCCCTCGTCGCATCTGCACAGATCACTCATTTTTCATACCAACCAAATAGCTTTAGGTCAACTCCATTTGTTCCCATACACAATAATGCAAGACACGCGGGGCCGCCTCTGTCGCACTGTGCCAAAGCCTACCACATGGTGGCCAAGCAATTGGTCATTAGAGCATACGTTTAACCGGAGTAATAAGATGCGCTAATCACCTAAAGCCCAATGGCCAGACAACAGGCCGTTGACCGCACAATGGCCAAACGACAGGTCCTTACTGTATGGCCACATGACTCCAAGTGCCACATATCAGCTCCACAACGTTGCTGCATGATGACCAGTCGCCGCATGATGACCAGACGACAAAACGGTCGTTTTTGCCATTACCACACACATACTAACATTTTTGTAAGTACGGGTTAAAACAATGCCATATGTGCCTAAATTCCCTGACGCCTGTACGAAATATGGACTTGGTCGCAGCTGCAGCCTTCAACAACGACGCTACAGTGCTCGCAGCTCGCAGTTAGAAAAAAAGAAGCCATCGACACATTCATAAACACAGCAGAACGCCAATGGAGGCCTACCACGGCTGCTGCATTCGGCAGCACGGCATGCCAACATCTACTGTCCGGTGCAAGTGCAACCAAATCGAAAATAAGGCGTTTACCAGCACGGCTCCAGTAATCAATCAATCTCCTGCAGCAACCGCTACTACATCACAAGAGGTCACATAAAACCCGGCCATGGAAACAACGTCAGCCAACGGTGCGCATCGCGTAGTTCCACAACATTAACGACGGTGCGTATCACAAGAGGTCACTCGGTCCTTCTGAGCCCTTTCTTTCGCCTTCCTTTCCGGCTCCCTGCTTCGACGCCTTGGCGATGGCCTCCCCGGGGGGTGGGTGGTCGAACTTGCAGTGCGCACCGAACTTGCATGTGCCGGTCTTCATGTAGAAGGCGCAGATCTCAGCATCCTGCGTGCGCACAAATTGAGCATCAGACAGCTTGCATCGGCATTTGAGAGGACATGCATTCAATATCCCTATACCTTAGCTACCGGCTGCAGCCAACTAACTAACTAAAGGGTGAACATATGCAAACAAGAACAAACAGACAGATCATGGAAGTCCAACTAAAATGCGCTGTATGCCATAAAAGCTCGTAGTAATGGGAATGGGATATACAGATTTGCTTTTCAATAACAATGGGCACTTAGATCATTGAGATGAATGCCGACGGGAACTATGCTCACTGAAAAGGTAGAACGATTGGACCAGCCAATAAAACGATTGGACCAGCCAGTAAAGTATCACCAACATAATTTTGTAAGGGAATTTTTGGCAACTATCATCGAATTCTAATTTAGCAACAGGCTAGTGGGATTATTATTATTTGGATGATACCTCTCTCCTTGGAAGGCCAGCAAGAGTAAGCGTCACAGCTTGTTCAGTGGGCTCCCAGTTTACAACGGGATCAGGTGCAGAGCGATCAACTGGATGGTGAAACTTGCATCTTTCAGAAAACTTACAAAATCCTGTCTTCATGTAGAACTGCATTAAACTAGCAAAAATGAGAAAAACAAGGGCAGTTGTACAGGGACAAGCCAACATACTAAGTAGACAGTAGAGGACATAGAACACAGTATTGTTAAGGAGATAGTTGTGTAACATACATCACAAACAGTTTCTCCAGGCCTCTGAGGATAGGTGATCGGCTCAGGTTCAACCTGTATTTTACAAGAGAAAGCATATCAATTTGTGTATCTTGCAGCAACAAATTCCAATTTTTAATTCCTTTTTTTACCCTTACTGGCACATGGGTTGCATGAAAATCAAAGCTTTGCAGGAAGTTTGCAGCTGGATTTAGCATAGCAGAAGGAACAGTGGTTGCTGCAGTTGGGAGACTAGCTTGACCCAGTGGTGCCAGCAATGGAAAATTGAGAACTGCATTGAGCACAGAAAAAATACCATCAGAAAGATGTGCAAAGTCTAAAAGGATTCAACGTGTAAGAACCATGCTCAAAGTTGAAGATTTGTCTAATTTTAAGTGCAACAACAGACAATGGCCCTGTCAGATTGAAGGTGTTAAGTTCGAGGCAAAGATGGGTTTGAACGTTGAATATAAAATCAAAAGCTTCTATGGCTGATCTGGCCACTTGCTGCTTGTTTGGCTGGTATTTTGGAGTAAAAGATCAGAGATGTTTTAGTATGCCAATGTAAAGCAGGTACAAAAGAAGGGTCATAATCAAGAAGAGGCTATGTGTGTGCCCTCAAAACCGTAACAACATTTAGTAAAATCAGATTTAGGTTAAGAAAATTTTACATCTGATATCAACAGCTCCGTATTCCCCCTTTCTTTTGCACCAATATGTGTTTTTAGAATATTTAAAGATACCCAAGTTATGGATTATGCTTTGCTTTCAGCATGCATTCTAAATAATAAGTCATAAGAGTTCAGTTCAGCCAGGGCAACACATTTGAAGTTAAATTATGAAATCGAATAGAGTGGGCAGATGGTGATGGTTGTATCTTTCCTTTACAGAAGTGACAGGGGAAACAGAATTTGACAAGCCTCAAAAGGATATGATGATACTTTTAACTTGTGAAAATGATTGGTTGTGACTTGTGAGTAGTGACTATAAATGACAAACCTTGACAGTGTCGATCAGGATGATTGAACCGACATGTAGAACCATACTTGCAGCTGTTGAGGGACAAAAAGAAATGTGAGATTTGATATGCCTCCACACTCATGCGCAAACGAGCCAAACTCAACCGAAAGTAGCTGTATTCTGCTAGAGAAGAGGGTACCTGCCTGTCTTCATATAAAATGGGCAATCAACTTCACCCTGCAATAGAGGAAAAGGAAAGGTATTCAACAAGACAAGCAATACTATTTCATTTGGATCCAGTTAGCAGAAAAGTTAGCATTTCAATATATATATGATCGCCATATACCAGTATTTCGAAAATGTTTCAGAATATTATCAAATACCATCATAACAGAACTGGTAGAGATTAATATAAGGTGCTCATAAAAGCTATATACCAGGAGTTGAATACTGATATCGCAGAATCTCCAGAAAACATAGAGCATGGTTAAAATCATTATCTTGCATTATAGAAGTCATGCTTATTGATATGGTATACAAATGAAAGACAGGTATTATGTGTAGAACTAAAATTTACTACTCTTGTCAAAAGAACAGTTCCACTTGATAAACACATACTGGTCTTATAGGCAGCCCCTTTGAGTTATGCTCCTGAGCAGCGGCAACTGGTGCAATCTTTGCTGAAACCAAACCATCTGCTGCACCATTGTGCCCTGCTGCTTCAACAGTTGCTGTATTTTCGGATTCCTTCCCACTCGAAGGTATCTCAATATCCTTTGGATGATTGAACTTACATTTTGCACCAAATTTGCATTTGCCTGTTTTTGCATAGAACTGAAGTGCAGAAGCACAATTGAAAATTGATTTTAAGCATTATGCCATACAAAAAGAGGGGAAAGATGCAATGACATAACTTCATACCGAACAAAGTGGCTCAGAAGGCCTCACTGGTAAGATAGAACTATCAGCAATTAGAGACTGCTGCAATCAAAGCAAAGCACGCACACTGAGACTTAAGGTCATGAAGGATTGTAATACTCTAGTTAGCAAATGGAAATAACTTACTTCATCGCCTGTTTCAGACACTAATGAATGAACCTTTTCCTTTGGATGATTGAACTTGCATTTAAATCCAAACTTACACTTACTAGTCTTCATAAAAAACTGCACCATCAAGAACAATATTATGAACATATTGGTCACCTAGATTCTACAACAGGGCTGTGAACTGCTTACAGGACAA
Source organism: Dendrocalamus sinicus (assembly GCA_036346575.1). Classification (NCBI taxonomy): domain Eukaryota; kingdom Viridiplantae; phylum Streptophyta; class Magnoliopsida; order Poales; family Poaceae; genus Dendrocalamus; species Dendrocalamus sinicus. The sequence continues at coordinate 34,485,570 of CM070642.1, forward strand.
TCTGGTTCCCCTGGTCGTTCAGGATAGGACTCTTCAAGGTTTGGAACCTGCAAAAATAGTTTTAACTTTTAAGCAAGCAAGAGAAAAGGATATTTTGGAGGATTACAAGGTAGAATGCACAACTGCATAACATAACAATTATTTCAGAAGACTGAAAAAAAATACAAAATCCAATAAACCAATCCAAATCAGAGCCAGAAAAATTTCAAAAAAAGGTGGTGAAAACCCAATGAAAATATGAAAAGTACATTTTTTACACTTATATTTTCAATACCTATATGTTTGTAGATGTTTATTGACAGATAAAGTATGAATTGACAATTGGTCAAAAGATAAAAAGGCTAAATTACCATTAGTGAGAGGGGGAAGATTTAAAAAAGGGAGTGACAGCAACAGTTGGAGATGTAAGAGGTGCAACTGGGTAGTGCAGCTGCAAATGACACAGGGTGCCATTTGTCAGGCATGGAATCAAGTCAGTCACAGAGAATTGATCTAACAACAAATAAGTTACAGAGGATCTTTACTGATTCTAGTAAACTATTATTAGTACAGCTAAGAAAAAAGAGGTTATGAATTACTGCCAAAAGTAGTAAAATAGAAGTTCTTTCAAAAGCCACTGCAGCACCAAATGCACCCCTAGTTACCATACATGGGCCAGCAAACATTTGCTAGTGGACTAGCATACTTGGACCAGATATTATTCTACTAACTTACTAGAGTTTCCTCCGCCACAAAAGTATAATAAGAAAAAATGTGTAGGCCAGTAATAAAGCCACTGTATAAAATCATAAATCTGAAAGTAACCAAGCACATGCTCTACATTGATGTATACAAGAATAAGAGCCACCATAAGCTCACAGATATAAGCCACATGATTTATTAATAGTGGTAATAACTATTTCTTTATTACGAGACTCACGCTTGGGATATTCCTATTCCCAAAACTTGTCTGAACTGTTAATGTTCTAACAGTTACAATATAGTCATAGCACAATCACAAAAAACTGACATGTATATGGAGCAAAGAAATACAGCAGTAGGAGCACATAAATATATGGTACAAAATATATTTAGTTTAGAACTTCTTTTGTTCAAAAGATATTTTTGGTTCAACCTTTATACCTCAGTCAGGGCTACTTCCGAGACTATTCCTTCCTCTAGCTGGTAACCTATGATATTGTTAATTGCAGAAGCACATGCGGATTTAACAGATATAAGTTACACTTTAACACAATTAAGACAATTAACATGGGTACATGCTAAATGCTTCGTACTTCTTGAAGCAGGATGAATCTTGGTTTATTTGAAGCTCAGATACATGTAATTACAACCTGAACAACACCCTATCCGCAACTGGCGGGAAAGAGTACACTGCTATCCTAGCATCAACATTAGAATTAATCCCGTGACTGCTGTTTTTCATGTAGATTATTGGGAACTTGAATTTCTTCTTACTGCCAAGTTGGTTCACAGAAACTAGCATCATTAACACTATCTTAACTCTTACCTTCTTACTGCCAAGTTGGCTCACAGAAACTAGCATTATTAACACTATCTTAACTCTTACCTTTTCTGTTATTTTCACTGCTAGCAATATTAACGATAATAAAATCATGGCTTTGGAAATAAGTCAAATAACATATACACCTTCAAGAAAACAACTTACTATGAATCGGCATATAATATATAGACCTCTAAAAAATAAAATGGAAGATAATCACCTCTTTCCAATTTGGAATCCCTCCCTCTGGAACCCATTGTGGATGGTCGAATTTGCAGGCATCTCCATACTTACAGGTTCTGGTCATCATATAGAAGGCACAGTCTTTTTCCCCAGGTCGCTGTGGATATATAGGAAGGCTGCTTTCAAGCCTAGGGCGTTTAACCATAGCATTTGAAGAATATATAGCTTCACTCTGCCCAACAGTACTATGACGTCCCATAATAGACTGATGATAGAGAACTATAGTAGATATACAAAAGAACTTTATAAGCTAGCTGCATTTACTGAAAATAATAATAATAGTGTACTGAATGAATGGTTGTAAAATTACACCAAACTAAAACAATATTACCATATATAAGAATAATTACAAAGCCAAAATATATCAACCGGTCTGAGCACCTCTTCATGCTCCTCACTTTAGTAATAATGTAAATTGTATGTTTCATCAAGGAGCATAGAGAGAACTAAGCACATCTACGGAATCATGGGAGCTATCTCCAACACCTAAAAAAAAAAAGACTTGCATAAGCGCATCTACAGAACATCATGGGAGCTATCTCTACACACCTCAAAATAGACTCGCATTTTGTTTTCCTGTGATGCATGGATACATGGGGAAGGAGCCGTGTCCGTGTCCGACACGGACACGGCTCGGACAGGCCACGAACACGTATTGGCGACGTGTCAAAAAACAAACGATTAAAAAATAATTTTTTGTTTCAGACACGTATTCGGCACACGATGGATACGTAAGGCCCATTTACACGATACGGCCTAGTATGAAATAATCCTAATCACCCCATCCCCGTGCGCCTCCAGCCCTCCACTTGCATGCTCCTCGCCTCCTCTCTCTTAGCGTCGTCTCTCCTCCAGGCGACCAAGTAGCAAGCTTCCAGATCCCGGCGGGCAGATCCTTCCCCGGCGGCCAACAGCCAGCCTCGTCGCCTCCTCTCTCCTCCAGGTGCTGCTCCTCCAGCCCTCCACTTCGCGTCGTCCTCGCCTCCTCTGTCTTCCGGCTCCTCGCTCCTCCTGGCGGCAGCTCCCCAGATCCCAACGGGTGGTTCCTTCCCCAATGGCCGTCGACCAGCCTAGTCGCTTCCTCTCTCCTCCAGGCGCTACTCCTCCAGTCCTCCACTTCGCGTGGTCCTCGCCTCCTCTATCCTCCGACAGCTCCCGAGATCCCGACGGGCAGATCCTTCGACGGCTGGCTAAGGTCCAAGGTCCCAACTTAACCGCAGTTAATTTGTGTTTGTTTCTTCAATTCCATGTAGTTAGTTTCATGCTTCTGTGTGACGTGTGAATCAATTAGATGTGCGAACTCACCTTATGAGCTAAACTTTTGAGGCATTTGTAGTTCATTGGCAGCAAACACACACCAGAAAGGTGGCATTTACTGATGTAAAGTTTGTTGCAACAACAGAACATGGTTTAAGTTCATGTAGAGAGAAGAACATGTAGTAAATGAAAAAGGTAGAAATCAGTGCATATGTTCCTAAAACTCAATTATAATCAAGGATGTGAATCAATTCATGCTTTCAGTGATTGTTTTGTTCCAAGTTCCAACGCTTGGCCTACTTTTATGTCTTGCCTGAAACATTGTGTTAGTTGCTTTCGATTTTGGGAACATCAATTAGGTACTTTGTGGTTTGTTCTATCAGTTTTCCCTAGATAGTGCTGTAAATGAGACTTACCTTCCCATTTGGGGAGGCTGATTCAGTATATGCAAGTCAATCTAGCCTCATTACCTTTTTGAAACATGTCACCAACAGAGGATTTGAGTTTGACAGATATGGAGTCCGAGGGATCAAGCTCAGCAAGAGGGGGGCGGCAAAACATCAAGGCTAATGGTACATATTGCAATTTTCCATGATTAAATGCTTACATTTGCAACTTACACTTCAATACTTCATTCTCTTGTATTTATATACATATGCCATATTATTTTTATTAATATATATAGCAGTGTCCCCATGTCGGTGTTTTTGGGAAAATGGTGAATCCTCGTGTCTGTGTCATGTCGGACACATGTGTCCGTGTCCATGCAACGTAGCTGTTTTCTACGAAAATATAGACAGAACTGGTTCACATTCTACCTCAGACTGCATAAGAAACAAGACATGCCTGGTCATCCAATGGTCAAGCACAGATTCGCTAATATGACAAGAAAATCAATATATTCATTTATGCCATAAGCAATAACATCTTCTATCAGAAAATCATTAGAAGGTTTGTTCAATCCTCATGTCAATCTGTAAATTTTGTAAGATTCAAACTTTCAGTTTTCTTGTACAGTTGCTAAGGTTTTCCCCCTTTCAAAATTCTAACAATGCTTTTTTTAAGATCATTTTATATGCAAGGTTCTGAAATGTTTGAAAAGGCCAAAACTCCACAAACTGTACGAAATTCTTGCTGCTAGAAACCCTTCGAAATCCAAGAAACTACCACATAATTTCCTCCAACTTGGACAAGCCCCAAAAGTGTGCAATCAATGTATACAATGAAGATCAAGCTGCTCAAGACCTATCAGAAGCTTCTCTGATCGAGAGGCCAGTGGAAAAGATACTTTTTTATCTTGAATTGCTTTGATTATACAACAACTAACCCTTGAACTCCACGAAATGGTCCCACTCCACACTTCACTTGTGTCAACACTAAGAAATAAGTCAACAACCGACTATTGAGACAGGCATAAGTACAAGCCAGTGGCACTGTCGATACTAAATTATGCTGCGCTTTCTCCTTATCCGTTCTCTACTGTGTTTTAATTGATATCGCATATAATTACGTAGCTACATGATTCACATAATGCAGTAATATGTTCATAATAAATCTTATACAGTGGTATACTATACAAGCTAGAGCAACAGTAACAACACCCAACCATAATTTATGCCCTCTACCAACACACGCTGATGGGCACCAAATGCCACAGCCAATTGTTACATTGTTGGGAGTGTTTGTACAACTTCTGACTATTTTCGTCTCTAAAATCAGTCACGTTTTCTAACCATCAGATAAACAATCAAGGGCCTAGATCATTCCCACCATATATAAAATCTCCTCCAACCCAAACCCTAACTCTACCCTCCATTCCCACCCCACCCCATCCGTCGCCGCCTCCCTACCTCCCTCGTGCCGCCACCCGCCTCCTCGCCGGCATCACCCCGGTGCGGACGAGGTCCACCAGCGACCACCTCCCTCCCGCAGCCTTCTCCTTCCCCGCTGCTCGCCTCCAACGCCCCCGCCCCGCCCTTCTTCCCCGTCTCCGGCCCGCCGCCTAACCTACCCACCACCCTCTTCCCGCCCGCGGTCGAGGCAGCGCCACCACCGCTTCGCCGCCCCACCACCTCCGCCTCCCACCGCCGGTCCACCGCCGCCCCGGCCTCCCTTAAGCTCAGGGACCCGAGCCCCTAATCCCACGGGGTGGCGGCGCATGAAGATGACGGGTCACCGGAGAGGAGGAAGATGCCGGCGGCAAAGATGGTGCACGAATCTCCACAGAGATGGAAAGGTCAGAAATTCGACTGATTTTGCCCCCAAAAACATTCGAGTGTAGTATAGCACTTCCGTACTTTGTTACTCAATCTCATACCAACAAGCATTCACAGCGAACGCGATCAACTTTTGTTTCAAAACGAATACGCTTACGCACTCATGCCGGTGGCATTATCCAATAAACGAAGGAGAACCCCACCAATTAACCAAGCAGGGCACGGGGTGCTCTCACCTTCCGCGGATCGCCTCGCGCCGACCTGCGCGTCGAAGGCGCCGGCGGCGGAGGGGTAGGGGGGCGGGTCGCCGGCGTAGCGGGCCGCGATGAGGTCGATCTCGTAGGACGAGTACCCCGCCGCCGCGTCGTCGCGTACGCCGCCGAGGCCGTATGCGTAGTAGGGGTTCGACATCGCCGCCGGCTTCAGGATGCGGCTAGGGTTTCGCTCGCGCGCGCCGCTCTCGGAGTGGGTAGGCTATTGGGTTTGCCCGAGCACTGACACCGCACTTTGCGCACGGAACTCTTCCTTTTCACTTCGCCCCCTTCATATTTACACTTAAACCCCTTATATTTACATATATTTCGAGACACTGACTTTTGCCCTGCATCCATCCAATGCTGCTCACTCTTGGAGTCTTGGTGATGGTCTCTCGTCCGTACGAAAGGATAATTATCTCTTCCCAGGGGCGTAGCTACCGGGGTAGCTTGGTGAAACTTAAGCCTCAGCTCCTCTGATAGCAATTTTGTATATAGTAAAAATAAAGAGAGAGAAAGATAGAGATTAATAAACCTAAAAAGAAGATAGCTCTCCTTGATGAGAATGTTAACAATAAGTATGAAATTAAAGAAGACGACCAGGAGAAGAAGAAGAAGTGAAAATCATAAAACTAAAGAAGAGCTAATTAATCAATCAAAAAAGAAAGAAAGTGAAATAATATATGTAAATCATAAAATTAAAGAAGAAGAAGAGTAGGAGGAGTAGTGAAAATTATAAAATTAAAGAAGAGATAATCAATCAAAGAAAGAAACAAGAAAGAAAGGGAAATATATATGAACCTTCTTGAGTCCGGGGATGACGGTGGAGAGCTCGATGAACCTCTAGTTGATCTTCTCCCTCCGCCGCCGCTTCGCGATGATGTGGTCCTACATGTGCCCCGAAGGCACCACCGCCACCGAGCCCCCCGCCGCAGCGGGTGCCACACTGCCCCCTCTCTTCCCGACCGTCCGGCAACGCAACGCCCCCGCCGCCCCTGCCGCTCTCATCAGTTGGCTGCACTGACGTGGCGTTGACATTCCAACTCATCGGCCTGTTGCCGCCGCCGCCACTGGTCCTAGCGAGGGCAGTGTGGGGACCACTCATGACGCTTTCTATTATCGAGATATCTACTTTCTATTTATCTATTTTTCATTGTTTGTCTCCATCCAATTTATAATTTCTATATGAATTCGAAATTTTATAAGAGTAAAAGATTAATTTTGTGTCAACTTAGTTTAGATCTATAAATAGTTCAGTCCACTCTTAATTTCATTACTGGCTTCGCTACTGTATTTTCCTATATATAAAAAAGGGATAACTATCTTGATTTCCATGATCTTCCATGGAAACGAAATCCCTCTGTACATATATGGATTTCTTTTTATTCTACATGTGTAAAACCTACCTTATTTTGGTTGTTCCTTTGAAACGCCGATCAACTAGGAAAGCCAACCCGCTAGTTTGGAAGCACAGGGCGTGGAAAGGCAATGGCACTTGAAGGAAGAGGGAGGGTGGAGGTGAGTTTGGTGGTAGAGGCAGAACACCGACGGGGAGAGAGGAAGCAGGTAGATCCAATAGCGAAGTCAGGTCTGTTCATTTTAGCTTAAACTTATGGTTTTTGGTTGTGTCTTGTGGTTTTTGGGCTGTTCGTGCGAGAGATTACAGAGTAACAGAAACTCACACGTGGTTTTTACCGATATAAATGAAGTCGGTACAGTATGTACTACAATTAACTAGTAAACTCTATCTTGAAAAGATACTCCATTTAAAAGTTAATTACTGTAGAAAGCTAAAAGCAGAAGCCAAAAGCCAAAAAAAAACAGGCCCTCAAAAATGAAAATTGACAGAGGCTCGAAGGACTAAGCTATTTTTAATCAAAAAATCAAAGATGACTAAACTGAATTGAGATAAACATAGTAAACATAGTCTTATATAAACTAAATTTATATATGAATAATAGAGAAACAAGCTAAAAGAAAAAAAATACAATGAAAATACCTCGTGTAAGGTTACTGGCGTCAACGAAGGGTGGGCTTGAGCCCAACGAAGCCCCTTGTGGCCACACCCCTAGGTGGATCGATAGCCGTTACAGGATGAGATATGTTTAGCATTTGGGTGGAGCGGCGTGTTTTTAGACTTGAGAGGAGATGACCAAGATCTTTTAAGTCTTGGTCCAAGAATTCAAATTTCTAGTGCTTCCTTTTGGGAAAAAAAGGACACACGCATGCTTTTGTACACCACCTTCAATACAACATCTACCCTTGATTATCATATGAAATCAGTACCACGCAATAATCACTTGCAAAAAGATCATCATCTTACCAAAACTTACCCATTCAACCAGCTTAAGAGGACATTCGTCGAGTCAACATGACAATCCCGAAGGATGTCTTGCGTCAACATCGCTAATTTAAGCACATTTTCTAGTTGATGCTAGTTTCATTGTTACACTCTGATATTACTTCTTATGCACAGTAACTCCTGAACTAGATCAGAGTTTATAAGATTTGACATAACCATGCATAGTATCAAGAGGGAAAAGAATGAATTCCAAATCCTTAAACACCAAATATGAGTAACTCAACATTTACTTCCCAAAACCGCCAACCTAAACCCCATATGGGGAGGAGGCAGCAAACGAAATCTAAAGAATCCAAAGATGACCGAAGAATTGGTAGGGAGAGAAATGGATTATCAATTATGAAAAAGATGGAGAGTGAAAGAACCGGCAAACCTGACCAATCTACTTGAAAAAGGTTCCCTCTTGATCCAATTGCCTCCCCTCCAAATTCTCACCTCAACCACAAAGGTGCTAGAACTAGATGGGTGAGTTTTGAGGAAGGAGAAAGGAGTCATCATAAAGGGAGAGAGAATATGAAGAGGGTTCAAAAATATTAGCTTCTTTTGTAACAATCACGAATAATGATCCATACTTCTTTTCTTTTGGAGAATACGCTAGAGGAATGCGTATCTTTTCCATTGATAGATAGAAGTTCGATATGGGTTAGCCCCATGCATGGCGAGGCACTTACACGTACAGTCGTACACTGCAGTTATGAAACTTATGGATTGTAACACTCTGATACCTCTTTTTATGCATAGCAACCCTTCGATCGGATCATGTATGATGAATCTCGTAGAGATAATCAAAATAATAATGTTGAAGTAACTACGATGAGAGAGAAAAGATTTAGCAAAACTGACTGTAAATTCTTTAAGCACAACCTCAAAAGAGTATAAGAGATTGTCGTTCACTCACAAACCTTTTCGAATCTTTTAGGACCCTCAGATCCTTATTATATATAAGAATATAGTGTTAAAGAATATTCTAGTCTCTGGGCCTGTTCTTTTCGGCTGCGGCTTATGGCTGAAATTTTTGAATTTTGGCTGTTTACGGTACAGATTACGCAGAGACAGATACTTACTTACGATTTTCGCCGGTACAGATGTTAGGCTTTTAACGTGTAGATCATTTAACTTGTAGACCCCGTCTTGAGAAAATACTCCGTTTAAAAGTTAGGTAATGTAGCAAAAGCCAAAAGCCGCCAGCTTTTGACTTAAAGAACATGCCCTCTAATCCTTTTGTATGCCTCTACGGTTGGATAAGTTTACTTGATTGCTTAGTTTCTTGATTTCTTCTCTATGGTCATCCTCATAGTTTATATAGTCCCTCCCACCTCTTCTCCAATTTAGAGTAGAAAATCTTAATTCAAATAGGAATATGAGTCATAATTCCACTATAATTCATCTAGAACTCATTATAGCATAACTATCTAAATATCAAAGACTATATATGAGCCACCCCTACCTCAACAAGGATAATGACTTGTTTTGGTGTAATAATAATGCAACTGCATTGAAGCATCTCATCCCAAGAAATAATATGAAGATGGTTCAAAAATTAAAACTCACCAAGTAACAATGTAGCATAGGTTAGATCGCTCCACTACACTTGCTAGGTGCTAGTTTGCTACTAGCGCTGGAGTGGGGTTTAGTTATAGGGATGTTTGTATTGATTTCTATTTATGGCTTCTATTTGAAGAACTTAAAAGTCAATATAAATACTTAGTTTATTGAAGCAGTTTCTTCACTCCTCCCTCTTTCCTTATCGCTATAGGATTAGTCAAGGCGTCATGGGCAAATCATGCACTCCACTCCTCTCGCTTTCATCTTAATTATGTATCTTTCCCTCACTTTTTCTACTGCTCATTCTATTATTCTAAAAATCACTCTTTTCAGATAGTGCTACTTATTTTCAACCAAAAACATCATGCTCAACCAATACGAATACTCCGCTGTAGGAATCTTGGGCAAGAAACACAGGCCCAAATGTAAGAGGGTAAGGCCCATAAAAATTAGTTACCAGGCCCCTAAACGGCCCACTCCTCCCTCCGTTCGTCGCTCTTCCCCAACTCTCTCCAAACCCACGACGCCGCCGCCTTCTCCTCCTCCCTCGGCCTCCCCGACCGCGCCTTCTCCCTTCTCCTCCTCCGCCGCCGCCGTATTCTTTTGCTCTCTCCGTAGGGTGCGGCGCGGGCGGCGATCAGGTAACCTGTTCACCCTATTCAGCGGGTAAAGAGAATGTGGGATCGGTGGCGTGTTCGTCTCTCCCGGCGCCGCCTCTTGACCTCGCTGATGTGCCCCCACGGGAACTTATATCATCTGTTGTTTCGTTACATTTTTTTAGTGTTTCCTGAGAGGTTTATATGATGGGTATACCGATCTCGCAGGTCCTTGGGCCATGGTGGGCTGGCGGGCTGCGGGCGCTCGTGCCGTTCTTCGCCGGCTCGGCACGGCCGCGGAGGCGGCGGTGAAGCAGGATGGTCGTGTGTTCGCGGTCAGCTATAGCAGCAGCAGCGCGAATGCTCCGTTTGGCCTGGGTGCGTGCCTGTTTGCCCCAGCGTTTCAAGGCTTCATTTAGTTATTGTGTCGATATGCACCGATAACATCATCTCAATGCTCATCTCAAGTACATACACGGTAGCCAGGTTTGGTATAATTTAGGTAATTGCTTATCGAGGCTGATGAAAACGTGGGTTTTGGATTATAGGATTAAGCCTTTTGTTTCTGTTTATTTTGTGTCAGTTGTATTTGTGCCATTATTGATAAATCCATGTTTTCTTATCACGCACGCTCCGTGTTGGTACTGTGATTCTTTTAACTTTGGTTGTATCACTCTTTTCATGAGCTCTGATACAGTAATGTGATTATGTGATGTTATGCCACAATATCAAGTGCTAGTCTTGGGTGAACCCGCAACTTCTCTGTTCATATTCTTTTGTTTAGAACTGTTCTTTTTTGTAGCTAGTGTTCACACTTTTTATTGCTTTCTAACTATCGTGATCCGTAACCATGTAGGCCAATGCACAAATTTTTTCAGGGCACAAGCTTTTGCCTCCAGGGGGATTCCAGTGAACTTCCATCAGCTGATCCACAATGCTGTATGGACTCCTCCCATGCTGCTTCAGTTTCTTATGCAGCCATGCTTCTTTAGAGCTACTGGCTGACTTTTGATAAGAACTAAAATTTATGTTTTTACAATTGCCTCTGTTCGACACCGATAAATTGTGAGGAGCACTTTCATAAGCATCAACTTGTGTCATTGGTTAAGTGGGTGCCATATTGGCACCATATGATCACATTGCTTGGCTTCATAATGCTTTATCTTTTATTTGTGTTATGTTTGGCATAAAATTACAATAGCTCACTGGTGTAGTTATTTACATGTATACTTGGTATTTCATTGCAGGGAATATCAACAACAAGGAACTTGCTGGCTGCAGATGATGCAATGGTTCCCATTTCTTCTCCTTTGACACCTCCACCGGGGGATGCAGAAGAACCTGACAAAAAGGGGGCAGTGGTTAAGCGACTGAAGGTCCAAGCCATCAAGAAGGATATCAAGCAGGTAACAGCAACACAGTACTAGCTATAGTCCTCCTAAAATGGTTACATGCTGGGCATATTGCCAACAGTGAAACTTCTAGAATGCAGAATATCATGCATTAGCTGCATTAAGCTGTTGTATGTATTCTCTGAAATTGTTAAATATGTGTTCATGATATTTTAAATGGTCATGTAGCGTAGGCAGCACACTGTTAGTAAAAGATGAAAATAGAAAGCTTTCATTGTCTACACGTGTATTTGGTTGAAGCAGTACTTGTTGCTTAACCTCAGTTCAACATGTGTTTGTAGTTTTTTTATTCATGGCTAAACTTATATTTGGTTGGGCTAGCTGTAAGTCTGTAACATTTGATAAGCTGTTTTTTCGGTTATATACTTATATGTCACTTGACTAGAATGTTTAGCATTTACATGTTGTTAGATTAAGACAGCACAGACTTCATTAACTGGTGTACTGCTCATTATCTTTTACTAGTACTGTCAAGAGACGCCTCTCTCTAATTCGTTCTAATCTTTCTGGCCGTTTTAGAGCCCCAAGAAGGTGAATCTGGTAGCCAAGCTGGTTCGAGGAATGCGTGTGGAAGATGCCCTACTGCAGCTGCAAGTGACAGTTAAAAGGGCTGCAAAAACTGTGTACCAGGTTCTGTAACTAGCAAAATCGTGCCCTTTCAACTGCTTCCTGTGATAGATAGATAGGGCAGCGACCGTTGATATTTTTCGTGAGCATTTCTTCCTACCAATCACTGCAGGTGATCCATTCTGCTCGTGCCAATGCAGCTCACAACCACGGATTGGATCCTGATAAACTTATTGTGGGTAAGATTTAAAGGAAGCACCCGTTTCCCTCCATATTTGTAATAAATTAAATCCCATTCCTTTCTTACCCTTTTGTATTTGACACCACAGAGGAGGCCTTTGTGGGGAAAGGACTTTACCTAAAGAGGTTGTCTTACCATGCCAAGGGAAGGTGTGGTGTCATGGTGAGACCTAGGTGCAGACTGACAGTGGTGGTTAGAGAGGCTACTGCTGAGGAAGAGGCAAAGATTGCGAAACTCAGAGTTAGCAACTATAAGAAGCTAACCAGAAAAGAGAGGCAACTCATGCCACACCGGCTTATCGAGGTTAGCCCAAGGTGGGCTCGCAAAAGGAAAGAGGAGGCTGGTGCTACAGTGTAGTACAAGTTTCTGTGTGATGTATCTGTCTTTCTTCACTGGTCTGAAGCCGGAGAGCAGTTGCATCTGCAGGCTTCTAGTTCATCAGCTGAAATCTACTGAAGAACAGTTGTGGCTCCTGTTTACATGAGAGAATTCAAGGCCTCATTTGTCGGACCAATCTTTGTTCTGTTTGTTTTATCTGTACCAAAATCTTTCAAGACATTGCTCGGTCACCTGAAGCATAGGACATTGTGGGTCTGCCAACAACTCTACTTACAATGAATAATTTACCTCTATCTATGTTTCATTCGGTCTGTTTTTGATCGAGCAGGAGAAATGCTGACCCTTTTCTTCGCGCTGCCATTTTTATCATCGGGGAGGTTGATCATGTCTATAGGCTATAGCCTTAAGATTCCTTCGTTCTTGAGGCTGTCCTCGTTATTGTCATTCTTTGTCTTACGTATGCTAGTGTGTTCTTTACTAGTTTTTATTACAAGGAGAAAAAAGGCATCAGGAGCTTTCAAATCTCTACTATATAAAAATATGAGTTGATGGTCATACGTTTTGCCCGCCTCTTCCCTTCCACCGAAGAGAAATTGAGCACCAGTAGCCAAGTAGCCGGAGTAGCCGAGAGGTCGGAGTAGCTGGAAAGCTCGACGAGTGCATCAAACTGGCCAAACCAACAAATATCCCCTAGATCCGGCGAAGTAGCCACTAGATTTGGTGAGTAATCGCTAGATCTAGCAGCTAGCCACCAGATACGGTAAAGGAGAACGGCGGTGACCATAGATCTGGCAAGAGGCGGCCCAAGAAGAGGTGGATTGACTGGATCTAAGCCAAGAGGAGGAGGTACACTAAGAATAGTCGGTGAAGAGGAGCGTCGAGCCATGGGGAAGGAGAGGAGCATAGGAGAGCACTAGAGCCGAGGAGTAAGAGCAAGAGGGGGATAGTAGTGGCAAGGAGCTAGAGCATCGGTTGAATGGAGGAGACAAGGTGTTTTGTTGGCCAAGCTGGGCCAGGTGACTGTTGGGCGAGCCGGGCCAGGTGACTGTTGACCGAGCCAGGCCGAGTTGGTCGAGGGTTAAATGGGCCAAGCTGAAGGCCTGGGCCTACTTCGGCATTTAAATAGTAACGGTAATGGGGGAAAGCAAATAGATTCTAACATCGTCAGTAGAGTAGAAATCCACCAAAATGGGGAAGGGGATTTTTCTAGAAATTTATTAGTATCCTAAATAAATATTTTTTCTTATAGTAGAGCGTCTGCATGTAATGTAGAAGCCGAGTCAGTTCAATCCAAGATAGCATATCAGGCTGCAGTTGATTCCAGCACTTACTACTACTTAGGCAAGCTATTTCTTGATCACAAATATAGTTATGTTAAATGTACAAATTGCATTATGTATCATTGTTGTATATCTGCATGAAAACTATATTTCAAAAACTAAATCAAATAAAGAGATGAAAAGAGATAGAAAGAGAAAAGAAAAGGGTGAAAAAGGAAGAAGCATGAGAAAGAAAGAGTAATCCGGCTGCAAGGAGCAGCTGGATTATAAGAGTATGTAAACAGGATGGTAATAGGGACCCTGAAAAGGCAGAGAGAGGGAAGGCGGGACCCCTTAAAAGCATCTAGGCCACTAAAAATGATTTTGGTAATTAATGAATTTATGTGAATATGTGACTAATGTGTTTAATGAGTGTTTTATAAGGACAAGTCCTTAAGTGGATAACAAGACGCATGTCAAGGATAAATGTGAAGATCAAAATGGCTCAAGACGGAGGTATATTTAGAATAAGATCCTTTTTATTTTTACCGGTCTTAGGAGAAAAGGTGGAAAACCAGATTATAGGTTAAATGTCGCACCATAAAGAGGGATCATGGCAAGTAGCTTGATAGCATAATTATTGTGCCATTGGATTAAATTAGGATCATGCATTCATTAAAAATCTGATTTAAAAGTCAAATCTGTACTCTGTTTGGAAAACCGGAAGTACCGGAGTTTCATATCGGAACTACTGCAGAGCCGAAGTTCCGCAGTCAAGAACGGTACTTCCGGCGCCCGGAAGCTCCAAAAATCCGAGCGAAGCCTTTTTTTTTCCAAAGAGCACCCCTGGAGTGCTCGATGCTCTGTCCGGACAACTGGAAGTACCGGCATGTAATTTGCGGTACTTCCGCTTGCCAGAAGGTCCGGTTTAACGTCGGAACTACCGTTGGAAGCGGTAGTTCCACTGTATGAAGCAGTACTTCCGGAGCACGGAAGCTCCGGTGGCAAGAGCGGAACTTTTTCTCCAGAGAGCGCCAACTATTGGTTCCGGCCCAAGCGGTAGTACCGCGCCGACTTCCCGGAACTACCACATAGCGGAAGTACCAGATTTATAACAGCGGTAGTACCGCACCGACTTTCAAACGGCTAGTTCAGAGCTTCTGACATAGCCGTTTTGTCGCGCTAGAGCCGGAGCAGAAGTACCGGCCATTGGCCTGCGGTACTTCCGCTTGCCCTGATTTTTTCTGAATATTTCTTCAAACGGCTAGTTTTGGTTGGTGAGGGTATAAATATCCATACCACTGCTCAAGGACAGCAGTTAGAGACCCCATTGAACATCTTTAAGCATTGAGCATTCACTCTACACCTCCTTTTCTCCTTGTGCATTCAATTGAGGTGGTTAGGGCAAATAGTGCATTGCATTGAATAGTTTGATCCTTTGGCACTTGTTTGCAATCAAGTGAAGCCCGTGGTTTATTACTCTTGGTGTTTGCAAGCACCTGGACGTTGGGTGGAGCTTGATCGGTGATCTTCTCAAAGAAGTTTGTGAGAATGCTCGGTGTTCGTGTGAAGGTTGGAGCTCACCTACCCGAAGCAGGAAAGAGCTACCACTAGTGGATTGGAGGTGCTTCGGGTTAATTCGTGGAGCTGGTCCAATTCGTTTGGGCTAACCTCAACGTGGATTAGGGGAAACCGGCAAGTTTCCGAATACCACGGTAAAACATCGAGTGTGCTTGTTCCCTCTTTTATTCCTTCTATCTCTTATTTGTTACTCTTTTTGTGATCATTTATTTGAGATAGAGCTAGTGCTGTTTCTCTACTTGACTAGAATTGTGTAGGTATTAAGTGCTTTATTCTCTTGTTGTATTAAATTGTAGAGAATCAATTAAAAGATAAGAAATTTTAAAAACCTCTTATTCACCCCCTCTAGTCGGTTATCCTTGATCCTACACCCCTTTACATATGGATAGAATATAAGGATCCATAAAACTCTCACTCGGATAGGAGGGTCATAATTAAAGTGCCAACCATTTTTCCGTCTCAGACGGACAGAAAATACTACATTGTTACGTTATTCATCTCTCCACATTGGGTAAGTACCTTATGTTTGAGTAGAGATGGATGAAGTTTAGGACCAGTAACGTTAGTCTAGAAGTGAGTAAGTCCTAGGCACATATATTAGCACAGGTGGAGTGTTGGGCCGGGAGCCGATACCATCCAAACGCTATTGGAAGCTGATGGAAACCGGGTGAGCGACTTGGTACACTGGTGAAAAATAGATAGGATGGAGATTTGAGCAACGTAACTTGGAAAATGTTATGTACTTTGAATTTGACCCCGCACCAAAGGAAGTGTAGGGAACCTATTTGTGATGGTTCAGAGTAGCTATGGGTATAGTGACACAAGTCTGTGTAGCGTTTAATAAAATCATGAATTCATACCAATCTCTTGGATTGGAGACTACGGTGATCACTAGGGATCTTTCTTCACCAAGTAAAAGTAGAATTTTCATAAACTAAAATTTGCCACTTAATTTGGTAAGAATATTTTCCATAGTCAGATGAATAGAAATTGTAATAACTAGTAAGAAGAGAGCCATACAGTGCATTTTTGCTATTATAATGCTTGCTGAGTATGTTAGTAATCACCCTTATTATTATTTCCCTTTATTAGACTCTGTTCCGAACGGAAAGTACTCCAAGCCAGATAAATGGGGCAGCAGGCATTGTCGAGGTCACATGGGAGGAGGGCGATGGTTACGAGGATCCGGGGGAGGTGGACCCCCTATACTATGGCTAGGACGAGTAAGCATCCTGTTGAGCCGAGCAGGAAAGTCCTAGGTTACTCTTCTTATATCTTTTGTCGTCTATGTATTTGTATTACTCGTAGCAAGGACTGTAATAAAGAGACAATTTCTACATTATTGTTTTGTTGCGCAACTTTGGTAAATGCTTATTATTCGTTGGAGTAGTGTTTTATTCATTATACAAATAATAATCTGTTGTTTAAGTGTGATTATCCTTGGGATAATTACACGGGGTATGACACCCCACTACAGTTGCGAAAATTCATCTTAGCCACTTATTTCGTTTATAATTTTACTTTTTTGGAGACTGCTAATAGTGTGGGTGTAGTATAATTAAACCTAACTAATCTGACCTACTGGATTGTAAAGATTAAACTGTTCATATTTATTTTAAGGTATCGTAAAAGAGCTTTCTCCTAGTACTCTCTGTTGTCTGTGCTTAGCTCACGCCCCTTGCGTCCATTTCGCCTCCTTCTTGTTGCTAGAACAGCTGGAAGACCGCGCTTCTTTTTCCAGTTCGCGATAAACCGTGCGACGGATAGCGGCCGAGGCGTGGTGTTTATCTGCAGCAAGGGGAAATTGGATAACAATCTCCCATTCTTGTCTCAAGTGAGAAAGGAAGCCTTGTTTGCCAGCTTTGCTTATGGTGAAGCTGGGTATGCTGGTTGCTGCCGATTTCTGAAACATGCTTTTTTCCTTTTGCCTCTAGGGTGTCGATACATCACTGATCGTGCTTCAGAGAATACAAATCAAGTAAGAGGTGTCCAACTCATGGATGTGAGTTCTTGTTCAACATGTCTACTTTTGTAATTGTTGACTTGAATTCTGTACGAAAAATCGTAGATTTTAAATAAAGGAGTACTGGGCATGCGATGGATTGTGATATTTGCATTGTTTTTTCAGCCCAGTTTGAGGTTTGCAATTGCGTTGAAAAGGTAGGATCGGCTATTTCATGCAGCGATGGCTAATTTATTATCAATTTCTTTTATGTTCTGCTCGTAGAAACGTTGAAGATTATATGAGGGAATCAGAAAGTACTTTGCCGCATTTCACCTGCTTGACAACTTTCCTGCTGCAGTCATTGTTGATGACTTTGCGGAGTTCTTCTCCGAGAGGTTCTATTTTTTTCCATCTTGCTGACATTATTGGCATATTGACATGTATCTGCGTGCACTGCATACTCCATGGCCTGCGACTCAGTTTGAGCATTTGTGTTATAAGAATTTGTCACACAAATCCCCTTATGGGCTGCAACGATGAGATGGCTTCATTCTAGATACGTTTCTTCTGAATAAACTCTACTGAGGATTCTGGGCCTCTGGCACATTTGTAGCTGACATAATGATGATATATACAAAGTCATTTCTACAGTGTGTTGGGTGTCATTTTCTTTCCTAGCTCAGCATATTCCACACAAATATGGTTATCAGTTGTTTTATTGTAACATTTGCTTATAGATCACCTGCTTTACTCTGTTTTAGGGATGGTCTGATCTTTCAGAAAGCACTTGGGGTTGATCTCCATCAGAATAAAAATTTGACGCAGTTTAGTAATTGACAGAATTTACAGACTTGCAGTCTTGATATTTTATATCACTAGATCTGACTATGCTGAAACTACAATAGGAGCTTTCAGCAAAGATATGGAAACACTAGGGCTCGAGATCTAGCAATGGTTCGCATATTAGCTTTGTGTCAAAATGCTATTGCGCATGCAAAGTAAGTGATGAAGTCAATGCCAGATCTTTAAATATCTTCCTGTTTCTATGTTGTTTAGAGTAAACGTCTCAGTCTCTTTCCTAGTGCAAAGCTTGGAACCCTTGGGTCTTGCTGCCTCTTGCTCTCGGCTGTACATCAAGGGGACACCCCAAGATCCCTGTTCATTTACAAGAGATGGATAAGTTCCATATATACAATTGGAGGCGGATCCACACCCCGGACAACCTAGGCTCCAATCCAGGGCGTGCGATATTTATCAATGCAAAGCCTGGATAAATCTAAGTAAGATAAGTACGTAACTTTTTCCTTCAGTTCAGGTAATAGTAACATCTAACCCTCTTTAGTCCGAGCCTTCGAGGCGTGACAAAATTCTAAATCCAATACAATCCAAGGTCAGTCCTGTAGGCAGGCATTGTTTATATTCATGTTGTCTTATTGAGTAAACCTTTTGTATTGACAGTCGTCACCTCTTGTTTGATGAGAATACCTGCGTGAACATGCCGAAGTACCAATACCAAATAGGTTGCACAAAATTGCACACTGACTGATTAGATGAAAATGCCAGTTAACCCTAATTTTTCTTTTCATGGAACTGTCTTTTTCTAATCTATTTTAGTCCATGACTGTGAACTGAATATTGATTTAATATTGCTTGAGTTATTATTTTTTACATGATTTAGTTTGTTTTCCTCAGGTGATGGCCTAGGGTCCTACATACTCGAGAATATTAGTAGTTCACAAAGTGGAACCAAGAAAGCAAGAACAGCTAAATACTCAATAGCTCTCCAATATCTTGAGGAGTTCAGCAAGGAATAATTCTTTGCTCTTTCATTTAACCTCAGCGTGAGAACATGTAGAGAAGTAACCTTTAGACAAGCAAATCAGGAAGATTGCAGCAGCCAATATCTATTATTGTGTACAATCTGTCAGTTCCATTTTTTTAGATAAAGGAATATAACATTCCGGCCTCCATCATTCACAAGTGAATGAGTACAGCCAATTCCAACACACCCATAGTACTTAGACTACAAACCACCATACGGTGCACAAAACACGGAACAAAGAAACGGAACTCAAGTCCCATCCCTATTCCTACCTCATTACATAACTTGCTAAACAAAGCCTAACTCTTTGTTGCCTCCATCAAGTGACTGTATTCCTCTAGTGAAGACAGCAGCACTCGACGCATCACATCGACGCTCAACAGGGAGGGCCTTCGGCAAGCACTTCATCTTCTTCATTCAAATAGCTCTCTCTACAGCCAACACCTCTAACCTTCCTCGGATCTTCTAACACCATATAGCGGGTCAGGAGATGAGGAAAGACACGTGCTTGAGAGCTTCGCGAACTATACATATGCAAACAAAGCACGAGCAATGCAGAGCCTAACGGCAAGCACCAATCATCTGAGCTGAAATTGCCTAATGACGCCTTCAAGAAGGTAACAACGCCCAAGGCGCTGACGCTGCCAGTCCACCATGGGAAAGGTTTTCACCTGCAATCAACCATCGGGTGGGGGGAGCCGGGGAAGAGGTACAGATGGATGCCTCCAAGGAGGAAGCGGCGTCCGCAAACGTCGCCGTCCAAGCTTTCGCCCTGACCTCAAATCACCCAATTGCTTAGGCTGCCTGTACGTCGGTGGCGAGACAAGGGCCGCCGCCACTGCGTACACTGCCGTCCCGACTCCCAGCCACGCTGCTGCAACCCAAGCGTGGCCTCACTGCCGCCGCCGCGCTTGCAAGAGCCGTAGAAATCCTTGGCGGCCTGGGATTGGAAGCGTATGAGGCCCTTTATGGACCCACACTTGACGACGCCCCACTCCTCTTTGCCCAACTCCACCAGCACCTCCTGCGCCGGCGACAACCTCGGCGACTGCAACACGGCAAGCGTGACTGAGCACGGCGACATCACGCCCTCCGCCCGTTAGGCCCGGAATAGGCACGATGCCAAGCTGCGCGTCGCCGCCGGTCCGCCCCACCACTATCCCGCCGGTGCCTTCCGCTACCACGCCAGCCGTACCACCCGATTCCACGCCGGCCCCCCTGAAGAAACCACCGGCAGCCGCATCACTGGCGGAGGCGGAGCAGACACCGCCCACACACCCCGTGCCGCCACCACCGCGCAGGCACCGCACCGCTGCTGCCGACGCGACGGCGGCGCCGCCACCACGCCACGGTACCAAAAGCCGCAGCACGGACGCCCATCAAAGCCGCTAACGCACGCGCTGCCTCCGCGGCGACCTCCACAAGAGCTCGCCTCCTCAAACCCGCCGCCAGATCCGAAGCACCCACGGATCCAGCGAGAGAGCCGTCGCCGCCTTCCTAGCATCCGCACAAGCCTCCGGCGGCGTGCTCCAGCGGCGGCAAGGTGAAGGAGAGAGGAAAGGGAGGGGAGTCGGCGCTGATGGGCTGGGGAGAGGAAGAGTCGTTCGGCTGGGGAGAGGAAGAGTCGGCGCTTGCACCCTGTCAGTTCCATTTGGCGCATGAGTTTATTGTCAATGAGAATTTGGCATTCCTACATTGATATTGGGCATTCCCTTGTGACAGAAAAATTCACAATTGGGTTAACATGTGCTATTCAGGAACATAGATTTCTGTTAGCCAGGAACTGTTTTAGTTGAAGAACATGATTGCTTGTATGCGCTTGACAAGCGTTGAAGAAAGCTGCATGCTGGAGCCGGTAGAATAGTTATTGAAACCGGACCGGTACTCGAACCGGACAATGAGCCCGGTCATCAGTTCACGGGTCGGACCACGGTCTATCGGTTGAACCATCGGTTCAAATAGTACTAGTATTTAATTGTATATATGTATTATTTATATCCCTGAAAATATTTTTCAAAAAATACTTCAACCAATTTTTAAGGCAAAACACAAACTTCAACTAATTTTTAGTACACATATCTAGACATCTGTAGAAGTTGAACAAGGGACAGTAAATCTTAGAACAAAACAGTGCTGAAATCCACATAGGCAAATCGAAAATCGAATCCAACAACTCAATCTATTCAAGACCTGAGGTTTCTTCTTTACAGCTCATAATTATTGGTTTATGGCTTCTTCCGAACAAAAATTAAAGTCGCTTCTTTTCAATTTATAAATATTAGCTTATGGTTATTCTCGAACAAATAAATAATTTATGATTTCTTCTAAACAAAAGTTAAAGCCTCTTCTTTTCAATTTATAAGTATTGGCTTATAATTTTTTCCGAACAAATAAATGAAATAATTTTTTATTTTTTTGAAGTGACTTGTTATAATAATTTTTTCAAATGATTTTTCGATATTCAATTTATACTCGTGTTAGGACTAAAAACTGCCAACCAGCTAAAATAAAGTAGAGAAATGGATGAGATAGAGAATGGAGAACGGAGAGGATGAGAGAGAACTTGGATCCACGGAGGAGATGGCGTAGGCTGCAGAGTAGTGGTGGGTAGGCTTCCACGTGCGGAACGGTCCTTGCTTCAAGCAGGAGGTTGGTTCCGGCTTTTTCCGGTTCAACCATCACTCCGGTCCAGTTTTAATGAGCAGCAAAGCCTTGCAGTGGAACTCCGCTCTACTGGACCTTCAATGTTGGTTTCTGGTGCCCCGCAAATTTTTTTTTTTGTCGTTGGCTTCTGTTGTGCATCGTTGATGAATTAAGCAGTTGGCTTTTTCTTACTGCTTGGGTCCATTGGAAGAAAAAGAACCGACAAATGCGAAAGCAGCAGATTAACTTTAAAAACGACTATTCACATTACTGTGATTCAGATCATCTTCACATATCTGTGTTTCAGATCATCATATATTAGCATTAGGCAAGAAAATGAACTAAAATCAGAACTCGAGAAACACTAGCAACTTACCATGGTCATAGAAATGAACAAATGCTGCATTGGATATCAGCCTATGACATCGTTCATCTGGGGCTAGAAGCTCGCAGGTCACATTATTTCGGATTTAATGTCTCCTAATCACATTGGAATCTATTGTTCAAGACACATGCTCGGCGGGAACAGCTGATTTCAGTTTGGATATGAAGAAAAAAAAATGCCTGGGCTGAAGGCTGTTCCATGAAAATAAATAAACCTCATGCGACTCCTAACCTCACATCATCTCCCACATAAACTAAAAACTATAACTCACAGATGCCACCAAGGAAGTAGGAGCTGTCTCGTGATTAAAGACAAGCCAAGCCGCTCAGAGATCTTTAACAATCTCAATGCCCATGGAGTTGGCTGTGCCAATGATAGATTTGCACAATGCCTCAAGTGACATATGCTTGCAGAAGGGGTCAGCCTGCTTCAATTTTGCGATCTCATACACGTGGTGCAGCGTTAGGGATGACACAACGTGGTGACCTGGACGACCGCTGGCTGTCTCGATTCCTGCTGCCTTCTTGAGGAACCATGAAACGGATGGTGACTTGACTACAAACTCGAAAGTGCTATCCTTGTAGGCAGTTAGTGTAACTTGCATAGGAGTTTCTGCCTTGTACTTTTGCGTCCTTGCATTGAAATCCTTACAGAATGCCATCAAATTTAGCCTATAAAAACCCAGTGCTGGACCAACTGGTGGTGCGGGACGGGCAGCACCAGCCGGCACGATCAGGCGGATTGTTGCCAGCACAGGCTTCCGTGCTGCTGCATCTTTCAGGGTTGCCATGTGATTGCTTTAGTAGATCTGCAGTAAACAAGAGAGCTTCCATCAAATCAGGAGAATTTTCAATGAATTTTGCAGGCCATGCTGTAAGAGAACTCAATTAAATATTTGCTGAAAGCAACATCCTACTTAGGGCATCTGTAGTGTATATAACCCAAAGGGTCTTAAGGTGGGTCCCATCTAAACCTTAAGACCAACTCCATAGTGTATATAACCCAAAGGGTCTTAAGACGGTCCCACTTGGCAGATAAAGAAAAATTGTATTTTAATGCTTATGGCCAGGTCTTTAGCTTGAGAACCAGCCTTAAGCTTTTTTTGCTTAGGGTCTGCTTAAGGTCACCCCTGTAATGTATAAGGTTGACCTTATATACACTATGGAGTTGGTCTTAAGATTTAGATGGGACCCACCTTAAGACCCTTTGGGTTATATACACTACAGATGCCCTTAGGGCTTCGACTTTTGAATCAACAGATCACTAGATGCCAAGGATAATCCTGTAATGTCTCTCAATAGCTAGCTTCAGAAGGAAGTGATTTACACAGTGACATGACAACTTCTTAACCCCTTTAGTCATGGATGTAGAAATATCTGCTCTACACAGAAGCAAGTTCAGCATTATTCCAACTCTCCTAAAATTTTCCAGGCACTGCCCTGTGTTTCCCTCTTCACTCCAGTCCAATGTAGCCTAGATGTTCTCAAATGATGAGGGATACTAACATCTGGTTAAAAACGGTTAAAATGACTGGTTTAACTGATTGTTTTTCAGGACGAAAGTAATATATTTAGGCAAATACAATTAACCTTCCAGATCTAAGTATTGCTTTTTCCTAAGATACATAACAATCGCTCTATTGTAATAAAGTTGCTTGACTTGTCACCTTCACTGGATCTATGACTACAGGACCTTTAGCCCATAGATCCATGATAAAACTACAACAACATGGCAAATTCTTTATGGAAACAATGGCATGGTCAGGATGTATTTCAGCAAACGAGAACAATGGAAAAGAGACATTTGAAATAGGAGACCAAACCAACAAGGATGTCTACCCTGCATTACACAAAGGCCTGAAACTCTAGAATGGCAAATCGGTACCCATTCTGGGTGAGGAGACCAACAAAAAATCATGTGATATTCAGACAGGTAATTTATTAGACAGACTTGCAATCTCAGGGTCTAATATAAAGCATTGTCTCGTCCAATAAATAAATAAAGTGCTGTCCTAGAGCAAAGTGGTACCACAAATCCTAATTCGAAGTTTGATACGCCGATTAGTACCCATGAAAAGAAAAGGCTTGGAGATACATTCATTCGAGATGACCCACTGCTCAAGAGATTGCAAGTTTGTAATCACCCTTGCTGTCAGAGTGGCCATTTATTTTGCCAAGACACAGCAGACATAAAGACCCACTCAAGTACTAAACCCTAAACCCAAATCTTGAATCCATGATCACAATACATCATATCAATGATAAAACTGACCTCGAATCGACAAAGAAAAGAAGATGAGCCAATAAAAGTAATTACTCATTTCCTTGCCCCATCATTGCGGATCTAATTCACCTTTTATCAAGACCTCAATCGAAAAAAAAGGACTCGAATTAAGATCAACAATCAATCTCACTATTCCTAAAACCCTCGAGACACAACAACAAGCTCACTCGCCATCCTTTCGACCAGGTTCCAAGTTCCAATCGGTGTCTCACTCAACATTTTAGGCATTTCACCGCACCTTCCAGGTGCCGAGAGATGAGGTTAGCACCGCAGATCACAGGCACAACACGAACACATCACTGCTCTGGCATTCTAGCACCGATCCAACAAACCATCAAGTCATTTTTGGGGGATTTCGGTTCCATACCTTCAGTTTGGGGAGGAAGGCACGGCGAGGGAGAGGAACAAGCCCGTGAGGGAACTGAGATGCAGAAGCGGAGTCAGATCCCGTCGCTGCCCTCGTCGCCGACGTCGCCCGGTCACCGGAATAGCCCTTCCACGCCTTCCCCTCGCGGCTTTCGTCACCTAACCTCGCTCCCGCCGTCGGCCGGCTGCCCTCGCCGCCGCCCCCGAGTCGCCTTGCTTCCTCGCCGCCGCCAGGTGCGCGCGCGCGAGAGGGAGGGCTAGGAGAACACCAGCTGTGCTCCGGTCGCTGTTCCGGTGTACGTGGCGTGCCCACATTCGTTCCCGTATTGCTGGTGGGCCACACCTTCGTGCGAAGAAAAATCGTTTTAACCCCGCCGTCTTCAGTCAAAAAATACCATTCCATGCATCTTTTACATATCCGATCTCTCCCACCATTCTCCACGCGGCTAAGCACCGGAGGCGCAAAGCTTGTGGAGCCATGATGCTGTCCCAATTAGCAACTGTGCTCATCGGCAGCTATCACTGGTGGAGCTTGCACCGTTCACATGACCTCAACGTCGCGGATGGAACCTACTTGGATAAACGCTGACGTCTAAGTTCATGTGCCGTTGCTCCAAGAGTTCATGGTGTCGTGACCTCGTCGACTCTGACGTACAGTGTAGGACTGCAGCCCATTGATGGTGGCACGGCTCCGGATGGCGAACAAACTTCGACCTCGGCTGCTCTGTGCACGCCGTCGATCGGCAACAAGCCCTCCCGATTCATATTCATGCCCAAGCCTAACTAGAACTAGCTACCACGTGACCGAAACACAAGAATCGACAATTTATAAGGGGCTTTTTGGAAAAATTAAGAATCCGTACGTATTTTTGAGAAAGCAAAGGACTTTTCTGAAAAACAGAGGATCTGTACGTAATTCCATAAAATCATAGGGCTTAATCACGTAAAAGGCCTCCCTGAAAAATCAAGGACCTATACGTAATTTTAGAAAAGCGACGGGCCTTCTCACGAAATCGCTGACATGGTAGGGGCCTTTCTGCAAAAACTAAGGACACATAAGCAATTTCACAAAATCGAAGGGCCTTTTTCGCAAAAAATGTCAATGCGGCAGTGCTCCCTAGGGAGCAATCCCCGGGGACCAATAGTGAAGCATTCTTTGTTTGCTCTAATTGTCAAGTTAATTACTGAAATAACGGAAGGGGGAGAAGTCATCTTTGGGGATGTTTGGCACAACTCTTGCTTGTAGCTTCTCTTTCGAACCTCGTGGAGCCATATCAAATAGTCAGCTTCCCAAAAAGGGCGGATTCAACTTTGTGGGTAGGTTATACTAACGCAAATTAAAATTTTCTATCGTGTAAACCTCAGCCATACGAGTAAAAGATCATAAATCGTTATCACTAGATGTGCAGTGTAGCGAAAATAGAGTTGAAGCAGCCAATTCAACGAAGAGTGCATTGGTGTAGTGGAAGTAGTCGATAATTCTGTAGCCAACCATCTCCTCCTCGCGATCATCCTGATCAGCACACGTCTAGGGATGGAACACTGTGCGTTGGTGTGTTAGCACCAGCACGCACGACAGGGGTTATGAGAGATGGTGGCTAGCGTTTCGATGGGTGTGTTTTGGGATGCCTCCCTCAAACCCCGCACATCTCTTTATATAATCTCCAATCAGATTCTTATCCGATACGATTAGATATCGTATCCAACTTGGAAAGTCTCAGGCTGGATTTTTATTCAATATGAATAAAGATGTATCTCACTCAAAGACTATTATCCGGACCCTTATCGTTTCAGCCCATTAAGTGTGTGACCTTGTAGATTCATGAATATTTGGTCATAGGTTGAAAACTCTTTTACGGTCCACAAGTCAGTTGCAGTCCTTAGCAGGACATAACGACTCCCAAACATACATAAAGATCATATCAGATGAACCTATATTATGCATATGTACCGATCCTTTTGCCTCGTGATACCAGATCGAACTCAAGATAAGAAGCATGCTATCCTATGATAGCTCGATCCTCCACTTAAATCTGTAGTAGATTGCTCAGTTGTGATTGACTCCTCAACCACATTCAGCATAGCCATACACTTTCTTAATCCAATATCTAGAAACCCAAAGATATCTCTCCTGTTATATAGGAGGGGTAAATTCTATCTTGATCTCTCATATTCTTGGGTATATTTTATAGTAAACCTGAAAACTACCTTTATGACTACCCAATTATGGAGTTATGTTTGGTAACCCCAAAATAAACTATTACACATGTAGAAAACAATAGTAATCTCAGATCTAAGGATCCTATATACACTATATATGATAACAACTGATGACACTTGAGAATATAATAATTCCTGCAATGTCTCACAGTGGGTTAATCCAATATCATGTTCTCTAATATGTGTCCATATTATTGATTTGATATCACATATCCATGATCCGTGAAACATGATCATCAATCAATACATGTGCTGATATGTAAATATAAGATCAGGGATAATTTAGAATAATATCAAAACATGAATAAAGAGTTCCATGAACAAGTCATATACTTGTTGATTAATATGAGAGATATTTATTCAAGGGACAAAATAACGTATTATTCAAAAGATCATAAATATAGAAGTAACACAATCATCTCTATGATTGCCTCTATGGCATATCATTAACAAGCTTCTCGCGTGGAGCAGAGTTAAAAATGAATTAGTGTGGGGGAAGCAACTTGAGGTGAATTCTCGTGGGAAGCTGGCACTGTGAAAATGAAAGTACCCTTTGGAGTTTGGGTTATTTACCTACACATGCCATTGAAGTACACCCCTTCGGTTTTGCCCACACGCCTCCTCTCTTGCGCAGAGTCGCATCGGTTCTCTCTCACTCAAGCCCTCTCACTACCGCCTCCGCACGACCCCGCCGATGCTATCTATCCGTCGACAGGAATATAGCACCCCCACTCTACCACATCATGCCCCAGCCAGATCTCTCTCTCCATTGCCTAGATCTTGTCTTGGCGTTGTAGTTGCCTGGATCTCACACCCCCACTCCGAATCCCTTGCTGTCGTTGTTCCCCGAGCATCGACGAGGGCGTCCCTTCAAGGTTTGATCTCCGGCCTCCGACTAGTCTACTTCCATAAGAACTTAGATCCTTTTGGTTTTCATGGATAGACAAAGGAGCCTTTGGGTGCTCAGATGCAATGCTTGACCTGATGTGTAATACTTGTTAGGAGATGTTTGCAATTTCTCATTGAGCTTACCTTGATAGCTTGATCTTGTTCATATAGACCTTGGGGAAATTGATTAAGTGTTCATGTAGACCTTGGGAAAATTGAATTGTCCATGTAGACCTTGGGGAAATTGAGTTGTTCATGTAGACCATGTGTTATTTTGAGCCTAGCATTGGTTCATAGTCATAGACCTAATACAATTTCACTCATTGAATTGTGTTGATTGTATTTTGTAAAATTCACACACCTAAAGTAGAATTTTGTATTTGTGAATTTTTTTCACTTGATTGTGAATTGTTAGCATCATAAGATCATTCCTGATATTTAAAATTAGTTGGCTTTAGTGATGGTGCCCTGCTGAAGGAACATATAGACTGAAGTATCATAGCTCAACCTCTGCCTGCTGCATTGCAAACTATTTAGTGATAGATTTGAAAAGGCATGGTACAATGTATGTTTCCCCATTGTTGATGATAATATGTTCACAGTCTTGGCCTTTACGTTACATCAATTGAAAAATTTTGCACAGTGCCTTTTGATGTTATAAATTTTGTAGCATTTGCACTACAGATTTATAGTAGCTTCCTCTTTTATCTGATGGAAATCATCATTGTTGACAAATACAGGAAGTGAAAACAACAAATTAGTGCAATCTATTATTCTTGTGAGCTCCATTCATTGCTTGAAGCTTCCATAAGTGCATTGGGGATAATTCCCTCGGCTATCAGAAGTAGATTATCATTCGAACATCTAATGTGATCATCAAAGAACCTCATCATTGTTGCTCAAATGATCTTGTGCTTTTTTCTACCTGTTGTTGTATTCATTTTGTGGAGGTGAGAATTTTGAGAACAAGACTTGCTAGAGTGCCCTGAGAGATGCCCTTGTAATCCTTTCCATCTTAAACTTTGCCGATGGATGCATGCGGCCCTGGATTGGCTCTTTTGACATTGTGGGATCAGTTATCCTAGTCATTTTTCTTATTCTCGGTTGTGTGTTGTGAGAGAGTATAGAACTCATTGATTCAGTCTATCAGATGAACTAAATTCATGGTGTAAGTCTATTTCTACCTTATGTGCTGAACATAGTGCTCAACTGGTATATAAATTTAATTTATTTGCAGTGATTTGTCTATATTATTTAGTGATTTATCAGAAGCTGGTAATGTGTAGTTGACAATGGTAGCTAGTCCAATTTTCTATAGCATTATTGCCAAGTTTCAACAGTGATGATCTAATAATATTGTTGATTAGTTAAAAAATTTCAAAAATACTGATTTTATGTACATATGGTCTTAAATTATTTGGACACAATATTTCATCATTGTACACAGCAACACAGGAATAAGACATAAATACATATGAAGTGTTACAACCAGGGGTATCATATTCTATTTGCCTTTAATCCCTCCTTATTATGTTTTTGGGGCCAACCTATCAGCCAAACTCTTTTCAGGGGTAGCTCCAGATTCTCAGAGAAGTGGATTCTCAAAGAATCTAGTGTAGAAATTGAAAATTGAGAATCTAAAACTCTACCAAATAGGCTTACATAGAGAGGTGTAGGATCCACCAATAGTATAGGAGCAAATGCTTTACGCCAAATAAGTGGGAGAACACGTCAAGGGGAGCAAGGAAGCCACATCGATGTAACTGGGTGGGTGAAGAGTGAATGTGTTCGGGAGGGTGAGTAAATCCCACTCGCGTGGTCACATGACTGTTCGTGAGGTGGGTCAACAAGCCAGGTGGACGAGTTCATCCCATCCACTAAACTGGAAGTAAATTTTATAGGGGAGGCCCTCACGTGAGGCCTCTCTCCCAGATGCTTTCACATCGCTCTAGGGATCTACGTGGCAAAATATGAGGGACCTCATGTGAGGCCCTCACCTATGAACCGATTCTACCACTAAACTTGACCAAACATAGGGATCATCCCAAAACTTGGATATGACCCTCCCACCCTCAAATCCACCCTCATTCTGGGAACCAAACACTACCTTAGTTAAAGGATCAGTTAATAAAGGACCACGTGAGAAGATCTAGGGTTTTGTTGTGATGAACCAGTGTTATTTTGGAGAAGTGAAAATTTAGAATTTGTAAATTTGCATATTTTTCTAGATAGTTTGCAGAGGCAGTGGTCTGACTGGCCAGCTTGAGTTTCTTCGGCCAAAATAGATGATTTTGAGAAATTTGAGTCATGGGATGATTAGTTTGACCTAGGTCTGTGCATATGAGTGGTATGATGCATGTTGCAGCTAACGTGGGTTAAGTTGTGAAGAACTTGTGCCAAAAATGATTTATTGGTCTTTAGATGTGTAGGGGCACTTGGAGACAACTGTGATCAATAGTGAGAATCAGGGCTATGCTCATAGAGGAGTCAAGGTCTAAAACGATCAAGGATATCAGGTGAGATGGCTGAGCTTAAGCATGGCACAAGGAAGGCGGGAAATGTTGAAGAAAATTTTGAGTGATGAGTTGCACTATGTGGCTTGGTTAGTCTAAGTGAGGCGTGGTCTAGTGGAACCAAAACAGGAGAGACTTGCCAATGGATTGCAAGCCAATGATGCATCTACACGTGGCAAATATGGCAATTACTAGGAAGGAAATATGAAGACCGGGTCAAGAAAAGATACTTTGGTAAGTTAACCAAAATACCAGAAACTATCTTAGATCAAAACCACGACCTTTGGGAAGGCTTTTTAGGTCAAGGAGGAGCTGATATGATCAAGTGGATCAAAGGCCAAGGACTTAACAAATTTGGGTTTATGTGCTTTGAAAAGCGTGCATAAGTGTAGTGTGTGAGTAAAACCCATCATGTGTGGGGTTAACGAGTTTTCTCATTTATACTAAGTGGATAGTATCCATTAAGATTAGATGAGATTGGTTGCCTTATCTATTTAACAGGTGGGGATAAAAAAGTTAACCATCCAACCATCCTAGTTTTACTCATGGAAGCCAAATGCTCTAGGGTTTTGGGTTTGAGAAGTATGAATACTATGGTATGCCCTCTTGTCCTTCATGTAGAGTGGCTGCAAAACCTTCGTCCTCAAGTGCTAATATATCAATTTTATTCATCTCTCATGGATCCCTATTGTTTTGGTTGATTTACTCTTATTTTTGGTTGGTTTTGATCTTATCTCTGCCCTTTCTTGATCTTGCTAAAAGCCAAGGATGAGGAAGTGATAGAGATATACTTTGAAAATCAATCCCCATCCATCTAAACATCAGTTTAAGTAAGTTTATGAAGTTACTTGGTTTTCGCTCGATTTCTTGATCTAGTTATTTTTGTCTTGATTCCTTGAGTATTCTAGATTGTTGTGATATGTGAAAATACATCTAGAGTTATCTTGGTCATCATTCACCTACGAGCAGGTCATACTCACCATTTTGGTTTTTGCCAATTTTAGTTCAACTTTCCTTCAAACGGAAAAGATCAAAACTTCAGCAATGATTTTCTTGATCATTGATTAGAATATGTTTCTAATATCCTAGAGAATTTGCATATTAAATTTTAAGTAATTTGGAGCCTTGGTTTGAGAGTTCGCTCAATTTATGATTTGGCACAGTTGTGGTACAACAGAGCTTCACGAATCAAAAGATCCTAATTCTCTTAAGTTCTTTAAAGATTTTTGGTTGAGATAGATTCTTAAAGTCATGATCTAGCCTTGATTCAATTTTCAAGTATTTTGAATCTACGGATCAAAAGTTATATGGATTTGAAATAGTGTTGTTTCTACTGTTCACCAAGCTGAATTCACTATAGCACAGTGAATTTTTGAAATTTTGAGTTCCTGATCTTCATGGTTTCTCATAACTATTAAAGTAAAGAATTAGCGAATACTTGGGAGAAATTTGAAGACACCATTCACCACTTCTGTTGCCATACCAGTCCTACAATTGGAATGAGAGCTCGGTTAGCTCTTCTCATATATCTTAACTGATCTTAGGAGCTATGCCATCAGACAAGTATTCAACCAAGCCACCTATTTTTTGTGGAGTTGATTTCTCTTATTGGAAGGCTTATATACAATCCAACATCAAGGCTCAAGAGAACGTAATTTGGATCAAAGTCAATAATTCTTATGTTGTGTTGACCAATGATCAGGTTACACCAGATGTAGAGGCAAACAATAAGACTTGTAATTTTTTGATTCAAGGGCTTAGTTGATCTGAGTTTGAACGGGTTGCTCACTTGAGGTCTGCTCATGAGATTTAGAAGACCTTCGCTAACTACCACGAGGGCTATACCACAATCAAGGAAGTGATATAGAATCAATTGAAGAAAGAATACTTAAAGATCAAGCAAAAGCCTGATGAAATCTTGGATGAGTTATGGGGAATGTTAAACAAGATTATTCATGATCTTCATGTTGTTGGTTTGATATTTTCTAATTCTAAGAATGCACGCCAGGTTTTGAGAATGAAAGCCAAGTGTTGGGTGTACTTGATGTGAAGGTTTGGGGGATGAAGATCACTTTTATCAGTGACAACACTGATATGAGTAAGCTTACCATGGATAAACTCTACCTGAAATTGGAGACGCATGAGATTGACTTCGTTTCACATCTCTCCATGATAGAGTTGATGGTACTTGATGAAGATCACTTTTATCAGTGACAACACTGTTGTGAGTAAGCTTACCATGGATAAACTCTACCCGAAATTGGAGACGCATGAGATTGACTTCGTCTCACATCTCTCCATGATAGAGTTGATGGTACTCGTGATGGATCCTTCTCAGAGCAGTTCTTCATGTTTTTTGGATTTGAGCTCTTCTGGATTTTTATTATCCACCTTGTACTCTTTAAGTGATGAGTAGCTAGAGAGGCTTCCTAAAGATGACTTAGCCCTCCTATCCACTAAATTCACGAGAACATACAACAAGTTGAGGAACAAGAGAATGAGTGGTCATGTCACTTGATTTGAGTGCGGTGAACTGAACCACATTAGAGCCAAGTGCCCCAAACTAAAGGGCAAGGAGAAGAACTTTCGAAGGTGTCCTCAAGCTCATGATGTGAAGTCCAAGAATTCCAACTACCGCAAATTTGTCAATCAGGTCCTTACCACTCTTAAGATCATCGATATGAGCGATGTGAACTCGAGGATGAAGGACAACAAGGATGAATCCCATGGTAAGAAGAAGACCGATGACTTCACTGGCACGTACTTCATGGCCAAGGGCAACACTGACGTTGACTCCTCCGATGATGAGCAGTACAATGATCCCGATAAGGTATGTCCCTCCTATAAAGAGATGAAATATGCTATTGTTACTACTGAACAAAAACTAAAGAAACAAGCTAAAATAATTAAGAATCATGATATTATGATTAACAACTTGAACCTAGAAGTTGTTAGGATCAAATCTATGAATCATGATGATAATTGTGAATCTTGTTTTTCACTTGCATGACCAAATGTCTAATCTAAAATTTGTTTATTCCTCTGTTGTTAGTCAACTTAAGAATGTCCATGGGCCAGGTGCTATGTCGATTGCTCATATTACTGAAAGGATTCATTGCATCTGTACTCAACACAAACCTTATATTCCTCGACTCTGCACCAAAGTCTATAAACATCCTATCGATGTTCCTCCACTGGGCAAAAACAGTAGCGTGTCTTATCTTTTCTTCTTTCTTACACTCCTCAGAGTGCCAACGCAGCAATCTTGCATCCTTTCGGTTCACAAATAAATGCTTCAGACGGGGAATTACAAGCGGATACCACAATACCTTAGCAGGAGGTCCTTGCTTCACCTCGATGCCCTCATCGTCATCGAAGTCATTTTTACACTTGTATCAGGATGTTTTGCACACAATGCATGGACAGTACATATATTTTATACTCTTCTTCAACATATCCTGCTCAGCCGTTCTTCTAAAAGTAGACACACCATAATGTACTCTTCACTCATATGGTTCTTAACATACATCCAGCTTCGGTCCATCTATGTTATGCATGTAACAAAATAGTGTCAAATTTGATTAATGCTCCTGTAGCTAGCTAGCCTAATACTTACACATAATTGTCATTCACCTCAATAAATTGTCCATCTAAAGTAGCTAGCTACGTACTATTCATGAAGCAATATATATCAAGCATGAATATATTGAAGTAAACTAGGAGAATTGACCAATTTTTAAATTGGAGCAAACTACCAAGGTAGATCTAAATCTAGTTATTATCTCCTTTTATTATAATGCATATAATTAGAAGCAAATACGAACCTCAAATCACCAAGAACAATTGATCTACAAGCACACTTGCAAATCTGTGGTATGCTTTCACAAAACTCTCCAAAGCCAACTCCCCAAAGCCAGGCACCTCCTTCAAAGCAACGCATGCAGAGCAAACATGTCTATTGGGACTGGCTTGGTGAGGTATTTAATAATGTGACGTATCATAGACACTTCCAACCATGAACCGTTTGTGATAATTACTTATCATAGACAGTTCGTATTAAAAATCATCTGTGAATTATCAGAGACGGTTCTTAACAAGAACCATCTATGGTAATGGGAGACTTCACAAAAGATTCTTTATTAGAATAATTTGTGGTAATTCATAGATGATTATTAATATGAACCGTCTGTGATAATCCTGTATGAATCACAGATGGTTCTATGCATCGCTACTAATATAGACGGTCACACATGTAAAACCGTCTATGATAATTGCAACACTGATGATTTGGGGAACCGTCTATGATGAGACATCCAGTATGACCTTCTCATCTTTGTCTTACCTTAGTAATGATTGATGGCCTTGGATAGCTACCGCACTTAGAAACGGTTGGCCTTCTAGATTCCTATTTGTAGGAGGGAAGTGGTATATATTTGTCAGTTTAGATGACTACTCTAGGTATTTTTTTGATGTATTCTCTGGTTTCTAGGGATGATACTTTTTGCTACTTTAGAGAGTTGGTTCTTAGACTAGCATTTGACCTCTCAAGAGCCCTGAAAGTCGTTAGGAGTGATAATGGTACAGAATTTAAGAACTCATCTTTTGCCACTTTTTGCACTAAAAGAGGATTAGAGCACTAGTTCTCCTTACCGAGAGTCCCCCAGCAAAATGGGGTCGTAGAGAGAAAAAACAAAACCCTTGTAAAAAAATGACTAGTACCATGCTAGATGAGCATAGCACTCTTATGAGGTTTTGGACTAAGGCGATTTATACTATTTACTATGTGTCCGATAGGGTTTTCTTGAGGTCATCCATAGGTAAGACTTATTTTGAGCTTTGATTTGGTCAAAGGCCTAACGTCTCTCATTTCAAGATATTTGGATGTAAGTGCTTCATTCTTAAACATGATAACTTGGACAAATTTGAATCTATATGTTATGATGATATTTTCCTTGGATATCTGCTCGTTCTCGTGGCTTTTGTCTATTTAATTTGGATACTGTAACAAATCTAGCCCTTGATTTCTACTTTATTTCTCGCATAAAATTGCATTGCTTAAACTGGTTACAAGCATTTCAATATATATGCTAGAGACTCCTACAAACACATGTACTAGGACTTCGAATTGGACACCACTTCAACTCAAATTACACACAAAATCGAACTCAAATGCGACTAGGACTCTAAGTCAAGATTAATTTTAATGATCTCCCCCTTAATCTTGACTTTCTAACTTCTTTCCACCTTACTTGAGTTTGGACGGCGACACATTTCAAACGTCCCTGACTCAACTCATCTTCAGAGCACTTCATCTTCGCTGAGCGCTTCGGCAACAAACGCTTTCTTCGTTTTCGACTTTTGGCATTCTGAAGCAAAGTGTCCATAATCATTACAGTTATAACACCTCACTTTTGCCTTATCAAACCTCCGACCTTTACGGCCTTGGCCATCACCCCTGGAAGTGTTCTTGCCTTCACGCTTCAATGATTGTGCCTCCCACTCAGCGCGAGTCAACAAGAGCTGTCCTTCACCTTTGTTGCTAGTGTCATGGATGCGTTCCTCATATGCCTTAAGACGACCGATGACCTCCTCCATGGTCATTGCCTTTAGGTCTCCAAATTGCGCTATGACTGAAGCAATCGGGAGAAACTATGAGGGAATAGCACGAAGAAATTTCTTTACCACATGCAACTCTTCCACCTTCTCGCCAAGGGCTCGTATCTTGTTGACGATGACCGTCAACCGGACGGCGAAGTCATTGATCGACTCCGTTTCCTTCATATGTAGCACCTCGAACTCGGTCTTGAAAGTTTGTACCTTTGCTTCCTTCACACGATCTGCGCCAAGATGCATCGCTTTCAACGCCTCCCACGCGGCTTTGGCCGTTTCCTTTTCGGCCAGTAGGAAGAGCGTCTTCTCTGGAATGCCCTGGTAGATGGCCGCCAATGCCATATGATCTTTGTGCATATCGACGTTGTCGTTCTCGATCGCATCCCACACACCTTGAGCCTTCATGTGCACCTTCATCTTGATTGCCCATGCTGCATAATTGCTCGTCGTGAGCATCGGATAATGCAGCTAGATAGCGGAACTCTCCTTCGCCATCACACTGGATGATGCCTCGTCACCGGCGACACCGCTTCCCGAAGTACGCGACATGATCTTGGGCACGGATCAAAAACTCTGGCTACTTTGAAGGCTCTTGGACCGAGAGAAAACGGAAGGAAAAATTGCTATTTTCCTTTTTCTCTTTTTCTTGAACTTTGCTCTTACTCTTGCTTGGACTTGCTCTTGCTGACTTGATCTGCTTTCTGATGCTACGCTCTGTGCTCTGGCCTTGAACGGTTTTTATTTCACGTTGCTTGCGTGCAACTCGGAGAAAATAAACCGAATAGAAGACGTGTGGCTGTCCGTGACCTCACGTTGGAGACAGAACAGACTTCTGCTCGGATACGGACACGCGCTCGGAGTTTTCTCGCGCATGCTCGCTTTGGATTGGAAATCGCCTCTGCTTCAGTGCCACTCGGGCTTCTTTAAATCTTGTGATCAGGCTTCTTCAAATTACGTGAGCCCCTTCATGATCTGTCACTTGACTACTAAAAAAAGAAGCCCTGTATGGCCATGCATGCAAGTATTTACTCACGCATGTAGTTGGTTTGCTTTGATTCGCTCGGACTGTTTTGCTGCTCCGCACGTCAAGTTGTCGCACACAGACCGAGGGATGAGAGCAGGGCGCTGGCTGCTTTTCCTCTTGCTGGGCGCACATGCTGATCGAAAACTCCGGCTCGAAGGTGCGCTTCTCAATTTCGGCAGACGGCAACGACGCACAACGGTGGCTGCCCCCGGGAGCAGAGATTGCTCCTCCCGGGGGGCAGCAGCAGGAGAAATCAAGGTTGGCTCTTATACCAATTGTAACAAATCTAGCCCTTGATTTCTACTTTATTTCTCGCATAAAATTGCATTGCTTAAACTGGTTACAAGCATCTCAATATATATGCTAGAGACTCCTACTAACACACGTACTAGGACTTCGAATTGGACACCACTTCAACTCGAATTACACATGAAATCAAACTCAAATGCGACTAGGACTCTAAGTCAAGATTAATTTTAACAGATACTAACAAAATTATTGGGACTTGTGAAGTCACTTTTGATAAGGCAAGTCTTGGTACTAGACTTGATAGTGCCGGTACACGGTAATCAGGAAAGCATCTTCATCGACGACAACCCTGACTTAGAGGATAAGGACCCAATCCCTACTCTAGTCACTCTTGAGTTGGCTGGAAAGCCTACTTCCACTACTCCAGCTTCAGTAGAGCAGCCCCCTACCACCTACACTAGCACTTCAAGTAGCTTTGCTTCTAGCTTCATAGCCCATGAGGAAGAGGCCACATCTATACCAGGACCTCCTCTTCACATTCAGCAACGATACCCTTAGGAGCAGTGATTAGAGATTTTCATAAGTGTTACTTAAGGTTCATCTCTTTAGATTCTCATGCATATTCTACTTTTGTTGTGTCTTTTAAACCCCGAGATATCACCCATACTTTATATTATTCATTTTGGGTCAATGTCATGCATGAAGAGCTTGAAAACTTTGAAAGAAACTAAGTCTGGATCTTATTTGAACCTCCTCCTAGTCATAATATAATTAGTATAAAATGGGTTTTCAAAAATAAGCAAAGTGAGGATGGATTGATAGTTTGCAAGAAGGCTAGACTTGTAGCTCAAGGATTTTTCTAGTTAGAGAGCTTAGACTTTGAGGAGACATTTGCATCTATAGCTAGAATAGAAGCCATTCGTATCTTGCTAGCATTTGCGATGACTAAGGGCTTTAAACTTTTTCAAATAGATGTTAAGAGTGCTTTTCTGAATAGTTTCATAGAAGAAGAGGTCAATATTAAGCAGCCTCCTGGGTTTAAAAATCCTAAGTTCCTAAACTGTGTGTAAGCTCTCTAAAGCCTTGTATAGATTGAAACAAAACCCTAGAGCTTGGTATAATAGTGTTAATAGTTTTTTTGCTTAAAAATGATTTCAAAATAGAAATAGTAGATAAAACCTTGTTTACTCTTAGGCATGGTAGTGAATTTTTACTTGTTCAGATTTTTGTGGATGATATTATATTCGGTGATTCTTCCCATCATTGGTGTCCAAATTTTTAGATTCTATGATTAGGGAATTTGATATAAGTATGATCGGTGAGTTGACTTTTTTCTCGGTCTTCAAGTCAAGCAACTAAAGAAAGAAACCTTTATTCGGAAAAGTAAGTACACGAAGGATCTTCTTTAGCACTTTGACATGGGAAGCAACAAACTAATGTTTACTCAAACTGTAACTTCTATCATGCTATATCCTGATAAGGATGGAGAGCCTATAGACCAGAAGGAGTACCATATCATGATTGATTCCCTCCTCTACCTCACGGTTTTGAGGTCGGAGATATAGTTTGTTATGTGTTTGTGCACTTGATTTCAGACTATCCCTTGTGCCTCACATCTTCAAGTAGTGCGTCACATTTTTAGGTACCTTCAGGACACTCTTGACTTTGGACTCTTGTATTCTTCTGACCCCGCACTCTCTCTTCACGTTTTTTCAGATGCTAATTTTGCAGGGTATAGGATAGATAGGAAAAGTATCTCTGGCACTTATCATTTGCTAGGCACATCTCTTATCTCTTGGCCATCTAGGAAGCAGTTCTCCGTTGCACATCCCACTGCCGAGGTAGAGTATGTAGCTACTGCTAGTAGTTGCTCTCAAGATCTATGGATCTTATCTACTCGCGGGACTATAGGTTGGTATTAGATAGTGTTCTCTCTTCTATGACAACACTAGAGCCATAACTATTGCCAAAAACTCAGTACAACACTCTATGACCAAACATATTGATATTAGATACCATTTCTTTATAGACCATGTAGAGAATAATGATGTTGTGCTTTACTTTGTAGAATCAGAGCACCAACTTGCAAATATTTTCGCTAAGGCTCTTAATTCTTCTTGTTTTGCTTCTTTGCGAGGGGAGTTAGAAGTTATTAGCCCTTTTGGTCCGTTTTGAGAGAGAGTTTGACTTCTTTTGCATCCATTATAACATAATGCATATCTAAATTTAGCAACTTACATTGTATAAAATTATATGGAGTTTGACTATTACTCTTGTGTAATATGATATCTTGTTTTATATCTTGTCATGTCTTCTGCTAGTTTGGTAGATTAATCATGTCTTTCTATATGTAGCTTAACTCTTGCCATGCTAACTTCCTTAAATGTGAAAAAGTTGAACTAAACATGTCTCGTTGGATCTTATGACTAGTTTTGCTGTAGTGATTCTCTTATGATTGATTAATATCAACTATGCAAAGTTGAGTCT
This sequence comes from Dendrocalamus sinicus, assembly GCA_036346575.1. Lineage (NCBI taxonomy): Eukaryota > Viridiplantae > Streptophyta > Magnoliopsida > Poales > Poaceae > Dendrocalamus > Dendrocalamus sinicus. Next base: position 34,525,378 of record CM070642.1, read on the forward strand.
AGAATCTAAATTGAGCTTTATATGAGTTATGCTAGTTTTTTTTATTAAGCACGAGTGTTGTGGTTACTGACCAAACAGAGAGAGAGATGGTAGTGGAGAGGTGGGAGTGTTCTGCCTCACCCTCCCCCTCATCCTGATATATATATATTCACATGGAGTATGCTTTTACAGATATGCCCTTACATCCGTACATCCCCATTAGGGGCACTTATGTCATTACACACGTTACTCTGGTTCTTATAACCTCCTAACAGGCCTGCTGGGCTTAGGTGGGCGCCACCCCTACAACAGGAGCCTCTCATGGTGAAAGGCTTCACAGGGCCGAAGCCATGTCGCCGAGTCCTTTGGCCCCCTCCGTCCCCTGCGGCCTGTGAATTTCTCCAAACTTGCGGTTGGGGAGCTCGAGGTGTGGGATGGAAGGTGATGTCGAAGTACAGCGGAGGCTAGCGCCTAAGTCGGAGCCGAGGCGTGCGCGCTCCGTCCCCTACCCTTCGAACAGGTGGCAGCGGAGGCTGGCGCCTAGTCAAAGTAGACGCGCGCGCGCTCCGTCCCCTACCCTTCGAGCGGGTGGCAGCGGAGGCTGGCGCCTAGTTGAAGTAGACGCGCGCGCGCTCCGTCCTCTACCATTCAAACGGGTGGCAGCGGAGGCTGGCGCCTAAGTCGAAGTAGACGCGCGCACTCCATCCCCTACCCTTCGAACGGGTGGCAGCGGAGGCTGGCGCCTAGTCGGAGCCGAGGCGCGCGCGCTCCGTCCCCTACCGTTCGAATGGGTGGCAGCAGAGGCTGGCGCCTAGTCGAAGTAGACGCGCGCGTGCTCGTCCCCTACCCTTCGAGCGGTGGCGCGAGGCCGGCGCCAGTCGGCGTAGACGCGCGCCGCCGCCCCTACCCTTCGAGCGGTGGCGCGAGACCGGCGCCTAATGAAATAGACGCGCGCGCGCTCGCCCCGCACTTTCGAACGGGTGGCGGTGGAGGCCGGCGCCTAAGTCGGCGCAGACGAGCGTCGCACTTGCCGGAGCCGGAGGCGGGGTTGGAGTTTGTCCTTTCGGTCCGTGGGCGCCTTTAATGGCGGCTAGGACCGCATCGACGCCAGCTCGCCAAAAGGCGGGTTATTGCGTCGTGCAGTGTCCGTTCATGTGGTTAGGGCACGCGGCGGCTTGTAACTGGAGCGCCGCAGTGGGTCAGGAATTGCGTGACCGTGACCGCTTGCGTTGACGGTCCTTGGTTCTGCGGTCGCGTGTAGCGTGTATCGCCACGACGCCTCATTTTCGGTTACGGGGAATCGTGCGGGGCGGACCTTTGCGCCGCTGCGGTTGCATCCGGCACGCGGATCGTTGCGACGCTTCGGTAGCGGCGATATGGGCGAGGTGGCTTGAAATAGCCCCACGTAACAGCGTCCCCGCACCTTTACACCCTCTTTCCTGTCTACTCCGCCCTCTACACTTTCGCGATATTTTCACCGCTTCAATCTCTTTGTGGGAAGCGATGGCCTCCGGTGGTAAGCGCAGCCAGGCGGTTGGTGGCTCTGGCATTCGCCGGCGACCGTCGCTGCTGGTGGTGAAGTACTCGCTGAGCGAGCGCGACCCGGCGGCGGCAGACAAGTGGTGGCTGGCGACGGAGAAGGAAGGCTCGTTCTCCGGCGAGTTGGGCCCTTCACTTGTGACCGAGAAGGCCATCCACCATCGCTGCGAGGGAAGCTTTCCGATCGCCAGGCGGTACGACTGCCCGCCCCCGACGAGACCGAGCCGCACCCCGAGCCGTCCGAGGCGATCGTTTTCGTCGCCTTCTTGGATGCAGGGCTCCGCATCCCGGCGGCGGCTATTGTGGGCGACGTGCTACGGACCTACGGCCGAATCGCGCGATTGACTCCAAACGCCGTGGCGGCTTGCCGTATCTGATTGGGCTTTGCGTTCGGGGCGTCTTGGCCCAGCTCTTCTTTGTTTGCCTATTCGCACGAGGCACGGTGCCACCAAAAGACCGGAAGGCGGGACACTATCGAACTTTGGCGCAGTTAGCTTCCTTCTCCTACGCCGCCCCGCACCAGCTTTTCCCGCGACCGACTCGCGGAAGTGGGAGTCCCATGGATGAAGCAGTGGTTCTACCACCATGTAGAGAGCGGAGCGGCCTCGAGTGTACGGGCCGGCCGATCGCGTCAGACTTCGCCGGTCGGACATCGACGACGAAGACAGCGGCGCTCGACGACTCGTGGGCTTGGTGGCCCGCTTCAATATGCGCGACCTCGCAAGAGTTCGTGATGTACGGCGTGGCGCCGCTGCGGCGGCCGCGCGCTTGCCGTTGAGAGTCGCCGAGACGACAACGTTGAGCCGTTGGTCGCGCATCGCCGCGCCCCAACCTCGTAGTGCCGACCGCCGCTCTCCTTTGTCCGCGCGTAGCGTGTTACGTATTCACCCCCCTTTTTCTTCTGCTTTAATTTAGAGATTAGCTTGGATGACGCGGAGCGACTCGTGCGTGTGTTCCTCGGGCCGTATACCGGCAGGGAACACGAGCAGCGCTCATCCGCAACTGCGTCGGCGGGGCTGGGGCGGATAAATCGTGTGTGCGAGGCCTTGGGCCTTGCCGTGCCGGACCGCCCTTGTCCGTCTTCGCAACCTCAAGACGCCGGTGCTGCGAAGACGAAGGCGCCGTCTCGCAAAGGGGCCGAGGCGGAGCGTCCGTCGTTTTTGGCATGGCAGCCGCGCCTGCTGCTAGCCCCGGTGCGGCCGACGCGGAGTCAGATTCGGCGAGATATGCCGACTCAGGCTTGGGGGCTGGGGACGCCGGGGGCGAAGTATCCTCTGGGGGCGTCCCGGACGACGGGCTCACGGCAGCCCGCCAGAGGGAGGAAGTCTCGCATTCCCTTGCGGTCGTCGAGACGGGACCCGAGCCGGCCGGCCGTGTTGAAGTGGGGTGCCCGGTTGTGGCGGCTACGACGTCGGAGGCGCAACCTTCGGTGACGACCGTCTCGACGCCGGAGACGCAGCCTTCGGCCATGGCCGCTGCGATGCCAGAGAGGCAATCTTCGGTCGTGGTCGCCGCGGCGGCCGGAGCTGAGCCGTCGCCCGCAGAGGTTGCCGCCGAGGGGCTTTTGCCCCCGGGTGCTGCAGTCGCGGGCTGTTCCCGATGGTTCTTTGAGACAGGGCGCCGCCCCATTCCGCCAAACGGCCATGCTCGCGCCGTGGCTCCACCAAACGCCGAGGGTTCATCAGGTGACGGGCGCCGGAGTTTGTGGGACTCGACACCCATGCCGAGGTCCCTACGGCGCGTGTTCCTCCTACGCCTCGGACGCGCCGTCCCACCTTGCCGGAGCGATCGCGCGACGGTAAACATGGACGCCTCTGTTCTTGCGGAACCGCACCTCCTAAGGGCTTGCGCCATCGCTCCGTTCTCGGACTAGGGAAGGCTCCCAAACTCCGCCACCGCCACCGAGGGTAAATTGGCATGGGTTATCCCGAACGCGTTTTGTTGCTCCTTGTGGTGTGCTCACACGCACTTTTGCCCGCAGCGTCGCTTATCCCGAGGAGGAGCCTTTGCTAGAACGCGAGGGTTCCGCGCCGTTGGCACGAAGCGCTCGCGCCCGCCCCGCGACTTTCGCCCCCGCGAGACGCCGAGGGCATGGCATGGCATTGTGGATGACGCGCCGCCGTCGCAGCGGCGCGCTACCCGCGAGGTGGACCGTCGAGGGACGGCCGAGGTGTCGGGTGCGGGTAAGTGCGTAGTTATATGATAACACCCGCCATGCCGCGCTTGCTGAATCGCTTTTGCCTCACTCGGTGCCGGGCGTGCCTTGCGAGGCGGCTTATGTTCATGCACAAAGGGCGCTGAAGATAGGCCGCAGCCGCCGAGGAGCAATTGCGCGAGGCCGCGAGGTTCGATCCGCCCAGATGCCCGAATCCGCCACTTGAGGCGAGTGCGCCGAGGAAGGCACACGCCGAGGGGCTGCCGCGTCGGCGCGGAGTCGGCCACCGAGGCGCGCGGATAAAGTTCGCGCGGAGCGGGACGGCCTTCGCAGCAAGTCGCCTTGCCGAGAAGGAAAAGGGCGAGCTTGCCTCGACTCTAGCGAGTGCAACCGGCGCTTGGCGAGGCTTCGGTCATTGCGTGGGGCGCCCGCAAATGCTGGAAGTCCACCTCCAAAGACTTGTGGGTGCGGTGCCGGACCACGCCTTCGGCCCGAGGAGTTGCTGCGGGCCCTTCGCCGATCCATGATGCCGCCGACGTTGCGGCGGGCTGCGATGAACTTTGGCGACCATCGTGCCAATGTGGTCGCGTGCACGTGTGCGCCCTCCTTCGGCACCGTGGTTGCACGCACATCGCCGGGCTGGAGAACCCTTAGCTGGAGATGCCCGACGGGCCGGGTGATGTCCGGTGAAATCTGCGTGCCGCCACCCCCGTCAAATTCTTCTACGAGCGGATCCGGGACTACGCCGGGATAGCCGCCACGCAGTCGAGCTTCGAAGTCCCTTCATGGGGAGGAGCCTCGGCCAATTTCTAGACGGTCCGCGCGCGACGAGGGTGGCGCCGAGGCCTCCGAGATGCCGAAGGCTCACAGTGCGGCGCGAACGTGGCTAGGTGTGGCGCGCGTTGTAACGTCGCTTCTTAATTGAATGAATAAAGTGCGTGCTTGCTTCACGAATCGATTACTTGCCTTTATCCCGGCGCTTCCTTCTTTGGGCGCGGCGCCGCGTCGCGCTTGCGACCCGCGGCGTCTTCGATCTTGGCAAAGGGCCGAGGAGTCGTTGAACTTTTGGGCAGGCCGACCTTCTTCGAGCGAGGCCCCAGCTTTAGCGCGTGTTAAGGACGAGCCCGCGGGATAGCGGCTTAGAACGGCAATGATGTTGCCAGACCTTTGTACTTGTGTGATTTTTCCGGTATGCAGATTTTCTGGCATTTTAGGATATGCGCTGTGTGTTGATGCCACTTCGGGTTCACGGGCACGCCTCATGCTACGCGGGGACGGGATCTCCGCGCTCGACGCGCACCGTTGGCGAAGTAGTTGCGCAAGGGTTCCTTAGAACGGCGCTTGCGGCGGTCCTGGCGCCTCACCTTTACATCCGTGAACGGGCGGGCGCGAGCGCACTCGATGCCGCGCTTTATGGTCCGTAGACTGGCGTGTGCGGAGGCGGACCTCGGCACTTTGCCTTTTTATAGTCCGTAGACTGGCGGGTGCGGAGGCGACCTCGACGCCGCTTTTTATAGTCCGTAGATCGGTGGGTGCGAGGCGACCTCGCACGCCGCCTTTTATAGTCCGTAGATCGCGGGTGCGAGGCGGACCTCGACGCCGCTTTTTATATTCCGTAGATCGGCGGGTGCGGAGGCGACCTCGGCGCTTCGCTTTTTATAGTCTGTAGATCGGCGGGTGCGAGGCGACCTCGACGCCGCTTTTTATAGTCCGTGGATCGGCGGTGCGAGCGCACCTCGGCTTCGCTTTTTATAGTCCGTAGACTGGCGGGTGCGGAGGCGGACCTCGACGCTCTGCCTTTTTATAGTCCGTGGACTGGCACGGGCGAGGGTGGAAGTGCGCGCACATTCCGTTCCTCTTGCTCCTCATGGCGGGGGTAGCCTCTGGCATGCTGTGTCTTCGGCAACGCGCGCTGCGCTCACCTCCCGCAGTACGCGAGGGTGAGCCTCGCTCCGCTGCGATTAATATTCGTGTCCTCCGCCCGCGTTGCGAAACGTGTGGGGGGCCTCCGTAGTTTTATTTATACTCTGCAGAGTGCGTGGGATCAACATCCACGTCCTATTTATACTCCGCAGAGTATGCACAGGGACGAGGTCCCTGGCATGCGCGGAGTTCGCGTCTTGTTTAGACTCCGTAGAGTGCGCAGGGAGAACATCCGCGTCTTATTTATACTCAGTGAAGTGCGTGCGGCGTCCCTCACACGCCTTTTGTTTATACTCGTGCCCGTCACCTTTGGCTACGGCGAGTGCACACGCGACGTCGCGACTTCGATTTATACTCGATCCTGTACCCGCTACGGCGAGTGCACACGCGAACGCGCGTCTTTGTTTATACTCGTGCCCGTCACCTTTGGCTACGGCGAGTGCACACGCGAACGTGCGACTTCGATTTATATTCAGTCCCGTACCCCTGGCTACGGTGAGTGCACACGCGAATGTGCGTCTTTGTTTATACTCAGGCCCGTCACCTTTGGCTACGGCGAGTGCACACGCGAACGTGCGACTTCGATTTATACTCGATCCGCACCCACAGCTACGGCGAGTGCACACGCGAACGTGCGTCTTTGTTTATACTCAGGCCCATCACCTTTGGCTACGGCGAGTGGACACGCGAACGTGCGACTTCGATTTATACTCAGTCCCGTACCCCTGGCTACGGCGAGTGCACACGCGAACGTGTGTCTTTGTTTATACTCAGGCCCGTCACCTTTGGCTACGACGAGTGCACACGCGAACGTGCGACTTCGATTTATACTCAGTCCCGTACCCCTGGCTACAGCGAGTGCACACGCGAACGTGCGTCTTTGGTTTATACTGCGGGAATGCGCGCGCTGGCCAGGCCTGCGCGCGCCTATGCCGCGTACTTGCGCGTGATGAAGAAAGATTGGCGACAAACGGCGATCTTCATTACATCCCCGTTTGCGCGGGTAAGCAATTACAGGGGATGGATATACTAACCATTTGTCCTTGGTACGGCCGAAGTCTCTAGTCGCTAAACATCTGCAGGGCCCGCCAAGGCGCCTCCGAATGGCCCCGTGTACTCCCGCGCTGCGACACCAGCTCTAAGAGCGCCATTGGGCTTCGCGACGCGGATACCTGGTACCTGGCTCGATGCGCCGGGCCATATCTTGATCGCCTCGGACGGTGATGATGGTCCGGGGACCCGGGATCTTCATGCACAGATAGCCGTGATGTGGTACCGCGCCGAAGGAGTTGAGGATTGGGCGCCCTAGTATGGCATTGTAGGGGTACGGAAGGTCGACCACATCGAAGGTGGAATCTTCGGCCCGCACATTGTCATCTTGGCCGAACGAGACTTGGAGACCTATTTGGCCCAGCGCCCGCAGGGGCTGTCCCCCGAAGCCCTGCAGTGGGATTCCCGAGGGCCCTAGGCGGCTTCGAGGGATCCCCATCTGGTCGAAGGCCGCCGCAAACAATATATTCGCGGAGCTACCGCCGTCCACCAAGGCACGCCCCGCGTCACATCCCGCGATAGTGACCCGGATGACCAGGGGGTCCTGATGAGGGAAGTGCACGCCTTGGGCGTCATCGGGTGTGAATGTAACTTCGTGCTGCGCCCAGTCCGGCGGTGCTTGCGCTGGGTATGCCGCCACGTGATGTAGTCTTCGCGCATAGGCCTTCTGCTGCCGTGCTGAGGCGAATTCCAGCGCAGAGCCTCCGGATATGACGTTCATGACCTTGCGGTGGGTTGCCTCCGGGGTCTGCAGCGACATGAGGCCCTCCCGAGGCTGCTGTACGTGAGCTTGGATCCGTAGGGGGCCTTCCTGAGGCTGCATCCCTTGCGTCTGTACCTGCGTGGGGGCCTCGTATGGGAACTGGACGTGGGCCACCGCAGGCGGACGCGTCTCCGGGTTCCTGTCCCTAGCGGCGCTTTGGCGGAGCGCCGCGTTGGAGACACACGAGCGTGTGTCGTGGGTGCCTCGGCCGTGGACTTCGCACCACAGTCCCTGGTGCTGGTCGTCGTAATCTCCACGGCTTTTATCATCGCGGTCGCGGCCACGGCCGCGTCCTCGACCTCGGCGCCCCCGACCACCACGACCAGCGAAAGTGCTTTCTTGAGCGCCGATGTCGAGGACGAACCGCCTCGCGCGCGACCTGGCGGCGCGCTTAGGCCCATTGGGCGGCTCCTCGTGCGGGGCTTCTCGCGTTGGCGCGTCTTTAGATGACTCGGCTTGCGTTTGCCTCGAGGCCGTCCGTGATGGATCTTCGCTTTTGTCGAGCCACCGACCGGTTGGCGTCGAGTCATCTCCTCGCCGGCGAGCGTCTTCTTCGCCTCGCGTACTCCTCCATTTTGTCAAAGAGCCGCCACCGCCTTGATCGGCTTTCGCGCGTTGTACTCGCCATCGGGCGGACGAAGGCCCCGTATGGCGCATTAACGATGGTGGTTTCATTGACGTCTTTCACTTGGCATCGAATCTTGGCGAAGCGCTTGAAGTAGTCCTGGAGCTTCTCCGAGGGCTTTTGCTTCACCACGAATAGTTGGTCCGCGTCGACTCGCTCGACATAGTTTCCCTGGAAGTTGTTGTGAAGGCGGTCGCGGAGCTGCTCCCACGCGTAGATGGAGCCCGGCTCTATGGTAAAAAACCAAGAGAGCGCCACTCCTTGCAGCGCGAGGGGGAGTCCCTTCGCCTTCGTGGTGTCGTCTCCGCCCGCGGCCTCGATCGCGGTTTCGTACACGCGCACGAACTCGCGGGGATCTGTGTCGCCTTTGTACGGGTCGACGATGCTAGGGAACTTGAAGTCTTTGGGCCACGCCGCTGCTGCGGCCCGCGGCGCGGGACTCGGATCTGGCGCCGCGGCGCGCGCGGCTAGACGTGGGGGCTTCGCGGCTGTCCGCCCTCTCCGGCGTGGGCTCGGGCGCGATTACTGGCGCGGCCTGCTGGATCCGAGCCTCTTGTATACCTCGGACGGCTCCACGAAGGTCCCCTAGTTCCCGCTGGAACGCGTTGAGGGCTGCTAGTAGGGCGCTTTCCACCGCAGGTGCTGTCGGGACCGCCGGAACACCCAGCGGATGGGTCGGCGCAGGGACCATCGCCTCACGATCTCCGGATCCGCCGGATGCTTCGTTGCGGCTACCCCCCGCCGTCTGATCCGTGCTACCGGCGAGGGTGGCGGGGGCTGTCGTTGCAGTGCCAGCGACGGGGTTGGATGCCGTTGTAGCGGCACTGGCGGGGTCGGTCGTTGTAGCACGAGCGACGGGGTTGGATGTCGTTGTAGCGGCGCTGGCGGGGTCGGTCGTTGTAGCGCGAGCGCCGACGCTCGCGACCATCGCGCCTACGCCGCCGCCGCTCTTCGCGCGGCGATGCCGGCCACGTATTCACGCGCCGCTCCGACCCACCGTCTTCTTTCCTTCGCCGCCGATGAAGCTTTTTCGGTGCCATCCTTCTTCGATCTTCGAGCTTGTCCTTGTCCTCCCCACGACGGCGCCAATCTGTTGTGGTTCTCGACCAAACAGAGAGAGATGGTAGTGGAGAGGTGGGAGTGTTCTGCCTCACCCTCCCCCTCATCCTGATATATATATTCACATGGAGTATGCTTTTACAGATATGCCCTTACATCCGTACATCCCCATTAGGGGCACTTATGTCATTACACACGTTACTCTGGTTCTTATAACATCCTAACAGGCCTGCTGGGCTTAGGTGGGGGCCACCCCTACAACAACGAGTTTACTACTCCTAGGCTTTTGCAGCTCGGGTCGAGCATAGCCTACAGACTAAGGAGTAATTGTTTGTTGTTGAACTAAATAAAGAAAATAAAAAATTATCCTATTTGTGTGAATAAACTAATTTTACCAATTCTTTCTCATAAGATGACTTGCCATTGTATTAGGCATGAACTTAGGGGGTTTTGGCTGAGCTAGACCACTTTCTTAAGCTTCTTACTTGGGATGGTCGTAGTAACGCTTGAGATCTAGTACATAACTGAGAAAGCAAAAATGTGAAAAATGGTTGAAGCTTAAGAGGCAGTTGTGGATGGCTCCTAGTTCAGGACTAGCTTGACTAAGATAAGACCAAAAATGAATTTCAACAAGTGTTAAATGTATTAATTATGCTCAATTCTAAGTGCTCGAATAAAATGATTCAATTCTGAACTTGTGGCACCCTAAATAGACTTAATTGTAGCTTCTTGGTTCTATTTAGCTTGGTGACATGACTTGACTCATTTTTGTATACCTTGGTTAAACTATGATCTTGAACAACTTGATGTACTAAAAACCCATTTAATTTTATACTCTTGCTTAAATAGTTTAGTTTTGCTATATATGCTTTGACATGATCTAAATAGTTATTTCACATAATATGGTTTGGTGTAATACTTACAGAGTTATTTTTGGTAATTTTCATGGCTTCTTAAGCTAAAACTAAATAAAATGCAACCATTTTATTTTATTCATACTCTATTTTCTTCTATGCATATTAATGATTCCATTGTGAAACGAGAAGAAATATTGGTAAAAATGCATATCTAGAGTATGATTTAGAGTTTTGGAGTTTTTGTGTGAATTCTTACTAAGTTGGAGATTTAATATTTTGTTGTGATTCTCTTGGTATTTTGATCTCTTCTAACTATGACCAAGGTCAAATAAAAGAATTGTCCTTTCATATAGACCTAGAGTGAGATTTCTCATTTTATTTGATGATTTGAAGCTTTTTTTTGTGAAAAACTTGTCATTTTCAGTAGCTTTACTCTATTTCTAACTCATATAGTCATTTTTAGTCTTTGCAATGCTTATGTGACCATTTTAAGTTTCTATTTGCAAAATTCCCTCTCTAAATTCTAAAACAACCTTCTATTTGTATTTTGAAGAAATTGCTAATGAATTCATCAAGAGAAAGATTGAAGAATCATACGAGAAGGTCCAGGGTTTTTTTTTGTGATGAGCCATTATCATTTTGGGTGAGTGGAAATTTGCAAATTTTTCTGGACAGTTTGCAGATGTGGCGGTCTAACCGACCAACTTGTGTTGCTTCGATTCGGTTGAAATGGATGATTTTAGGAAATTTGAGTCATGGGATGATTTGATTTGACCTAGGTTTGTACACATGAGTTGCATAACATATGTTACAGCTAACATGGGTCAAATTGTGAAGAACTTATACCCGAAAATGATTTCTTAGTCTTTGAATGTGTAGGGGTGTTTGGAGTCAACCAAGGTCAATGGCGAGGATCGGGGCTACGCTCATGGAGGAGCTAAGACCCAGAACGATCAAGAATACCGGGTGAGATAGCTGAACTCAAGCATGGTACAAGGAAGACGAAAAATATTGAAGGAAAGTTCGAGCGATGGGTTACACAATGTGGCTTGATCGGTTCAACTAAGGCGTGGTCTAGTAGAACCAGAACAAGAGAGACTTGCCGACGCGTGGCAAGCCAGTGGTTCATCTACACATGGTATGCATAGCGATTGCTTGCAAGAAAAGATGAAGATTGTGTCAAGAAATGGTACTTTGGTAAGTTGACCAAAATACCAGAAACTACCTTGAATCAAAACAGATGCGCTTGGGAGGACAATTTAGGTCAAGAAGGAGCTGATATGATAAGTGAATCAAACATTAAGGACTTAGCAGATTTGAATTTATGTGCTTTGAAAAGAGTGTATAAGTGTAGTGTGTGAGTAAAACATGTGTTGTGTGGGGTTAACGTGTTTTTCCATTTGTACTAAGTGAATAATATCTATTAGGGTTAGATGGGGTCGATTGCCTTCCTATTTAACGGGTTGGGATAGAGATTTGCAAGTTAACCATCCAACTATCCTAGTTTTACTCATAGAAGCCATATGTTCTAGGGTTAGGTTTTAAGAAGTGTAAGTGTTGTGATGCACTCTCTTATCCTTCACGTGGAATGGCTATAAAACATTCGTCCTAAAGTACAAATATATCAACTTTGTTCATCTCTCATGGACCTCTCTTGTTTTGGTTGATCTGCTCTTGTTTTAGTTGGTTTTGATTTTGCTTCTCTACTTTCTTGATCTTACTAGATGCTAAGGATGAGTAAGTGATGGAGATATATATTAGAAATCAATCATCATCTATCTAGGCATAAAGTTTGGTAAGTTTTTGAAGTTGCCCTAGTCTCTCTTGAGTGATTTCTTGATATAGTTGTTTTTGTCTTGATTTCTTGGGTGTTCTAACTTCTTACGACATGTGGAAATACAACTAGAGCTATCTTGATCATCATTCACACACGAGCAAGTTATACTTACCATTTTTTGTTTTTTTACTTGGTTTTAGTTCAATATTCCTTCAAACGAAAAAACTTAGAACTTTGGCAACGATTTTCTTGACCTTTAATTGGAATAGGTTTCTAACATACTAGAGAAGGTGTATACCAAATTTCAAGTGATTTGGAGACTTATTTTGTGGGTTTGCTTAATTTACGGTTTTAGTCCGGTATTAGTGTAGCAGAGCTTGATGAACCAAAATATCTCAATTCTCTTAAGTTCTTTCAAGATTTTTAATTGAGATAGGTTTTTAAGATCATGATCTAACCTTGGTCAAGTTTAAAATATTTTGCAACTATGTATGAAAAGTTAAATGGATTTTTAGATTTGAAGTAGTGATGTTTTTACTGTTTAGCATGGTGAATTTTTTGGATTCTTATATCTTCATAGTTTCCTATAATTATTAAAGTGAAGAATTGACAAATATTTGAAGAAAAATTTAAAGACACTATTTACCTCAGTTATTGTACTGGTCCTACACAGTAGCAAAACTAGTCTCATTCTTTTTAGCTTTTTAGCCAGCTTATAGATTCAGTTTCTATCAGCTAATATTATTCATCAAACTTACCAACCATAGACAAAAGCTATTAGTCGCATTCTAAAAGAACCGAGCATATACCAAGCAACTAGGTAAGAAAACACGACAACAGTCCATAGCCTAGTTGGAACGAAAACTCAAAACCTTTCCTGAAAAGGCAAACCTCGTATAGCAAGTTTCGACTCCGGAATTAGGGAACACTGATTGATCATCATGCAAAATAACGGCAGACTGGTACAATCATGCAAGCATTTAACTTATTTGTGCAAAAGCACAAAAACCGTGTCCAAATACAGACTGCCTAACACCAAAATTCTCTCTTCCATCGCAGCATTTTCAGCATCAGCTTTAGAACTCACTCAAAATCTATTTTAAATAAGATCAAAACATTCAGCCTATCTTCTTTTCAGATACAGCATGGAAACTCTCCTTACCCACTCCTGTTCTCTTGGCTTGCAGAAAAGGGTCGAGAAGAACACAAACAACCATCTCACGCCTTCAAAGAGATCCAGCTCGGTTCCTTCACTAAAAACCACCGAACGAGCACCATCCCCTGCAGAGAGTCCGCATCGAGCACAAGAACTTTTTCTTCCTCGAGCGACCACGATAGTTTACCAGCCACAACAAAATGCAAAAAGAACTGCAAAAATGTAAAGGGTGCAAATCCTTGGGTCACCTAAAGATGCACTAGGCATGCATAGTTTACCAGCCACAACAAAATGCAAAAAGAACTGCAAAAATGTAAAGGGTGCAAATCCTTGGGTCACCTACAGATGCACTAGGCATGCACACCATTGCCATTGGCATAATATGTTCCATTTGAAAGACCATTGGCAAGCTTCTTTGCATGCCCATTTTGGTGTACTGTAGATATGTAAGAACCATTGCTTAGAGGATGTTTAGCAGTAATAACATGGCCATTGCAACAGCCTTGTAGCACCCTATCAAGTTGCCCAGATGAGGCCGCAATTAGTCCTGCAGAAATACAAATGAGGATTAACATGTGGTTTCTGGAGCAACTGTTTACAATACAAAGCACAATATAAACGTTTCTGGACAAGAAAACAGAGCAAATTATGAGCAGGAGATTATTCAACAGCTTACCCACAAATAGTGGAGAAGGTTTCGAAGGTCTTGACTGGAACTCTGGATGGAATTGTGCACCAACAAAATATCGATGATTGGGTATTTCAATTATCTAGAAAATAGCAAACTAATCAATAGGCAACTTTGGCAAAAAAAATGAAAAATTGTTCAAGCAAGTCTAAGTTTTCGTCAGACCTCCATTCTCCTTCCAGTCTCATCTTTGCCAACAAATTTAAGTCCAGCATTTTCAAACTCTGGCACCATATCAGGATTCACCTGTGAAGATGGTGATGTTTCAGTCCATGTCACTAGAAGCAGATCAAATGAGCAGGCAAGAAATAATAGAGATCATAAGATAAGACATCAGATTTCATAGCATTTAGATGTATGAACTGGCAAATATTAATAGACAGACCTCATATCTGTGCCGATGCCTCTCATCTACATAATTCACATTGCCATACCTAAATAGTGAAAATAATTAGCGCGGGAAGCCAAATAGTCTTGTAAGAATTCTAACAAAAAAATAACTCTAGGCCTAGGGCTATAATGAGTTATGCAGAAGGGGCTATATGTACTCACAATTTAGCAGACTTGCAATCAGCAACCTTAAAAAATGTTCTCCTTGATCCTAGGCGCATTGTGCCACCCATATGTGTTTTGGAACCCTAAAACAAAAATAAATAAAGCTATAATTCCAAGATGATCTGCATGGGACTGACAAAGCCGTTCTCTTGCCGTTAAATTTTCAATGGCGAACACTGTGATGTTTAATTCACAACAATGAAAATTGCAAGTGACTTTGCAAAAGAATTACCTCAGGCATAAAAATAACACATGGGGTCTTCGTATTGGGGTCAAATTCAGTGCTGTTAGCGTCAGAAAGATTCATGACATGCCGAGCAAACTCTACGACAGCAATCTGCATTCCAAGACATATACCAAGATATGGGACATTGTTTTCACGGGCATACTTAGCGGCCAGAATTTTCCCTTGGACACCTCTATCTCCAAAGCCACCCGGTACTAAAATGCCATCGGCGCCCTGAAATTAAAGCTCTTCGATAAGCATGATAGAAAGTAAAATATGCTACGGTAATCATATAGAACAATTTTTTTTAGCAAACTCCTCACCTTCAATAAATTCCATGCTGCTTTGTAAGCATCAGGTGCCTAGAACATTTAGCAAGGGCCAAGTAAGAAAAGAAAACAGCTCAGATTGATCATGCAGAGTAATAGGAGACTGCCAAACCTCAATGGCAGTGGAGTCCTCAAGATCGGCAGAAGCAACCCAATCAACAACAAGCTTCCTGCGGCAATCAACAGAAGCATGCAAGAGGGCCTACAAAATTTTTGTAGTAAACTCAAATATTAGACAGCAGTGATCAAATTTAGAAGGTAAAAACTGGTTATCACCATGGTAATCTAGCTCACTTTCAACACGGAGAGGTATGAATCAGATAAGCCAGTGTACTTCCCGACCATAGCAATCCTCACCTGAAATGAGAGCATTAGTCACTTGGAACTAAGAATGAAAAGGCCCAAGGGCAACAATCAGTGGGGGAAAAAACTAACAGTATCCTGAAGGGCGTCAAATATAGTAGCTCTTGCGACCCATTCATCCAACTTTGGATCCCGAGCAAAGCTGCAAATGTTACAAATAAATATCCATTGCCCAGCATAGAAAAAACATACTGAGTAGATATGGAGACAAACCTTTCAAGGTTCAGAACTTTAAGAATAGCTTCATGTGCCTTTTGGTCCTACAGGGCACAAATAGGATCCAGTATTAAACATAAATGCAGGGGACACCAAAAATGAATTTACTGCAAAGAAAATGAGTGCCATACCCGTAGCAACAAAGGAATACGCCAAATATTGGAAACATCATATAGAGTAACAATGTTTGCTGCCTGCAGAATACAATTACTCATAAGCTAACAGCAGCGATTAGCGGCCAAAGCAAATGAAGCTATCCCTGAAAACAAAAAGTTTACAGTTCCATTACCGGCACATGGCAGAACTGAGAGAGTTTTTCCTTCACATTTTCTTCCAAAACCTATTTAATACAATTGCAGTTTATGAAAAATAATGTAAAGAAACCCAACAAAGTGAAGAGTCTACCAAGATACAGCATAAAGGTAAATGAATTTGTTGACTAACCTTTGTACTGCGACAAGCTAAAATATTTGGGGTGAGCCCAAGTCCCCTTAAACCACGCACACTATGTTGGGTCGGCTTGGTTTTCTACAAGAGCAAATAACACAAACATAGAATAAATACTAGGTAAATGGAACTAAACAGATTTATGCAAATAATGCCATGTAAATGAAATAGTAAGTTAATTGACAGTGGAATATAATAAATGAATCAACCAGAGAGTCCGGCTACCTGTTCACCAACAACATTCAGAACTGGAACAAGACTGACATGCACCAAACAGAAGTTACCAGCACCTGGCAACCAAAGCAATGTCCAAAAGGAGATTGTAAATACTCGCTTACTCAGGAAAGATGGGAATACAGTGTTTAAGTATCAGTATAACTGTGCAAGTTCCTTACCAACACGATAAGAGAATTGACCCAAAGCTTCGATAAATGGCATAGATTCAATATCCCCTGCAGCAGGAGTTACAACGCAATCAAGCTACAGGAAAATTAGCTCTAAACTGTCTATTGGACAGCTATCAACCAAAATAAATATTTAAAACAGTTAATTATCTCATGCTCACCTATAGTGCCCCCCAGTTCTACCACACAGACATCAGCTGGTCCCTCCTTCCCATCCACTGGCATCATTGCAACACGCTCGATCCACTCTTGTATGGCATTTGTGATGTGCGGTACAACCTTAAGGTAAAATTGGTTGAATGATCAGCACTTGAAAAAACATGCATCCAGAAGTTACCAGGACAGACAAAAACAAATACAAGTCCGCATGAGGGGATCCACACCTGGACAGTCTTTCCCAAGTATTCCCCCTTCCTCTCCTTGTCAATAACAGACTGTCATCAACCATAAAAAAAAAGTATAATAAGAAAAGTCTGAGCAGTTTGTTATGCAGGGAACAGCAACTGTATTTATAATGTCACATATTTGACATGCTATTATTCTTGTATATCCTTGTGGTTAAATAAAAAATATATTGCATTCTAAATGTACTCAAGTCATATAACACAACGAGTACATCCTTTTCCTATGCAGAGCTAGATATCAACGTCAACATCAATTGAACCATTTCGAAATTGTTCTGGATGTTTGCATGCCGATAAATGTCGTTAAAGAGCTATGTATCCCCCCTATGCAATATAGTTAAGACTTATGAATTGCACTGATGAAGACTTATGAATTGCACTGATGAACTTTACTACATCTACTGTGCCAATTTGCAAACCCAATGCCATGTAAATTAAGTTCTGCCAAGGAGAAAATAATTTGCTTACCTGGTAGATCTTTCCAGTGGTTATATTATTGTCCCGGGTCAGTTTAATATCAAGAAACCTCTCATAATTCCCAAGATCCAAGTCAACCTACAAGATCGAGAAGACAACACTTAGTTATATGAGCAAATATGCACTAGCTGTTGTAAAATTTGACTTGGTCACATATCAGTACCTCACCACCATCATCTAACACAAACACTTCGCCATGTTCGAATGGGGACATAGTACCAGCATCAGTGTTAAGGTAAGGATCTGCGTATTCAGATAATGCAAAGAGAACATGTCAACCTCATGAAGACAAAAGCAAGTAACTAGTGCATGCGAGCAAGTATTAGCTGGCTTGCCGCCAGCAATTCTACAAGGCAAAAGGTATAATCAAGCCCAGGTTCAGCAACAGTACAAGGAGTCACAAGGCTCCAACAGTAAAAACAAAGCAGGGTTTAGGTGATACTGGATAAGAATAACTAGGAGTAAACAAAACATGTAATATATCATTGAATTAAGTCAAAGATTCCAATGCGCTAAGGTGGCATGCAATGGTTTGTGACAAGACGATATCTAAATCGGCATTTCGCGGCGACTGATATCTAAATCAGCGTTTGCTTTGCCCTCCACAGCATAAGGCATCTGATAGACAGAGACAAGGATGGGAGGGAAAACCTAGGGCATGTTCTTTACCTCACAAGCTGGCGGCTTTTGGCTTTTGCTACGGTATCTAACTTTCAAACGGAGTATTTTCTCAAGACGGGGTCTATAAGTTAAACGATCTACACGTTAAAAGCCCAACATTTGTACCAGCCAAAATCGCAAGTGAGTATCTGTTTCTCTGTAATCTGTACCGTAAACAGCCAAAATTCAAAAATTTCAGTCAAAAGCCATAAGCCGCAGTAAAAAAGAACAGGCCCTAGTCTTTTCCAACCACCTTGTTTCCATGGGCGCAGCATAGAGGACCAAAAGTTTAGGCCAAATTTGAGAGTTGCAGCAAATTTATGCGCATCCAATTAAAGCATATTTTGTTCAGATATCTGGGAATTCGTCCATGTAACTTCCACAAAAGTTTCTCTCGAAAGACGGTAAAATATATTGGCCACAGATACCTCAAGCATAAGTGGTAACCAGTGAAGTAAAAGTCAGAAGCTTCTAGAACATTAGACCAAACTGGGATGGGCCACCTTTGTTCAAACTTCAAACCTTTGTGGCACCACCACATAAATGATCGTAGAACACCCCCAAAAATCTTCTAGTAAGCAGAAACAGGGAAAAAGAACCCCTTTTTGCTCATAGTGCAGAAGGTAGAGCAGATGTCCCAGTTCTACTTATCCCCTAATAACGAAGCAATCTCTGGAAAACTATCATAAAAAACTGTCTCTCGCACGCACGCAAGACAAGACAAGATTAGCAGGCTAATCAACATCACATCTTTTCCTACACCACAACCCCCTAAAACCCCGGGCTGAAACGACGAGAGCGCTAGGCCGACGGTTCGAAGAGGGAGTTTTCACCAAACCCAACCAAGAATCGTGGGGTCTCCCTGCACCTACTCCCACTCCCACCCGCGGCCGGCCTTGAGCAGCACGAATCGCTCCAAAATCAAATCATTTCGCTGGAAACCGGATCGAGGGCTCAGAGCCGCCCCGCAAAATCCTCCCCGAGAACGCCCCCAAACCGCGTTTTTTGGGGCCGCCCCGCCCGAAAGGGAGATTTTTGAACGGGGGGAGAACAAAAAAAATGTCGGGCGGCGGCGGGCACGTACCGATCTTGATGGACGTAATGCGGAGGCCGCAAGCCTTGAGGACGACGCCGATGCTGCTGGCCGTGACGCCCTTGCCGAGCCCACTCACCACCCCGCCGGTGACCAGCACGTACTTCATCTCGCCGGGAATCTCGGGCCAATCGGCCGCCGCCGCCCGAACCCTTCTGGCTCAGCCGGGCTGGCGCGCGAGTTCTTGGTCCAGGTGGGGTCGGCGTCTGTGGGCGCTCGCTCGCGAGGCGGAGGAGGTTTTAGGAGGGGAGGTGGGATTTGGGAGGGGAGAAGGAAGGAAAAGGCGGCGAGGCGAGGGAGGCAAAAGTGAGGCGGGGGTAGTAAGAGGGCGGAGGGCTTTTGGCCTATTTACAGCTCCGCTCTAACGTCTTCCGTTCCTTGTTTTATAGTAGTTTTTGGTTTATTTAAATTAAAAGTCACTTCAAACATTTTGATTTTTGGTTTTTTCCCCTTTATTTCTTTACATTATCTGTATTATGATTTTTTTTATTTTTTAGAAAAAACTAACATCCTTTATGGTACAATTTAAACCATAAATCAATTAGAGCAGGCCATATATATTCTCTCTAATCGCCCTCTCCATTTCTTTTTGCCCTTTTGGCCTTATCTTAACTTTTCTTTTTGCGAGTTTTTTTTGGGAGGTTAATTAGTTTAACTGAGTTCTTCCGTGGTGAAAAAACAGAACGGCGAGTCAGCGACTTCGTCCAAAATCTGTATAGGAATTGTTTTACGGTGTTGCCTATTCGTCAAGTGATTAAAAGTTTGCTAAATCACATGCTCTTTTGTTAGCTATTGGATGAAGATTTTAATCATACTCGTTAATCTCTTATCCCTCACCAAGGTTAACATCACGATCATAGTCATAGGATTGTACCAGGAATGTCAATACACTCAAATCCCATCAGAAGTCATGTATAGTAGAATTATGTAAAATCACTTATCATTTAAGATTATGAAAGACTTATGTGTTTGGTTTTATCTTGTCACACAATTCAAGGACTAAGTAGTTAATACTTTACATTAAGATTTGAAGACTTGAATAATAAAATTTAATTTAATTATTTATTTATTAACTTTTTACATAAAATGGTCAGGCAATGTTGATAAAATTACCATCTTAGTCCTAACTCTCAATGACATAGAATCAAAACTGTGATTCTAGTTATAGATAAGATAGACATTTATTAATCAAATGATATGTAAAATGAACGAATAAACACTCATATCACTCGTGAAATACATGGTAAATTGGAAAATAGAATGTGTTTTTGGTAGAATTAAGTAGAATCTTCGATTCTATAATTTGATCTTAGAATGTGATTCTATCTAAGTGTCTTTGATCCAATTCAAGATTACAATTCAACAACCTTACCCTCACCCTAGGATAAAAGTTAAAACATACAACTTTTCTGACCTCGACAAACAGCAAATTTAAGTTTAGTGAACCTTGTACAAAATACAGAGACAAAAATAATTTCTAACCTAAATAAAATAAAATTAACCTAAGTAAACTCCTAGAAATACCAAAATAAATTGGGCGTGTTAATTGCGAGGATATATGATTACCTGCGAGAAGGTTTTTTCTTACAATTTTAGTAATTTTTGGGAGGAAAAAAAATGAGAGACTTAGTAAGACATACATGAGGAATTGTCTTATCGGAGTATCTTTATACTATATATTTTTCTTGCGCGTGTTTTCTTTGTGTTTTTATGGGTAAAATTAGTTGCGAGATATGTTTTTTCTTACAAATCCTAGTTGTTTTACGAGAGTTAAAAAATAGTTCATGGGGCAGATGGGATTATCTTTACTCATTTAGTTTTTTTCTTGTGCGTGGTTTTTGTTTCTATTATGGAGAGAGAATTGTCCAGGTGTTACAACCTCTAGTTACTTTTTGGAGAAAAAAACACAAAGGGTTGGTGGCATATACATGATAATTTGTATGACTTTATTATCTTTATAAATATTTAGTTTCCTTTTTTCTTCCGTGTGTTTTTTCTGCTGTTGAGAGAAAATCGTGCAAGAGTCTGATTAGCTATATACATGAGGATTTGTATAGTTTTTATTCATATTCTGCTATATACATGAGGAAATCTCATTCGAGAAGAACTTGAGGGAGAAGAGAAGAGGGGGAGAGCATATCCGAAATTTCACTGTCCTCTCCAAGAAATATTATTTTAAGATGGCTAATATCGTACGGTATCCCATTGATCCCCAATCCAATAGGATAGCCGCTCCCACTTCCCTCCCTCTCAATGCCACTCCCCGCTAGCCTCCCATCGCCACTCCTTGGCCTCCCTCCTCGCTACTCCCCTGGCCTCCCTCCCATCGCCGCTCCCTAGTTGTTCCCCGCTGCCACTCCCCCTCCCCTCTTTTCTCCGGCGCGAGCAGCTCTGCACTCCTCATCCACCTCCCCTGCCCCTCCTCCACCACCGGCGGTGACCTCGTCACCTAGTCGCGTCGCCATCTCCCCTCCTCCCGCCATTACCACTCCACCCAACCTAATATTTAGTGTTCCTCTGTCGCCACCCGCCGCCCTCCGTCGCTGCCTGACGGCCTCCACCGCCGTCCACCGCCTCCCCGGCCTCCCTCTATGTCCAGGGGGCGCGATGAACCTGTCGTTGAAAATGGAGGAGGAGGGGAGGGTGGCGCCAGAGTTGAAGAAGGAGGTAGAGGGGCGGCGTCGGAGTTGAAGAAGGAGCATGGACCGACGGATCCCATCAAAATGGTTACGAATAGTATATCATTTTCTAGATTTTCTTTTCTTTTAATTAGTAAAGTGTGCTTTGGCAAGTACGCACGATTTTACCGTTTCCATCAGCCGAATATAGATTTTGTAGTGTTTTAGCAAATGCTGATAAAGTGCCATCTCCGTGAGCCGATTTTGCCATTTCTTTTTGGACGGACGAGCGAATTGCTTCTGCTCAACCTCTTTTTCCTTACTCAAACTGTGGTTTCTTCGTTGGAATCATCATCCTTCCTAGTCACAACAGCACATGCTGACACGCATACAGTAGCATCATTACACACAAAGTCGATCGTGTGGGTAATGTCGTAATGAGTAGCATTTTCTCAAGTTCTCAATAAGAAAATTTTTAGCTGAGATATTGAGGCAACTCTCACTATGTGTAGCAGCGATTATTTATGCATCATGACGACTCGATCAATACCTAGCTAATTGCCGGCTAGGTAGGATATTGATTGTTCACATACATATTATGGATCTCTGAAACTAGGAAATAATTTATACGGAAGTTACACACACACATATATATATATAGCTAAAATGGGACACCATGGTGTCTGGGCACCAAGCCCCCTGTCTTTGGATTACTTTTAGATGCGTGCAAGTGCAATGATATGTAATATATCAGGATGGAAAGTCTTAATCATGGATGGAAAATCTCAATCGTGGAGCCTATACACCATGGTGCCCCTATTATTTATGTTATACACACACATATATATTATATATGAAACGTTTTTTCTACTCCTAGGTGTAATTACTCTCTATACCGTATCTTATAAAGTAGAAAGCATCTTACGCAATGAAGGGAATGTACAAGGTACGTGTAATATATGAGTATATAAGACCATCTAGATAGTATGTATACTTTTTAAGATGATATGTACAGTTTTTGAGCATATCTCTTTTATGTATGAATATAAATGTATTAGAAAAAATATGTCAAAAACTATATATTCTCTTGCAATTTTTTTATATGGTTGGCAATGAAGTATCTTAGAATTAGTATATAAGTATATGTAAGGTGATAAAAAAAATAGTATTGGGAGTAGCTATATCTAGAAGTAGAATGCATTTTTTTCTCTATGTATGTGTGTGTTTTAATGAAAAAATGGAACCTGAAAAATATGTGTTGTGTGCGGTTCCTCTATAAGATAATGCGTGCTTGATAGGGTACTATCAACCAGGATAACTCATCTAGTGTGCAAGAGTCTACATGTGTAGCCAATTCAGTAGTCTACTTGTGTGTAGTGTACGTGCCACACTGCTGCCCTAGTTGGTGTGCAACAGTGAAACCATGGCCTGAGCAATAGCCAATAGTACGTAGTTGTAGTAACTAGCTAGGAAGGAGCCAATTATGCATGGCCTCCCTGAAGTTAAGGGCAGAATCAGGGTGCCTGTCCGGAGCATGTGAGGACATACCTTCAGAACGTGCATGCATCTGGGGGAGAAAAAGGCTGCACTTTGTTTTGTACCATTACACTTGCCAATGTCACACATAGACATTAGATGGAAGCCAAAAGGAAAAAAAAAGTTGTAGCTGGAGCAGCAGGCCATATATCAAAAGGTGCATAACTTTTGTATATTACCTAAAAAATAACTTTTGTATCGTACCACCCTTTATTTTTCTCCTGAGCAGACTTCAGTGGGTTCACAAAAATATTTGACATGCATCACCTTCATGCCAGGATAAGTGCATCGTATGCTCTGCAAAAGTAAAGGCTAGTAAGTTTACCTCATCTATATAGCTGTACAAATCTCACCATATAATAAGCGGCAACCATATATTATTGTACCAACAGTAATAGAAAACAAAACAAACGAAAGATTCATACAAATTAATGATATACCAATTGCCATGCATCCTGTTCTTCCGGTGGCTGACATATGACTAAAATCAACCATGGCTGACTGGGCACATGGACAGTAAGTAGTTTACACAATCAAGTCTAGGGGTGGAAAAAAAAAGTTCGTTAATAGGGCTCGTTGACTCGGTTTAAAATTGCTTTAATTATACTTGTTAATTAGTTAAATATTAAAATGAGTTGATTTCAAATGAATTTGAATTTTGCTCTAGCTCGGTTCGGCTCGGCTCGTTATATTAGCTCATTTCTAAAAATACTTTTAAATTATACGTAAAATGAATCAAACTATGTCAATTTTAGGAAAAACTCGATAAGACGAGGGCTTGGCTCAATATCCACCCCTAATCAAGTCCATATATATACATGCAAAAGCGTTAAAGACTTCAAAACTACACTGGAATGAATTCCAATCATGAATCAAAACAGTATCACTGCCAATTTAAATCACGGCTTGTCTACATTGCATTGCCGCTCAACGCTTTAAGCCTTGCCAATGCTGCAGTTCGTCTTCTCAGGCGACGGCAAGCCTACATGACCTCTCCAAGCGGCCCCAAAATACAAGCCCGGGCAAATGCCCTACAGTGTTTGGGTCCGCCCTTGATGTTCTCTTAAATCAATTTTATGGTATAATGTCCTGGTCTAAGGTGAATTGAAAAATGTCTTCGATCTGCCTAATTGCTACATTGCAGTGTGCTTCCAGCACTATGCATGCAAACTGGTCGTAAAGATAATTTTGTTAGCGTGTGTACACACGCGCACAAGCATTACGAAGCTCATGACACAAATTAAAAGACACTGATTTTTCACGGCTCACGGTTACTACCATATGTAAACTTGTATTAGCTACATGCACTAAGGCATGAGTTTAGCCATGCGCAAACAAGCGCCAGGGATTTGGATGTCTTCTCTCCCAACCGCTAATTGAGTTGAAAAAGAAATTAAGCTGCCATTGTAACGTTTTACTAACCATAAATTAAGATCTCAGGTCTCGTTTCGAACATGAGAAAAAAAATTCTCAATTTCTATAAAAATTAAACTTTTCATACGAAATTCCTGCATTAAACGCGGCATCAATCAGATAGCTAAACAAAACCGTGAAGCGGAGATGGAGCGGATCCCTGTCCCATGTGATCGGTGGCTGATCAACGATGCCGTCGCGGGGTGCTGGCACGTGCGGCATGCGGCAAGGCAGTTGGCGCTAATATAAGACTACCCGCTAGGGGCATGCTTTTTTTCAAAAGGAAAGGGGTAGAATTCAAGGAGAGAGAATTCATGGCCATTGGATTTCTAATCCAACGGTCCTAAATCTGGATGATAGTTAGAAAGAATAACAAAAACTCTTTAGTTTTTAACTTTTAATTTCTTATTTTTATTTTTTTTTGATTTTGTAGCCTTTTTGGATTTTTCTGTATTTCTTTGCATTGTTCGTGATGGGCTAACATGTCTTTTTTCTTTTATTTTTTAAATTTTAATTATACTAAAAACCATCAATAACTATAGCACAAAATAAATTATTTATAGTATTAAATAGTAAAAAATAAATTATAAGTAATAAAAAACCTAAATGAGCAGGGCAGCTTCAGTGTCTGTGTATATGCACATGCGGTCCAATAGTGCAGTCGCAGGCTCGCAGCTAGCTAGCGAATGCAGCATTCCCCATGCATGTCCGCATGCGTGCAGTGCCAGTGTCTGTGTACATGCACAGCATATGTGTACTACGCCGGTGGAGACTGGAGCGCTACGTGCCACGAATTCCGAGGCTCCTCACATGCATGCATGCATGCATGCTGCATGGCCGGACTCTGACATGCGGTCCCGTCTGTCATAGATAAGACAAACCGACACATGCATATTATACAATATATATAGAGACAACACTGATAGTTAATTGGTGCTAATTAATGGTTAATTGGTGCTAATGTGCTCACTCTAACAAGGAGAAATTTCAATATTTGACACTGAATACGTGCGCCTCTCAACTTTTAACCTCCAATTCGCACGCCTTTGAAAATTTAACCCTATCACTGCGAATTCTTTTGATTCAAGGGATTCTCTTCATTTTCGCAGTGACAAGTGTTAAAATAGAAAAGGAGAGAAAATGAGGAGAATCCCTTGAATCAAAAGAATTCGCAGTGACAGGGCTAAATTTTCAAAGGCGTGCGAATTGGGGGTTAAAAGTTGAGAGGCGCACGTATTCAGTGTCAAATATCGAAATTTCTCCTCTAACAAGAGATCGATCTAGCCCAAAAAGCTCGGATCGAGGCGGATGGCAAGCCCCAGTTTACTTATACTGTTTTGTAGAAAACCTCTTGCGCAATAAAATTTTATGACAAAAAGGTCCCTATCTTTACCCCTCTCCTATATCGCTCCTCTCTCTCCTATTCGTCTCTCAACTACCTAGCGTCGCCATCGCCTGGTCGACCGAGCCACCATCTCCCTAGCTTAAGGTCAGGATCCACTTGAGGTGTGGCTGGCGATGACCCCCAACGAGCGATTCTCGTCTGAGATGGTGAAGGCGAGCTTGAATTCGGAGAGCGATGGCAATGAATCTGACCTCAATTCGACAGGGAACGAGCCCAACGACGATGAGCAACACCGGATCTGGGCACAGCAATGAGGAAGACGACAACAAGACGCGACCTGAATCCGACGGCGACGAGATCTGACGAGGAAGAGCTCGATCTCGCCTGAGCTACTGCTCCGCCATCGAAGGAGTTCGAGGCCACTGGATTCTCGAGCAAGGAGAATAAGTATGAGGAGAACAACAGTGGCAAAGGGCCGAAGGAGGTCGAGTAGAAGGACTCTAGAATGGGATCCGACGAGCTAGCGGCGATGAGATCCAATGAGGAAGAGCTTGTTTTCGGCGAAGCTACTGCTTTGCCATCAGAGGAGTTCAAGGCCATCGAATTCTCGGGCCAGAAGGATGAGGAGAAGAGTGATGGTGAGGGGCCGAAGGAGGTCGAGGAGGAGGACTCCGAGATGGGATTCAATGAGCTGAATATCATGGGGCACGGGGAGGCGGGGGAGGAGCTATGCTAGGTTGAGGACCAAAGCATCGTGGTGCCACTGGAGCTGTACGACCTTGGTGGCCAGGATGGCGTGCTTGTGCTCGACGTGTGGGGTAGGCGATGGTAGCACTGACTGATGGAGCGACAAACAGGAGAGAGAGAGGACCAATGGGGGATGAAGGGGTAGAGATAGGGAACACTTCACGATAAAAATCTCATCGTGCAAGGGGTTACCGCAGAATTGCATAAGTGGGATGGGGGCTTCCCACCTGCCTCGATTCGAGTTGTCTAGGCTAGATCCAACGTCCGTGCTTGGCACAAACACATTAGCATCCAATTAGCCATTAGCATATACATACATACATACATACATACATACATACATACATACATACATACATACATACATACATACATACATACATACATACATACATACATACATACATACATACATACATACATACATACATACGTATATTCGTATGCATGTGCATATAAATGTACGTATATATACACATATATGTGCATACACACAAATATATATGTATATGCGTATATGTATGTATGTATGTATGTATGTATGTATGTATGTATGTATGTATGTATGTATGTATGTATGTATGTATGTATGTATGTATGTATGTATGTATGTATGTATGTATGTATGTATATACACAATAGCTCTATTCTACTCCAGGCGTAGAATAGCTTCTTTTACATGTTGGCCTGACAAGCATGTCTAACCCACATCTGTGTACCACTTCGTACGGGGACCAAGTTAACTAATGACATGTAGTTAATCAACTAACAAATATAGGTTCCTTATTAGTAATAGAATGTTTGTTTTCTTGTTTTAGCCATAATTTTTGACTGGTAGCTCTGATTCACGAACGGTTTCACCGGTAGGTTACTGATGACGAGAGGAACAGAATGCCATAAGTCTCGCTAATAAACGATAAATACATCTATGATGTAATAAAAACTGAAGAAGGATGCAGTAACACACCAAAAGGGTGCAATAAAAGCACTAGGCATATCCCAAACATAGTAAAATCACTTTATGTGTTTACTGTGTCATTGTAAAGAAACAATGTTCAAGAATATGCTAGGCGGATGACGAGGAGGGGTTTAGCGCCTAGGGGGGCCTAAGCAAGTGAATTTAAAAAAGTGACAACGGGCCAAAGATAAGCAATCATGCATATATATGTGATGTTTAGAAGAAGAAAACCTAGAGCAACATTGATGTAAAAATAGAGTTGATGTCTTGATGATGATAGCTCTTCATCCCTTAATGTAATTTTTTTGATGCAAATGCTTGATGTAAATTTGTAAACATACACATTAAGCAATTTATGAGATGCTTGGTATTAAATCATATGATTGAAGTATTTGCATATGTGCTTCAAATTTCAAATGAATGAAAGAAATGATAACAAAACAATAATGCACATGCAATCTAAAATATTAAGTTCATAACCACACAAACATAGACATTGTTCTCAACCTATGGCATCACAAGTTAGTCACACATAGTGCCATAGACATAGACATGGTTCTCAAAAGTCACAAACAAGCAAGAAGCAACATAGTTAATACAACTTGTGCCCATATTGCAATGAACACACAATTTCATGATGCTCCTCCTCTTTTGATCCGTCCATACGTCGGTCATGATGGAGAATCCGGTCATGGATCTTTCTCCTTCATGTGCTTTCAACAACACTTTTGTTCTCAACATTTCCTCCTTGAATAATGTCTCTTGAACCTCATATTGGGAAGGACCTCCAAAGCCCAGTCCAAAGCGACGAATGGCCTCCAACATGTATTGAATTCTTTGTTGTTGATGGCATTGAAAGGAACACCAAAAGATAAGATACAAGCCACAAGGTTAGATTAGTAAAGAATGAATCAACAGTATACAAGAATGAAATGATAAATTCAAGCTTTACCGAAAACAAAAAACCATCTTGCCACATATTGATTCACTTTATGATGTCTATCTTTCCAAATTACCTCCGTTTTTTGTTACTTCTTCAACTCTTGAGTGCTAAAAGTGCTCTCTTGAGGATCTATTGGATTTACAAATCTATCCATAGGCCCTAACTTTCTAGGTACCGATCCCCTGATGTCTTCAATCTTTTCCTCATTTTCACCATCACCTACTATGCTCATATTTTTTTTCTAACCTCATTCTCTTTGGCTTTCTTGGCCTTCTTCTTGTTTTTACCTTCTCAATAGAATTATGACACTTATCTTAGTCTTCTTTTGTGGATTTAGGGCATCTTGTAACATTTCCTTGAATATGTGCAATATGTTACTTGATCCTATATATGCCTCCGGAAACAACCTTGTTGCACAACATGCATTTGACCTTGTCCAAATTATGTGGGTTTACCAACACTCCATATTCCCACCCTACGTCACCCGACTTCCTCTTAAGGCTTTATTTGGAGCTCAACTCAGCAGTCGATGTAGTAAATGACATCCTAGTCAAACGATTAAAAAACACTCAAACAGTAAGTACTAAGTAGCAGAGTAGTGCAGTGTGAAATTACTCAATTAGCAGCAACAGAACATCAGCAAACTAGCACTCCTAATTACTATTTACTCAAAGTCTCAAAGTGGAGTCATAAAATAAAACCACCATATAAATTAACTAGTCATATCCTAATTCCTATTTATTATTTACTACTAGTATACTCGATTGCCATGAACTAATTAACTGGCCATGTACTATGGTTCTAACTGAGTGAGTGACTCAATAAAATCTGACCAATGGTCCAAGCCACCAAGAGACCAAGGTCACCAAGCCAGACACTGACCTCAACTGCGCCTTCGTCCTCCTCACTGCCACCTCCTTACACCCCAGTGATGCCTCCTCCGACATGCACCCTCCTTCTCCCCACCTTCCCTGCCTCTCCTCTCTCCCTCCTTAGCCTAGACCAGCTTCACCATGCCTAATCCCATAGATCCAAGCAGATACGATGGGGAGGTAAGGGAGAAAGGGGTGGGGGAGGCAGGTTGGAGAGCGTGCAGCAGGGAAGGGCGTGATAAGAGGTAGGCCGCGAGGGAAGAATACGAAGTGGAGAAGATGTATACTTGGGTGATGGGGAATCTGACGAGTCAATGGCGGCTGCCCTGTGCATGCGCAACCGATACCCTAATCCCCTATGAGACGCCCCCAAATCATGGTCGTTCCACTAGTAACTTCCCCTTCCCCCCTTTGTTACTTATACCCTCCTCTATTCTCTGCCTAGTGCGCTTAGGCAGTCGACTCCACCTCCTTAGCATTGCCTGGCCGCCTGGCCATTCGCCACGTTGAGCCCACTTACTGCTGCCTTGGACCGCCTCACCACCTAGCCAGCCGACTACCACCCGAGGCGTGGCGGAGCCATGCCGCTCAGCGACTAGACGACGTTTGAGTGGCCACCCAGGCCACCTTCTTGAACATTGCAAAGGAATTACCGTGACCCCTTTGTGTGCTTATTGCATCTCTATCATATATTTACTACAATCTCTTAATGTTTATTGCATCACTAAAAGAGATTTTCTGTGACCTCTATATGCATTTACTGCACCATTACAAAATATTTTTACGACCTCATTGTGCATTTACCGAACCTATACAACATATTTCTTCAACATCCCTCTGTGTTTACAACACCATTACAAGATAATTACTTCAACCATCATTGTGCCTTTTTTAGGAAAATACTATGATATTCTTGTTCGTATACTGCTGCTTTACAAGACCGACACTGGGCATATCCCAAATGTAGTAAAATTTCTTTATGCATTTATTGTGTCATTGCAATGGAATTATTGTGGCATCTTTATTTACTTGTTGCACCTCTATCGCACATTTACTACAGCCTCCCAATGTTTACTACAACATAGTAATGTTCGTTTACTGCACCTTTACAGGACAGACACTGGTCATATCCCAATGTAGCGTTTACTGTGTCATTGCAATGGAATTCCGCAACCTCTTTGTGTGCTTGTTGCACCTCTATCGTACACTTACTACAACCTCCTAATGTTTACTACATTACTAAAAGAGATTTAATGCAACCTCCATATGCGTTTACTGCACTGTTACAAACAAAATTTTATGGCCTCATTGTGCGTTTACCGAACCTGTACAATAGATTTACTATGACCTTCTTTTGCATTTACAGCACTGTTACAAGATATTTATTGTGGCCTTCATTGCACCATTTTTGAGAAATTTACTGCGATCTTCTTGTTCATTTATTGCACCTTTATAAGACATACACTATCACACTTAGTATTAATGCACTCCTTATGCCTTTGTCTCATCTTTATTGGGGATTTACTACCACGCTAAGCATAGAGGAGGTGCTTGTAGAGAGAAATGTGGATTGATTGCAAATTTTGAATGACGATCACTATTACAAAAAGGGTCATCCTGGGCGCCTCACCACAGACGGTTCAACATAAACCATCAGTGATAAAGTTATCACAGATGATTTTACAAGACGGACAGTCTAAGTTCACCACAATAGAAAGAACCGTCTGTGATGACCTACTTATCATAGACGGTTTTAATTCCAAATCAAAACAAAAACCATCTGTGATGTCCGTACTTATCACAAATGGTTTTTTTGAACCGTCTATGATGTATCATAGACGGTTCAGAACAAAAATAGTATGTGATGACCTACTTATCACAGATGGTTCTTTACCAAGAATCATCTGTGATAATATTTCAACTTACTCTCTCTCATCGAATTTGAATTCCCCCTCATCTCGCTGGATTTGCTTTTTAAAATAGAAGGCTCAGCTATTCGTCTTTGCATCTCCTCTTCTCTCTTCTTACTTCTCCTCCTCCGCTCCTCTTCTCGTCCACTCCTCTTCTTCTCATCTCCTCTTTTCCTCATCTCCTCATCTCTCTTCTTACTTCTCCTCACCAAATTTTTTCTTAAAAATAGAAGACTCAGCTGACTATATCCCCGAGATCCTCCACCTCCGGTTGTGACACCATGGTTCACTGCATAAGACACTCTTGTCGTAAGAGTGCCTTATGCAGTGTCACATCGTGACACAACGGTGACGCTACTGCTGCTGGCCTCTCCTTCAACGCCAGTGACATATCCTCCACCCCTCCCCTCTTTCTTGATGCTTGGATATGAAATTATGAAATAGTTGGATGGCTAGAGTTTTAGCAATGTAAATCTTGTCTCCCTAAACTTGTATCACAGGTGATATATCCCCCACCACTTTACTCCAAGAACTTGCATTTTATTTTCTCGGCTCCCTAGACTTGTTTGTTTTCACCGTAGGTCATTTCCTCCGTTTGCTAACATAATTTGCTGATGTGGCACACGTGCCTGCTAATAGACTTGGTGCATACGACCATGCCTTACGACCACACGCCTATGACCATGGCATATGACCATAGCATACGATCATGTCTTATGACCATGGTTTATGACCGCACGCCTACGACCACGACATACCAAAGCAACAAAACAACAGCACCAACAACTTAAATAATGAGCCACCAAAGACATGGCATCGATCATAAATAGGCCTGCTTTAGTTTATTTGCATTATCTGATTGTGCAATTTTATAGTGCAATTAAAGAATATTGATAAACTGAAGGAGACCTATTTATGAGGATACGAGAATGCAATCATAGATGGTTCTTAACTAGAACCATCTGTGATAATAGACTATCACAGATGGTTCTTAACTAGAACCGTCTGTGATATTAGACTATCACAGACTGTTCTTAACTAAAATCATCTATGTTGTAACTTATCATAGATGGTTTGAGAGCCATCTATGATAATCACCTGTTATCATATACACATAAATTCAGATGGGTCAGAAACTATTTGTGATGACGGTTTTGAACCGTCTGTGATGACCCTTTCTATGGTAGTGGATATCTCCTAAACTATTTATCCTATTTACAACCCGTTTAAAGCTTTTTGTTGGAAAAATGTGCTTAACAAAAAGCAATTCATGATGAACATGTTTTAACTCTATAAAAATGGTTACTGCAAGAAAAGTTCGGATTTACTATACCTAAGCTAGTCAATTATTGCACTGTCTGAGCACAAAAAAGGTGGGTGTATAGCAACATAAGGGTTGACGTAGGTGGGATGTGGTGGATTTTCTTTGACCATCCTTTGACTATAATGGTGGGATGTTACTTTTGGCCCGCGAAAGGTGGTGGAGCATAGAATAACTTATTATACGCTTAGACATAGAATAGTGCTTGTATATATATGTGTGTGTGTGTGTGTGTAGGAAAATGGTCTCGTACTCCTAGGTGTATGTACTCTCACTTATCATATAGCACTTAAACGAATAAGTTATACCATTTTATTTTTTTTACCATACTCTAATAATGATTATAAGATACTATCTTTTTTTATCATACTCTAATAATAATTATAAGATACTCCAAAGTAAGTTTGATGAAAAATTTCATCATAGTCTAGCTTTTATAACACAATTTATGTATACGCTCATTTTACATATAGAAAAGGTTCTTTTTACCAACCATCTATGATATTTACCCATCACAGATGGTTCGTACATAGAATCGTCTGTGATGGCTAGCATATTGCAAACGGTTTTTGGTGGCAGCCATATGTGATGGTACCTTCATAGAAGATTTTTTATACAAACTGTCTGTGATAACCGCCTGTTATCACAGACACAAAAAATTAGATGGTTCAGAAATCATTTGTGATGAGAGTTTACAACCGTATGTGATGACCCTTGATGTGGTAGTGACACAACGCCACACATATATAACCCATAACATTACATACAACAGGTTATAAAACCACTCATCACGATTACAAAAGAGACTCTCCAATAATCCACGACACTTTGTGTTCATATTTGTGTCCTTGCCTTTGCTAGGTAGCCATGGGCCTTGCCTGGGGAACAAAATAAAAATGCAAAGACTGTGCTGAGTGAGAGCCCAACCGACCTTGCTGCTACCTACTGCCTCTGTAGGCTACAGCTCTGATGGCCTACTGACAAAAGATATCAAGAGCAACAATAGATCCCCTGCTGCCATTTCCACCTGAAGGTTCCTCCTAGCTCTTACCCACCGCCCACCTCCATCTCCACTAGCGGCCTTTTGCCCAATCTGCCACTGCCTCGTCCCCTTCTTGCTCCCTCCCGTGTGCGTCCTACCCCAGCTGTTGGCCTCGCCACATCAATGGCCGCCGCCCATCTTGGGCGCTTGCCGATCATCGCAATCCACTGATTCTTCTTCGACGACGGATTCATAAAGCTTTTTGATCAGAATGTATAGGAGATGTAAGTTTTAAACCAATTCAAGATCTCATTAAATTTCATTGCTACTAATCACTTAATTCCTATTCATATACTAATTACTGAATGATTTTTCTTGATTCAATTTCATTCTTCAATTATCTAATTTGGTATTTGTGATTTGCAGGTTTATGTTGGGTTCTGCTGTGTTTGATTGTTCCCGATCCACACTGTTTGTGTGGTTATGCCAAGAACATGCTCTGTGAAAAAGATTTCAGATTTAGGTGTTTGGTTATTTTAGTTGTTTAGACTATTTTAGGTATACATTTGGTTGTATGTAATATTAGAGATAGTGATGCGACGAGGGGTGTCCCGATCTTTCGATGAGAACAAGAATTCAATTTGAGGAGATGAATATGCCTGACAATCGCTAAGCCAACTCTGAATTCATTATCGACCTTACTAGAAGCGTGATCGACCTGACCATGAAGGTCTATTTCTGCATGCAATCGAAGAACTAGCAAGAACACGATAGATAAGCAATTTGAAATTATGAATAGGAATCAAGAATTGTATTGAAAAGTGGAGTTTCGAAGAATAATATCGCTGTTGTACTCATCGAACAAGAGGACAATGCATAAACTAGCAAAGCTAAACATCAATCTAACAAAACCCAAAGAGTTCAAAGGGGGTGATGACTGCATATATGAGAGAGAGGCCAGGAGATGGCGGCCAAGGGGGTGGACAACAACCCAAGGAGATACAAGGTCATGGGCCCAAGTGGAGGTGGTGTAGCACCTTTGGACTCGGATTCAGAATTTGCTCTAACTTGTTTTGGTGATTGTGGTATGCTCAAAAAGAATTTAGAGGTGAGACTAAATCCATTGGAAAGAGAATGAGATAAGCTTTCAATCAAGTACTTGTGGAGCTCAAACATAGTTTGTATGTGAAAGTTATGCTCATTTGAAGTCGGTACTATCTCCGGAGGCCGAATTAAATTGCACACATTTTCCTTCATGACCAGCTCATAAGTTCCTGATTTAAAGAACATCATATGCATTAGATAGTAGCATATTCTTATTAGGAATAAAATTCTCTCTTAAAAATGAAGTTACCTGATAGTTCAATTGACGTATGTGAGCCCTTGTGATTGGACCTTACAAGTGCATATGTTCGGATATATTATGAGGAATGTTGGTTGTATGCATGGAAATGATATCCCCATCAAATAGATCATATAATCAAGTAGAAATAAATTTCTATTCCTTTCAGCAAAAATATATAACTATAGTATAATATTTACTTCTAAGTTTTATTTTATATTGCAACATACAGATACATGACTAGTATACTTATAAAGGGACGAAAGGATTGGTCGTGTGTGTACTGACTATCGATCCCATTTGATTTTTGTAGGATCATATGGCACAATTAGAGGGAGTGAATGATTGCCGCCACTTTTTGATACCTGAAAACAAATCTCAAACTAGAAGAATAAAGCAATCTAAATTACCGAATTTAGATTTTGACCGCAAGTCGTTTGTCTGCTCACTTGACCTCCTTTACACGCGCTCGATGAATGCTTTGATTGTTCGACCGCTCGCTACGACCGCTTTGCACGTGGTAGAAATCTCCCTTCGCTCGAAAGCTTCAGCCGCTTGAACACTTCAACTGCTTAAACGAGAACACACCAAAGACAACACCGTGCTCTGCTTGGTTGAATTGAGTCGATGACCGAAGACACCAAACTCGTGACATGCAAGATCGTGATGTGTTACCACGCCTCCAAAGACACAAGAAAACGATGCTCAGAAAACATGTCATCAACACTAACTAACTTTTCCTAGAATAAATCTGATTTACTATTTCTGGATCATGTTCTATCGCTTCACGGCACCCCTAAAAACTCTAGTACTAAAAGCCTCCACAGAGCCATCGTTAAAACTCTTAGCCTCTCCGTACTTTTATATGCTAGATCCCTAAACCATGTTCACCTCAAACACATACACAAAATCCCATCACTTTCAAAAATCAAGGGACCCAAAACCCTTCCAAACATGGGTTTTATTCAAACTCCCAACTCTTCCCAGTTATGGACTCCTTCCAAAACTCCTATCTCTTCACGTGAAGAAGCCTCCATGATCGCACCTCCTGTATCTTCATCACACCTTATCAACTTTCATGTCGAAATCTCTAGGACCGCACCGCCCGTAGCTTCTCCATGAATCACCACCTTTGATCTCCACGTGCTGCAGCATGAGCCCAACCACTTTGTGTGACATTCTCGACCGTCTAGACCTCAGATCTCCCCATCCTAGTCCCAATCCTTCTTGTCACCGACCATGATCGTCTCCATGCCCACCTGCACATGAGACCAAAGAAACATTTTCCCGGTACAAGTTCTTCACAACTTGACTGTCATCAGTCCATACACATAAATCACACCATTAATCATCCACGAACATCAACTAGGTCGTCCACAACCGTAATTTCTACCACTACCCAGAAATCACGCTCAGACTACTCATTATGACCACCAATTCCATCTCTTTCTAAAACAACAATTTTAGACCACTCATTACGACTGGTTACAGCTGCTATGCATGGACCGGTCGCTAGCTCATTGAGTACTCGAAACCACAAGTACTTGGGAATTCCTATTGCTCCTCTTAGAATGCTCGAAAAACATACGCATCGTAGCACTCCAGTCTACGATTACCAACCATCACCGAACCATCGATCACCAAGTACCAATCATGTACTGAAGCACCGCCTACCGAGTACTGAGTGTCACCGACAACCGCTACGACCACCGAGTACTTCCATCTTCCAAGTACCAAATCCTTCGAGTACTGTTTTTCCGAGCACTGTTCACCGATCACTGACCACCATGCACCAGCTAGTCATACCACTGACCTAACACTAGTACTCAAAGTACTCAAAGATAGCAAGAATTAAAGCACTCGAGCCGACTATGAAATCTACGAGTACCGATCGTAAAGTCTATGGCAATCAATCGCAAACCCTTCGACTACCAATCAGCAAAGTCTTTGATTATCAAGTACCGACTAGATTGAGTAACGACCAGTAAAGTCTACTACTATCGAGTACCGACCAGTAAAGTCCACAACTATTGATCGGTTATTGTAGCTATGACCATAGATAAAGTACTATAGCTACGACCATCAAAAAGCTACTGTAGCAGACGAGATTACTGCCTTTGACTAGTTCACTATAGCTCATGACCGGTTAAATGTTGCTTACAACTGGTTCACTGTTCGAGGTCAAAATCTATGATTACCTGTCGTGGTCATTCTGCCGAGGTTGAAATACCATGGTTGATTTATTGTGGTCGAATTCAGACGTGGTCGAAGTCTATCATGATTGAAACCAGTCGTGATTGAAGTCAGACATGGTCAAAGTCTGGCGTGATCGAAATCTACAGTGCTTGACTTACCATGGTCGAAGCTTGACATGGTCAAAATCTGTCGTGATTGAAGTCTATCATTTAGACATACCAATCGGACCATCCATCACAAGGTCGATAGGACTACCATCCGTGATCAAAACCAGACGTAGTCGTTTGGTCATCTTGAAAACTCAAACACAAAAGTGCATTGACCAGAACTTTCACAAATGCAAATTCCAATCAAACCAAATTTCAATTATTCATCATCAACAAAATGCACGACCATCATATGGTCTAACAATCTTCCCCTTGATGAATACATTAACAACACCTCAAAAACTCTTGAATGAGAGAATTTGTGAGAGAATGTATGACTAGAAAAATTCAAAGCTGTAGACCAAAAACACTCGATGGCTCAGACAAACTCCCCTCAATAAGAGAGAGCAATTATTTCTCCCATTTTTGTCCAAACACTTCAATTTCTCTCCCTTTGGCAATATAATCATTAAGAAATTCAGAGAGAATAATTCTAAGAAGGAGCAATGAGAGTAAAAATCAAGAAGTTTTATATATTATCCAAGTCACTTTTGCATTTTTAACAATGTACACAAGACATGTTTTTTAGTAGAGCTTCCTAGATCATAAAAATCATATACCATATAGCAAGTCAAAACTAGTCTTTAACATGATTAAGCAAATTAGATCGATGACAACCATCTCACAGTGACCAAACCGATCTACGAGGAGCACAATGGATATCACAACGAAAAGTTAAAGCCTAAAAGTGAAGAAACCTTTAAATCTAGATGAGCTAGCAGTCTCATATGACAACCTATCACTCTACACTTAATTCTTAGGTATGAGGCATGCTGTAGTATACTTTTTTTGTGATGCCATCTTTGAAATAAAA